>OY998179.1:221513080-222713080 GCA_963921935.1 Galeruca laticollis | reverse complement strand
CCAAGTTTGACGCACTCTACTTCTGAATCGCATCATTTTAGAGCACTCCCGATTTTTTATATCATAGATTGGACCTTTGACGATACTTTCTGAGAAAATTGAATTAATACTTCTATTATTTTGATATGCAACATTTTTTATATGAAGGCATGTTTTCTTTTAAATTAAATGCTCTCCTAATATTTGAAACACATATCTTATCGAAGAATGGACAACACCAGTTGATTTGTCGTATCAAAGAACCCTTATTCACATAATTTCAGTATTTTTTGAGAGGAAAAACATTTTTCGTCAAATATGTAGTTGGAAAATATTGCATTTTTCGCAATACTCCAAAAATATATTTTTGGCCTATCATCCTCTCGAAACATGTTCGATTAGATGAAATTTCATCTAAAATCGATAGGTGACTTTGTTAATGCCCTAATTCTATCAATTTTTGAATACCTATGGATATTTGATTTTACCCTCTTCATTGGATACTCCAAGTTTGACGCACTCTACTTCTGAATCGCATCATTTTAGAGCACTCCCGATTTTTTATATCATAGATTGGACCTTTGACGATACTTTCTCAGAAAATTGAATGAATACTTCCATTATTTTGGTCTGTACTATTTTTTATATGGAGGCATGTTTTCTTTTAACTTAAATGCTCTCCTAATATTTGAAACATTCATCTCATCGAAAAATGGACAACACCAGTCGATTTGTCGTATCAAAGAACCCTTATTCTCATAATTTCAGTATTTTTTGAGAGGAAAAACATTTTTCGTCAAATATGTAGCTGGACTATAGTAAGGAATTTATTGCATTTTTCGCAATACTCCAAAAATATATTTTTGGCCTATCATCCTCACGAAACATGTTCGATTAGATGAAACTTCATCTAAAATCGATAGGTGACTTTGTTAATGCCCTAATTCTATCAATTTTTGAATAAATATGGATATTTGATTTTACCCTCTTCATTGGATACTCCAAGTTTGACGCACTCTACTTCTGAATCGCATCATTTTAGAGCACTCCCGATTTTTTATATCATAGAATGGACCTTTGACGATACTTTCTCCGAAAATTGAATGAATACTTCCATTATTTTGGTCTGTACTATTTTTTATATGAAGGCATGTTTTCTTTTAACTTAAATGCTCTCCTAATATTTGAAACATTTATCTTATCGAAAAATGGACAACACCAGTCGATTTGTCGTATCAAAGAACCCTTATTCTCATAATTTCAGTATTTTTTTAGAGGAAAAACATTTTTCGCAATACTCCAAAAATATATTTTTGGCCTATCATCCTCACGAAACATGTTCGATTAGATGAATCTTCATCTAAAATCGATAGGTGACTTTGTTAATGCCCTAATTCTATCAATTTTTGAATAACTATTGATATTTGATTTTACCCTCTTCATTGGATACTCCAAGTTTGACGCACTCTACTTCTGAATCTCATCATTTTAGAGCACTCCCGATTTTTTATATCATAGAATGGACCTTTGACGATACTTTCTCCGAAAATTGAATGAATACTTCCATTATTTTGGTCTGTACTATTTTTTATATGAAGGCATGTTTTCTTTTAACTTAAATGCTCTCCTAATATTTGAAACATTTATCTTATCGAAAAATGGACAACACCAGTCGATTTGTCGTATCAAAGAACCCTTATTCTCATAATTTCAGTATTTTTTGAGAGGAAAAACATTTTTCGTCAAATTTGTAGCTGAACTATAGTAAGGAAAATATTGCATTTTTCGCAATACTCCAAAAATATATTTTTGGCCTATCATCCTCACGAAACATGTTCGATTAGATGAAACTTCATCTAAAATCGATAGGTGACTTTGTTAATGCCCTAATTCTATCAATTTTTGAATAACTATTGATATTTGATTTTACCCTCCTCATTGGATACTCCAAGTTTGACGCACTCTACTTCTGAATCTCATCATTTTAGAGCACTCCCGATTTTTTATATCATAGAATGGACCTTTGACGATACTTTCTCCGAAAATTGAATGAATACTTCCATTATTTTGGTCTGTACTATTTTTTATATGAAGGCATGTTTTCTTTCAACTTTAATGCTCTTCTAATATTTGAAACATTTATCTTATCGAAAAATGGACAACACCAGTCGATTTGTCGTACCAAAGAACCCTTATTCTCATAATTTCAGTATTTTTTGAGAGGAAAAACATTTTTCGTCAAATATTGCATTTTTCGCAATACTCCAAAAATATATTTTTGGCCTATCATCCTCTCGAAACATGTTCGATTAGATAAAATTTCATCTAAAATCGATAGGTGACTTTGTTAATGCCCTAATTCTATCAATTTTTGAATACCTATGGATATTTGATTTTACCCTCTTCATTGGATACTCCAAGTTTGACGCACTCTACTTCTGAATCGCATCATTTTAGAGCACTCCCGATTTTTTATATCATAGATTGGACCTTTGACGACACTTACTCAGAAAATTGAATGAATACTTCCATTATTTTGGTCTGTACTATTTTTTATATGAAGGCATGTTTTCTTTTAATTTAAATGCTCTCCTAATATTTGAAACATTTATCTTATCGAAAAATGGAAAACACCAGTCGATTTGTCGTATCAGAGAACCCTTATTCTCATAATTTCAGTATTTTTTGAGAGGAAAAACATTTTTCGTCAAATATGTAGCTGAACTATAGTAAGGAAAATATTGCATTTTTCGCAATACTGCCAAAATATATTTTTGGCCGATCATCCTCTCGAAACATGTTCGATTAGATGAAATTTCATCTAAAATCGATAGGTGACTTTGTTAATGCCCTAATTCTATCAATTTTTGAATAACTACGGATATTTGATTTTACCCTCTTCATTGGATACTCCAAGTTTGACGCACTCTACTTCTGAATCGCATAATTTTAGAGCACTCACGATTTTTTATATCATAGATTGGACCTTTGACGATACTTTCTCAGAAAATTGAATGAATACTTCCATTATTTTGGTCTGTACTATTTTTTATATGAAGGCATGCTTTCTTTTAACTTAAATGCTCTTCGAATATTTGAAACATTTATCTTATCGAAAAATGGACAACACCAGTCGATTTGTCGTATCAAAGAACCCTTATTCTCATAATTTCAGTATTTTTTGAGAGGAAAAACATTTTTCGTCAAATATGTAGCTGAACTATAGTAAGGAAAATATTGCATTTTTCGCAATACTCCAAAAATATATTTTTGGCCTATCATCATCCTCTCGAAACATGTTCGATTAGATGAAATTTCATCTAAAATCGATAGGTGACTTTGTTAATGCCCTAATTCTATCAATTTTTGAATAACTATGGATATTTGATTTTACCCTCTTCATTGGATACTCCAAGTTTGACGCACTCTACTTCTGAATCGCATCATATTAGAGCACTCCCGATTTTTTATATCATAGATTGGACCTTTGACGATACGTTCTCAGGAAATTGAATGAATACTTCCATTATTTTGGTCTGTACTATTTTTTATATGAAGGCATGTTTTCTTTTAACTTAAATGCTCTCCTAATATTTGAAACATTTATCTTATCGAAAAATGGACAACACCAGTCGATTTGTCGTATCAAAGAACCCTTATTCTCATAATTTCAGTATTTTTTGAGAGGAAAATATTTTTCGTCAAATATGTAGCTGGAAAATATTGCATTTTTCGCAATACTCCAAATATATATTTTTGGCCTATCATCCTCACGAAACATGTTCGATTAGATGAAACTTCATCTAAAATCGATAGGTGACTTTGTTAATGCCCTAATTCTATCAATTTTTGAATAAATATGGATATTTGATTTTACCCTCTTCATTGGATACTCCAAGTTTGACGCACTCTACTTCTGAATCGCATCATTTTAGAGCACTCCCGATTTTTTATATCATAGATTGGACCTTTGACGATACTTTCTGAGAAAATTGAATTAATACTTCTATTATTTTGATATGCAACATTTTTTATATGAAGGCATGTTTTCTTTTAAATTAAATGCTCTCCTAATATTTGAAACACATATCTTATCGAAGAATGGACAACACCAGTTGATTTGTCGTATCAAAGAACCCTTATTCACATAATTTCAGTATTTTTTGAGAGGAAAAACATTTTTCGTCAAATATGTAGTTGGAAAATATTGCATTTTTCGCAATACTCCAAAAATATATTTTTGGCCTATCATCCTCTCGAAACATGTTCGATTAGATGAAATTTCATCTAAAATCGATAGGTGACTTTGTTAATGCCCTAATTCTATCAATTTTTGAATAACTATGAATATTTGATTTTACCCTCTTCATTGGATACTCCAAGTTTGACGCACTCTACTTCTGAATCGCATAATTTTAGAGCACTCCTGATTTTTTCTATCATGACGATACTTTCTCAGAAAATTGAATGAATACTTCCATTATTTTGGTCTGTACTATTTTTTATATAAAGGCATGTTTTCTTTTAACTTAAATGCTCTCCTAATATTTGAAACATTTATCTTATCGAAGAATGGGCGACACAAGTCGATTTGTCGTATCAAAGAACCCTTATTCTCATAATTTCAGTATTTTTTGAGAGGAAAAACATTTTTCGTCAAATATGTAGCTGAAAAATATTGCATTTTTCGCAATACTCCAAAAATATATTTTTGGCCTATCATCCTCTCGAAACATGTTCGATTAGATGAAATTTCATCTAAAATCGATAGGTGACTTTGTTAATGCCCTAATTCTATCAATTTTTGAATAACTATGGATATTTGATTTTACCCTCTTCATTGGATACTCCAAGTTTGACGCACTCTACTTCTGAATCTCATCATTTTAGAGCACTCCCGATTTTTTATATCATAGATTGGACCTTTGACGACACTTACTCAGAAAATTGAATGAATACTTCCATTATTTTGGTCTGTACTATTTTTTATATGAAGGCATGTTTTCTTTTAATTTAAATGCTCTCCTAATATTTGAAACATTTATCTTATCGAAAAATGGACAACACCAGTCGATTTGTCGTATCAAAGAACCCTTATTCTCATAATTTCAGTATTTTTTGAGAGGAAAAACATTTTTCGTCAAATATGTAGCTGGACTATAGTAAGGAATTTATTGCATTTTTCGCAATACTCCAAAAATATATTTTTGGCCTATCATCCTCACGAAACATGTTCGATTAGATGAAACTTCATCTAAAATCGATAGGTGACTTTGTTAATGCCCTAATTCTATCAATTTTTGAATAAATATGGATATTTGATTTTACCCTCTTCATTGGATACTCCAAGTTTGACGCACTCTACTTCTGAATCGCATCATTTTAGAGCACTCCCGATTTTTTATATCATAGAATGGACCTTTGACGATACTTTCTCCGAAAATTGAATGAATACTTCCATTATTTTGGTCTGTACTATTTTTTATATGAAGGCATGTTTTCTTTTAACTTAAATGCTCTCCTAATATTTGAAACATTTATCTTATCGAAAAATGGACAACACCAGTCGATTTGTCGTATCAAAGAACCCTTATTCTCATAATTTCAGTATTTTTTTAGAGGAAAAACATTTTTCGCAATACTCCAAAAATATATTTTTGGCCTATCATCCTCACGAAACATGTTCGATTACATGAATCTTCATCTAAAATCGATAGGTGACTTTGTTAATGCCCTAATTCTATCAATTTTTGAATAACTATTGATATTTGATTTTACCCTCTTCATTGGATACTCCAAGTTTGACGCACTCTACTTCTGAATCTCATCATTTTAGAGCACTCCCGATTTTTTATATCATAGAATGGACCTTTGACGATACTTTCTCCGAAAATTGAATGAATACTTCCATTATTTTGGTCTGTACTATTTTTTATATGAAGGCATGTTTTCTTTTAACTTAAATGCTCTCCTAATATTTGAAACATTTATCTTATCGAAAAATGGACAACACCAGTCGATTTGTCGTATCAAAGAACCCTTATTCTCATAATTTCAGTATTTTTTGAGAGGAAAAACATTTTTCGTCAAATTTGTAGCTGGACTATAGTAAGGAAAATATTGCATTTTTCGCAATACTCCAAAAATATATTTTTGGCCTATCATCCTCACGAAACATGTTCGATTAGATGAAACTTCATCTAAAATCGATAGGTGACTTTGTTAATGCCCTAATTCTATCAATTTTTGAATAACTATTGATATTTGATTTTACCCTCTTCATTGGATACTCCAAGTTTGACGCACTCTACTTCTGAATCTCATCATTTTAGAGCACTCCCGATTTTTTATATCATAGAATGGACCTTTGACGATACTTTCTCCGAAAATTGAATGAATACTTCCATTATTTTGGTCTGTACTATTTTTTATATGAAGGCATGTTTTCTTTCAACTTTAATGCTCTTCTAATATTTGAAACATTTATCTTATCGAAAAATGGACAACACCAGTCGATTTGTCGTACCAAAGAACCCTTATTCTCATAATTTCAGTATTTTTTGAGAGGAAAAACATTTTTCGTCAAATATTGCATTTTTCGCAATACTCCAAAAATATATTTTTGGCCTATCATCCTCTCGAAACATGTTCGATTAGATAAAATTTCATCTAAAATCGATAGGTGACTTTGTTAATGCCCTAATTCTATCAATTTTTGAATACCTATGGATATTTGATTTTACCCTCTTCATTGGATACTCCAAGTTTGACGCACTCTACTTCTGAATCGCATCATTTTAGAGCACTCCCGATTTTTTATATCATAGATTGGACCTTTGACGACACTTACTCAGAAAATTGAATGAATACTTCCATTATTTTGGTCTGTACTATTTTTTATATGAAGGCATGTTTTCTTTTAATTTAAATGCTCTCCTAATATTTGAAACATTTATCTTATCGAAAAATGGAAAACACCAGTCGATTTGTCGTATCAGAGAACCCTTATTCTCATAATTTCAGTATTTTTTGAGAGGAAAAACATTTTTCGTCAAATATGTAGCTGAACTATAGTAAGGAAAATATTGCATTTTTCGCAATACTGCCAAAATATATTTTTGGCCGATCATCCTCTCGAAACATGTTCGATTAGATGAAATTTCATCTAAAATCGATAGGTGACTTTGTTAATACCCTAATTCTATCAATTTTTGAATAACTACGGATATTTGATTTTACCCTCTTCATTGGATACTCCAAGTTTGACGCACTCTACTTCTGAATCGCATAATTTTAGAGCACTCACGATTTTTTATATCATAGATTGGACCTTTGACGATACTTTCTCAGAAAATTGAATGAATACTTCCATTATTTTGGTCTGTACTATTTTTTATATGAAGGCATGCTTTCTTTTAACTTAAATGCTCTTCGAATATTTGAAACATTTATCTTATCGAAAAATGGACAACACCAGTCGATTTGTCGTATCAAAGAACCCTTATTCTCATAATTTCAGTATTTTTTGAGAGGAAAAACATTTTTCGTCAAATATGTAGCTGAACTATAGTAAGGAAAATATTGCATTTTTCGCAATACTCCAAAAATATATTTTTGGCCTATCATCCTCTCGAAACATGTTCGATTAGATGAAATTTCATCTAAAATCGATAGGTGACTTTGTTAATGCCCTAATTCTATCAATTTTTGAATAACTATGGATATTTGATTTTACCCTCTTCATTGGATACTCCAAGTTTGACGCACTCTACTTCTGAATCGCATCATATTAGAGCACTCCCGATTTTTTATATCATAGATTGGACCTTTGACGATACGTTCTCAGGAAATTGAATGAATACTTCCATTATTTCGGTCTGTACTATTTTTTATATGAAGGCATGTTTTCTTTTAACTTAAATGCTCTCCTAATATTTGAAACATTTATCTTATCGAAAAATGGACAACACCATTCGATTTGTCGTATCAAAGAACCCTTATTCTCATAATTTCAGTATTTTTTGAGAGGAAAATATTTTTCGTCAAATATGTAGCTGGAAAATATTGCATTTTTCGCAATACTCCAAATATATATTTTTGGCCTATCATCCTCACGAAACATGTTCGATTAGATGAAACTTCATCTAAAATCGATAGGTGACTTTGTTAATGCCCTAATTCTATCAATTTTTGAATAAATATGGATATTTGATTTTACCCTCTTCATTGGATACTCCAAGTTTGACGCACTCTACTTCTGAATCGCATCATTTTAGAGCACTCCCGATTTTTTATATCATAGATTGGACCTTTGACGATACTTTCTGAGAAAATTGAATTAATACTTCTATTATTTTGATATGCAACATTTTTTATATGAAGGCATGTTTTCTTTTAAATTAAATGCTCTCCTAATATTTGAAACACATATCTTATCGAAGAATGGACAACACCAGTTGATTTGTCGTATCAAAGAACCCTTATTCACATAATTTCAGTATTTTTTGAGAGGAAAAACATTTTTCGTCAAATATGTAGTTGGAAAATATTGCATTTTTCGCAATACTCCAAAAATATATTTTTGGCCTATCATCCTCTCGAAACATGTTCGATTAGATGAAATTTCATCTAAAATCGATAGGTGACTTTGTTAATGCCCTAATTCTATCAATTTTTGAATACCTATGGATATTTGATTTTACCCTCTTCATTGGATACTCCAAGTTTGACGCACTCTACTTCTGAATCGCATCATTTTAGAGCACTCCCGATTTTTTATATCATAGATTGGACCTTTGACGATACTTTCTCAGAAAATTGAATGAATACTTCCATTATTTTGGTCTGTACTATTTTTTATATGGAGGCATGTTTTCTTTTAACTTAAATGCTCTCCTAATATTTGAAACATTCATCTCATCGAAAAATGGACAACACCAGTCGATTTGTCGTATCAAAGAACCCTTATTCTCATAATTTCAGTATTTTTTGAGAGGAAAAACATTTTTCGTCAAATATGTAGCTGGACTATAGTAAGGAATTTATTGCATTTTTCGCAATACTCCAAAAATATATTTTTGGCCTATCATCCTCACGAAACATGTTCGATTAGATGAAACTTCATCTAAAATCGATAGGTGACTTTGTTAATGCCCTAATTCTATCAATTTTTGAATAAATATGGATATTTGATTTTACCCTCTTCATTGGATACTCCAAGTTTGACGCACTCTACTTCTGAATCGCATCATTTTAGAGCACTCCCGATTTTTTATATCATAGAATGGACCTTTGACGATACTTTCTCCGAAAATTGAATGAATACTTCCATTATTTTGGTCTGTACTATTTTTTATATGAAGGCATGTTTTCTTTTAACTTAAATGCTCTCCTAATATTTGAAACATTTATCTTATCGAAAAATGGACAACACCAGTCGATTTGTCGTATCAAAGAACCCTTATTCTCATAATTTCAGTATTTTTTTAGAGGAAAAACATTTTTCGCAATACTCCAAAAATATATTTTTGGCCTATCATCCTCACGAAACATGTTCGATTAGATGAATCTTCATCTAAAATCGATAGGTGACTTTGTTAATGCCCTAATTCTATCAATTTTTGAATAACTATTGATATTTGATTTTACCCTCTTCATTGGATACTCCAAGTTTGACGCACTCTACTTCTGAATCTCATCATTTTAGAGCACTCCCGATTTTTTATATCATAGAATGGACCTTTGACGATACTTTCTCCGAAAATTGAATGAATACTTCCATTATTTTGGTCTGTACTATTTTTTATATGAAGGCATGTTTTCTTTTAACTTAAATGCTCTCCTAATATTTGAAACATTTATCTTATCGAAAAATGGACAACACCAGTCGATTTGTCGTATCAAAGAACCCTTATTCTCATAATTTCAGTATTTTTTGAGAGGAAAAACATTTTTCGTCAAATTTGTAGCTGAACTATAGTAAGGAAAATATTGCATTTTTCGCAATACTCCAAAAATATATTTTTGGCCTATCATCCTCACGAAACATGTTCGATTAGATGAAACTTCATCTAAAATCGATAGGTGACTTTGTTAATGCCCTAATTCTATCAATTTTTGAATAACTATTGATATTTGATTTTACCCTCCTCATTGGATACTCCAAGTTTGACGCACTCTACTTCTGAATCTCATCATTTTAGAGCACTCCCGATTTTTTATATCATAGAATGGACCTTTGACGATACTTTCTCCGAAAATTGAATGAATACTTCCATTATTTTGGTCTGTACTATTTTTTATATGAAGGCATGTTTTCTTTCAACTTTAATGCTCTTCTAATATTTGAAACATTTATCTTATCGAAAAATGGACAACACCAGTCGATTTGTCGTACCAAAGAACCCTTATTCTCATAATTTCAGTATTTTTTGAGAGGAAAAACATTTTTCGTCAAATATTGCATTTTTCGCAATACTCCAAAAATATATTTTTGGCCTATCATCCTCTCGAAACATGTTCGATTAGATAAAATTTCATCTAAAATCGATAGGTGACTTTGTTAATGCCCTAATTCTATCAATTTTTGAATACCTATGGATATTTGATTTTACCCTCTTCATTGGATACTCCAAGTTTGACGCACTCTACTTCTGAATCGCATCATTTTAGAGCACTCCCGATTTTTTATATCATAGATTGGACCTTTGACGACACTTACTCAGAAAATTGAATGAATACTTCCATTATTTTGGTCTGTACTATTTTTTATATGAAGGCATGTTTTCTTTTAATTTAAATGCTCTCCTAATATTTGAAACATTTATCTTATCGAAAAATGGAAAACACCAGTCGATTTGTCGTATCAGAGAACCCTTATTCTCATAATTTCAGTATTTTTTGAGAGGAAAAACATTTTTCGTCAAATATGTAGCTGAACTATAGTAAGGAAAATATTGCATTTTTCGCAATACTGCCAAAATATATTTTTGGCCGATCATCCTCTCGAAACATGTTCGATTAGATGAAATTTCATCTAAAATCGATAGGTGACTTTGTTAATGCCCTAATTCTATCAATTTTTGAATAACTACGGATATTTGATTTTACCCTCTTCATTGGATACTCCAAGTTTGACGCACTCTACTTCTGAATCGCATAATTTTAGAGCACTCACGATTTTTTATATCATAGATTGGACCTTTGACGATACTTTCTCAGAAAATTGAATGAATACTTCCATTATTTTGGTCTGTACTATTTTTTATATGAAGGCATGCTTTCTTTTAACTTAAATGCTCTTCGAATATTTGAAACATTTATCTTATCGAAAAATGGACAACACCAGTCGATTTGTCGTATCAAAGAACCCTTATTCTCATAATTTCAGTATTTTTTGAGAGGAAAAACATTTTTCGTCAAATATGTAGCTGAACTATAGTAAGGAAAATATTGCATTTTTCGCAATACTCCAAAAATATATTTTTGGCCTATCATCATCCTCTCGAAACATGTTCGATTAGATGAAATTTCATCTAAAATCGATAGGTGACTTTGTTAATGCCCTAATTCTATCAATTTTTGAATAACTATGGATATTTGATTTTACCCTCTTCATTGGATACTCCAAGTTTGACGCACTCTACTTCTGAATCGCATCATATTAGAGCACTCCCGATTTTTTATATCATAGATTGGACCTTTGACGATACGTTCTCAGGAAATTGAATGAATACTTCCATTATTTTGGTCTGTACTATTTTTTATATGAAGGCATGTTTTCTTTTAACTTAAATGCTCTCCTAATATTTGAAACATTTATCTTATCGAAAAATGGACAACACCAGTCGATTTGTCGTATCAAAGAACCCTTATTCTCATAATTTCAGTATTTTTTGAGAGGAAAATATTTTTCGTCAAATATGTAGCTGGAAAATATTGCATTTTTCGCAATACTCCAAATATATATTTTTGGCCTATCATCCTCACGAAACATGTTCGATTAGATGAAACTTCATCTAAAATCGATAGGTGACTTTGTTAATGCCCTAATTCTATCAATTTTTGAATAAATATGGATATTTGATTTTACCCTCTTCATTGGATACTCCAAGTTTGACGCACTCTACTTCTGAATCGCATCATTTTAGAGCACTCCCGATTTTTTATATCATAGATTGGACCTTTGACGATACTTTCTGAGAAAATTGAATTAATACTTCTATTATTTTGATATGCAACATTTTTTATATGAAGGCATGTTTTCTTTTAAATTAAATGCTCTCCTAATATTTGAAACACATATCTTATCGAAGAATGGACAACACCAGTTGATTTGTCGTATCAAAGAACCCTTATTCACATAATTTCAGTATTTTTTGAGAGGAAAAACATTTTTCGTCAAATATGTAGTTGGAAAATATTGCATTTTTCGCAATACTCCAAAAATATATTTTTGGCCTATCATCCTCTCGAAACATGTTCGATTAGATGAAATTTCATCTAAAATCGATAGGTGACTTTGTTAATGCCCTAATTCTATCAATTTTTGAATAACTATGAATATTTGATTTTACCCTCTTCATTGGATACTCCAAGTTTGACGCACTCTACTTCTGAATCGCATAATTTTAGAGCACTCCTGATTTTTTCTATCATGACGATACTTTCTCAGAAAATTGAATGAATACTTCCATTATTTTGGTCTGTACTATTTTTTATATAAAGGCATGTTTTCTTTTAACTTAAATGCTCTCCTAATATTTGAAACATTTATCTTATCGAAGAATGGGCGACACAAGTCGATTTGTCGTATCAAAGAACCCTTATTCTCATAATTTCAGTATTTTTTGAGAGGAAAAACATTTTTCGTCAAATATGTAGCTGAAAAATATTGCATTTTTCGCAATACTCCAAAAATATATTTTTGGCCTATCATCCTCTCGAAACATGTTCGATTAGATGAAATTTCATCTAAAATCGATAGGTGACTTTGTTAATGCCCTAATTCTATCAATTTTTGAATAACTATGGATATTTGATTTTACCCTCTTCATTGGATACTCCAAGTTTGACGCACTCTACTTCTGAATCTCATCATTTTAGAGCACTCCCGATTTTTTATATCATAGATTGGACCTTTGACGACACTTACTCAGAAAATTGAATGAATACTTCCATTATTTTGGTCTGTACTATTTTTTATATGAAGGCATGTTTTCTTTTAATTTAAATGCTCTCCTAATATTTGAAACATTTATCTTATCGAAAAATGGAAAACACCAGTCGATTTGTCGTATCAGAGAACCCTTATTCTCATAATTTCAGTATTTTTTGAGAGGAAAAACATTTTTCGTCAAATATGTAGCTGAACTATAGTAAGGAAAATATTGCATTTTTCGCAATACTGCCAAAATATATTTTTGGCCGATCATCCTCTCGAAACATGTTCGATTAGATGAAATTTCATCTAAAATCGATAGGTGACTTTGTTAATGCCCTAATTCTATCAATTTTTGAATAACTACGGATATTTGATTTTACCCTCTTCATTGGATACTCCAAGTTTGACGCACTCTACTTCTGAATCGCATAATTTTAGAGCACTCACGATTTTTTATATCATAGATTGGACCTTTGACGATACTTTCTCAGAAAATTGAATGAATACTTCCATTATTTTGGTCTGTACTATTTTTTATATGAAGGCATGCTTTCTTTTAACTTAAATGCTCTTCGAATATTTGAAACATTTATCTCATCGAAAAATGGACAACACCAGTCGATTTGTCGTATCAAAGAACCCTTATTCTCATAATTTCAGTATTTTTTGAGAGGAAAAACATTTTTCGTCAAATATGTAGCTGAACAGTAAGGAAAATATTGCATTTTTCGCAATACTCCAAAAATATATTTTTGGCCTATCATCCTCTCGAAACATGTTCGATTAGATGAAATTTCATCTAAAATCGATAGGTGACTTTGTTAATGCCCTAATTCTATCAATTTTTGAATAACTATGGATATTTGATTTTACCCTCTTCATTGGATACTCCAAGTTTGACGCACTCTACTTCTGAATCGCATCATATTAGAGCACTCCCGATTTTTTATATCATAGATTGGACCTTTGACGATACGTTCTCAGGAAATTGAATGAATACTTCCATTATTTTGGTCTGTACTATTTTTTATATGAAGGCATGTTTTCTTTTAACTTAAATGCTCTCCTAATATTTGAAACATTTATCTTATCGAAAAATGGACAACACCAGTCGATTTGTCGTATCAAAGAACCCTTATTCTCATAATTTCAGTATTTTTTGAGAGGAAAATATTTTTCGTCAAATATGTAGCTGGAAAATATTGCATTTTTCGCAATACTCCAAATATATATTTTTGGCCTATCATCCTCACGAAACATGTTCGATTAGATGAAACTTCATCTAAAATCGATAGGTGACTTTGTTAATGCCCTAATTCTATCAATTTTTGAATAAATATGGATATTTGATTTTACCCTCTTCATTGGATACTCCAAGTTTGACGCACTCTACTTCTGAATCGCATCATTTTAGAGCACTCCCGATTTTTTATATCATAGATTGGACCTTTGACGATACTTTCTGAGAAAATTGAATTAATACTTCTATTATTTTGATATGCAACATTTTTTATATGAAGGCATGTTTTCTTTTAAATTAAATGCTCTCCTAATATTTGAAACACATATCTTATCGAAGAATGGACAACACCAGTTGATTTGTCGTATCAAAGAACCCTTATTCACATAATTTCAGTATTTTTTGAGAGGAAAAACATTTTTCGTCAAATATGTAGTTGGAAAATATTGCATTTTTCGCAATACTCCAAAAATATATTTTTGGCCTATCATCCTCTCGAAACATGTTCGATTAGATGAAATTTCATCTAAAATCGATAGGTGACTTTGTTAATGCCCTAATTCTATCAATTTTTGAATAACTATGAATATTTGATTTTACCCTCTTCATTGGATACTCCAAGTTTGACGCACTCTACTTCTGAATCGCATAATTTTAGAGCACTCCTGATTTTTTCTATCATGACGATACTTTCTCAGAAAATTGAATGAATACTTCCATTATTTTGGTCTGTACTATTTTTTATATAAAGGCATGTTTTCTTTTAACTTAAATGCTCTCCTAATATTTGAAACATTTATCTTATCGAAGAATGGGCAACACAAGTCGATTTGTCGTATCAAAGAACCCTTATTCTCATAATTTCAGTATTTTTTGAGAGGAAAAACATTTTTCGTCAAATATGTAGCTGAAAAATATTGCATTTTTCGCAATACTCCAAAAATATATTTTTGGCCTATCATCCTCTCGAAACATGTTCGATTAGATGAAATTTCATCTAAAATCGATAGGTGACTTTGTTAATGCCCTAATTCTATCAATTTTTGAATAACTATGGATATTTGATTTTACCCTCTTCATTGGATACTCCAAGTTTGACGCACTCTACTTCTGAATCGCATTATTTTAGAGCACTCCCGATTTTTTATATTATTGATTGGACCTTTGACGATACTTTCTCAGAAAATTGAATGAATACTTCCATTATTTTGGTCTGTACTATTTTTTATATGAAGGCATGTTTTCTTTTAACATAAATGCTCTCCTAATATTTGAAACATTTATTTTATCGAAAAATGGACAACACCAGTCGATTTGTCGTATCAAAGAACCCTTATTCTCATAATTTCAGTATTTTTTGAGAGGAAAAACATTTTTCGTCAAATATGTAAGGAAAATATTGCATTTTTCGCAATACTCCCAAAATATATTTTTGGCCTATCATCCTCTCGAAACATGTTCGATTAGATGAAATTTCATCTAAAATCGATAGGTGACTTTGTTAATGCCCTAATTCTATCAATTTTTGAATAACTATGGATATTTGATTTTACCCTCTTCATTGGATACTCCAAGTTTGACGCACTCTACTTCTGAATCGCATAAATTTAGAGCACTCCTGATTTTTTATATCATAGATTGGACCTTTGACGATACTTTCTCAGAAAATTGAATGAATACTTCCATTATTTTGGTCTGTACTTTTTTTATATGAAGGCATGTTTTCTTTTAACTTAAATGCTCTCCTAATATTTGAAACATTTATCTTATCGAAAAATGGACAACACCAGTCGATTTGTCGTATCAAAGAACCCTTATTCTCATAATTTCAGTATTTTTTGAGAGGAAAATATTTTTCGTCAAATATGTAGCTGGAAAATATTGCATTTTTCGCAATACTCCAAATATATATTTTTGGCCTATCATCCTCTCCAAACATGTTCGATTAGATAAAATTTCATCTAAAATCGATGGGTGACTTTGTTAATGCCCTAATTCTATCAATTTTTGGATAACTATGGATATTTGATTTAACCCTCTTCATTGGATACTCCAAGTTTGACGCACTCTACTTCTGAATCGCATCATTTTTGAGCACTCCCGATTTTTTATATCATAGATTGGACCTTTGACGATACTTTCTGAGAAAATTGAATTAATACTTCTATTATTTTGATATGCAACATTTTTTATATGAAGGCATGTTTTCTTTTAAATTAAATGCTCTCCTAATATTTGAAACACATATCTTATCGAAGAATGGACTACACCAGTTGATTTGTCGTATCAAAGAACCCTTATTCACATAATTTCAGTATTTTTTGAGAGGAAAAACATTTTTCGTCAAATATGTAGTTGGACTATAGTAAGGAAAATAATGCATTTTTCGCAATACTCCAAAAATATATTTTTGGCCTATCATCCTCTCGAAACATGTTCGATTAGATGAAATCTCATCTAAAATCGATAGGTGACTTTGTTAATGCCCTAATTCTATCAATTTTTGAATAACTATGGATATTTGATTTTACCCTCTTCATTGGATACTCCAAGTTTGACGCACTCTACTTCTGAATCGCATAATTTTAGAGCACTCCTGATTTTTTCTATCATGACGATACTTTCTCAGAAAATTGAATGAATACTTCCATTATTTTGGTCTGTACTATTTTTTATATAAAGGCATGTTTTCTTTTAACTGAAATGCTCTCCTAATATTTGAAACATTTATCTTATCGAAGAATGGACAACACAAGTCGATTTGTCGTATCAAAGAACCCTTATTCTCATAATTTCAGTATTTTTTGAGAGGAAAAACATTTTTCGTCAAATATGTAGCTGAAAAATATTGCATTTTTCGCAATACTCCAAAAATATATTTTTGGCCTATCATCCTCTCGAAACATGTTCGATTAGATGAAATTTCATCTAAAATCGATAGGTGACTTTGTTAATGCCCTAATTCTATCAATTTTTGAATAACTATGGATATTTGATTTTACCCTCTTCATTGGATACTCCAAGTTTGACGCACTCTACTTCTGAATCGCATCATTTTAGAGCACTCCCGATTCTTTATATCATAGATTGGACCTTTGACGATACTTTCTCAGGAAATTGAATGAATACTTCCATTATTTTGGTCTGTACTATTTTTTATATGAAGGCATGTTTTCTTTTAACTTAAATGCTCTCCTAATATTTGAAACATTCATCTTATCGAAAAATGGACAACACCAGTCGATTTGTCGTATCAAAGAACCCTTATTCACATAATTTCAATATTTTTTGAGAGGAAAAACATTTTTCGTCAAATATGTAGCTGGACTATAGTAAGGAATATATTGCATTTTTCGCAATACTCCAAAAATATATTTTTGGCCTATCATCCTCTCCAAACATGTTCGATTAGATGAAATTCCATCTAAAATCGATGGGTGACTTTGTGAATGCCCTAATTCTTTCAATTTTTGGATAACTATGGATATTTGATTTTACCCTCTTCATTGGATACTCAAAGTTTGACGCACTCTACTTCTGAATCGCATCATTTTAGAGCACTCCCGATTTTTTATATCATAGATTGGACCTTTGACGGTACTTTCTAAGAAAATTGAATGAATACTTCTATTATTTTGATATGCAACATTTTTTATATGAAGGCATGTTTTCTTTTAAATTAAATGCTCTCCTAATATTTGAAACATTCATCTTATCGAAAAATGGACAACACCAGTCGATTTGTTGTATCAAAAAACCCTTATTCTCATAATTTCAGTATTTTTTGAGAGGAAAAACATTTTTCGTCAAATATGTAGCTGGACTATAGTAAGGAAAATATTGCATTTTTCGCAATACTGCCAAAATATATTTTTGGCCGATCATCCTCTCGAAACATGTTCGATTAGATGAAATTTCATCTAAAATCGATAGGTGACTTTGTTAATGCCCTAATTCTATCAATTTTTGAATAACTATGGATATTTGATTTTACCCTCTTCATTGGATACTCCAAGTTTGACGCACTCTACTTCTGAATCGCATCATATTAGAGCACTCCCGATTTTTTATATCATAGATTGGACCTTTGACGATTCTTTCTCAGAAAATTGAATGAATACTTCCATTATTTTGGTCTGTACTATTTTTTATATGAAGGCATGCTTTCTTTTAACTTAAATGCTCTTCTAATATTTGAAACATTTATCTTATCGAAAAATGGACAACACCAGTCGATTTGTCGTATCAAAGAACCCTTATTCTCATAATTTCAGTATTTTTTGAGAGGAAAAACATTTTTCGTCAAATATGTAGCTGGACTATAGTAAGGAAAATATTGCATTTTTCGCAATACTCCAAAAATATATTTTTGGCCTATCATCCTCTCGAAACATGTTCGATTAGATGAAATTTCATCTAAAATCGATAGGTGACTTTGTTAATGCCCTAATTCTATCAATTTTTGAATAACTATGGATATTTGATTTTACCCTCTTCATTGGATACTCCAAGTTTGACGCACTCTACTTCTGAATCGCATCATATTAGAGCAGTCCCGATTTTTTATATCATAGATTGGACCTTTGACGATACGTTCTCAGGAAATTGAATGAATACTTCCATTATTTTGGTCTGTACTATTTTTTATATGAAGGCATGTTTTCTTTTAACTTAAATGCTCTCCTAATATTTGAAACATTTATCTTATCGAAAAATGGACAACACAAGTCGATTTGTCGTATCAAAGAACCCGTATTCTCATAATTTCAGTATTTTTTGAGAGGAAAAACATTTTTCGTCAAATATGTAGCTGAAAAATATTGCATTTTTCGCAATACTCCAAAAATATATTTTTGGCCTATCATCCTCTCGAAACATGTTCGATTAGATGAAATTTCATCTAAAATCGATAGGTGACTTTGTTAATGCCCTAATTCTATCAATTTTTGAATAACTATGGATATTTGATTTTACCCTCTTCATTGGATACTCCAAGTTTGACGCACTCTACTTCTGAATCGCATCATTTTAGAGCACTCCCGATTCTTTATATCATAGATTGGACCTTTGACGATACTTTCTCAGGAAATTGAATGAATACTTCCATTATTTTGGTCTGTACTATTTTTTATATGAAGGCATGTTTTCTTTTAACTTAAATGCTCTCCTAATATTTGAAACATTCATCTTATCGAAAAATGGACAACACCAGTCGATTTGTCGTATCAAAGAACCCTTATTCACATAATTTCAATATTTTTTGAGAGGAAAAACATTTTTCGTCAAATATGTAGCTGGACTATAGTAAGGAATATATTGCATTTTTCGCAATACTCCAAAAATATATTTTTGGCCTATCATCCTCTCCAAACATGTTCGATTAGATGAAATTTCATCTAAAATCGATGGGTGACTTTGTTAATGCCCTAATTCTATCAATTTTTGGATAACTATGGATATTTGATTTTACCCTCTTCATTGGATACTCCAAGTTTGACGCACTCTACTTCTGAATCGCATCATTTTAGAGCACTCCCGATTTTTTATATCATAGATTGGACCTTTGACGGTACTTTCTTAGAAAATTGAATGAATACTTCTATTATTTTGATATGCAACATTTTTTATATGAAGGCATGTTTTCTTTTAAATTAAATGCTCTCCTAATATTTGAAACATTCATCTTATCGAAAAATGGACAACACCAGTCGATTTGTCGTATCAAAGAACCCTTATTCTCATAATTTCAATATTTTTTGAGAGGAAAAACATTTTTCGTCAAATATGTAGCTGGACTATAGTAAGGAATATATTGTATTTTTCGCAATACTCCAAAAATATATTTTTGGCCTATCATCCTCACGAAACATGTTCGATTAGATGAAACTTCATCTGAAATCGATAGGTGACTTTGTTAATGCCCTAATTTTATCAATTTTTGAATAAATATGGATATTTGATTTTACCCTCTTCATTGGATACTCCAAGTTTGACGCACTCTACTTCTGAATCGCATCATTTTAGAGCACTCCCGATTTTTTATATCATAGATTGGACCTTTGACGATACTTTCTAAGAAAATTGAATTAATACTTCTATTATTTTGATATGCAACATTTTTTATATGAAGGCATGTTTTCTTTTAAATTAAATGCTCTCCTAATATTTGAAACATTTATCTTATCGAAAAATGGACAACACCAGTCGATTTGTCGTATCAAAGAACCCTTATTCTCATAATTTCAGTATTTTTTGAGAGGAAAATATTTTTCGTCAAATATGTAGCTGGAAAATATTGCATTTTTCGCAATACTCCAAATATATATTTTTGGCCTATCATCCTCACGAAACATGTTCGATTAGATGAAACTTCATCTGAAATCGATAGGTGACTTTGTTAATGCCCTAATTTTATCAATTTTTGAATAAATATGGATATTTGATTTTACCCTCTTCATTGGATACTCCAAGTTTGACGCACTCTACTTCTGAATCGCATCATTTTAGAGCACTCCCGATTTTTTATATCATAGATTGGACCTTTGACGATACTTTCTAAGAAAATTGAATTAATACTTCTATTATTTTGATATGCAACATTTTTTATATGAAGGCATGTTTTCTTTTAAATTAAATGCTCTCCTAATATTTGAAACACATATCTTATCGAAGAATGGACTACACCAGTTGATTTGTCGTATCAAAGAACCCTTATTCACATAATTTCAGTATTTTTTGAGAGGAAAAACATTTTTCGTCAAATATGTAGTTGGACTATAGTAAGGAAAATAATGCATTTTTCGCAATACTCCAAAAATATATTTTTGGCCTATCATCCTCTCGAAACATGTTCGATTAGATGAAATCTCATCTAAAATCGATAGGTGACTTTGTTAATGCCCTAATTCTATCAATTTTTGAATAACTATGGATATTTGATTTTACCCTCTTCATTGGATACTCCAAGTTTGACGCACTCTACTTCTGAATCGCATAATTTTAGAGCACTCCTGATTTTTTCTATCATGACGATACTTTCTCAGAAAATTGAATGAATACTTCCATTATTTTGGTCTGTACTATTTTTTATATAAAGGCATGTTTTCTTTTAACTGAAATGCTCTCCTAATATTTGAAACATTTATCTTATCGAAGAATGGACAACACAAGTCGATTTGTCGTATCAAAGAACCCTTATTCTCATAATTTCAGTATTTTTTGAGAGGAAAAACATTTTTCGTCAAATATGTAGCTGAAAAATATTGCATTTTTCGCAATACTCCAAAAATATATTTTTGGCCTATCATCCTCTCGAAACATGTTCGATTAGATGAAATTTCATCTAAAATCGATAGGTGACTTTGTTAATGCCCTAATTCTATCAATTTTTGAATAACTATGGATATTTGATTTTACCCTCTTCATTGGATACTCCAAGTTTGACGCACTCTACTTCTGAATCGCATCATTTTAGAGCACTCCCGATTCTTTATATCATAGATTGGACCTTTGACGATACTTTCTCAGGAAATTGAATGAATACTTCCATTATTTTGGTCTGTACTATTTTTTATATGAAGGCATGTTTTCTTTTAACTTAAATGCTCTCCTAATATTTGAAACATTCATCTTATCGAAAAATGGACAACACCAGTCGATTTGTCGTATCAAAGAACCCTTATTCACATAATTTCAATATTTTTTGAGAGGAAAAACATTTTTCGTCAAATATGTAGCTGGACTATAGTAAGGAATATATTGCATTTTTCGCAATACTCCAAAAATATATTTTTGGCCTATCATCCTATCCAAACATGTTCGATTAGATGAAATTTCATCTAAAATCGATGGGTGACTTTGTTAATGCCCTAATTCTATCAACTTTTGGATAACTATGGATATTTGATTTTACCCTCTTCATTGGATACTCCAAGTTTGACGCACTCTACTTCTGAATCGCATCATTTTAGAGCACTCCCGATTTTTTATATCATAGATTGGACCTTTGACGGTACTTTCTTAGAAAATTGAATGAATACTTCTATTATTTTGATATGCAACATTTTTTATATGAAGGCATGTTTTCTTTTAAATTAAATGCTCTCCTAATATTTGAAACATTCATCTTATCGAAAAATGGACAACACCAGTCGATTTGTCGTATCAAAGAACCCTTATTCTCATAATTTCAATATTTTTTGAGAGGAAAAACATTTTTCGTCAAATATGTAGCTGGACTATAGTAAGGAATATATTGCATTTTTCGCAATACTCCAAAAATATATTTTTGGCCTATCATCCTCTCCAAACATGTTCGATTAGATGAAATTCCATCTAAAATCGATGGGTGACTTTGTGAATGCCCTAATTCTATCAATTTTTGGATAACTATGGATATTTGATTTTACCCTCTTCATTGGATACTCAAAGTTTGACGCACTCTACTTCTGAATCGCATCATTTTAGAGCACTCCCGTTTTTTTATATCATAGATTGGACCTTTGACGGTACTTTCTAAGAAAATTGAATGAATACTTCTATTATTTTGATATGCAACATTTTTTATATGAAGGCATGTTTTCTTTTAAATTAAATGCTCTCCTAATATTTGAAACATTCATCTTATCGAAAAATGGACAACACCAGTCGATTTGTTGTATCAAAAAACCCTTATTCTCATAATTTCAGTATTTTTTGAGAGGAAAAACATTTTTCGTCAAATATGTAGCTGGACTATAGTAAGGAAAATATTGCATTTTTCGCAATACTGCCAAAATATATTTTTGGCCGATCATCCTCTCGAAACATGTTCGATTAGATGAAATTTCATCTAAAATCGATAGGTGACTTTGTTAATGCCCTAATTCTATCAATTTTTGAATAACTATGGATATTTGATTTTACCCTCTTCATTGGATACTCCAAGTTTGACGCACTCTACTTCTGAATCGCATCATATTAGAGCACTCCCGATTTTTTATATCATAGATTGGACCTTTGACGATACTTTCTCAGGAAATTGAATGAATACTTCCATTATTTTGGTCTGTACTATTTTTTATATGAAGGCATGTTTTCTTTTAACTTAAATGCTCTCCTAATATTTGAAACATTCATCTTATCGAAAAATGGACAACACCAGTCGATTTGTCGTATCAAAGAACCCTTATTCACATAATTTCAATATTTTTTGAGAGGAAAAACATTTTTCGTCAAATATGTAGCTGGACTATAGTAAGGAATATATTGCATTTTTCGCAATACTCCAAAAATATATTTTTGGCCTATCATCCTATCCAAACATGTTCGATTAGATGAAATTTCATCTAAAATCGATGGGTGACTTTGTTAATGCCCTAATTCTATCAACTTTTGGATAACTATGGATATTTGATTTTACCCTCTTCATTGGATACTCCAAGTTTGACGCACTCTACTTCTGAATCGCATCATTTTAGAGCACTCCCGATTTTTTATATCATAGATTGGACCTTTGACGGTACTTTCTTAGAAAATTGAATGAATACTTCTATTATTTTGATATGCAACATTTTTTATATGAAGGCATGTTTTCTTTTAAATTAAATGCTCTTCTAATATTTGAAACATTCATCTTATCGAAAAATGGACAACACCAGTCGATTTGTCGTATCAAAGAACCCTTATTCTCATAATTTCAATATTTTTTGAGAGGAAAAACATTTTTCGTCAAATATGTAGCTGGACTATAGTAAGGAATATATTGCATTTTTCGCAATACTCCAAAAATATATTTTTGGCCTATCATCCTCTCCAAACATGTTCGATTAGATGAAATTCCATCTAAAATCGATGGGTGACTTTGTGAATGCCCTAATTCTATCAATTTTTGGATAACTATGGATATTTGATTTTACCCTCTTCATTGGATACTCAAAGTTTGACGCACTCTACTTCTGAATCGCATCATTTTAGAGCACTCCCGTTTTTTTATATCATAGATTGGACCTTTGACGGTACTTTCTAAGAAAATTGAATGAATACTTCTATTATTTTGATATGCAACATTTTTTATATGAAGGCATGTTTTCTTTTAAATTAAATGCTCTCCTAATATTTGAAACATTCATCTTATCGAAAAATGGACAACACCAGTCGATTTGTTGTATCAAAAAACCCTTATTCTCATAATTTCAGTATTTTTTGAGAGGAAAAACATTTTTCGTCAAATATGTAGCTGGACTATAGTAAGGAAAATATTGCATTTTTCGCAATACTGCCAAAATATATTTTTGGCCGATCATCCTCTCGAAACATGTTCGATTAGATGAAATTTCATCTAAAATCGATAGGTGACTTTGTTAATGCCCTAATTCTATCAATTTTTGAATAACTATGGATATTTGATTTTACCCTCTTCATTGGATACTCCAAGTTTGACGCACTCTACTTCTGAATCGCATCATATTAGAGCACTCCCGATTTTTTATATCATAGATTGGACCTTTGACGATTCTTTCTCAGAAAATTGAATGAATACTTCCATTATTTTGGTCTGTACTATTTTTTATATGAAGGCATGCTTTCTTTTAACTTAAATGCTCTTCTAATATTTGAATCATTTATCTTATCGAAAAATGGACAACACCAGTCGATTTGTCGTATCAAAGAACCCTTATTCTCATAATTTCAGTATTTTTTGAGAGGAAAAACATTTTTCGTCAAATATGTAGCTGGACTATAGTAAGGAAAATATTGCATTTTTCGCAATACTCCAAAAATATATTTTTGGCCTATCATCCTCTCGAAACATGTTCGATTAGATGAAATTTCATCTAAAATCGATAGGTGACTTTGTTAATGCCCTAATTCTATCAATTTTTGAATAACTATGGATATTTGATTTTACCCTCTTCATTGGATACTCCAAGTTTGACGCACTCTACTTCTGAATCGCATCATATTAGAGCAGTCCCGATTTTTTATATCATAGATTGGACCTTTGACGATACGTTCTCAGGAAATTGAATGAATACTTCCATTATTTTGGTCTGTACTATTTTTTATATGAAGGCATGTTTTCTTTTAACTTAAATGCTCTCCTAATATTTGAAACATTTATCTTATCGAAAAATGGACAACACCAGTCGATTTGTCGTATCAAAGAACCTTTATTCTCATAATTTCAGTATTTTTTGAGAGGAAAATATTTTTCGTCAAATATGTAGTATAGTAAGGAAAATATTGCATTTTTCGCAATACTCCAAAAATATATTTTTGGCCTATCATCCTCTCGAAACATGTTCGATTAGAGGAAATTTCATCTAAAATCGATAGGTGACTTTGTTAATGCCCTAATTCTATCAATTTTTGAATAACTATGGATATTTGATTTTACCCTCTTCATTGGATACTCGAAGTTTGACGCACTCTACTTCTGAATCGCATCATATTAGAGCACTCCCGATTTTTTATATCATAGATTGGACCTTTGACGACACTTTCTCAGAAAATTGAATGAATACTTCCATTATTTTGGTCTGTACTATTTTTTATATGAAGGCATGTTTTCTTTTAATTTAAATGCTCTCCTAATATTTGAAACATTTATCTTATCGAAAAATGGAAAACACCAGTCGATTTGTCGTATCAGAGAACCCTTATTCTCATAATTTCAGTATTTTTTGAGAGGAAAAACATTTTTCGTCAAATATGTAGCTGAACTATAGTAAGGAAAATATTGCATTTTTCGCAATACTGCCAAAATATATTTTTGGCCGATCATCCTCTCGAAACATGTTCGATTAGATGAAATTTCATCTAAAATCGATAGGTGACTTTGTTAATGCCCTAATTCTATCAATTTTTGAATAACTACGGATATTTGATTTTACCCTCTTCATTGGATACTCCAAGTTTGACGCACTCTACTTCTGAATCGCATAATTTTAGAGCACTCACGATTTTTTATTTCATAGATTGGACCTTTGACGATACTTTCTCAGAAAATTGAATGAATACTTCCATTATTTTGGTCTGTACTATTTTTTATATGAAGGCATGCTTTCTTTTAACTTAAATGCTCTTCGAATATTTGAAACATTTATCTTATCGAAAAATGGACAACACCAGTCGATTTGTCATCAAAGAACCCTTATTCTCATAATTTCAGTATTTTTTGAGAGGAAAAACATTTTTCGTCAAATATGTAGCTGAACTATAGTAAGGAAAATATTGCATTTTTCGCAATACTCCAAAAATATATTTTTGGCCTATCATCCTCTCGAAACATGTTCGATTAGATGAAATTTCATCTAAAATCGATAGGTGACTTTGTTAATGCCCTAATTCTATCAATTTTTGAATAACTATGGATATTTGATTTTACCCTCTTCATTGGATACTCCAAGTTTGACGCACTCTACTTCTGAATCGCATCATTTTAGAGCACTCCCGATTTTGTATATCATAGATTGGACCTTTGACGATACTTTCTAAGAAAATTGAATTAATACTTCTATTATTTTGATATGCAACATTTTTTATATGAAGGCATGTTTTCTTTTAAATTAAATGCTCTCCTAATATTTGAAACATTTATCTTATCGAAAAATGGACAACACCAGTCGATTTGTCGTATCAAAGAACCCTTATTCTCATAATTTCAGTATTTTTTGAGAGGAAAATATTTTTCGTCAAATATGTAGCTGGAAAATATTGCATTTTTCGCAATACTCCAAATATATATTTTTGGCCTATCATCCTCACGAAACATGTTCGATTAGATGAAACTTCATCTAAAATCGATAGGTGACTTTGTTAATGCCCTAATTTTATCAATTTTTGAATAAATATGGATATTTGATTTTACCCTCTTCATTGGATACTCCAAGTTTGACGCACTCTACTTCTGAATCGCATCATTTTAGAGCACTCCCGATTTTTTATATCATAGATTGGACCTTTGACGATACTTTCTAAGAAAATTGAATGAATACTCTTATTATTTTGATATGCAACATTTTTTATATGAAGGCATGTTTTCTTTTAAATTAAATGCTCTCCTAATATTTGAAACACATATCTTATCGAAGAATGGACAACACCAGTTGATTTGTCGTATCAAAGAACCCTTATTCACATAATTTCAGTATTTTTTGAGAGGAAAAACATTTTTCGTCAAATATGTAGTTGGACTATAGTAAGGAAAATATTGCATTTTTCGCAATACTCCAAAAATATATTTTTGGCCTATCATCCTCTCGAAACATGTTCGATTAGATGAAATCTCATCTAAAATCGATAGGTGACTTTGTTAATGCCCTAATTCTATCAATTTTTGAATAACTATGGATATTTGATTTTACCCTCTTCATTGGATACTCCAAGTTTGACGCACTCTACTTCTGAATCGCATCATTTTAGAGCACTCCCGATTCTTTATATCATAGATTGGACCTTTGACGACACTTTCTCAGAAAATTGAATGAATACTTCCATTATTTTGGTCTGTACTATTTTTTATATGAAGGCATGTTTTCTTTTAACTTAAATGCTCTCCTAATATTTGAAACATTCATCTTATCGAAAAATGGACAACACCAGTCGATTTGTCGTATCAAAGAACCCTTATTCTCATAATTTCAGTATTTTTTGAGAGGAAAAACATTTTTCGTCAAATATGTAGCTGAAAAATATTGCATTTTTCGCAATACTCCAAAAATATATTTTTGGCCTATCATCCTCTCGAAACATGTTCGATTAGATGAAATTTCATCTAAAATCAATAGGTGACTTTGTTAATGCCCTAATTCTATCAATTTTTGAATAACTATGGATATTTGATTTTACCCTCTTCATTGGATACTCCAAGTTTGACGCACTCTACTTCTGAATCGCATCATTTTAGAGCACTCCCGATTCTTTATATCATAGATTGGACCTTTGACGATTCTTTCTCAGAAAATTGAATGAATACTTCCATTATTTTGGTCTGTACTATTTTTTATATGAAGGCATGTTTTCTTTTAACTTAAATGCTCTCCTAATATTTGAAACATTCATCTTATCGAAAAATGGACAACACCAGTCGATTTGTCGTATCAAAGAACCCTTATTCACATAATTTCAATATTTTTTGAGAGGAAAAACATTTTTCCTCAAATATGTAGCTGGACTATAGTAAGGAATATATTGCATTTTTCGCAATACTCCAAAAATATATTTTTGGCCTATCATCCTCTCGAAACATGTTCGATTAGATGAAATTTCATCTAAAATCGATAGGTGACTTTGTTAATGCCCTAATTCTATCAATTTTTGAATAACTATGGATATTTGATTTTACCCTCTTCATTGGATACTCCAAGTTTGACGCACTCTACTTCTGAATCGCATCATATTAGAGCACTCCCGATTTTTTATATCATAGATTGGACCTTTGACGATTCTTTCTCAGAAAATTGAATGAATACTTCCATTATTTTGGTCTGTACTATTTTTTATATGAAGGCATGTTTTCTTTTAACTTAAATGCTCTCCTAATATTTGAAACATTCATCTTATCGAAAAATGGACAACACCAGTCGATTTGTCGTATCAAAGAACCCTTATTCACATAATTTCAATATTTTTTGAGAGGAAAAACATTTTTCGTCAAATATGTAGCTGGACTATAGTAAGGAATATATTGCATTTTTCGCAATACTCCAAAAATATATTTTTGGCCTATCATCCTCTCGAAACATGTTCGATTAGATGAAATTTCATCTAAAATCGATAGGTGACTTTGTTAATGCCCTAATTCTATCAATTTTTGAATAACTACGGATATTTGATTTTACCCTCTTCATTGGATACTCCAAGTTTGACGCACTCTACTTCTGAATCGCATAATTTTAGAGCACTCCTGATTTTTTCTATCATGACGATACTTTCTCAGAAAATTGAATGAATACTTCCATTATTTTGGTCTGTACTATTTTTTATATAAAGGCATGTTTTCTTTTAACTGAAATGCTCTCCTAATATTTGAAACATTTATCTTATCGAAGAATGGACAACACAAGTCGATTTGTCGTATCAAAGAACCCTTATTCTCATAATTTCAGTATTTTTTGAGAGGAAAAACTTTTTTCGTCAAATATGTAGCTGAAAAATATTGCATTTTTCGCAATACTCCAAAAATATATTTTTGGCCTATCATCCTCTCGAAACATGTTCGATTAGATGAAATTTCATCTAAAATCGATAGGTGACTTTGTTAATGCCCTAATTCTATCAATTTTTGAATAACTTTGGATATTTGATTTTACCCTCTTCATTGGATACTCCAAGTTTGACGCACTCTACTTCTGAATCGCATCATATTAGAGCACTCCCGATTTTTTATATCATAGATTGGACCTTTGACGATTCTTTCTCAGAAAATTGAATGAATACTTCCATTATTTTGGTCTGTACTATTTTTTATATGAAGGCATGCTTTCTTTTAACTTAAATGCTCTTCTAATATTTGAAACATTTATCTTATCGAAAAATGGACAACACCAGTCGATTTGTCGTATCAAAGAACCCTTATTCTCATAATTTCAGTATTTTTTGAGAGGAAAAACATTTTTCGTCAAATATGTAGCTGGACTATAGTAAGGAAAATATTGCATTTTTCGCAATACTCCAAAAATATATTTTTGGCCTATCATCCTCTCGAAACATGTTCGATTAGATGAAATTTCATCTAAAATCGATAGGTGACTTTGTTAATGCCCTAATTCTATCAATTTTTGAATAACTATGGATATTTGATTTTACCCTCTTCATTGGATACTCCAAGTTTGACGCACTCTACTTCTGAATCGCATCATATTAGAGCAGTCCCGATTTTTTATATCATAGATTGGACCTTTGACGATACGTTCTCAGGAAATTGAATGAATACTTCCATTATTTTGGTCTGTACTATTTTTTATATGAAGGCATGTTTTCTTTTAACTTAAATGCTCTCCTAATATTTGAAACATTTATCTTATCGAAAAATGGACAACACCAGTCGATTTGTCGTATCAAAGAACCCTTATTCTCATAATTTCAGTATTTTTTGAGAGGAAAATATTTTTCGTCAAATATGTAGTATAGTAAGGAAAATATTGCATTTTTCGCAATACTCCAAAAATATATTTTTGGCCTATCATCCTCTCGAAACATGTTCGATTAGAGGAAATTTCATCTAAAATCGATAGGTGACTTTGTTAATGCCCTAATTCTATCAATTTTTGAATAACTATGGATATTTGATTTTACCCTCTTCATTGGATACTCGAAGTTTGACGCACTCTACTTCTGAATCGCATCATATTAGAGCACTCCCGATTTTTTATATCATAGATTGGACCTTTGACGACACTTTCTCAGAAAATTGAATGAATACTTCCATTATTTTGGTCTGTACTATTTTTTATATGAAGGCATGTTTTCTTTTAATTTAAATGCTCTCCTAATATTTGAAACATTTATCTTATCGAAAAATGGAAAACACCAGTCGATTTGTCGTATCAGAGAACCCTTATTCTCATAATTTCAGTATTTTTTGAGAGGAAAAACATTTTTCGTCAAATATGTAGCTGAACTATAGTAAGGAAAATATTGCATTTTTCGCAATACTGCCAAAATATATTTTTGGCCGAACATCCTCTCGAAACATGTTCGATTAGATGAAATTTCATCTAAAATCGATAGGTGACTTTGTTAATGCCCTAATTCTATCAATTTTTGAATAACTACGGATATTTGATTTTACCCTCTTCATTGGATACTCCAAGTTTGACGCACTCTACTTCTGAATCGCATAATTTTAGAGCACTCACGATTTTTTATATCATAGATTGGACCTTTGACGATACTTTCTCAGAAAATTGAATGAATACTTCCATTATTTTGGTCTGTACTATTTTTTATATGAAGGCATGCTTTCTTTTAACTTAAATGCTCTTCGAATATTTGAAACATTTATCTTATCGAAAAATGGACAACACCAGTCGATTTGTCGTATCAAAGAACCCTTATTCTCATAATTTCAGTATTTTTTGAGAGGAAAAACATTTTTCGTCAAATATGTAGCTGGACTATAGTAAGGAAAATATTGCATTTTTCGCAATACTCCAAAAATATATTTTTGGCCTATCATCCTCTCGAAACATGTTCGATTAGATGAAATTTCATCTAAAATCGATAGGTGACTTTGTTAATGCCCTAATTCTATCAATTTTTGAATAACTATGGATATTTGATTTTACCCTCTTCATTGGATACTCCAAGTTTGACGCACTCTACTTCTGAATCGCATAATTTTAGAGCACTCACGATTTTTTATATCATAGATTGGACCTTTGACGATACTTTCTCAGAAAATTGAATGAATACTTCCATTATTTTGGTCTGTACTATTTTTTATATGAAGGCATGATTTCTTTTAACTTAAATGCTCTTCGAATATTTGAAACATTTATCTTATCGAAAAATGGACAACACCAGTCGATTTGTCGTATCAAAGAACCCTTATTCTCATAATTTCAGTATTTTTTGAGAGGAAAAACATTTTTCGTCAAATATGTAGCTGAACTATAGTAAGGAAAATATTGCATTTTTCGCAATACTCCAAAAATATATTTTTGGCCTATCATCCTCTCGAAACATGTTCGATTAGATGAAACTTCATCTAAAATCGATAGGTGACTTTGTTAATGCCCTAATTCTATCAATTTTTGAATAACTATGGATATTTGATTTTACCCTCTTCATTGGATACTCCAAGTTTGACGCACTCTACTTCTGAATCGCATCATATTAGAGCACTCCCGATTTTTTATATCATAGATTGGACCTTTGACGATACGTTCTCAGGAAATTGAATGAATACTTCCATTATTTTGGTCTGTACTATTTTTTATATGAAGGCATGTTTTCATTTAACTTATATGCTCTCCTAATATTTGAAACATTTATCTTATCGAAAAATGGACAACACCAGTCGATTTGTCGTATCAAAGAACCCTTATTCTCATAATTTCAGTATTTTTTGAGAGGAAAATATTTTTCGTCAAATATGTAGTATAGTAAGGAAAATATTGCATTTTTCGCAATACTCCAAAAATATATTTTTGGCCTATCATCCTCTCGAAACATGTTCGATTAGATGAAATTTCATCTAAAATCGATAGGTGACTTTGTTAATGCCCTAATTCTATCAATTTTTGAATAACTATGGATATTTGATTTTACCCTCTTCATTGGATACTCGAAGTTTGACGCACTCTACTTCTGAATCGCATCATATTAGAGCACTCCCGATTTTTTATATCATAGATTGTACCTTTGACGATACTTACTCAGAAAATTGAATAAATACTTCCATTATTTTGGTCTGTACTATTTTTTATATGAAGGCATGTTTTCTTTTAACTTTAATGCTCTTCTAATATTTGAAACATTTATCTTATCGAAAAATGGACAACACCAGTCGATTGGTCGTATCAAAGAGCCCTTATTCTCATAATTTCAGTATTTTTTGAGAGGAAAAACATTTTTCGTCAAATATTGCATTTTTCGCAATACTCCAAAAATATATTTTTGGCCTATCATCCTCTCGAAACATGTTTGATTAGATAAAATTTCATCTTAAATCGATAGGTGACTTTGTTAATGCCCTAATTCTATCAATTTTTGAATACCTATGGATATTTGATTTTACCCTCTTCATTGGATACTCCAAGTTTGACGCACTCTACTTCTGAATCGCATCATTTTAGAGCACTCTCGATTTTTTATATCATAGATTGGACCTTTGACGACACTTTCTCAGAAAATTGAATGAATACTTCCATTATTTTGGTCTGTACTATTTTTTATATGAAGGCATGTTTTCTTTTAATTTAAATGCTCTCCTAATATTTGAAACATTTATCTTATCGAAAAATGGAAAACACCAGACGATTTGTCGTATCAGAGAACCCTTATTCTCATAATTTCAGTATTTTTTGAGAGGAAAAACATTTTTCGTCAAATATGTAGCTGAACTATAGTAAGGAAAATATTGCATTTTCCGCAATACTGCCAAAATATATTTTTGGCCGATCATCCTCTCGAAACATGTTCGATTAGATGAAATTTCATCTAAAATCGATAGGTGACTTTGTTAATGCCCTAATTCTATCAATTTTTGAATAACTACGGATATTTGATTTTACCCTCTTCATTGGATACTCCAAGTTTGACGCACTCTACTTCTGAATCGCATAATTTTAGAGCACTCACGATTTTTTATATCATGGATTGGACCTTTGACGATACTTTCTCAGAAAATTGAATGAATACTTCCATTATTTTGGTCTGTACTATTTTTTATATGAGGGCATGCTTTCTTTTAACTTAAATGCTCTTCGAATATTTGAAACATTTATCTTATCGAAAAATGGACAACACCAGTCGATTTGTCGTATCAAAGAACCCTTATTCTCATAATTTCAGTATTTTCTGAGAGGAAAAACATTTTTCGTCAAATATGTAGCTGGACTATAGTAAGGAAAATATTGCATTTTTCGCAATACTCCAAAATATATTTTTGGCCGATCATCCTCTCGAAACATGTTCGATTAGATGAAATTTCATCTAAAATCGATAGGTGACTTTGTTAATGCCCTAATTCTATCAATTTTTGAATAACTACGGATATTTGATTTTACCCTCTTCATTGGATACTCCAAGTTTGACGCACTCTACTTCTGAATCGCATAATTTTAGAGCACTCACGATTTTTTATATCATAGATTGGACCTTTGACGACACTTTCTCAGAAAATTGAATGAATACTTCCATTATTTTGGTCTGTACTATTTTTTATATGAAGGCATGTTTTCTTTTAATTTAAATGCTCTCCTAATATTTGAAACATTTATCATATCGAAAAATGGAAAACACCAGTCGATTTGTCGTATCAGAGAACCCTTATTCTCATAATTTCAGTATTTTTTGAGAGGAAAAACATTTTTCGTCAAATATGTAGCTGAACTATAGTAAGGAAAATATTGCATTTTTCGCAATACTGCCAAAATATATTTTTGGCCGATCATCCTCTCGAAACATGTTCGATTAGATGAAATTTCATCTAAAATCGATAGGTGACTTTGTTAATGCCCTAATTCTATCAATTTTTGAATAACTACGGATATTTGATTTTACCCTCTTCATTGGATACTCCAAGTTTGACGCACTCTACTTCTGAATCGCATAATTTTAGAGCACTCACGATTTTTTATATCATAGATTGGACCTTTGACGATACTTTCTCAGAAAATTGAATGAATACTTCCATTATTTTGGTCTGTACTATTTTTTATATGAAGGCATGCTTTCTTTTAACTTAAATGCTCTTCGAATATTTGAAACATTTATCTTATCGAAAAATGGACAACACCAGTCGATTTGTCGTATCAAAGAACCCTTATTCTCATAATTTCAGTATTTTTTGAGAGGAAAAACATTTTTCGTCAAATATGTAGCTGAACTATAGTAAGGAAAATATTGCATTTTTCGCAATACTCCAAAAATATATTTTTGGCCTATCATCCTCTCGAAACTTGTTCGATTAGATGAAATTTCATCTAAAATCGATAGGTGACTTTGTTAATGCCCTAATTCTATCAATTTTTGAATAACTATGGATATTTGATTTTACCCTCTTCATTGGATACTCCAAGTTTGACGCACTCTACTTCTGAATCGCATCATTTTAGAGCACTCCCGATTTTTCATATCATAGATTGGACCTTTGACGATACTTTCTAAGAAAATTGAATTAATACTTCTATTATTTTGATATGCAACATTTTTTATATGAAGGCATGTTTTCTTTTAAATTAAATGCTCTCCTAATATTTGAAACATTTATCTTATCGAAAAATGGACAACACCAGTCGATTTGTCGTATCAAATAACCCTTATTCTCATAATTTCAGTATTTTTTGAGAGGAAAATATTTTTCGTCAAATATGTAGCTGGAAAATATTGCATTTTTCGCAATACTCCAAATATATATTTTTGGCCTATCATCCTCACGAAACATGTTCGATTAGATGAAACTTCATCTAAAATCGATAGGTGACTTTGTTAATGCCCTAATTTTATCAATTTTTGAATAAATATGGATATTTGATTTTACCTTCTTCATTGGATACTCCAAGTTTGACGCACTCTACTTCTGAATCGCATCATTTTAGAGCACTCCCGATTTTTTATATCATAGATTGGACCTTTGACGATACTTTCTAAGAAAATTGAATTAATACTTCTATTATTTTGATATGCAACATTTTTTATATGAAGGCATGTTTTCTTTTAAATTAAATGCTCTCCTAATATTTGAAACACATATCTTATCGAAGAATGGACAACACCAGTTGATTTGTCGTATCAAAGAACCCTTATTCACATAATTTCAGTATTTTTTGAGAGGAAAAACATTTTTCGTCAAATATGTAGTTGGACTATAGTAAGGAAAATATTGCATTTTTCGCAATACTCCAAAAATATATTTTTGGCCTATCATCCTCTCGAAACATGTTCGATTAGATGAAATTTCATCTAAAATCGATAGGTGACTTTGTTAATGCCCTAATTCTATCAATTTTTGAATAACTATGGATATTTGATTTTACCCTCTTCATTGGATACTCCAAGTTTGACGCACTCTACTTCTGAATCGCATCATTTTAGAGCACTCCCGATTCTTTATATCATAGATTGGACCTTTGACGATACTTTCTCAGGAAATTGAATGAATACTTCCATTATTTTGGTCTGTACTATTTTTTATATGAAGGCATGTTTTCTTTTAACTTAAATGCTCTCCTAATATTTGAAACATTCATCTTATCGAAAAATGGACAACACCAGTCGATTTGTCGTATCAAAGAACCCTTATTCACATAATTTCAATATTTTTTGTGAGGAAAAACATTTTTCGTCAAATATGTAGCTGGACTATAGTAAGGAATATATTGCATTTTTCGCAATACTCCAAAAATATATTTTTGGCCTATCATCCTCTCCAAACATGTTCGATTAGATGAAACTTCATCTAAAATCGATAGGTGACTTTGTTAATGCCCTAATTTTATCAATTTTTGAATAAATATGGATATTTGATTTCACCCTCTTCATTGGATACTCCAAGTTTGACGCACTCTACTTCTGAATCGCATCATTTTAGAGCACTCCCGATTTTTTATATCATAGATTGGACCTTTGACGATACTTTCTAAGAAAATTGAATTAATACTTCTATTATTTTGATATGCAACATTTTTTATATGAAGGCATGTTTTCTTTTAAATTAAATGCTCTCCTAATATTTGAAACACATATCTTATCGAAGAATGGACAACACCAGTTGATTTGTCGTATCAAAGAACCCTTATTCACATAATTTCAGTATTTTTTGAGAGGAAAAACATTTTTCGTCAAATATGTAGTTGGACTATAGTAAGGAAAATATTGCATTTTTCGCAATACTCCAAAAATATATTTTTGGCCTATCATCCTCTCGAAACATGTTCGATTAGATGAAATCTCATCTAAAATCGATAGGTGACTTTGTTAATGCCCTAATTCTATCAATTTTTGAATAACTATGGATATTTGATTTTACCCTCTTCATTGGATACTCCAAGTTTGACGCACTCTACTTCTGAATCGCATAATTTTTGAGCACTCCTGATTTTTTCTATCATGACGATACTTTCTCAGAAAATTGAATGAATACTTCCATTATTTTGGTCTGTACTATTTTTTATATAAAGGCATGTTTTCTTTTAACTGAAATGCTCTCCTAATATTTGAAACATTTATCTTATCGAAGAATGGACAACACAAGTCGATTTGTCGTATCAAAGAACCCTTATTCTCATAATTTCAGTATTTTTTGAGAGGAAAAACATTTTTCGTCAAATATGTAGCTGAAAAATATTGCATTTTTCGCAATACTCCAAAAATATATTTTTGGCCTATCATCCTCTCGAAACATGTTCGATTAGATGAAATTTCATCTAAAATCGATAGGTGACTTTGTTAATGCCCTAATTCTATCAATTTTTGAATAACTATGGATATTTGATTTTACCCTCTTCATTGGATACTCCAAGTTTGACGCACTCCACTTCTGAATCGCATCATTTTAGAGCACTCTCGATTCTTTATATCATAGATTGGACCTTTGACGATACTTTCTCAGGAAATTGAATGAATACTTCCATTATTTTGGTCTGTACTATTTTTTATATGAAGGCAAGTTTTCTTTTAACTTTAATGCTCTCCTAATATTTGAAACATTCATCTTATCGAAAAATGGACAACACCAGTCGATTTGTCGTATCAAAGAACCCTTATTCACATAATTTCAATATTTTTTGAGAGGAAAAACATTTTTCGTCAAATATGTAGCTGGACTATAGTAAGGAATATATTGCATTTTTCGCAATACTCCAAAAATATATTTTTGGCCTATCATCCTCTCCAAACATGTTCGATTAGATGAAATTTCATCTAAAATCGATGGGTGACTTTGTTAATGCCCTAATTCTATCAATTTTTGGATAACTATGGATATTTGATTTTACCCTCTTCATTGGATACTCCAAGTTTGACGCACTCTACTTCTGAATCGCATCATTTTAGAGCACTCCCGATTTTTTATATCATAGATTGGACCTTTGACGGTACTTTCTTAGAAAATTGAATGAATACTTCTATTATTTTGATATGCAACATTTTTTATATGAAGGCATGTTTTCTTTTAAATTAAATGCTCTCCTAATATTTGAAACATTCATCTTATCGAAAAATGGACAACACCAGTCGATTTGTCGTATCAAAGAACCCTTATTCTCATAATTTCAATATTTTTTGAGAGGAAAAACATTTTTCGTCAAATATGTAGCTGGACTATAGTAAGGAATATATTGCATTTTTCGCAATACTCCAAAAATATATTTTTGGCCTATCATCCTCTCCAAACATGTTCGATTAGATGAAATTCCATCTAAAATCGATGGGTAACTTTGTGAATGCCCTAATTCTATCAATTTTTGGATAACTATGGATATTTGATTTTACCCTCTTCATTGGATACTCAAAGTTTGACGCACTCTACTTCTGAATCGCATCATTTTAGAGCACTCCCGATTTTTTATATCATAGATTGGACCTTTGACGGTACTTTCTAAGAAAATTGAATGAATACTTCTATTATTTTGATATGCAACATTTTTTATATGAAGACATGTTTTCTTTTAAATTAAATGCTCTCCTAATATTTGAAACATTCATCTTATCGAAAAATGGACAACACCAGTCGATTTGTTGTATCAAAAAACCCTTATTCTCATAATTTCAGTATTTTTTGAGAGGAAAAACATTTTTCGTCAAATATGTAGCTGGACTATAGTAAGGAAAATATTGCATTTTTCGCAATACTGCCAAAATATATTTTTGGCCGATCATCCTCTCGAAACATGTTCGATTAGATGAAATTTCATCTAAAATCGATAGGTGACTTTGTTAATGCCCTAATTCTATCAATTTTTGAATAACTATGGATATTTGATTTTACCCTCTTCATTGGATACTCCAAGTTTGACGCACTCTACTTCTGAATCGCATCATATTAGAGCACTCCCGATTTTTTATATCATAGATTGGACCTTTGACGATTCTTTCTCAGAAAATTGAATGAATACTTCCATTATTTTGGTCTGTACTATTTTTTATATGAAGGCATGCTTTCTTTTAACTTAAATGCTCTTCTAATATTTGAAACATTTATCTTATCGAAAAATGGACAACACCAGTCGATTTGTCGTATCAAAGAACCCTTATTCTCATAATTTCAGTATTTTTTGAGAGGAAAAACATTTTTCGTCAAATATGTAGCTGGACTATAGTAAGGAAAATATTGCATTTTTCGCAATACTCCAAAAATATATTTTTGGCCTATCATCCTCTCGAAACATGTTCGATTAGATGAAATTTCATCTAAAATCGATAGGTGACTTTGTTAATGCCCTAATTCTATCAATTTTTGAATAACTATGGATATTTGATTTTACCGTCTTCATTGGATACTCCAAGTTTGACGCACTCTACTTCTGAATCGCATCATATTAGAGCAGTCCCGATTTTTTATATCATAGATTGGACCTTTGACGATACGTTCTCAGGAAATTGAATGAATACTTCCATTATTTTGGTCTGTACTATTTTTTATATGAAGGCATGTTTTCTTTTAACTTAAATGCTCTCCTAATATTTGAAACATTTATCTTATCGAAAAATGGACAACACCAGTCGATTTGTCGTATCAAAGAACCCTTATTCTCATAATTTCAGTATTTTTTGAGAGGAAAATATTTTTCGTCAAATATGTAGTATAGTAAGGAAAATATTGCATTTTTCGCAATACTCCAAAAATATATTTTTGGCCTATCATCCTCTCGAAACATGTTCGATTAGAGGAAATTTCATCTAAAATCGATAGGTGACTTTGTTAATGCCCTAATTCTATCAATTTTTGAATAACTATGGATATTTGATTTTACCCTCTTCATTGGATACTCGAAGTTTGACGCACTCTACTTCTGAATCGCATCATATTAGAGCACTCCGGATTTTTTATATCATAGATTGGACCTTTGACGACACTTTCTCAGAAAATTGAATGAATACTTCCATTATTTTGGTCTGTACTATTTTTTATATGAAGGCATGTTTTCTTTTAATTTAAATGCTCTCCTAATATTTGAAACATTTATCTTATCGAAAAATGGAAAACACCAGTCGATTTGTCGTATCAGAGAACCCTTATTCTCATAATTTCAGTATTTTTTGAGAGGAAAAACATTTTTCGTCAAATATGTAGCTGAACTATAGTAAGGAAAATATTGCATTTTTCGCAATACTGCCAAAATATATTTTGGGCCGATCATCCTCTCGAAACATGTTCGATTAGATGAAATTTCATCTAAAATCGATAGGTGACTTTGTTAATGCCCTAATTCTATCAATTTTTGAATAACTACGGATATTTGATTTTACCCTCTTCATTGGATACTCCAAGTTTGACGCACTCTACTTCTGAATCGCATAATTTTAGAGCACTCACGATTTTTTATATCATAGATTGGACCTTTGACGATACTTTCTCAGAAAATTGAATGAATACTTCCATTATTTTGGTCTGTACTATTTTTTATATGAAGGCATGCTTTCTTTTAACTTAAATGCTCTTCGAATATTTGAAACATTTATCTTATCGAAAAATGGACAACACCAGTCGATTTGTCGTATCAAAGAACCCTTATTCTCATAATTTCAGTATTTTTTGAGAGGAAAAACATTTTTCGTCAAATATGTAGCTGGACTATAGTAAGGAAAATATTGCATTTTTCGCAATACTCCAAAAATATATTTTTGGCCTATCATCCTCTCGAAACATGTTCGATTAGATGAAATTTCATCTAAAATCGATAGGTGACTTTGTTAATGCCCTAATTCTATCAATTTTTGAATAACTATGGATATTTGATTTTACCCTCTTCATTGGATACTCCAAGTTTGACGCACTCTACTTCTGAATCGCATAATTTTAGAGCACTCACGATTTTTTATATCATAGATTGGACCTTTGACGATACTTTCTCAGAAAATTGAATGAATACTTCCATTATTTTGGTCTGTACTATTTTTTATATGAAGGCATGATTTCTTTTAACTTAAATGCTCTTCGAATATTTGAAACATTTATCTTATCGAAAAATGGACAACACCAGTCGATTTCTCGTATCAAAGAACCCTTATTCTCATAATTTCAGTATTTTTTGAGAGGAAAAAATTTTTCGTCAAATATGTAGCTGAACTATAGTAAGGAAAATATTGCATTTTTCGCAATACTCCAAAAATATATTTTTGGCCTATCATCCTCTCGAAACATGTTCGATTAGATGAAATTTCATCTAAAATCGATAGGTGACTTTGTTAATGCCCTAATTCTATCAATTTTTGAATAACTATGGATATTTGATTTTACCCTCTTCATTGGATACTCCAAGTTTGACGCACTCTACTTCTGAATCGCATCATATTAGAGCACTCCCGATTTTTTATATCATAGATTGGACCTTTGACGATACGTTCTCAGGAAATTGAATGAATACTTCCATTATTTTGGTCTGTACTATTTTTTATATGAAGGCATGTTTTCTTTTAACTTAAATGCTCTCCTAATATTTGAAACATTTATCTTATCGAAAAATGGACAACACCAGTCGATTTGTCGTATCAAAGAACCCTTATTCTCATAATTTCAGTATTTTTTGAGAGGAAAATATTTTTCGTCAAATATGTAGTATAGTAAGGAAAATATTGCATTTTTCGCAATACTCCAAAAATATATTTTTGGCCTATCATCCTCTCGAAACATGTTCGATTAGATGAAATTTCATCTAAAATCGATAGGTGACTTTGTTAATGCCCTAATTCTATCAATTTTTGAATAACTATGGATATTTGATTTTACCCTCTTCATTGGATACTCGAAGTTTGACGCACTCTACTTCTGAATCGCATCATATTAGAGCACTCCCGATTTTTTATATCATAGATTGTACCTTTGACGATACTTACTCAGAAAATTGAATAAATACTTCCATTATTTTGGTCTGTACTATTTTTTATATGAAGGCATGTTTTCTTTTAACTTTAATGCTCTTCTAATATTTGAAACATTTATCTTATCGAAAAATGGACAACACCAGTCGATTGGTCGTATCAAAGAGCCCTTATTCTCATAATTTCAGTATTTTTTGAGAGGAAAAACATTTTTCGTCAAATATTGCATTTTTCGCAATACTCCAAAAATATATTTTTGGCCTATCATCCTCTCGAAACATGTTCGATTAGATAAAATTTCATCTTAAATCGACAGGTGACTTTGTTAATGCCCTAATTCTATCAATTTTTGAATACCTATGGATATTTGATTTTACCCTCTTCATTGGATACTCCAAGTTTGACGCACTCTACTTCTGAATCGCATCATTTTAGAGCACTCCCGATTTTTTATATCATAGATTGGACCTTTGACGACACTTTCTCAGAAAATTGAATGAATACTTCCATTATTTTGGTCTGTACTATTTTTTATATGAAGGCATGTTTTCTTTTAATTTAAATGCTCTCCTAATATTTGAAACATTTATCTTATCGAAAAATGGAAAACACCAGTCGATTTGTCGTATCAGAGAACCCTTATTCTCATAATTTCAGTATTTTTTGAGAGGAAAAACATTTTTCGTCAAATATGTAGCTGAACTATAGTAAGGAAAATATTGCATTTTCCGCAATACTGCCACAATATATTTTTGGCCGATCATCCTCTCGAAACATGTTCGATTAGATGAAATTTCATCTAAAATCGATAGGTGACTTTGTTAATGCCCTAATTCTATCAATTTTTGAATAACTACGGATATTTGATTTTACCCTCTTCATTGGATACTCCAAGTTTGACGCACTCTACTTCTGAATCGCATAATTTTAGAGCACTCACGATTTTTTATATCATGGATTGGACCTTTGACGATACTTTCTCAGAAAATTGAATGAATACTTCCATTATTTTGGTCTGTACTATTTTTTATATGAAGGCATGCTTTCTTTTAACTTAAATGCTCTTCGAATATTTGAAACATTTATCTTATCGAAAAATGGACAACACCAGTCGATTTGTCGTATCAAAGAACCCTTATTCTCATAATTTCAGTATTTTTTGAGAGGAAAAACATTTTTCGTCAAATATGTAGCTGGACTATAGTAAGGAAAATATTGCATTTTTCGCAATACTCCAAAAATATATTTTTGGCCTATCATCCTCTCGAAACATGTTCGATTAGATGAAATTTCATCTAAAATCGATAGGTGACTTTGTTAATGCCCTAATTCTATCAATTTTTGAATAACTATGGATATTTGATTTTACCCTCTTCATTGGATACTCCAAGTTTGACGCACTCTACTTCTGAATCGCATTATTTTAGAGCACTCCCGATTTTTTATATTATAGATTGGACCTTTGACGATACTTTCTCAGAAAATTGAATGAATACTTCCATTATTTTGGTCTGTACTATTTTTTATATGAAGGCATGTTTTCTTTTAACATAAATGCTCTCCTAATATTTGAAACATTTATTTTATCGAAAAATGGACAACACCAGTCGATTTGTCGTATCAAAGAAACCTTATTCTCATAATTTCAGTATTTTTTGAGAGGAAAAACATTTTTCGTCAAATATGTAAGGAAAATATTGCATTTTTCGCAATACTCCCAAAATATATTTTTGGCCTATCATCCTCTCGAAACATGTTCGATTAGATGAAATTTCATCTAAAATCGATAGGTGACTTTGTTAATGCCCTAATTCTATCACTTTTTGAATAACTATGGATATTTGATTTTACCCTCTTCATTGGATACTCCAAGTTTGACGCACTCTACTTCTGAATCGCATAATTTTAGAGCACTCCTGATTATTTATATCATAGATTGGACCTTTGACGATACTTTCCCAGAAAATTGAATGAATACTTCCATTATTTTGGTCTGTACTATTTTTTATATGAAGGCATGTTTTCTTTTAACTTAAATGCTCTCCTAATATTTGAAACATTTCTCTTATCGAAAAATGGACAACACCAGTCGATTTGTCGTATCAAAGAACCCTTATTCTCATAATTTCAGTATTTTTTGAGAGGAAAAACATTTTTCGTCAAATATGTAGCTGGACTATAGTAAGGAATTTAAGCATTTTTCGCAATACTCCAAAAATATATTTTTGGCCTATCATCATCTCTAAACATGTTCGATTAGATGAAATTTCATCCAAAATCGATAGGTGACTTTGTTAATACCCTAATTCTATCAATTTTTGAATAACTATGGATATTTGATTTCACCCTCTTCATTGGATACTCCAAGTTTGACGCACTCTACTTCTGAATCGCATCATTTTAGAGCACTCCCGATTTTTTATATCATAGATTGGACCTTTGAAGATACTTTCTCAGAAAATTGAATGATTACTTCCATTATTTTGGTCTGTACTATATTTTATATGAAGGCATGTTTTCTCTTAACTTAAATGCTCTCCTAATATTTGAAACATTTATCTTATCGAAAAATGGACAACACCAGTCGATTTGTCGTATCAAAGAACCCTTATTCTCATATATTCAGTATTTTTTGAGAGGAAAAACATTTTTCGTCAAATATGTAGCTGGACTATAGTAAGGAAAATATTGCATTTTCGCAATACTCCAAAAATATATTTTTGGCCTATCATCATCTCGAAACATGTTCGATTAGATGAAATTTCATCTAAAATCGATAGGTGACTTTGTTAATGCCCTAATTCTATCAATTTTTGAATAACTATGGATATTTGATTTTACCCTCTTCATTGGATACTCCAAGTTTGACGCACTCTACTTCTGAATCGCATTATTTTGGAGCACTCCCGATTTTTTATATCATAGATTGGACCTTTGACGATACTTTCTCAGAAAATTGAATGAATACTTCCATTATTTTGGTCTGTACTATTTTTGATATGAAGGCATGTTTTCTTTTAACTAAAATGCTCTCCTAATATTTGAAACATTTATCTTATCGAAGAATGGACAACACCAGTCGATTTGTCGTATCAAGGAACCCTTATTCTCATAATTTCAGTATTTTTTGAGAGGAAAAACATTTTTCGTCATATATGTAGCTGGACTATAGTGAGGAAAATATTGCATTTTTCGCAATACTCCAAAAATATATTTTTGGCCTATCATCCTCACGAAACATGTTCGATTAGATGGAACATCATCTAAAATCGATAGGTGACTTTGTTAATGCCCTTATTCTATCAATTTTTGAATAACTATGAATATTTGATTTTACCCTCTTCATTGGATAGTCCAAGTTTGACGCACTCTACTTCTGAATCGCATAATTTTAGAGCACTCCTGATTTTTTATATCATAGATTGGACCTTTGACGATACTTTCTCAGAAAATTGAATGAATACTTCCATTATTTTGGTCTGTACTATTTTTTATATGAAGGCATGTTTTCTTTTAACTGAAATGCTCTCCTAATATTTGAAACATTTATCTTATCGAAAAATGGACAACACCAGTCGATTTGTCGTATCAAAGAACCCGTATTCTCACAATTTCAGTATATTTGAGAGGAAAAACATTTTTCGTCAAATATGTAGCTAGTAAGGAATATATTGCATCTTTCGCAATACTCCAAAAATATATTTTTGGCTTATCATCCTCACGAAACATGTTCGATTAGATGGAACTTCATCTGAAATCGATAGGTGACTTTGTTAATGCCCTAATTCTATCAATTTTTGAATAACTATGGATATTTGATTTTACCCTCTTCATTGGATACTCCAAGTTTGACGCACTCTACTTCTGAATCGCATCATTTTAGAGCACTCCCGATTTTTTATATCATAGCATGGACCTTTGACGATACTTTCTCCGAAAATTGAATGAATACTTCCATTATTTTGGTCTGTACTTTTTTTATATGAAGGCATGTTTTCTTTTAACTTAAATGCTCTCCTAATATTTGAAACATTTATCTTATCGAAAAATGGACAACACCAGTCGATTTGTCGTATCAAAGAACCCTTATTCTCATAATTTCAGTATTTTTTGAGAGGAAAAACATTTTTCGTCAAATTGTAGTAAGGAAAATATTGCATTTTTCGCAATACTCCAAAAATATATTTTTGGCCTATCATCCTCTCCAAACATGTTCGATTAGATTAAATTTCATCTAAAATCGATGGGTGACTTTGTTAATGCCCTAATTCTATCAATTTTTGGATAACTATGGATATTTGATTTAACCCTCTTCATTGGATACTCCAAGTTTGACGCACTCTACTTCTGAATCGCATCATTTTAGAGCACTCCCGATTTTTTATATCATAGAATGGACCTTTGACGATACTTTCTCCGAAAATTGAATTAATACTTCCATTATTTTGGTCTGTACTATTTTTTATATGAAGGCATGTTTTCTTTTAACTTAAATGCTCTCCTAATATTTGAAACATTTATCTTATCGAAGAATGGACAACACCAGTTGATTTGTCGTATCAAAGAACCCTTATTCTCATAATTTAAATATTTTTTGAGAGGAAAAACATTTTTCGTCAAATATGTAGCTGGACTATAGTAAGGAATATATTGCATTTTTCGCAATACTCCAAAAATATATTTTTGGCCTATCATCCTCTCCAAACATGTTCGATTAGATGAAACTTCATCTAAAATCGATAGGTGACTTTGTTAATGCCCTAATTCTATCAATTTTTGAATAAATATGGATATTTGATTTTACCCTCTTCATTGGATACTCCAAGTTTGACGCACTCTACTTCTGAATCGCATCATTTTAGAGCACTCCCGATTCTTTATATCACTGATTGGACCTTTGACGATACATTCTCAGAAAATTGAATGAATACTCCCATTATTTTGGTCTGTACTATTTTTTATATGAAGGCATGTTTTCTTTTAACTTAAATGCTCTCCTAATATTTGAAACATTTATCTTATCGAAAAATGGACAACACCAGTCGATTCGTCGTATCAAAGAACCCTTATTCTCATAATTTCAATATTTTTTGAGAGGAAAAACATTTTTCGTCAAATATGTAGCTGGACTATAGTAAGGAATATATTGCATTTTTCGCAATACTCCAAAAATATATTTTTGGCCTATCATCCTCTCCAAACATGTTCGATTAGATGAATTTTCATCTAAAATCGATGTGTGACTTTGTTAATGCCCTAATTCTATCAATTTTTGGATAACTATGGATATTTGATTTTACCCTCTTCATTGGATACTCCAAGTTTGACGCACTCTACTTCTGAATCGCATCATTTTAGAGCACTCCCGATTTTTTATATCATAGATTGGACCTTTGACGATACTTTCTCAGGTAATTGAATGAATACTTCCATTATTTTGGTCTGTACTATTTTTTATATGAAGGCATGTTTTCTTTTAACTTAAATGCTCTCCTAATATTTGAAACATTTATCTTATCGAAAAATGGACAACACCAGTCGATTTGTCGTATCAAAGAACCCTTATTCTCATAATTTCAATATTTTTTGAGAGGAAAAACATTTTTCGTCAAATATGTAGCTGGATGTAAGGAATATATTGCATTTTTCGCAATACTCCAAAAATATATTTTTGTCCTATCATCCTCTCCAAACATGTTCGATTAGATGAAATTTCATCTAAAATCGATGGGTGACTTTGTTAATGCCCTAATTCTATCAATTTTTGGATAACTATGGATATTTGATTTTACCCTCTTCATTGGATACTCCAAGTTTGACGCACTCTACTTCTGAATCGCATCATTTTAGAGCACTCCCGATTTTTTATATCATAGATTGGACCTTTGACGGTACTTTCTAAGAAAATTGAATGAATACTTCTATTATTTTGATATGCAACATTTTTTATATGAAGGCATGTTTTCTTTTAAATTAAATGCTCTCCTAATATTTGAAACATTCATCTAATCGAAAAATGGACAACACCAGTCGATTTGTCGTATCAAAGAACCCTTATTCTCATAATTTCAATATTTTTTGTGAGGAAAAACATTTTTCGTCAAATATGTAGCTGGAAGGAATATTTTGCATTTTTCGCAATACTCCAAAAACATATTTTTGGCCTATCATCCTCTCCAAACATGTTCGATTAGATGAAATTTCATCTAAAATCGATGGGTGACTTTGTTATTGCCCTAATTCTATCAATTTTTGGATAACTATGGATATTTGATTTTACCCTCTTCATTGGATACTCCAAGTTTGACGCACTCTACTTCTGAATCGCATCATTTTAGAGCACTCCCGATTTTTTATATCATCATCTTATCGAAAAATGGACAACACCAGTCGATTTGTTGTATCAAAAAACCCTTATTCTCATAATTTCAGTATTTTTTGAGAGGAAAAACATTTTTCGTCAAATATGTAGCTGGACTATAGTAAGGAAAATATTGCATTTTTCGCAATACTCCCAAAATATATTTTTGGCCTATCATCCTCTCGAAACATGTTCGATTAGATGAAATTTCATCTAAAATCGATAGGTGACTTTGTTAATGCCCTAATTCTATCACTTTTTGAATAACTATGGATATTTGATTTTACCCTCTTCATTGGATACTCCAAGTTTGACGCACTCTACTTCTGAATAGCATAATTTTAGAGCACTCCTGATTATTTATATCATAGATTGGACCTTTGACGATACTTTCTCAGAAAATTGAATGAATACTTCCATTATTTTGGTCTGTACTATTTTTTATATGAAGGCATGTTTTCTTTTAACTTAAATGCTCTCCTAATATTTGAAACATTTCTCTTATCGAAAAATGGACAACACCAGTCGATTTGTCGTATCAAAGAACCCTTATTCTCATAATTTCAGTATTTTTTGAGAGGAAAAACATTTTTCGTCAAATATGTAGCTGGACTATAGTAAGGAAAATATTGCATTTTCGCAATACTCCAAAAATATATTTTTGGCCTATCATCATCTCGAAACATGTTCGATTAGATGAAATTTCATCTAAAATCGATAGGTGACTTTGTTAATGCCCTAATTCTATCAATTTTTGAATAACTATGGATATTTGATTTTACCCTCTTCATTGGATACTCCAAGTTTGACGCACTCTACTTCTGAATCGCATTATTTTGGAGCACTCCCGATTTTTTATATCATAGATTGGACCTTTGACAATACTTTCTCAGAAAATTGGATGAATACTTCCATTATTTTGGTCTGTACTATTTTTTATATGAAGGCATGTTTTCTTTTAACATAAATGCTCTCCTAATATTTGAAACATTTATTTTATCGAAACATGGACAACACCAGTCGATTTGTCATATCGAAGAACCCTTATTCTCATAATTTCAGTATGTTTTGAGAGGAAAAACATTTTTCGTCAAATATGTAGCTGGAAAATATTGCATTTTTCGCAATACTCCAAAAATATATTTTTGGCCTATCATCCTCTCGAAACATGTTCGATTAGATGAAATTTCATCTAAAATCGATAGGTGACTTTGTTAATGCCCTAATTCTATCAATTTTTGAATAACTATGGATATTTGATTCTACCCTCTTCAATGGATACTCCAAGTTTGACGCACTCTACTTCTGAATCGCATCATTTTAGAGTACTCCCGATTTTTTATATCATAGATTGGACCTTTGACGATACTTTCTCAGAAAATTGAATGAATACTTCCATTATTTTGGTCTGTACTATTTTTGATATGAAGGCATGTTTTCTTTTAACTAAAATGCTCTCCTAATATTTGAAACATTTATCTTATCGAAGAATGGACAACACCAGTCGATTTGTCGTATCAAGGAACCCTTATTCTCATAATTTCAGTATTTTTTGAGAGGAAAAACATTTTTCGTCAAATATGTAGCTGGACTATAGTGAGGAAAATATTGCATTTTTCGCAATACTCCAAAAATATATTTTTGGCCTATCATCCTCACGAAACATGTTCGATTAGATGGAACATCATCTAAAATCGATAGGTGACTTTGTTAATGCCCTTATTCTATCAATTTTTGAATAACTATGAATATTTGATTTTACCCTCTTCATTGGATACTCCAAGTTTGACGCACTCTACTTCTGAATCGCATAATTTTAGAGCACTCCTGATTTTTTATATCATAGATTGGACCTTTGACGATACTTTCTCAGAAAATTGAATGAATACTTCCATTATTTTGGTCTGTACTATTTTTTATATGAAGGCATGTTTTCTTTTAACTGAAATGCTCTCCTAATATTTGAAACATTTATCTTATCGAAAAATGGACAACACCAGTCGATTTGTCGTATCAAAGAACCCGTATTCTCACAATTTCAGTATATTTGAGAGGAAAAACATTTTTCGTCAAATATGTAGCTAGTAAGGAATATATTGCATCTTTCGCAATACTCCAAAAATATATTTTTGGCCTATCATCCTCACGAAACATGTTCGATTAGATGGAACTTCATCTGAAATCGATATGTGACTTTGTTAATGCCTTAATTCTATCAATTTTTGAATAACTATGGATATTTGATTTTACCCTCTTCATTGGATACTCCAAGTTTGACGCACTCTACTTCTGAATCGCATCATTTTAGAGCACTCCCGATTTTTAATATCATAGCATGGACCTTTGACGATACTTTCTCCGAAAATTGAATGAATACTTCCATTATTTTGGTCTGTACTTTTTTTATATGAAGGCATGTTTTCTTTTAACTTAAATGCTCTCCTAATATTTGAAACATTTATCTTATCGAAAAATGGACAACACCAGTCGATTTGTCGTATCAAAGAACCCTTATTCTCATAATTTCAGTATTTTTTGAGAGGAAAAACATTTTTCGTCAAATATGTAGCTGAACTATAAGTAGGAAAATATTGCATTTTTCGCAATACTCCAAAAATATATTTTTGGCCTATCATCCTCTCGAAACATGTTCGATTAGATGAAACTTCATCTAAAATCGATAGGTGACTTTGTTAATGCCCTAATTCTATCAATTTTTGAATAACTATGGATATTTGATTTTACCCTCTTCATTGGATACTCCAAGTTTGACGCACTCTACTTCTGAATCGCATAATTTTAGAGCACTCCTGATTTTTTCTATCATGACGATACTTTCTCAGAAAATTGAATGAATACTTCCATTATTTTGGTCTGTACTATTTTTTATATAAAGGCATGTTTTCTTTTAACTTAAATGCTCTCCTAATATTTGAAACATTTATCTTATCGAAGAATGGACAACACAAGTCGATTTGTCGTATCAATGAACCCTTATTCTCATAATTTCAGTATTTTTTGAGAGGAAAAACATTTTTCGTCAAATATGTAGCTGGAAAATATTGCATTTTTCGCAATACTCCAAAAATACATTTTTGGCCTATCATCCTCTCGAAACATGTTCGATTAGATGAAATTTCATCTAAAATCGATAGGTGACTTTGTTAATGCCCTAATTCTATCAATTTTTGAATAACTATGGATATTTGATTTTACCCTCTTCATTGGATACTCCAAGTTTGACTCACTCTACTTCTGAATCGCATCATTTTAGAGCACTCCCGATTTTTTATATCATAGAATGGACCTTTGACGATACTTTCTCCGAAAATTGAATTAATACTTCCATTATTTTGGTCTGTACTATTTTTTATATGAAGGCATGTTTTCTTTTAACTTAAATGCTCTCCTAATATTTGAAACATTTATCTTATCGAAGAATGGACAACACCAGTTGATTTGTCGTATCAAAGAACCCTTATTCTCATAATTTCAGTATTTTTTGAGAGGAAAAACATTTTTCGTCAAATATGTAGTTGGACTATAGTAAGGAAAATATTGCATTTTTCGCAATACTCCAAAAATATATTTTTGGCCTATCATCCTCACGAAACATGTTCGATTAGATGAAATTTCATCTAAAATCGATAGGTGACTTTGTTAATGCCCTAATTCTATCAATTTTTGAATAACTATGGATATTTGATTTTACCCTCTTCATTGGATACTCCAAGTTTGACGCACTCTACTTCTGAATCGCATCATTTTAGAGCACTCCCGATTTTTTATATCACTGATTGGACCTTTGACGATACATTCTCAGAAAATTGAATGAATACTTCCATTATTTTGGTCTGTACTATTTTTTATATGAAGGCATGTTTTCTTTTAACTTAAATGCTCTCCTAATATTTGAAACATTTATCTTATCGAAAAATGGACAACACCAGTCGATTTGTTGTATCAAAAAACCCTTATTCTCATAATTTCAGTATTTTTTGAGAGGAAAAACATTTTTCGTCAAATATGTAGCTGGACTATAGTAAGGAAAATATTGCATTTTTCGCAATACTCCAAAAATATATTTTTGGCCTATCATCCTCTCGAAACATGTTCGATTAGATGCAATTTCATCTAAAATCGATAGGTGACTTTGTTAATGCCCTAATTCTATCAATTTTTGAATAACTATGGATATTTGATTTTACCCTCTTCATTGGATACTCCAAGTTTGACTCACTCTACTTCTGAATCGCATCATTTTAGAGCACTCCCGATTTTTTATATCATAGAATGGACCTTTGACGATACTTTCTCCGAAAATTGAATTAATACTTCCATTATTTTGGTCTGTACTATTTTTTATATGAAGGCATGTTTTCTTTTAACTTAAATGCTCTCCTAATATTTGAAACATTTATCTTATCGAAGAATGGACAACACCAGTTGATTTGTCGTATCAAAGAACCCTTATTCTCATAATTTCAGTATTTTTTGAGAGGAAAAACATTTTTCGTCAAATATGTAGTATAGTAAGGAAAATATTGCATTTTTCGCAATACTCCAAAAATATATTTTTGGCCGATCATCCTCTCGAAACATGTTCGATTAGATGAAATTTCATCTAAAATCGATAGGTGACTTTGTTAATGCCCTAATTCTATCAATTTTTGAATAACTATGGATATTTGATTTTACCCTCTTCATTGGATACTCGAAGTTTGACGCACTCTACTTCTGAATCGCATAATTTTAGAGCACTCACGATTTTTTATATCATAGATTGGACCTTTGACGATACTTTCTCAGAAAATTGAATGAATACTTCCATTATTTTGGTCTGTACTATTTTTTATATGAAGGCATGTTTTCTTTTAATTTAAATGCTCTCCTAATATTTGAAACATTTATCTTATCGAAAAATGGAAAACACCAGTCGATTTGTCGTATCAGAGAACCCTTATTCTCATAATTTCAGTATTTTTTGAGAGGAGAAACATTTTTCGTCAAATATGTAGCTGGACTATAGTAAGGAAAATATTGCATTTTTCGCAATACTGCCAAAATGTATTTTTGGCCGATCATCCTCTCGAAACATGTTCGATTAGATGAAATTTCATCTAAAATCGATAGGTGACTTTGTTAATGCCCTAATTCTATCAATTTTTGAATACCTATGGATATTTGATTTTACCCTCTTCATTGGATACTCCAAGTTTGACGCACTCTACTTCTGAATCGCATCATTTTAGAGCACTCCCGATTTTTTATATCATAGATTGGACCTTTGACGATACTTTCTCAGAAAATTGAATGAATACTTCCATTATTTTGGTCTGTACTATTTTTTATATGGAGGCATGTTTTCTTTTAACTTAAATGCTCTCCTAATATTTGAAACATTCATCTTATCGAAAAATGGACAACACCAGTCGATTTGTCGTATCAAAGAACCCTTATTCTCATAATTTCAGTATTTTTTGAGAGGAAAAACATTTTTCGTCAAATATGTAGCTGGACTATAGTAAGGAAAATATTGCATTTTTCGCAATACTCCAAAAATATATTTTTGGCCTATCATCCTCTCGAAACATGTTCGATTAGATGAAATTTCATCTAAAATCGATAGGTGACTTTGTTAATGCCCTAATTCTATCAATTTTTGAATACCTATGGATATTTGATTTTACCCTCTTCATTGGATACTCCAAGTTTGACGCACTCTACTTCTGAATCGCATCATTTTAGAGCACTCCCGATTTTTTATATCATAGATTGGACCTTTGACGATACTTTCTCAGAAAATTGAATGAATACTTCCATTATTTTGGTCTGTACTATTTTTTATATGGAGGCATGTTTTCTTTTAACTTAAATGCTCTCCTAATATTTGAAACATTCATCTTATCGAAAAATAGACAACACCAGTCGATTTGTCGTATCAAAGAACCCTTATTCTCATAATTTCAGTATTTTTTGAGAGGAAAAACATTTTTCGTCAAATATGTAGCTGGACTATAGTAAGGAAAATATTGCATTTTTCGCAATACTGCCAAAATATATTTTTGGCCGATCATCCTCTCGAAACATGTTCGATTAGATGAAATTTCATCTAAAATCGATAGGTGACTTTGTTAATGCCCTAATTCTATCAATTTTTGAATACCTATGGATATTTGATTTTACCCTCTTCATTGGATACTCCAAGTTTGACGCACTCTACTTCTGAATCGCATCATTTTAGAGCACTCCCGATTTTTTATATCATAGATTGGACCTTTGACGATACTTTCTCAGAAAATTGAATGAATACTTCCATTATTTTGGTCTGTACTATTTTTTATATGAAGGCATGTTTTCTTTTAATTTAAATGCTCTCCTAATATTTGAAACATTTATCTTATCGGAAAATAGACAACACCAGTCGATTTGTCGTATCAAAGAACCCTTATTCTCATAATTTCAGTATTTTTTGAGAGGAAAAACATTTTTCGTCAAATATGTAGCTGGACTATAGTAAGGAAAATATTGCATTTTTCGCAATACTCCAAAAATATATTTTTGGCCTATCATCCTCTCGAAACATGTTCGATTAGATGAAATTTCATCTAAAATCGATAGGTGACTTTGTTAATGCCCTAATTCTATCAATTTTTGAATAACTATGGATATTTGATTTTACCCTCTTCATTGGATACTCCAAGTTTGACGCACTCTACTTCTGAATCGCATTATTTTAGAGCACTCCCGATTTTTTATATCATAGATTGGACCTTTGACGATACTTTCTCAGGAAATTGAATGAATACTTCCATTATTTTGGTCTGTACTATTTTTTATATGAAGGCATGTTTTCTTTTAACTTAAATGCTCTCCTAATATTTGAAACATTCATCTCATCGAAAAATGGACAACACCAGTCGATTTGTTGTATCAAAAAACCCTTTTTCTCATAATTTCAGTATTTTTTGAGAGGAAAAACATTTTTCGTCAAATATGTAGCTGGACTATAGTAAGGAAAATATTGCATTTTTCGCTATACTCCAAAAATATATTTTTGGCCTATCATCCTCTCGAAACATGTTCGATTAGATGCAATTTCATCTAAAATCGATAGGTGACTTTGTTAATGCCCTAATTCTATCAATTTTTGAATAACTATGGATATTTGATTTTACCCTCTTCATTGGATACTCCAAGTTTGACTCACTCTACTTCTGAATCGCATCATTTTAGAGCACTCCCGATTTTTTATATCATAGATTGGACCTTTGACGATACTTTCTCAGAAAATTGAATGAATACTTCCATTATTTTGGTCTGTACTATTTTTTATATGGAGGCATGTTTTCTTTTAACTTAAATGCTCTCCTAATATTTGAAACATTCATCTTATCGAAAAATGGACAACACCAGTCGATTTGTCGTATCAAAGAACCCTTATTCTCATAATTTCAGTATTTTTTGAGAGGAAAAACATTTTTCGTCAAATATGTAGCTGGACTATAGTAAGGAAAATATTGCATTTTTCGCAATACTCCAAAAATATATTTTTGGCCTATCATCCTCTCGAAACATGTTCGATTAGATGAAATTTCATCTAAAATCGATAGGTGACTTTGTTAATGCCCTAATTCTATCAATTTTTGAATACCTATGGATATTTGATTTTACCCTCTTCATTGGATACTCCAAGTTTGACGCACTCTACTTCTGAATCGCATCATTTTAGAGCACTCCCGATTTTTTATATCATAGATTGGACCTTTGACGATACTTTCTCAGGAAATTGAATGAATACTTCCATTATTTTGGTCTGTACTATTTTTTATATGGAGGCATGTTTTCTTTTAACTTAAATGCTCTCCTAATATTTGAAACATTCATCTCATCGAAAAATGGACAACACCAGTCGATTTGTTGTATCAAAAAACCCTTATTCTCATAATTTCAGTATTTTTTGAGAGGAAAAACATTTTTCGTCAAATATGTAGCTGGACTATAGTAAGGAAAATATTGCATTTTTCGCAATACTCCAAAAATATATTTTTGGCCTATCATCCTCTCGAAACATGTTCGATTAGATGAAATTTCATCTAAAATCGATAGGTGACTTTGTTAATGCCCTAATTCTATCAATTTTTGAATACCTATGGATATTTGATTTTACCCTCTTCATTGGATACTCCAAGTTTGACGCACTCTACTTCTGAATCGCATCATTTTAGAGCACTCCCGATTTTTTATATCATAGATTGGACCTTTGACGATACTTTCTCAGGAAATTGAATGAATACTTCCATTATTTTGGTCTGTACTATTTTTTATATGAAGGCATGTTTTCTTTTAACTTAAATGCTCTCCTAATATTTGAAACATTCATCTCATCGAAAAATGGACAACACCAGTCGATTTGTTGTATCAAAAAACCCTTATTCTCATAATTTCAGTATTTTTTGAGAGGAAAAACATTTTTCGTCAAATATGTAGCTGGACTATAGTAAGGAAAATATTGCATTTTTCGCTATACTCCAAAAATATATTTTTGGCCTATCATCCTCTCGAAACATGTTCGATTAGATGCAATTTCATCTAAAATCGATAGGTGACTTTGTTAATGCCCTAATTCTATCAATTTTTGAATAACTATGGATATTTGATTTTACCCTCTTCATTGGATACTCCAAGTTTGACTCACTCTACTTCTGAATCGCATCATTTTAGAGCACTCCCGATTTTTTATATCATAGATTGGACCTTTGACGATACTTTCTCAGGAAATTGAATGAATACTTCCATTATTTTGGTCTGTACTATTTTTTATATGAAGGCATGTTTTCTTTTAACTTAAATGCTCTCCTAATATTTGAAACATTTATCTTATCGAAAAATGGACAACACCAGTCGATTTGTCGTATCAAAGAACCCTTATTCTCATAATTTCAGTATTTTTTGAGAGGAAAAACATTTTTCGTCAAATATGTAGTATAGTAAGGAAAATATTGCATTTTTCGCAATACTCCAAAAATATATTTTTGGCCGATCATCCTCTCGAAACATGTTCGATTAGATGAAATTTCATCTAAAATCGATAGGTGACTTTGTTAATGCCCTAATTCTATCAATTTTTGAATACCTATGGATATTTGATTTTACCCTCTTCATTGGATACTCCAAGTTTGACGCACTCTACTTCTGAATCGCATCATTTTAGAGCACTCCCGATTTTTTATATCATAGATTGGACCTTTGACGATACTTTCTCAGAAAATTGAATGAATACTTCCATTATTTTGGTCTGTACTATTTTTTATATGGAGGCATGTTTTCTTTTAACTTAAATGCTCTCCTAATATTTGAAACATTCATCTTATCGAAAAATAGACAACACCAGTCGATTTGTCGTATCAAAGAACCCTTATTCTCATAATTTCAGTATTTTTTGAGAGGAAAAACATTTTTCGTCAAATATGTAGCTGGACTATAGTAAGGAAAATATTGCATTTTTCGCAATACTGCCAAAATATATTTTTGGCCGATCATCCTCTCGAAACATGTTCGATTAGATGAAATTTCATCTAAAATCGATAGGTGACTTTGTTAATGCCCTAATTCTATCAATTTTTGAATACCTATGGATATTTGATTTTACCCTCTTCATTGGATACTCCAAGTTTGACGCACTCTACTTCTGAATCGCATCATTTTAGAGCACTCCCGATTTTTTATATCATAGATTGGACCTTTGACGATACTTTCTCAGAAAATTGAATGAATACTTCCATTATTTTGGTCTGTACTATTTTTTATATGAAGGCATGTTTTCTTTTAATTTAAATGCTCTCCTAATATTTGAAACATTTATCTTATCGGAAAATAGACAACACCAGTCGATTTGTCGTATCAAAGAACCCTTATTCTCATAATTTCAGTATTTTTTGAGAGGAAAAACATTTTTCGTCAAATATGTAGCTGGACTATAGTAAGGAAAATATTGCATTTTTCGCAATACTCCAAAAATATATTTTTGGCCTATCATCCTCTCGAAACATGTTCGATTAGATGAAATTTCATCTAAAATCGATAGGTGACTTTGTTAATGCCCTAATTCTATCAATTTTTGAATAACTATGGATATTTGATTTTACCCTCTTCATTGGATACTCCAAGTTTGACGCACTCTACTTCTGAATCGCATTATTTTAGAGCACTCCCGATTTTTTATATCATAGATTGGACCTTTGACGATACTTTCTCAGGAAATTGAATGAATACTTCCATTATTTTGGTCTGTACTATTTTTTATATGAAGGCATGTTTTCTTTTAACTTAAATGCTCTCCTAATATTTGAAACATTCATCTCATCGAAAAATGGACAACACCAGTCGATTTGTTGTATCAAAAAACCCTTTTTCTCATAATTTCAGTATTTTTTGAGAGGAAAAACATTTTTCGTCAAATATGTAGCTGGACTATAGTAAGGAAAATATTGCATTTTTCGCTATACTCCAAAAATATATTTTTGGCCTATCATCCTCTCGAAACATGTTCGATTAGATGCAATTTCATCTAAAATCGATAGGTGACTTTGTTAATGCCCTAATTCTATCAATTTTTGAATAACTATGGATATTTGATTTTACCCTCTTCATTGGATACTCCAAGTTTGACTCACTCTACTTCTGAATCGCATCATTTTAGAGCACTCCCGATTTTTTATATCATAGATTGGACCTTTGACGATACTTTCTCAGAAAATTGAATGAATACTTCCATTATTTTGGTCTGTACTATTTTTTATATGGAGGCATGTTTTCTTTTAACTTAAATGCTCTCCTAATATTTGAAACATTCATCTTATCGAAAAATGGACAACACCAGTCGATTTGTCGTATCAAAGAACCCTTATTCTCATAATTTCAGTATTTTTTGAGAGGAAAAACATTTTTCGTCAAATATGTAGCTGGACTATAGTAAGGAAAATATTGCATTTTTCGCAATACTCCAAAAATATATTTTTGGCCTATCATCCTCTCGAAACATGTTCGATTAGATGAAATTTCATCTAAAATCGATAGGTGACTTTGTTAATGCCCTAATTCTATCAATTTTTGAATACCTATGGATATTTGATTTTACCCTCTTCATTGGATACTCCAAGTTTGACGCACTCTACTTCTGAATCGCATCATTTTAGAGCACTCCCGATTTTTTATATCATAGATTGGACCTTTGACGATACTTTCTCAGGAAATTGAATGAATACTTCCATTATTTTGGTCTGTACTATTTTTTATATGGAGGCATGTTTTCTTTTAACTTAAATGCTCTCCTAATATTTGAAACATTCATCTCATCGAAAAATGGACAACACCAGTCGATTTGTTGTATCAAAAAACCCTTATTCTCATAATTTCAGTATTTTTTGAGAGGAAAAACATTTTTCGTCAAATATGTAGCTGGACTATAGTAAGGAAAATATTGCATTTTTCGCAATACTCCAAAAATATATTTTTGGCCTATCATCCTCTCGAAACATGTTCGATTAGATGAAATTTCATCTAAAATCGATAGGTGACTTTGTTAATGCCCTAATTCTATCAATTTTTGAATACCTATGGATATTTGATTTTACCCTCTTCATTGGATACTCCAAGTTTGACGCACTCTACTTCTGAATCGCATCATTTTAGAGCACTCCCGATTTTTTATATCATAGATTGGACCTTTGACGATACTTTCTCAGGAAATTGAATGAATACTTCCATTATTTTGGTCTGTACTATTTTTTATATGAAGGCATGTTTTCTTTTAACTTAAATGCTCTCCTAATATTTGAAACATTCATCTCATCGAAAAATGGACAACACCAGTCGATTTGTTGTATCAAAAAACCCTTATTCTCATAATTTCAGTATTTTTTGAGAGGAAAAACATTTTTCGTCAAATATGTAGCTGGACTATAGTAAGGAAAATATTGCATTTTTCGCTATACTCCAAAAATATATTTTTGGCCTATCATCCTCTCGAAACATGTTCGATTAGATGCAATTTCATCTAAAATCGATAGGTGACTTTGTTAATGCCCTAATTCTATCAATTTTTGAATAACTATGGATATTTGATTTTACCCTCTTCATTGGATACTCCAAGTTTGACTCACTCTACTTCTGAATCGCATCATTTTAGAGCACTCCCGATTTTTTATATCATAGATTGGACCTTTGACGATACTTTCTCAGGAAATTGAATGAATACTTCCATTATTTTGGTCTGTACTATTTTTTATATGAAGGCATGTTTTCTTTTAACTTAAATGCTCTCCTAATATTTGAAACATTTATCTTATCGAAAAATGGACAACACCAGTCGATTTGTCGTATCAAAGAACCCTTATTCTCATAATTTCAGTATTTTTTGAGAGGAAAAACATTTTTCGTCAAATATGTAGTATAGTAAGGAAAATATTGCATTTTTCGCAATACTCCAAAAATATATTTTTGGCCGATCATCCTCTCGAAACATGTTCGATTAGATGAAATTTCATCTAAAATCGATAGGTGACTTTGTTAATGCCCTAATTCTATCAATTTTTGAATACCTATGGATATTTGATTTTACCCTCTTCATTGGATACTCCAAGTTTGACGCACTCTACTTCTGAATCGCATCATTTTAGAGCACTCCCGATTTTTTATATCATAGATTGGACCTTTGACGATACTTTCTCAGAAAATTGAATGAATACTTCCATTATTTTGGTCTGTACTATTTTTTATATGGAGGCATGTTTTCTTTTAACTTAAATGCTCTCCTAATATTTGAAACATTCATCTTATCGAAAAATGGACAACACCAGTCGATTTGTCGTATCAAAGAACCCTTATTCTCATAATTTCAGTATTTTTTGAGAGGAAAAACATTTTTCGTCAAATATGTAGCTGGACTATAGTAAGGAAAATATTGCATTTTTCGCAATACTCCAAAAATATATTTTTGGCCTATCATCCTCTCGAAACATGTTCGATTAGATGAAATTTCATCTAAAATCGATAGGTGACTTTGTTAATGCCCTAATTCTATCAATTTTTGAATACCTATTGATATTTGATTTTACCCTCTTCATTGGATACTCCAAGTTTGACGCACTCTACTTCTGAATCGCATCATTTTAGAGCACTCCCGATTTTTTATATCATAGATTGGACCTTTGACGATACTTTCTCAGAAAATTGAATGAATACTTCCATTATTTTGGTCTGTACTATTTTTTATATGGAGGCATGTTTTCTTTTAACTTAAATGCTCTCCTAATATTTGAAACATTCATCTTATCGAAAAATGGACAACACCAGTCGATTTGTCGTATCAAAGAACCCTTATTCTCATAATTTCAGTATTTTTTGAGAGGAAAAACATTTTTCGTCAAATATGTAGCTGGACTATAGTAAGGAAAATATTGCATTTTTCGCAATACTCCAAAAATATATTTTTGGCCTATCATCCTCTCGAAACATGTTCGATTAGATGAAATTTCATCTAAAATCGATAGGTGACTTTGTTAATGCCCTAATTCTATCAATTTTTGAATACCTATGGATATTTGATTTTACCCTCTTCATTGGATACTCCAAGTTTGACGCACTCTACTTCTGAATCGCATCATTTTAGAGCACTCCCGATTTTTTATATCATAGATTGGACCTTTGACGATACTTTCTCAGAAAATTGAATGAATACTTCCATTATTTTGGTCTGTACTATTTTTTATATGCAGGAATGTTTTCTTTTAACTTAAATGCTCTCCTAATATTTGAAACATTCATCTTATCGAAAAATGGACAACACCAGTCGATTTGTCGTATCAAAGAACCCTTATTCTCATAATTTCAGTATTTTTTGAGAGGAAAAACATTTTTCGTCAAATATGTAGCTGGACTATAGTAAGGAAAATATTGCATTTTTCGCAATACTCCAAAAATATATTTTTGGCCGATCATCCTCTCGAAACATGTTCGATTAGATGAAATTTCATCTAAAATCGATAGGTGACTTTGTTAATGCCCTAATTCTATCAATTTTTGAATACCTATGGATATTTGATTTTACCCTCTTCATTGGATACTCCAAGTTTGACGCACTCTACTTCTGAATCGCATCATTTTAGAGCACTCCCGATTTTTTATATCATAGATTGGACCTTTGACGATACTTTCTCAGAAAATTGAATGAATACTTCCATTATTTTGGTCTGTACTATTTTTTATATGAAGGCATGTTTTCTTTTAATTTAAATGCTCTCCTAATATTTGAAACATTTATCTTATCGAAAAATGGAAAACACCAGTCGATTTGTCGTATCAGAGAACCCTTATTCTCATAATTTCAGTATTTTTTGAGAGGAGAAACATTTTTCGTCAAATATGTAGCTGGACTATAGTAAGGAAAATATTGCATTTTTCGCAATACTGCCAAAATGTATTTTTGGCCGATCATCCTCTCGAAACATGTTCGATTAGATGAAATTTCATCTAAAATCGATAGGTGACTTTGTTAATGCCCTAATTCTATCAATTTTTGAATACCTATGGATATTTGATTTTACCCTCTTCATTGGATACTCCAAGTTTGACGCACTCTACTTCTGAATCGCATCATTTTAGAGCACTCCCGATTTTTTATATCATAGATTGGACCTTTGACGATACTTTCTCAGAAAATTGAATGAATACTTCCATTATTTTGGTCTGTACTATTTTTTATATGGAGGCATGTTTTCTTTTAACTCAAATGCTCTCCTAATATTTGAAACATTCATCTTATCGAAAAATGGACAACACCAGTCGATTTGTCGTATCAGAGAACCCTTATTCTCATAATTTCAGTATTTTTTGAGAGGAAAAACATTTTTCGTCAAATATGTAGCTGGACTATAGTAAGGAAAATATTGCATTTTTCGCAATACTGCCAAAATGTATTTTTGGCCGATCATCCTCTCGAAACATGTTCGATTAGATGAAATTTCATCTAAAATCGATAGGTGACTTTGTTAATGCCCTAATTCTATCAATTTTTGAATACCTATGGATATTTGATTTTACCCTCTTCATTGGATACTCCAAGTTTGACGCACTCTACTTCTGAATCGCATCATTTTAGAGCACTCCCGATTTTTTATATCATAGATTGGACCTTTGACGATACTTTCTCAGAAAATTGAATGAATACTTCCATTATTTTGGTCTGTACTATTTTTTATATGGAGGCATGTTTTCTTTTAACTTAAATGCTCTCCTAATATTTGAAACATTCATCTTATCGAAAAATGGACAACACCAGTCGATTTGTCGTATCAAAGAACCCTTATTCTCATAATTTCAGTATTTTTTGAGAGGAAAAACATTTTTCGTCAAATATGTAGCTGGACTATAGTAAGGAAAATATTGCATTTTTCGCAATACTCCAAAAATATATTTTTGGTCTATCATCCTCTCGAAACATGTTCGATTAGATGAAATTTCATCTAAAATCGATAGGTGACTTTGTTAATGCCCTAATTCTATCAATTTTTGAATACCTATGGATATTTGATTTTACCCTCTTCATTGGATACTCCAAGTTTGACGCACTCTACTTCTGAATCGCATCATTTTAGAGCACTCCCGATTTTTTATATCATAGATTGGACCTTTGACGATACTTTCTCAGAAAATTGAATGAATACTTCCATTATTTTGGTCTGTACTATTTTTTATATGGAGGCATGTTTTCTTTTAACTTAAATGCTCTCCTAATATTTGAAACATTCATCTTATCGAAAAATGGACAACACCAGTCGATTTGTCGTATCAAAGAACCCTTATTCTCATAATTTCAGTATTTTTTGAGAGGAAAAACATTTTTCGTCAAATATGTAGCTGGACTATAGTAAGGAAAATATTGCATTTTTCGCAATACTCCAAAAATATATTTTTGGCCTATCATCCTCTCGAAACATGTTCGATTAGATGAAATTTCATCTAAAATCGATAGGTGACTTTGTTAATGCCCTAATTCTATCAATTTTTGAATACCTATGGATATTTGATTTTACCCTCTTCATTGGATACTCCAAGTTTGACGCACTCTACTTCTGAATCGCATCATTTTAGAGCACTCCCGATTTTTTATATCATAGATTGGACCTTTGACGATACTTTCTCAGGAAATTGAATGAATACTTCCATTATTTTGGTCTGTACTATTTTTTATATGAAGGCATGTTTTCTTTTAACTTAAATGCTCTCCTAATATTTGAAACATTCATCTCATCGAAAAATGGACAACACCAGTCGATTTGTTGTATCAAAAAACCCTTATTCTCATAATTTCAGTATTTTTTGAGAGGAAAAACATTTTTCGTCAAATATGTAGCTGGACTATAGTAAGGAAAATATTGCATTTTTCGCTATACTCCAAAAATATATTTTTGGCCTATCATCCTCTCGAAACATGTTCGATTAGATGCAATTTCATCTAAAATCGATAGGTGACTTTGTTAATGCCCTAATTCTATCAATTTTTGAATAACTATGGATATTTGATTTTACCCTCTTCATTGGATACTCCAAGTTTGACTCACTCTACTTCTGAATCGCATCATTTTAGAGCACTCCCGATTTTTTATATCATAGATTGGACCTTTGACGATACTTTCTCAGGAAATTGAATGAATACTTCCATTATTTTGGTCTGTACTATTTTTTATATGAAGGCATGTTTTCTTTTAACTTAAATGCTCTCCTAATATTTGAAACATTTATCTTATCGAAAAATGGACAACACCAGTCGATTTGTCGTATCAAAGAACCCTTATTCTCATAATTTCAGTATTTTTTGAGAGGAAAAACATTTTTCGTCAAATATGTAGTATAGTAAGGAAAATATTGCATTTTTCGCAATACTCCAAAAATATATTTTTGGCCGATCATCCTCTCGAAACATGTTCGATTAGATGAAATTTCATCTAAAATCGATAGGTGACTTTGTTAATGCCCTAATTCTATCAATTTTTGAATAACTATGGATATTTGATTTTACCCTCTTCATTGGATACTCGAAGTTTGACGCACTCTACTTCTGAATCGCATAATTTTAGAGCACTCACGATTTTTTATATCATAGATTGGACCTTTGACGATACTTTCTCAGAAAATTGAATGAATACTTCCATTATTTTGGTCTGTACTATTTTTTATATGAAGGCATGTTTTCTTTTAATTTAAATGCTCTCCTAATATTTGAAACATTTATCTTATCGAAAAATGGAAAACACCAGTCGATTTGTCGTATCAGAGACCCCTTATTCTCATAATTTCAGTATTTTTTGAGAGGAGAAACATTTTTCGTCAAATATGTAGCTGGACTATAGTAAGGAAAATATTGCATTTTTCGCAATACTGCCAAAATGTATTTTTGGCCGATCATCCTCTCGAAACATGTTCGATTAGATGAAATTTCATCTAAAATCGATAGGTGACTTTGTTAATGCCCTAATTCTATCAATTTTTGAATACCTATGGATATTTGATTTTACCCTCTTCATTGGATACTCCAAGTTTGACGCACTCTACTTCTGAATCGCATCATTTTAGAGCATTCCCGATTTTTATATCATAGATTGGACCTTTGACGATACTTTCTCAGAAAATTGAATGAATACTTCCATTATTTTGGTCTGTACTATTTTTTATATGGAGGCATGTTTTCTTTTAACTTAAATGCTCTCCTAATATTTGAAACATTCATCTTATCGAAAAATGGACAACACCAGTCGATTTGTCGTATCAAAGAACCCTTATTCTCATAATTTCAGTATTTTTTGAGAGGAAAAACATTTTTCGTCAAATATGTAGCTGGACTATAGTAAGGAAAATATTGCATTTTTCGCTATACTCCAAAAATATATTTTTGGCCTATCATCCTCTCGAAACATGTTCGATTAGATGCAATTTCATCTAAAATCGATAGGTGACTTTGTTAATGCCCTAATTCTATCAATTTTTGAATAACTATGGATATTTGATTTTACCCTCTTCATTGGATACTCCAAGTTTGACTCACTCTACTTCTGAATCGCATCATTTTAGAGCACTCCCGATTTTTTATATCATAGATTGGACCTTTGACGATACTTTCTCAGGAAATTGAATGAATACTTCCATTATTTTGGTCTGTACTATTTTTTATATGAAGGCATGTTTTCTTTTAACTTAAATGCTCTCCTAATATTTGAAACATTTATCTTATCGAAAAATGGACAACACCAGTCGATTTGTCGTATCAAAGAACCCTTATTCTCATAATTTCAGTATTTTTTGAGAGGAAAAACATTTTTCGTCAAATATGTAGTATAGTAAGGAAAATATTGCATTTTTCGCAATACTCCAAAAATATATTTTTGGCCGATCATCCTCTCGAAACATGTTCGATTAGATGAAATTTCATCTAAAATCGATAGGTGACTTTGTTAATGCCCTAATTCTATCAATTTTTGAATAACTATGGATATTTGATTTTACCCTCTTCATTGGATACTCGAAGTTTGACGCACTCTACTTCTGAATCGCATAATTTTAGAGCACTCACGATTTTTTATATCATAGATTGGACCTTTGACGATACTTTCTCAGAAAATTGAATGAATACTTCCATTATTTTGGTCTGTACTATTTTTTATATGAAGGCATGTTTTCTTTTAATTTAAATGCTCTCCTAATATTTGAAACATTTATCTTATCGAAAAATGGAAAACACCAGTCGATTTGTCGTATCAGAGAACCCTTATTCTCATAATTTCAGTATTTTTTGAGAGGAGAAACATTTTTCGTCAAATATGTAGCTGGACTATAGTAAGGAAAATATTGCATTTTTCGCAATACTGCCAAAATGTATTTTTGGCCGATCATCCTCTCGAAACATGTTCGATTAGATGAAATTTCATCTAAAATCGATAGGTGACTTTGTTAATGCCCTAATTCTATCAATTTTTGAATACCTATGGATATTTGATTTTACCCTCTTCATTGGATACTCCAAGTTTGACGCACTCTACTTCTGAATCGCATCATTTTAGAGCACTCTCGATTTTTTATATCATAGATTGGACCTTTGACGATACTTTCTCAGAAAATTGAATGAATACTTCCATTATTTTGGTCTGTACTATTTTTTATATGGAGGCATGTTTTCTTTTAACTTAAATGCTCTCCTAATATTTGAAACATTCATCTTATCGAAAAATGGACAACACCAGTCGATTTGTCGTATCAAAGAACCCTTATTCTCATAATTTCAGTATTTTTTGAGAGGAAAAACATTTTTCGTCAAATATGTAGCTGGACTATAGTAAGGAAAATATTGCATTTTTCGCAATACTCCAAAAATATATTTTTGGCCTATCATCCTCTCGAAACATGTTCGATTAGATGAAATTTCATCTAAAATCGATAGGTGACTTTGTTAATGCCCTAATTCTATCAATTTTTGAATACCTATGGATATTTGATTTTACCCTCTTCATTGGATACTCCAAGTTTGACGCACTCTACTTCTGAATCGCATCATTTTAGAGCACTCCCGATTCTTTATATCATAGATTGGACCTTTGACGATACTTTCTCAGGAAATTGAATGAATACTTCCATTATTTTGGTCTGTACTATTTTTTATATGAAGGCATGTTTTCTTTTAACTTAAATGCTCTCCTAATATTTGAAACATTCATCTCATCGAAAAATGGACAACACCAGTCGATTTGTTGTATCAAAAAACCCTTATTCTCATAATTTCAGTATTTTTTGAGAGGAAAAACATTTTTCGTCAAATATGTAGCTGGACTATAGTAAGGAAAATATTGCATTTTTCGCTATACTCCAAAAATATATTTTTGGCCTATCATCCTCTCGAAACATGTTCGATTAGATGCAATTTCATCTAAAATCGATAGGTGACTTTGTTAATGCCCTAATTCTATCAATTTTTGAATAACTATGGATATTTGATTTTACCCTCTTCATTGGATACTCCAAGTTTGACTCACTCTACTTCTGAATCGCATCATTTTAGAGCACTCCCGATTTTTTATATCATAGATTGGACCTTTGACGATACTTTCTCAGGAAATTGAATGAATACTTCCATTATTTTGGTCTGTACTATTTTTTATATGAAGGCATGTTTTCTTTTAACTTAAATGCTCTCCTAATATTTGAAACATTTATCTTATCGAAAAATGGACAACACCAGTCGATTTGTCGTATCAAAGAACCCTTATTCTCATAATTTCAGTATTTTTTGAGAGGAAAAACATTTTTCGTCAAATATGTAGTATAGTAAGGAAAATATTGCATTTTTCGCAATACTCCAAAAATATATTTTTGGCCGATCATCCTCTCGAAACATGTTCGATTAGATGAAATTTCATCTAAAATCGATAGGTGACTTTGTTAATGCCCTAATTCTATCAATTTTTGAATAACTATGGATATTTGATTTTACCCTCTTCATTGGATACTCGAAGTTTGACGCACTCTACTTCTGAATCGCATAATTTTAGAGCACTCACGATTTTTTATATCATAGATTGGACCTTTGACGATACTTTCTCAGAAAATTGAATGAATACTTCCATTATTTTGGTCTGTACTATTTTTTATATGAAGGCATGTTTTCTTTTAATTTAAATGCTCTCCTAATATTTGAAACATTTATCTTATCGAAAAATGGAAAACACCAGTCGATTTGTCGTATCAGAGAACCCTTATTCTCATAATTTCAGTATTTTTTGAGAGGAGAAACATTTTTCGTCAAATATGTAGCTGGACTATAGTAAGGAAAATATTGCATTTTTCGCAATACTGCCAAAATGTATTTTTGGCCGATCATCCTCTCGAAACATGTTCGATTAGATGAAATTTCATCTAAAATCGATAGGTGACTTTGTTAATGCCCTAATTCTATCAATTTTTGAATACCTATGGATATTTGATTTTACCCTCTTCATTGGATACTCCAAGTTTGACGCACTCTACTTCTGAATCGCATCATTTTAGAGCACTCCCGATTTTTTATATCATAGATTGGACCTTTGACGATACTTTCTCAGAAAATTGAATGAATACTTCCATTATTTTGGTCTGTACTATTTTTTATATGGAGGCATGTTTTCTTTTAACTTAAATGCTCTCCTAATATTTGAAACATTCATCTTATCGAAAAATGGACAACACCAGTCGATTTGTCGTATCAAAGAACCCTTATTCTCATAATTTCAGTATTTTTTGAGAGGAAAAACATTTTTCGTCAAATATGTAGCTGGACTATAGTAAGGAAAATATTGCATTTTTCGCAATACTCCAAAAATATATTTTTGGCCTATCATCCTCTCGAAACATGTTCGATTAGATGAAATTTCATCTAAAATCGATAGGTGACTTTGTTAATGCCCTAATTCTATCAATTTTTGAATACCTATGGATATTTGATTTTACCCTCTTCATTGGATACTCCAAGTTTGACGCACTCTACTTCTGAATCGCATCATTTTAGAGCACTCCCGATTTTTTATATCATAGATTGGACCTTTGACGATACTTTCTCAGAAAATTGAATGAATACTTCCATTATTTTGGTCTGTACTATTTTTTATATGGAGGCATGTTTTCTTTTAACTTAAATGCTCTCCTAATATTTGAAACATTCATCTTATCGAAAAATGGACAACACCAGTCGATTTGTCGTATCAAAGAACCCTTATTCTCATAATTTCAGTATTTTTTGAGAGGAAAAACATTTTTCGTCAAATATGTAGCTGGACTATAGTAAGGAAAATATTGCATTTTTCGCAATACTCCAAAAATATATTTTTGGCCTATCATCCTCTCGAAACATGTTCGATTAGATGAAATTTCATCTAAAATCGATAGGTGACTTTGTTAATGCCCTAATTCTATCAATTTTTGAATACCTATGGATATTTGATTTTACCCTCTTCATTGGATACTCCAAGTTTGACGCACTCTACTTCTGAATCGCATCATTTTAGAGCACTCCCGATTTTTTATATCATAGATTGGACCTTTGACGATACTTTCTCAGGAAATTGAATGAATACTTCCATTATTTTGGTCTGTACTATTTTTTATATGAAGGCATGTTTTCTTTTAACTTAAATGCTCTCCTAATATTTGAAACATTCATCTCATCGAAAAATGGACAACACCAGTCGATTTGTTGTATCAAAAAACCCTTATTCTCATAATTTCAGTATTTTTTGAGAGGAAAAACATTTTTCGTCAAATATGTAGCTGGACTATAGTAAGGAAAATATTGCATTTTTCGCTATACTCCAAAAATATATTTTTGGCCTATCATCCTCTCGAAACATGTTCGATTAGATGCAATTTCATCTAAAATCGATAGGTGACTTTGTTAATGCCCTAATTCTATCAATTTTTGAATAACTATGGATATTTGATTTTACCCTCTTCATTGGATACTCCAAGTTTGACTCACTCTACTTCTGAATCGCATCATTTTAGAGCACTCCCGATTTTTTATATCATAGATTGGACCTTTGACGATACTTTCTCAGAAAATTGAATGAATACTTCCATGATTTTGGTCTGTACTATTTTTTATATGGAGGCATGTTTTCTTTTAACTTAAATGCTCTCCTAATATTTGAAACATTCATCTTATCGAAAAATGGACAACACCAGTCGATTTGTCGTATCAAAGAACCCTTATTCTCATAATTTCAGTATTTTTTGAGAGGAAAAACATTTTTCGTCAAATATGTAGCTGGACTATAGTAAGGAAAATATTGCATTTTTCGCAATACTCCAAAAATATATTTTTGGCCTATCATCCTCTCGAAACATGTTCGATTAGATGAAATTTCATCTAAAATCGATAGGTGACTTTGTTAATGCCCTAATTCTATCAATTTTTGAATACCTATGGATATTTGATTTTACCCTCTTCATTGGATACTCCAAGTTTGACGCACTCTACTTCTGAATCGCATCATTTTAGAGCACTCCCGATTTTTTATATCATAGATTGGACCTTTGACGATACTTTCTCAGGAAATTGAATGAATACTTCCATTATTTTGGTCTGTACTATTTTTTATATGAAGGCATGTTTTCTTTTAACTTAAATGCTCTCCTAATATTTGAAACATTCATCTCATCGAAAAATGGACAACACCAGTCGATTTGTTGTATCAAAAAACCCTTATTCTCATAATTTCAGTATTTTTTGAGAGGAAAAACATTTTTCGTCAAATATGTAGCTGGACTATAGTAAGGAAAATATTGCATTTTTCGCTATACTCCAAAAATATATTTTTGGCCTATCATCCTCTCGAAACATGTTCGATTAGATGCAATTTCATCTAAAATCGATAGGTGACTTTGTTAATGCCCTAATTCTATCAATTTTTGAATAACTATGGATATTTGATTTTACCCTCTTCATTGGATACTCCAAGTTTGACTCACTCTACTTCTGAATCGCATCATTTTAGAGCACTCCCGATTTTTTATATCATAGATTGGACCTTTGACGATACTTTCTCAGGAAATTGAATGAATACTTCCATTATTTTGGTCTGTACTATTTTCTATATGAAGGCATGTTTTCTTTTAACTTAAATGCTCTCCTAATATTTGAAACATTTATCTTATCGAAAAATGGACAACACCAGTCGATTTGTCGTATCAAAGAACCCTTATTCTCATAATTTCAGTATTTTTTGAGAGGAAAAACATTTTTCGTCAAATATGTAGTATAGTAAGGAAAATATTGCATTTTTCGCAATACTCCAAAAATATATTTTTGGCCGATCATCCTCTCGAAACATGTTTGATTAGATGAAATTTCATCTAAAATCGATAGGTGACTTTGTTAATGCCCTAATTCTATCAATTTTTGAATAACTATGGATATTTGATTTTACCCTCTTCATTGGATACTCGAAGTTTGACGCACTCTACTTCTGAATCGCATAATTTTAGAGCACTCACGATTTTTTATATCATAGATTGGACCTTTGACGATACTTTCTCAGAAAATTGAATGAATACTTCCATTATTTTGGTCTGTACTATTTTTTATATGAAGGCATGTTTTCTTTTAATTTAAATGCTCTCCTAATATTTGAAACATTTATCTTATCGAAAAATGGAAAACACCAGTCGATTTGTCGTATCAGAGAACCCTTATTCTCATAATTTCAGTATTTTTTGAGAGGAGAAACATTTTTCGTCAAATATGTAGCTGGACTATAGTAAGGAAAATATTGCATTTTTCGCAATACTGCCAAAATGTATTTTTGGCCGATCATCCTCTCGAAACATGTTCGATTAGATGAAATTTCATCTAAAATCGATAGGTGACTTTGTTAATGCCCTAATTCTATCAATTTTTGAATACCTATGGATATTTGATTTTACCCTCTTCATTGGATACTCCAAGTTTGACGCACTCTACTTCTGAATCGCATCATTTTAGAGCACTCCCGATTTTTTATATCATAGATTGGACCTTTGACGATACTTTCTCAGAAAATTGAATGAATACTTCCATTATTTTGGTCTGTACTATTTTTTATATGGAGGCATGTTTTCTTTTAACTTAAATGCTCTCCTAATATTTGAAACATTCATCTTATCGAAAAATGGACAACACCAGTCGATTTGTCGTATCAAAGAACCCTTATTCTCATAATTTCAGTATTTTTTGAGAGGAAAAACATTTTTCGTCAAATATGTAGCTGGACTATAGTAAGGAAAATATTGCATTTTTCGCAATACTCCAAAAATATATTTTTGGCCTATCATCCTCTCGAAACATGTTCGATTAGATGAAATTTCATCTAAAATCGATAGGTGACTTTGTTAATGCCCTAATTCTATCAATTTTTGAATACCTATGGATATTTGATTTTACCCTCTTCATTGGATACTCCAAGTTTGACGCACTCTACTTCTGAATCGCATCATTTTAGAGCACTCCCGATTTTTTATATCATAGATTGGACCTTTGACGATACTTTCTCAGAAAATTGAATGAATACTTCCATTATTTTGGTCTGTACTATTTTTTATATGGAGGCATGTTTTCTTTTAACTTAAATGCTCTCCTAATATTTGAAACATTCATCTTATCGAAAAATGGACAACACCAGTCGATTTGTCGTATCAAAGAACCCTTATTCTCATAATTTCAGTATTTTTTGAGAGGAAAAACATTTTTCGTCAAATATGTAGCTGGACTATAGTAAGGAAAATATTGCATTTTTCGCAATACTGCCAAAATATATTTTTGGCCGATCATCCTCTCGAAACATGTTCGATTAGATGAAATTTCATCTAAAATCGATAGGTGACTTTGTTAATGCCCTAATTCTATCAATTTTTGAATACCTATGGATATTTGATTTTACCCTCTTCATTGGATACTCCAAGTTTGACGCACTCTACTTCTGAATCGCATCATTTTAGAGCACTCCCGATTTTTTATATCATAGATTGGACCTTTGACGATACTTTCTCAGAAAATTGAATGAATACTTCCATTATTTTGGTCTGTACTATTTTTTATATGAAGGCATGTTTTCTTTTAATTTAAATGCTCTCCTAATATTTGAAACATTTATCTTATCGAAAAATGGAAAACACCAGTCGATTTGTCGTATCAGAGAACCCTTATTCTCATAATTTCAGTATTTTTTGAGAGGAAAAACATTTTTCGTCAAATATGTAGCTGGACTATAGTAAGGAAAATATTGCATTTTTCGCAATACTGCCAAAATATATTTTTGGCCGATCATCCTCTCGAAACATGTTCGATTAGATGAAATTTCATCTAAAATCGATAGGTGACTTTGTTAATGCCCTAATTCTATCAATTTTTGAATACCTATGGATATTTGATTTTACCCTCTTCATTGGATACTCCAAGTTTGACGCACTCTACTTCTGAATCGCATCATTTTAGAGCACTCCCGATTTTTTATATCATAGATTGGACATTTGACGATACTTTCTCAGAAAATTGAATGAATACTTCCATTATTTTGGTCTGTACTATTTTTTATATGGAGGCATGTTTTCTTTTAACTTAAATGCTCTCCTAATATTTGAAACATTCATCTTATCGAAAAATGGACAACACCAGTCGATTTGTCGTATCAAAGAACCCTTATTCTCATAATTTCAGTATTTTTTGAGAGGAAAAACATTTTTCGTCAAATATGTAGCTGGACTATAGTAAGGAAAATATTGCATTTTTCGCAATACTCCAAAAATATATTTTTGGCCTATCATCCTCTCGAAACATGTTCGATTAGATGAAATTTCATCTAAAATCGATAGGTGACTTTGTTAATGCCCTAATTCTATCAATTTTTGAATACCTATGGATATTTGATTTTACCCTCTTCATTGGATACTCCAAGTTTGACGCACTCTACTTCTGAATCGCATCATTTTAGAGCACTCCCGATTTTTTATATCATAGATTGGACCTTTGACGATACTTTCTCAGAAAATTGAATGAATACTTCCATTATTTTGGTCTGTACTATTTTTTATATGGAGGCATGTTTTCTTTTAACTTAAATGCTCTCCTAATATTTGAAACATTCATCTCATCGAAAAATGGACAACACCAGTCGATTTGTTGTATCAAAGAACCCTTATTCTCATAATTTCAGTATTTTTTGAGAGGAAAAACATTTTTCGTCAAATATGTAGCTGGACTATAGTAAGGAAAATATTGCATTTTTCGCTATACTCCAAAAATATATTTTTGGCCTATCATCCTCTCGAAACATGTTCGATTAGATGCAATTTCATCTAAAATCGATAGGTGACTTTGTTAATGCCCTAATTCTATCAATTTTTGAATACCTATGGATATTTGATTTTACCCTCTTCATTGGATACTCCAAGTTTGACGCACTCTACTTCTGAATCGCATCATTTTAGAGCACTCCCGATTTTTTATATCATAGATTGGACCTTTGACGATACTTTCTCAGAAAATTGAATGAATACTTCCATTATTTTGGTCTGTACTATTTTTTATATGGAGGCATGTTTTCTTTTAACTTAAATGCTCTCCTAATATTTGAAACATTCATCTTATCGAAAAATGGACAACACCAGTCGATTTGTCGTATCAAAGAACCCTTATTCTCATAATTTCAGTATTTTTTGAGAGGAAAAACATTTTTCGTCAAATATGTAGCTGGACTATAGTAAGGAAAATATTGCATTTTTCGCAATACTGCCAAAATGTATTTTTGGCCGATCATCCTCTCGAAACATGTTCGATTCGATGAAATTTCATCTAAAATCGATAGGTGACTTTGTTAATGCCCTAATTCTATCAATTTTTGAATACCTATGGATATTTGATTTTACCCTCTTCATTGGATACTCCAAGTTTGACGCACTCTACTTCTGAATCGCATCATTTTAGAGCACTCCCGATTTTTTATATCATAGACTGGACCTTTGACGATACTTTCTCAGAAAATTGAATGAATACTTCCATTATTTTGGTCTGTACTATTTTTTATATGAAGGCATGTTTTCTTTTAATTTAAATGCTCTCCTAATATTTGAAACATTTATCTTATCGAAAAATGGAAAACACCAGTCGATTTGTCGTATCAGAGAACCCTTATTCTCATAATTTCAGTATTTTTTGAGAGGAGAAACATTTTTCGTCAAATATGTAGCTGGACTATAGTAAGGAAAATATTGCATTTTTCGCAATACTGCCAAAATGTATTTTTGGCCGATCATCCTCTCGAAACATGTTCGATTAGATGAAATTTCATCTAAAATCGATAGGTGACTTTGTTAATGCCCTAATTCTATCAATTTTTGAATACCTATGGATATTTGATTTTACCCTCTTCATTGGATACTCCAAGTTTGACGCACTCTACTTCTGAATCGCATCATTTTAGAGCACTCCCGATTTTTTATATCATAGATTGGACCTTTGACGATACTTTCTCAGAAAATTGAATGAATACTTCCATTATTTTGGTCTGTACTATTTTTTATATGGAGGCATGTTTTCTTTTAACTTAAATGCTCTCCTAATATTTGAAACATTCATCTTATCGAAAAATGGACAACACCAGTCGATTTGTCGTATCAAAGAACCCTTATTCTCATAATTTCAGTATTTTTTGAGAGGAAAAACATTTTTCGTCAAATATGTAGCTGGACTATAGTAAGGAAAATATTGCATTTTTCGCAATACTCCAAAAATATATTTTTGGCCTATCATCCTCTCGAAACATGTTCGATTAGATGAAATTTCATCTAAAATCGATAGGTGACTTTGTTAATGCCCTAATTCTATCAATTTTTGAATACCTATGGATATTTGATTTTACCCTCTTCATTGGATACTCCAAGTTTGACGCACTCTACTTCTGAATCGCATCATTTTAGAGCACTCCCGATTTTTTATATCATAGATTGGACCTTTGACGATACTTTCTCAGAAAATTGAATGAATACTTCCATTATTTTGGTCTGTACTATTTTTTATATGGAGGCATGTTTTCTTTTAACTTAAATGCTCTCCTAATATTTGAAACATTCATCTTATCGAAAAATGGACAACACCAGTCGATTTGTCGTATCAAAGAACCCTTATTCTCATAATTTCAGTATTTTTTGAGAGGAAAAACATTTTTCGTCAAATATGTAGCTGGACTATAGTAAGGAAAATATTGCATTTTTCGCAATACTGCCAAAATATATTTTTGGCCGATCATCCTCTCGAAACATGTTCGATTAGATGAAATTTCATCTAAAATCGATAGGTGACTTTGTTAATGCCCTAATTCTATCAATTTTTGAATACCTATGGATATTTGATTTTACCCTCTTCATTGGATACTCCAAGTTTGACGCACTCTACTTCTGAATCGCATCATTTTAGAGCACTCCCGATTTTTTATATCATAGATTGTACCTTTGACGATACTTACTCAGAAAATTGAATAAATACTTCCATTATTTTGGTCTGTACTATTTTTTATATGAAGGCATGTTTTCTTTTAACTTTAATGCTCTTCTAATATTTGAAACATTTATCTTATCGAAAAATGGACAACACCAGTCGATTTGTCGTATCAAAGAACCCTTATTCTCATAATTTCAGTATTTTTTGAGAGGAAAAACATTTTTCGTCAAATATGTAGTATAGTAAGGAAAATATTGCATTTTTCGCAATACTCCAAAAATATATTTTTGGCCGATCATCCTCTCGAAACATGTTCGATTAGATGAAATTTCATCTAAAATCGATAGGTGACTTTGTTAATGCCCTAATTCTATCAATTTTTGAATACCTATGGATATTTGATTTTACCCTCTTCATTGGATACTCCAAGTTTGACGCACTCTACTTCTGAATCGCATAATTTTAGAGCACTCACGATTTTTTATATCATAGATTGGACCTTTGACGATACTTTCTCAGAAAATTGAATGAATACTTCCATTATTTTGGTCTGTACTATTTTTTATATGAAGGCATGTTTTCTTTTAATTTAAATGCTCTCCTAATATTTGAAACATTTATCTTATCGAAAAATGGAAAACACCAGTCGATTTGTCGTATCAGAGAACCCTTATTCTCATAATTTCAGTATTTTTTGAGAGGAGAAACATTTTTCGTCAAATATGTAGCTGGACTATAGTAAGGAAAATATTGCATTTTTCGCTATACTCCAAAAATATATTTTTGGCCTATCATCCTCTCGAAACATGTTCGATTAGATGCAATTTCATCTAAAATCGATAGGTGACTTTGTTAATGCCCTAATTCTATCAATTTTTGAATACCTATGGATATTTGATTTTACCCTCTTCATTGGATACTCCAAGTTTGACGCACTCTACTTCTGAATCGCATCATTTTAGAGCACTCCCGATTTTTTATATCATAGATTGGACCTTTGACGATACTTTCTCAGAAAATTGAATGAATACTTCCATTATTTTGGTCTGTACTATTTTTTATATGGAGGCATGTTTTCTTTTAACTTAAATGCTCTCCTAATATTTGAAACATTCATCTCATCGAAAAATGGACAACACCAGTCGATTTGTTGTATCAAAGAACCCTTATTCTCATAATTTCAGTATTTTTTGAGAGGAAAAACATTTTTCGTCAAATATGTAGCTGGACTATAGTAAGGAAAATATTGCATTTTTCGCTATACTCCAAAAATATATTTTTGGCCTATCATCCTCTCGAAACATGTTCGATTAGATGCAATTTCATCTAAAATCGATAGGTGACTTTGTTAATGCCCTAATTCTATCAATTTTTGAATACCTATGGATATTTGATTTTACCCTCTTCATTGGATACTCCAAGTTTGACGCACTCTACTTCTGAATCGCATCATTTTAGAGCACTCCCGATTTTTTATATCATAGATTGGACCTTTGACGATACTTTCTCAGAAAATTGAATGAATACTTCCATTATTTTGGTCTGTACTATTTTTTATATGGAGGCATGTTTTCTTTTAACTTAAATGCTCTCCTAATATTTGAAACATTCATCTTATCGAAAAATGGACAACACCAGTCGATTTGTCGTATCAAAGAACCCTTATTCTCATAATTTCAGTATTTTTTGAGAGGAAAAACATTTTTCGTCAAATATGTAGCTGGACTATAGTAAGGAAAATATTGCATTTTTCGCAATACTGCCAAAATGTATTTTTGGCCGATCATCCTCTCGAAACATGTTCGATTAGATGAAATTTCATCTAAAATCGATAGGTGACTTTGTTAATGCCCTAATTCTATCAATTTTTGAATACCTATGGATATTTGATTTTACCCTCTTCATTGGATACTCCAAGTTTGACGCACTCTACTTCTGAATCGCATCATTTTAGAGCACTCCCGATTTTTTATATCATAGATTGGACCTTTGACGATACTTTCTCAGAAAATTGAATGAATACTTCCATTATTTTGGTCTGTACTATTTTTTATATGGAGGCATGTTTTCTTTTAACTTAAATGCTCTCCTAATATTTGAAACATTCATCTTATCGAAAAATGGACAACACCAGTCGATTTGTCGTATCAAAGAACCCTTATTCTCATAATTTCAGTATTTTTTGAGAGGAAAAACATTTTTCGTCAAATATGTAGCTGGACTATAGTAAGGAAAATATTGCATTTTTCGCAATACTGCCAAAATGTATTTTTGGCCGATCATCCTCTCGAAACATGTTCGATTAGATGAAATTTCATCTAAAATCGATAGGTGACTTTGTTAATGCCCTAATTCTATCAATTTTTGAATACCTATGGATATTTGATTTTACCCTCTTCATTGGATACTCCAAGTTTGACGCACTCTACTTCTGAATCGCATCATTTTAGAGCACTCCCGATTTTTTATATCATAGATTGGACCTTTGACGATACTTTCTCAGAAAATTGAATGAATACTTCCATTATTTTGGTCTGTACTATTTTTTATATGGAGGCATGTTTTCTTTTAACTTAAATGCTCTCCTAATATTTGAAACATTCATCTTATCGAAAAATGGACAACACCAGTCGATTTGTCGTATCAAAGAACCCTTATTCTCATAATTTCAGTATTTTTTGAGAGGAAAAACATTTTTCGTCAAATATGTAGCTGGACTATAGTAAGGAAAATATTGCATTTTTCGCAATACTCCAAAAATATATTTTTGGCCTATCATCCTCTCGAAACATGTTCGATTAGATGAAATTTCATCTAAAATCGATAGGTGACTTTGTTAATGCCCTAATTCTATCAATTTTTGAATACCTATGGATATTTGATTTTACCCTCTTCATTGGATACTCCAAGTTTGACGCACTCTACTTCTGAATCGCATCATTTTAGAGCACTCCCGATTTTTTATATCATAGATTGGACCTTTGACGATACTTTCTCAGAAAATTGAATGAATACTTTCATTATTTTGGTCTGTACTATTTTTTATATGGAGGCATGTTTTCTTTTAACTTAAATGCTCTCCTAATATTTGAAACATTAATCTCATCGAAAAATGGACAACACCAGTCGATTTGTTGTATCAAAGAACCCTTATTCTCATAATTTCAGTATTTTTTGAGAGGAAAAACATTTTTCGTCAAATATGTAGCTGGACTATAGTAAGGAAAATATTGCATTTTTCGCTATACTCCAAAAATATATTTTTGGCCTATCATCCTCTCGAAACATGTTCGATTAGATGAAATTTCATCTAAAATCGATAGGTGACTTTGTTAATGCCCTAATTCTATCAATTTTTGAATACCTATGGATATTTGATTTTACCCTCTTCATTGGATACTCCAAGTTTGACGCACTCTACTTCTGAATCGCATCATTTTAGAGCACTCCCGATTTTTTATATCATAGATTGGACCTTTGACGATACTTTCTCAGAAAATTGAATGAATACTTCCATTATTTTGGTCTGTACTATTTTTTATATGGAGGCATGTTTTCTTTTAACTTAAATGCTCTCCTAATATTTGAAACATTCATCTTATCGAAAAATGGACAACACCAGTCGATTTGTCGTATCAAAGAACCCTTATTCTCATAATTTCAGTATTTTTTGAGAGGAAAAACATTTTTCGTCAAATATGTAGCTGGACTATAGTAAGGAAAATATTGCATTTTTCGCAATACTGCCAAAATGTATTTTTGGCCGATCATCCTCTCGAAACATGTTCGATTAGATGAAATTTCATCTAAAATCGATAGGTGACTTTGTTAATGCCCTAATTCTATCAATTTTTGAATACCTATGGATATTTGATTTTACCCTCTTCATTGGATACTCCAAGTTTGACGCACTCTACTTCTGAATCGCATCATTTTAGAGCACTCCCGATTTTTTATATCATAGATTGGACCTTTGACGATACTTTCTCAGAAAATTGAATGAATACTTCCATTATTTTGGTCTGTACTATTTTTTATATGAAGGCATGTTTTCTTTTAATTTAAATGCTCTCCTAATATTTGAAACATTTATCTTATCGAAAAATGGAAAACACCAGTCGATTTGTCGTATCAGAGAACCCTTATTCTCATAATTTCAGTATTTTTTGAGAGGAGAAACATTTTTCGTCAAATATGTAGCTGGACTATAGTAAGGAAAATATTGCATTTTTCGCAATACTGCCAAAATGTATTTTTGGCCGATCATCCTCTCGAAACATGTTCGATTAGATGAAATTTCATCTAAAATCGATAGGTGACTTTGTTAATGCCCTAATTCTATCAATTTTTGAATACCTATGGATATTTGATTTTACCCTCTTCATTGGATACTCCAAGTTTGACGCACTCTACTTCTGAATCGCATCATTTTAGAGCACTCCCGATTTTTTATATCATAGATTGGACCTTTGACGATACTTTCTCAGAAAATTGAATGAATACTTCCATTATTTTGGTCTGTACTATTTTTTATATGGAGGCATGTTTTCTTTTAACTTAAATGCTCTCCTAATATTTGAAACATTCATCTTATCGAAAAATGGACAACACCAGTCGATTTGTCGTATCAAAGAACCCTTATTCTCATAATTTCAGTATTTTTTGAGAGGAAAAACATTTTTCGTCAAATATGTAGCTGGACTATAGTAAGGAAAATATTGCATTTTTCGCAATACTCCAAAAATATATTTTTGGCCTATCATCCTCTCGAAACATGTTCGATTAGATGAAATTTCATCTAAAATCGATAGGTGACTTTGTTAATGCCCTAATTCTATCAATTTTTGAATACCTATGGATATTTGATTTTACCCTCTTCATTGGATACTCCAAGTTTGACGCACTCTACTTCTGAATCGCATCATTTTAGAGCACTCCCGATTTTTTATATCATAGATTGGACCTTTGACGATACTTTCTCAGAAAATTGAATGAATACTTCCATTATTTTGGTCTGTACTATTTTTTATATGGAGGCATGTTTTCTTTTAACTTAAATGCTCTCCTAATATTTGAAACATTCATCTTATCGAAAAATGGACAACACCAGTCGATTTGTCGTATCAAAGAACCCTTATTCTCATAATTTCAGTATTTTTTGAGAGGAAAAACATTTTTCGTCAAATATGTAGCTGGACTATAGTAAGGAAAATATTGCATTTTTCGCAATACTGCCAAAATATATTTTTGGCCGATCATCCTCTCGAAACATGTTCGATTAGATGAAATTTCATCTAAAATCGATAGGTGACTTTGTTAATGCCCTAATTCTATCAATTTTTGAATACCTATGGATATTTGATTTTACCCTCTTCATTGGATACTCCAAGTTTGACGCACTCTACTTCTGAATCGCATCATTTTAGAGCACTCCCGATTTTTTATATCATAGATTGGACCTTTGACGATACTTTCTCAGAAAATTGAATGAATACTTCCATTATTTTGGTCTGTACTATTTTTTATATGGAGGCATGTTTTCTTTTAACTTAAATGCTCTCCTAATATTTGAAACATTCATCTTATCGAAAAATGGACAACACCAGTCGATTTGTCGTATCAAAGAACCCTTATTCTCATAATTTCAGTATTTTTTGAGAGGAAAAACATTTTTCGTCAAATATGTAGCTGGACTATAGTAAGGAAAATATTGCATTTTTCGCAATACTGCCAAAATGTATTTTTGGCCGATCATCCTCTCGAAACATGTTCGATTAGATGAAATTTCATCTAAAATCGATAGGTGACTTTGTTAATGCCCTAATTCTATCAATTTTTGAATACCTATGGATATTTGATTTTACCCTCTTCATTGGATACTCCAAGTTTGACGCACTCTACTTCTGAATAGCATCATTTTAGAGCACTCCCGATTTTTTATATCATAGATTGGACCTTTGACGATACTTTCTCAGAAAATTGAATGAATACTTCCATTATTTTGGTCTGTACTATTTTTTATATGGAGGCATGTTTTCTTTTAACTTAAATGCTCTCCTAATATTTGAAACATTCATCTTATCGAAAAATGGACAACACCAGTCGATTTGTCGTATCAAAGAACCCTTATTCTCATAATTTCAGTATTTTTTGAGAGGAAAAACATTTTTCGTCAAATATGTAGCTGGACTATAGTAAGGAAAATATTGCATTTTTCGCAATACTGCCAAAATATATTTTTGGCCGATCATCCTCTCGAAACATGTTCGATTAGATGAAATTTCATCTAAAATCGATAGGTGACTTTGTTAATGCCCTAATTCTATCAATTTTTGAATACCTATGGATATTTGATTTTACCCTCTTCATTGGATACTCCAAGTTTGACGCACTCTACTTCTGAATCGCATCATTTTAGAGCACTCCCGATTTTTTATATCATAGATTGTACCTTTGACGATACTTACTCAGAAAATTGAATAAATACTTCCATTATTTTGGTCTGTACTATTTTTTATATGAAGGCATGTTTTCTTTTAACTTTAATGCTCTTCTAATATTTGAAACATTTATCTTATCGAAAAATGGACAACACCAGTCGATTTGTCGTATCAAAGAACCCTTATTCTCATAATTTCAGTATTTTTTGAGAGGAAAAACATTTTTCGTCAAATATTGCATTTTTCGCAATACTCCAAAAATATATTTTTGGCCTATCATCCTCTCGAAGCATGTTCGATTAGATGAAATTTCATCTAAAATCGATAGGTGACTTTGTTAATGCCCTAATTCTATCAATTTTTGAATAACTACGGATATTTGATTTTACCCTCTCCATTGGATACTCCAAGTTTGACGCACTCTACTTCTGAATCGCATAATTTTAGAGCACTCACGATTTTTTATATCATAGATTGGACCTTTGACGATACTTTCTCAGAAAATTGAATGAATACTTCCATTATTTTGGTCTGTACTATTTTTTATATGAAGGCATGTTTTCTTTTAATTTAAATGCTCTCCTAATATTTGAAACATTTATCTTATCGAAAAATGGAAAACACCAGTCGATTTGTTGTATCAAAGAACCCTTATTCTCATAATTTCAGTATTTTTTGAGAGGAAAAACATTTTTCGTCAAATATGTAGCTGGACTATAGTAAGGAAAATATTGCATTTTTCGCTATACTCCAAAAATATATTTTTGGCCTATCATCCTCTCGAAACATGTTCGATTAGATGCAATTTCATCTAAAATCGATAGGTGACTTTGTTAATGCCCTAATTCTATCAATTTTTGAATACCTATGGATATTTGATTTTACCCTCTTCATTGGATACTCCAAGTTTGACGCACTCTACTTCTGAATCGCATCATTTTAGAGCACTCCCGATTTTTTATATCATAGATTGGACCTTTGACGATACTTTCTCAGAAAATTGAATGAATACTTCCATTATTTTGGTCTGTACTATTTTTTATATGGAGGCATGTTTTCTTTTAACTTAAATGCTCTCCTAATATTTGAAACATTCATCTTATCGAAAAATGGACAACACCAGTCGATTTGTCGTATCAAAGAACCCTTATTCTCATAATTTCAGTATTTTTTGAGAGGAAAAACATTTTTCGTCAAATATGTAGCTGGACTATAGTAAGGAAAATATTGCATTTTTCGCAATACTGCCAAAATGTATTTTTGGCCGATCATCCTCTCGAAACATGTTCGATTAGATGAAATTTCATCTAAAATCGATAGGTGACTTTGTTAATGCCCTAATTCTATCAATTTTTGAATACCTATGGATATTTGATTTTACCCTCTTCATTGGATACTCCAAGTTTGACGCACTCTCCTTCTGAATCGCATCATTTTAGAGCACTCCCGATTTTTTATATCATAGATTGGACCTTTGACGATACTTTCTCAGAAAATTGAATGAATACTTCCATTATTTTGGTCTGTACTATTTTTTATATGAAGGCATGTTTTCTTTTAATTTAAATGCTCTCCTAATATTTGAAACATTTATCTTAACGAAAAATGGAAAACACCAGTCGATTTGTCGTATCAGAGAACCCTTATTCTCATAATTTCAGTATTTTTTGAGAGGAGAAACATTTTTCGTCAAATATGTAGCTGGACTATAGTAAGGAAAATATTGCATTTTTCGCAATACTGCCAAAATGTATTTTTGGCCGATCATCCTCTCGAAACATGTTCGATTAGATGAAATTTCATCTAAAATCGATAGGTGACTTTGTTAATGCCCTAATTCTATCAATTTTTGAATACCTATGGATATTTGATTTTACCCTCTTCATTGGATACTCCAAGTTTGACGCACTCTACTTCTGAATCGCATCATTTTAGAGCACTCCCGATTTCTTATATCATAGATTGGACCTTTGACGATACTTTCTCAGAAAATTGAATGAATACTTCCATTATTTTGGTCTGTACTATTTTTTATATGGAGGCATGTTTTCTTTTAACTTAAATGCTCTCCTAATATTTGAAACATTCATCTTATCGAAAAATGGACAACACCAGTCGATTTGTCGTATCAAAGAACCCTTATTCTCATAATTTCAGTATTTTTTGAGAGGAAAAACATTTTTCGTCAAATATGTAGCTGGACTATAGTAAGGAAAATATTGCATTTTTCGCAATACTCCAAAAATATATTTTTGGCCTATCATCCTCTCGAAACATGTTCGATTAGATGAAATTTCATCTAAAATCGATAGGTGACTTTGTTAATGCCCTAATTCTATCAATTTTTGAATACCTATGGATATTTGATTTTACCCTCTTCATTGGATACTCCAAGTTTGACGCACTCTACTTCTGAATCGCATCATTTTAGAGCACTCCCGATTTTTTATATCATAGATTGGACCTTTGACGATACTTTCTCAGAAAATTGAATGAATACTTCCATTATTTTGGTCTGTACTATTTTTTATATGGAGGCATGTTTTCTTTTAACTTAAATGCTCTCCTAATATTTGAAACATTCATCTCATCGAAAAATGGACAACACCAGTCGATTTGTTGTATCAAAGAACCCTTATTCTCATAATTTCAGTATTTTTTGAGAGGAAAAACATTTTTCGTCAAATATGTAGCTGGACTATAGTAAGGAAAATATTGCATTTTTCGCTATACTCCAAAAATATATTTTTGGCCTATCATCCTCTCGAAACATGTTCGATTAGATGCAATTTCATCTAAAATCGATAGGTGACTTTGTTAATGCCCTAATTCTATCAATTTTTGAATACCTATGGATATTTGATTTTACCCTCTTCATTGGATACTCCAAGTTTGACGCACTCTACTTCTGAATCGCATCATTTTAGAGCACTCCCGATTTTTTATATCATAGATTGGACCTTTGACGATACTTTCTCAGAAAATTGAATGAATACTTCCATTATTTTGGTCTGTACTATTTTTTATATGGAGGCATGTTTTCTTTTAACTTAAATGCTCTCCTAATATTTGAAACATTCATCTTATCGAAAAATGGACAACACCAGTCGATTTGTCGTATCAAAGAACCCTTATTCTCATAATTTCAGTATTTTTTGAGAGGAAAAACATTTTTCGTCAAATATGTAGCTGGACTATAGTAAGGAAAATATTGCATTTTTCGCAATACTGCCAAAATGTATTTTTGGCCGATCATCCTCTCGAAACATGTTCGATTAGATGAAATTTCATCTAAAATCGATAGGTGACTTTGTTAATGCCCTAATTCTATCAATTTTTGAATACCTATGGATATTTGATTTTACCCTCTTCATTGGATACTCCAAGTTTGACGCACTCTACTTCTGAATCGCATCATTTTAGAGCACTCCCGATTTTTTATATCATAGATTGGACCTTTGACGATACTTTCTCAGAAAATTGAATGAATACTTCCATTATTTTGGTCTGTACTATTTTTTATATGAAGGCATGTTTTCTTTTAATTTAAATGCTCTCCTAATATTTGAAACATTTATCTTATCGAAAAATGGAAAACACCAGTCGATTTGTCGTATCAGAGAACCCTTATTCTCATAATTTCAGTATTTTTTGAGAGGAAAAACATTTTTCGTCAAATATGTAGCTGGACTATAGTAAGGAAAATATTGCATTTTTCGCAATACTGCCAAAATGTATTTTTGGCCGATCATCCTCTCGAAACATGTTCGATTAGATGAAATTTCATCTAAAATCGATAGGTGACTTTGTTAATGCCCTAATTCTATCAATTTTTGAATACCTATGGATATTTGATTTTACCCTCTTCATTGGATACTCCAAGTTTGACGCACTCTACTTCTGAATCGCATCATTTTAGAGCACTCCCGATTTTTTATATCATAGATTGGACCTTTGACGATACTTTCTCAGAAAATTGAATGAATACTTCCATTATTTTGGTCTGTACTATTTTTTATATGAAGGCATGTTTTCTTTTAATTTAAATGCTCTCCTAATATTTGAAACATTTATCTTATCGAAAAATGGAAAACACCAGTCGATTTGTCGTATCAGAGAACCCTTATTCTCATAATTTCAGTATTTTTTGAGAGGAGAAACATTTTTCGTCAAATATGTAGCTGGACTATAGTAAGGAAAATATTGCATTTTTCGCAATACTGCCAAAATGTATTTTTGGCCGATCATCCTCTCGAAACATGTTCGATTAGATGAAATTTCATCTAAAATCGATAGGTGACTTTGTTAATGCCCTAATTCTATCAATTTTTGAATACCTATGGATATTTGATTTTACCCTCTTCATTGGATACTCCAAGTTTGACGCACTCTACTTCTGAATCGCATCATTTTAGAGCACTCCCGATTTTTTATATCATAGATTGGACCTTTGACGATACTTTCTCAGAAAATTGAATGAATACTTCCATTATTTTGGTCTGTACTATTTTTTATATGGAGGCATGTTTTCTTTTAACTTAAATGCTCTCCTAATATTTGAAACATTCATCTTATCGAAAAATGGACAACACCAGTCGATTTGTCGTATCAAAGAACCCTTATTCTCATAATTTCAGTATTTTTTGAGAGGAAAAACATTTTTCGTCAAATATGTAGCTGGACTATAGTAAGGAAAATATTGCATTTTTCGCAATACTCCAAAAATATATTTTTGGCCTATCAGCCTCTCGAAACATGTTCGATTAGATGAAATTTCATCTAAAATCGATAGGTGACTTTGTTAATGCCCTAATTCTATCAATTTTTGAATACCTATGGATATTTGATTTTACCCTCTTCATTGGATACTCCAAGTTTGACGCACTCTACTTCTGAATCGCATCATTTTAGAGCACTCCCGATTTTTTATATCATAGATTGGACCTTTGACGATACTTTCTCAGAAAATTGAATGAATACTTCCATTATTTTGGTCTGTACTATTTTTTATATGGAGGCATGTTTTCTTTTAACTTAAATGCTCTCCTAATATTTGAAACATTCATCTCATCGAAAAATGGACAACACCAGTCGATTTGTTGTATCAAAGAACCCTTATTCTCATAATTTCAGTATTTTTTGAGAGGAAAAACATTTTTCGTCAAATATGTAGCTGGACTATAGTAAGGAAAATATTGCATTTTTCGCTATACTCCAAAAATATATTTTTGGCCTATCATCCTCTCGAAACATGTTCGATTAGATGCAATTTCATCTAAAATCGATAGGTGACTTTGTTAATGCCCTAATTCTATCAATTTTTGAATACCTATGGATATTTGATTTTACCCTCTTCATTGGATACTCCAAGTTTGACGCACTCTACTTCTGAATCGCATCATTTTAGAGCACTCCCGATTTTTTATATCATAGATTGGACCTTTGACGATACTTTCTCAGAAAATTGAATGAATACTTCCATTATTTTGGTCTGTACTATTTTTTATATGGAGGCATGTTTTCTTTTAACTTAAATGCTCTCCTAATATTTGAAACATTCATTTTATCGAAAAATGGACAACACCAGTCGGTTTGTCGTATCAAAGAACCCTTATTCTCATAATTTCAGTATTTTTTGAGAGGAAAAACATTTTTCGTCAAATATGTAGCTGGACTATAGTAAGGAAAATATTGCATTTTTCGCAATACTGCCAAAATGTATTTTTGGCCGATCATCCTCTCGAAACATGTTCGATTAGATGAAATTTCATCTAAAATCGATAGGTGACTTTGTTAATGCCCTAATTCTATCAATTTTTGAATACCTATGGATATTTGATTTTACCCTCTTCATTGGATACTCCAAGTTTGACGCACTCTACTTCTGAATCGCATCATTTTAGAGCACTCCCGATTTTTTATATCATAGATTGGACCTTTGACGATACTTTCTCAGAAAATTGAATGAATACTTCCATTATTTTGGTCTGTACTATTTTTTATATGAAGGCATGTTTTCTTTTAATTTAAATGCTCTCCTAATATTTGAAACATTTATCTTATCGAAAAATGGAAAACACCAGTCGATTTGTCGTATCAGAGAACCCTTATTCTCATAATTTCAGTATTTTTTGAGAGGAAAAACATTTTTCGTCAAATATGTAGCTGGACTATAGTAAGGAAAATATTGCATTTTTCGCAATACTGCCAAAATATATTTTTGGCCGATCATCCTCTCGAAACATGTTCGATTAGATGAAATTTCGTCTAAAATCGATAGGTGACTTTGTTAATGCCCTAATTCTATCAATTTTTGAATACCTATGGATATTTGATTTTACCCTCTTCATTGGATACTCCAAGTTTGACGCACTCTACTTCTGAATCGCATCATTTTAGAGCACTCCCGATTTTTTATATCATAGATTGGACCTTTGACGATACTTTCTCAGAAAATTGAATGAATACTTCCATTATTTTGGTCTGTACTATTTTTTATATGGAGGCATGTTTTCTTTTAACTTAAATGCTCTCCTAATATTTGAAACATTCATCTTATCGAAAAATGGACAACACCAGTCGATTTGTCGTATCAAAGAACCCTTATTCTCATAATTTCAGTATTTTTTGAGAGGAAAAACATTTTTCGTCAAATATGTAGCTGGACTATAGTAAGGAAAATATTGCATTTTTCGCAATACTCCAAAAATATATTTTTGGCCTATCATCCTCTCGAAACATGTTCGATTAGATGAAATTTCATCTAAAATCGATAGGTGACTTTGTTAATGCCCTAATTCTATCAATTTTTGAATACCTATGGATATTTGATTTTACCCTCTTCATTGGATACTCCAAGTTTGACGCACTCTACTTCTGAATCGCATCATTTTAGAGCACTCCCGATTTTTTATATCATAGATTGGACCTTTGACGATACTTTCTCAGGAAATTGAATGAATACTTCCATTATTTTGGTCTGTACTATTTTTTATATGAAGGCATGTTTTCTTTTAACTTAAATGCTCTCCTAATATTTGAAACATTCATCTCATCGAAAAATGGACAACACCAGTCGATTTGTTGTATCAAAAAACCCTTATTCTCATAATTTCAGTATTTTTTGAGAGGAAAAACATTTTTCGTCAAATATGTAGCTGGACTATAGTAAGGAAAATATTGCATTTTTCGCTATACTCCAAAAATATATTTTTGGCCTATCATCCTCTCGAAACATGTTCGATTAGATGCAATTTCATCTAAAATCGATAGGTGACTTTGTTAATGCCCTAATTCTATCAATTTTTGAATAACTATGGATATTTGATTTTACCCTCTTCATTGGATACTCCAAGTTTGACTCACTCTACTTCTGAATCGCATAATTTTAGAGCACTCACGATTTTTTATATCATAGATTGGACCTTTGACGATACTTTCTCAGAAAATTGAATGAATACTTCCATTATTTTGGTCTGTACTATTTTTTATATGAAGGCATGTTTTCTTTTAATTTAAATGCTCTCCTAATATTTGAAACATTTATCTTATCGAAAAATGGAAAACACCAGTCGATTTGTTGTATCAAAGAACCCTTATTCTCATAATTTCAGTATTTTTTGAGAGGAAAAACATTTTTCGTCAAATATGTAGCTGGACTATAGTAAGGAAAATATTGCATTTTTCGCTATACTCCAAAAATATATTTTTGGCCTATCATCCTCTCGAAACATGTTCGATTAGATGCAATTTCATCTAAAATCGATAGGTGACTTTGTTAATGCCCTAATTCTATCAATTTTTGAATACCTATGGATATTTGATTTTACCCTCTTCATTGGATACTCCAAGTTTGACGCACTCTACTTCTGAATCGCATCATTTTAGAGCACTCCCGATTTTTTATATCATAGATTGGACCTTTGACGATACTTTCTCAGAAAATTGAATGAATACTTCCATTATTTTGGTCTGTACTATTTTTTATATGGAGGCATGTTTTCTTTTAACTTAAATGCTCTCCTAATATTTGAAACATTCATCTTATCGAAAAATGGACAACACCAGTCGATTTGTCGTATCAAAGAACCCTTATTCTCATAATTTCAGTATTTTTTGAGAGGAAAAACATTTTTCGTCAAATATGTAGCTGGACTATAGTAAGGAAAATATTGCATTTTTCGCAATACTCCAAAAATATATTTTTGGCCTATCATCCTCTCGAAACATGTTCGATTAGATGAAATTTCATCTAAAATCGATAGGTGACTTTGTTAATGCCCTAATTCTATCAATTTTTGAATAACTACGGATATTTGATTTTACCCTCTCCATTGGATACTCCAAGTTTGACGCACTCTACTTCTGAATCGCATAATTTTAGAGCACTCACGATTTTTTATATCATAGATTGGACCTTTGACGATACTTTCTCAGAAAATTGAATGAATACTTCCATTATTTTGGTCTGTACTATTTTTTATATGAAGGCATGTTTTCTTTTAATTTAAATGCTCTCCTAATATTTGAAACATTTATCTTATCGAAAAATGGAAAACACCAGTCGATTTGTTGTATCAAAGAACCCTTATTCTCATAATTTCAGTATTTTTTGAGAGGAAAAACATTTTTCGTCAAATATGTAGCTGGACTATAGTAAGGAAAATATTGCATTTTTCGCTATACTCCAAAAATATATTTTTGGCCTATCATCCTCTCGAAACATGTTCGATTAGATGCAATTTCATCTAAAATCGATAGGTGACTTTGTTAATGCCCTAATTCTATCAATTTTTGAATACCTATGGATATTTGATTTTACCCTCTTCATTGGATACTCCAAGTTTGACGCACTCTACTTCTGAATCGCATCATTTTAGAGCACTCCCGATTTTTTATATCATAGATTGGACCTTTGACGATACTTTCTCAGAAAATTGAATGAATACTTCCATTATTTTGGTCTGTACTATTTTTTATATGGAGGCATGTTTTCTTTTAACTTAAATGCTCTCCTAATATTTGAAACATTCATCTTATCGAAAAATGGACAACACCAGTCGATTTGTCGTATCAAAGAACCCTTATTCTCATAATTTCAGTATTTTTTGAGAGGAAAAACATTTTTCGTCAAATATGTAGCTGGACTATAGTAAGGAAAATATTGCATTTTTCGCAATACTCCAAAAATATATTTTTGGCCTATCATCCTCTCGAAACATGTTCGATTAGATGAAATTTCATCTAAAATCGATAGGTGACTTTGTTAATGCCCTAATTCTATCAATTTTTGAATACCTATGGATATTTGATTTTACCCTCTTCATTGGATACTCCAAGTTTGACGCACTCTACTTCTGAATCGCATCATTTTAGAGCACTCCCGATTTTTTATATCATAGATTGGACCTTTGACGATACTTTCTCAGGAAATTGAATGAATACTTCCATTATTTTGGTCTGTACTATTTTTTATATGAAGGCATGTTTTCTTTTAACTTAAATGCTCTCCTAATATTTGAAACATTCATCTCATCGAAAAATGGACAACACCAGTCGATTTGTTGTATCAAAAAACCCTTATTCTCATAATTTCAGTATTTTTTGAGAGGAAAAACATTTTTCGTCAAATATGTAGCTGGACTATAGTAAGGAAAATATTGCATTTTTCGCTATACTCCAAAAATATATTTTTGGCCTATCATCCTCTCGAAACATGTTCGATTAGATGCAATTTCATCTAAAATCGATAGGTGACTTTGTTAACGCCCTAATTCTATCAATTTTTGAATAACTATGGATATTTGATTTTACCCTCTTCATTGGATACTCCAAGTTTGACTCACTCTACTTCTGAATCGCATCATTTTAGAGCACTCCCGATTTTTTATATCATAGATTGGACCTTTGACGATACTTTCTCAGGAAATTGAATGAATACTTCCATTATTTTGGTCTGTACTATTTTTTATATGAAGGCATGTTTTCTTTTAACTTAAATGCTCTCCTAATATTTGAAACATTTATCTTATCGAAAAATGGACAACACCAGTCGATTTGTCGTATCAAAGAACCCTTATTCTCATAATTTCAGTATTTTTTGAGAGGAAAAACATTTTTCGTCAAATATGTAGTATAGTAAGGAAAATATTGCATTTTTCGCAATACTCCAAAAATATATTTTTGGCCGATCATCCTCTCGAAACATGTTCGATTAGATGAAATTTCATCTAAAATCTATAGGTGACTTTGTTAATGCCCTAATTCTATCAATTTTTGAATAACTATGGATATTTGATTTTACCCTCTTCATTGGATACTCGAAGTTTGACGCACTCTACTTCTGAATCGCATAATTTTAGAGCACTCACGATTTTTTATATCATAGATTGGACCTTTGACGATACTTTCTCAGAAAATTGAATGAATACTTCCATTATTTTGGTCTGTACTATTTTTTATATGAAGGCATGTTTTCTTTTAATTTAAATGCTCTCCTAATATTTGAAACATTTATCTTATCGAAAAATGGAAAACACCAGTCGATTTGTCGTATCAGAGAACCCTTATTCTCATAATTTCAGTATTTTTTGAGAGGAGAAACATTTTTCGTCAAATATGTAGCTGGACTATAGTAAGGAAAATATTGCATTTTTCGCAATACTGCCAAAATGTAATTTTGGCCGATCATCCTCTCGAAACATGTTCGATTAGATGAAATTTCATCTAAAATCGATAGGTGACTTTGTTAATGCCCTAATTCTATCAATTTTTGAATACCTATGGATATTTGATTTTACCCTCTTCATTGGATACTCCAAGTTTGACGCGCTCTACTTCTGAATCGCATCATTTTAGAGCACTCCCGATTTTTTATATCATAGATTGGACCTTTGACGATACTTTCTCAGAAAATTGAATGAATACTTCCATTATTTTGGTCTGTACTATTTTTTATATGGAGGCATGTTTTCTTTTAACTTAAATGCTCTCCTAATATTTGAAACATTCATTTTATCGAAAAATGGACAACACCAGTCGATTTGTCGTATCAAAGAACCCTTATTCTCATAATTTCAGTATTTTTTGAGAGGAAAAACATTTTTCGTCAAATATGTAGCTGGACTATAGTAAGGAAAATATTGCATTTTTCGCAATACTCCAAAAATATATTTTTGGCCTATCATCCTCTCGAAACATGTTCGATTAGATGAAATTTCATCTAAAATCGATAGGTGACTTTGTTAATGCCCTAATTCTATCAATTTTTGAATACCTATGGATATTTGATTTTACCCTCTTCATTGGATACTCCAAGTTTGACGCACTCTACTTCTGAATCGCATCATTTTAGAGCACTCCCGATTTTTTATATCATAGATTGGACCTTTGACGATACTTTCTCAGAAAATTGAATGAATACTTCCATTATTTTGGTCTGTACTATTTTTTATATGGAGGCATGTTTTCTTTTAACTTAAATGCTCTCCTAATATTTGAAACATTCATCTTATCGAAAAATGGACAACACCAGTCGATTTGTCGTATCAAAGAACCCTTATTCTCATAATTTCAGTATTTTTTGAGAGGAAAAACATTTTTCGTCAAATATGTAGCTGGACTATAGTAAGGAAAATATTGCATTTTTCGCAATACTCCAAAAATATATTTTTGGCCTATCATCCTCTCGAAACATGTTCGATTAGATGAAATTTCATCTTAAATCGATAGGTGACTTTGTTAATGCCCTAATTCTATCAATTTTTGAATACCTATGGATATTTGATTTTACCCTCTTCATTGGATACTCCAAGTTTGACGCACTCTACTTCTGAATCGCATCATTTTAGAGCACTCCCGATTTTTTATATCATAGATTGGACCTTTGACGATACTTTCTCAGAAAATTGAATGAATACTTCCATTATTTTGGTCTGTACTATTTTTTATATGGAGGCATGTTTTCTTTTAACTTAAATGCTCTCCTAATATTTGAAACATTCATCTTATCGAAAAATGGACAACACCAGTCGATTTGTCGTATCAAAGAACCCTTATTCTCATAATTTCAGTATTTTTTGAGAGGAAAAACATTTTTCGTCAAATATGTAGCTGGACTATAGTAAGGAAAATATTGCATTTTTCGCAATACTCCAAAAATATATTTTTGGCCGATCATCCTCTCGAAACATGTTCGATTAGATGAAATTTCATCTAAAATCGATAGGTGACTTTGTTAATGCCCTAATTCTATCAATTTTTGAATACCTATGGATATTTGATTTTACCCTCTTCATTGGATACTCCAAGTTTGACGCACTCTACTTCTGAATCGCATCATTTTAGAGCACTCCCGATTTTTTATATCATAGATTGGACCTTTGACGATACTTTCTCAGAAAATTGAATGAATACTTCCATTATTTTGGTCTGTACTATTTTTTATATGAAGGCATGTTTTCTTTTAATTTAAATGCTCTCCTAATATTTGAAACATTTATCTTATCGAAAAATGGAAAACACCAGTCGATTTGTCGTATCAGAGAACCCTTATTCTCATAATTTCAGTATTTTTTGAGAGGAGAAACATTTTTCGTCAAATATGTAGCTGGACTATAGTAAGGAAAATATTGCATTTTTCGCAATACTGCCAAAATGTATTTTTGGCCGATCATCCTCTCGAAACATGTTCGATTAGATGAAATTTCATCTAAAATCGATAGGTGACTTTGTTAATGCCCTAATTCTATCAATTTTTGAATACCTATGGATATTTGATTTTACCCTCTTCATTGGATACTCCAAGTTTGACGCACTGTACTTCTGAATCGCATCATTTTAGAGCACTCCCGATTTTTTATATCATAGATTGGACCTTTGGCGATACTTTCTCAGAAAATTGAATGAATACTTCCATTATTTTGGTCTGTACTATTTTTTATATGGAGGCATGTTTTCTTTTAACTTAAATGCTCTCCTAATATTTGAAACATTCATCTTATCGAAAAATGGACAACACCAGTCGATTTGTCGTATCAAAGAACCCTTATTCTCATAATTTCAGTATTTTTTGAGAGGAAAAACATTTTTCGTCAAATATGTAGCTGGACTATAGTAAGGAAAATATTGCATTTTTCGCAATACTCCAAAAATATATTTTTGGCCTATCATCCTCTCGAAACATGTTCGATTAGATGAAATTTCATCTAAAATCGATAGGTGACTTTGTTAATGCCCTAATTCTATCAATTTTTGAATACCTATGGATATTTGATTTTACCCTCTTCATTGGATACTCCAAGTTTGACGCACTCTACTTCTGAATCGCATCATTTTAGAGCACTCCCGATTTTTTATATCATAGATTGGACCTTTGACGATACTTTCTCAGAAAATTGAATGAATACTTCCATTATTTTGGTCTGTACTATTTTTTATATGGAGGCATGTTTTCTTTTAACTTAAATGCTCTCCTAATATTTGAAACATTCATCTTATCGAAAAATGGACAACACCAGTCGATTTGTCGTATCAAAGAACCCTTATTCTCATAATTTCAGTATTTTTTGAGAGGAAAAACATTTTTCGTCAAATATGTAGCTGGACTATAGTAAGGAAAATATTGCATTTTTCGCAATACTCCAAAAATATATTTTTGGCCTATCATCCTCTCGAAACATGTTCGATTAGATGAAATTTCATCTAAAATCGATAGGTGACTTTGTTAATGCCCTAATTCTATCAATTTTTGAATACCTATGGATATTTGATTTTACCCTCTTCATTGGATACTCCAAGTTTGACGCACTCTACTTCTGAATCGCATCATTTTAGAGCACTCCCGATTTTTTATATCATAGATTGGACCTTTGACGATACTTTCTCAGGAAATTGAATGAATACTTCCATTATTTTGGTCTGTACTATTTTTTATATGAAGGCATGTTTTCTTTTAACTTAAATGCTCTCCTAATATTTGAAACATTCATCTCATCGAAAAATGGACAACACCAGTCGATTTGTTGTATCAAAAAACCCTTATTCTCATAATTTCAGTATTTTTTGAGAGGAAAAACATTTTTCGTCAAATATGTAGCTGGACTATAGTAAGGAAAATATTGCATTTTTCGCAATACTGCCAAAATGTATTTTTGGCCTATCATCCTCTCGAAACATGTTCGATTAGATGCAATTTCATCTAAAATCGATAGGTGACTTTGTTAATGCCCTAATTCTATCAATTTTTGAATAACTATGGATATTTGATTTTACCCTCTTCATTGGATACTCCAAGTTTGACGCACTCTACTTCTGAATCGCATCATTTTAGAGCACTCCCGATTTTTTATATCATAGATTGGACCTTTGACGATACTTTCTCAGAAAATTGAATGAATACTTCCATTATTTTGGTCTGTACTATTTTTTATATGGAGGCATGTTTTCTTTTAACTTAAATGCTCTCCTAATATTTGAAACATTCATCTTATCGAAAAATGGACAACACCAGTCGATTTGTCGTATCAAAGAACCCTTATTCTCATAATTTCAGTATTTTTTGAGAGGAAAAACATTTTTCGTCAAATATGTAGCTGGACTATAGTAAGGAAAATATTGCATTTTTCGCAATACTCCAAAAATATATTTTTGGCCTATCATCCTCTCGAAACATGTTCGATTAGATGAAATTTCATCTAAAATCGATAGGTGACTTTGTTAATGCCCTAATTCTATCAATTTTTGAATACCTATGGATATTTGATTTTACCCTCTTCATTGGATACTCCAAGTTTGACGCACTCTACTTCTGAATCGCATCATTTTAGAGCACTCCCGATTTTTTATATCATAGATTGGACCTTTGACGATACTTTCTCAGGAAATTGAATGAATACTTCCATTATTTTGGTCTGTACTATTTTTTATATGAAGGCATGTTTTCTTTTAACTTAAATGCTCTCCTAATATTTGAAACATTCATCTCATCGAAAAATGGACAACACCAGTCGATTTGTTGTATCAAAAAACCCTTATTCTCATAATTTCAGTATTTTTTGAGAGGAAAAACATTTTTCGTCAAATATGTAGCTGGACTATAGTAAGGAAAATATTGCATTTTTCGCTATACTCCAAAAATATATTTTTGGCCTATCATCCTCTCGAAACATGTTCGATTAGATGCAATTTCATCTAAAATCGATAGGTGACTTTGTTAATGCCCTAATTCTATCAATTTTTGAATAACTATGGATATTTGATTTTACCCTCTTCATTGGATACTCCAAGTTTGACTCACTCTACTTCTGAATCGCATCATTTTAGAGCACTCCCGATTCTTTATATCATAGATTGGACCTTTGACGATACTTTCTCAGGAAATTGAATGAATACTTCCATTATTTTGGTCTGTACTATTTTTTATATGAAGGCATGTTTTCTTTTAACTTAAATGCTCTCCTAATATTTGAAACATTTATCTTATCGAAAAATGGACAACACCAGTCGATTTGTCGTATCAAAGAACCCTTATTCTCATAATTTCAGTATTTTTTGAGAGGAAAAACATTTTTCGTCAAATATGTAGTATAGTAAGGAAAATATTGCATTTTTCGCAATACTCCAAAAATATATTTTTGGCCGATCATCCTCTCGAAACATGTTCGATTAGATGAAATTTCATCTAAAATCGATAGGTGACTTTGTTAATGCCCTAATTCTATCAATTTTTGAATACCTATGGATATTTGATTTTACCCTCTTCATTGGATACTCCAAGTTTGACGCACTCTACTTCTGAATCGCATAATTTTAGAGCACTCACGATTTTTTATATCATAGATTGGACCTTTGACGATACTTTCTCAGAAAATTGAATGAATACTTCCATTATTTTGGTCTGTACTATTTTTTATATGAAGGCATGTTTTCTTTTAATTTAAATGCTCTCCTAATATTTGAAACATTTATCTTATCGAAAAATGGAAAACACCAGTCGATTTGTCGTATCAGAGAACCCTTATTCTCATAATTTCAGTATTTTTTGAGAGGAGAAACATTTTTCGTCAAATATGTAGCTGGACTATAGTAAGGAAAATATTGCATTTTTCGCAATACTGCCAAAATGTATTTTTGGCCGATCATCCTCTCGAAACATGTTCGATTAGATGAAATTTCATCTAAAATCGATAGGTGACTTTGTTAATGCCCTAATTCTATCAATTTTTGAATACCTATGGATATTTGATTTTACCCTCTTCATTGGATACTCCAAGTTTGACGCACTCTACTTCTGAATCGCATCATTTTAGAGCACTCCCGATTTTTTATATCATAGATTGGACCTTTGACGATACTTTCTCAGAAAATTGAATGAATACTTCCATTATTTTGGTCTGTACTATTTTTTATATGGAGGCATGTTTTCTTTTAACTTAAATGCTCTCCTAATATTTGAAACATTCATCTTATCGAAAAATGGACAACACCAGTCGATTTGTCGTATCAAAGAACCCTTATTCTCATAATTTCAGTATTTTTTGAGAGGAAAAACATTTTTCGTCAAATATGTAGCTGGACTATAGTAAGGAAAATATTGCATTTTTCGCAATACTCCAAAAATATATTTTTGGCCTATCATCCTCTCGAAACATGTTCGATTAGATGAAATTTCATCTAAAATCGATAGGTGACTTTGTTAATGCCCTAATTCTATCAATTTTTGAATACCTATGGATATTTGATTTTACCCTCTTCATTGGATACTCCAAGTTTGACGCACTCTACTTCTGAATCGCATCATTTTAGAGCACTCCCGATTTTTTATATCATAGATTGGACCTTTGACGATACTTTCTCAGGAAATTGAATGAATACTTCCATTATTTTGGTCTGTACTATTTTTATATGAAGGCATGTTTTCTTTTAACTTAAATGCTCTCCTAATATTTGAAACATTCATCTCATCGAAAAATGGACAACACCAGTCGATTTGTTGTATCAAAAAACCCTTATTCTCATAATTTCAGTATTTTTTGAGAGGAAAAACATTTTTCGTCAAATATGTAGCTGGACTATAGTAAGGAAAATATTGCATTTTTCGCAATACTGCCAAAATGTATTTTTGGCCTATCATCCTCTCGAAACATGTTCGATTAGATGCAATTTCATCTAAAATCGATAGGTGACTTTGTTAATGCCCTAATTCTATCAATTTTTGAATAACTATGGATATTTGATTTTACCCTCTTCATTGGATACTCCAAGTTTGACGCACTCTACTTCTGAATCGCATCATTTTAGAGCACTCCCGATTTTTTATATCATAGATTGGACCTTTGACGATACTTTCTCAGAAAATTGAATGAATACTTCCATTATTTTGGTCTGTACTATTTTTTATATGGAGGCATGTTTTCTTTTAACTTAAATGCTCTCCTAATATTTGAAACATTCATCTTATCGAAAAATGGACAACACCAGTCGATTTGTCGTATCAAAGAACCCTTATTCTCATAATTTCAGTATTTTTTGAGAGGAAAAACATTTTTCGTCAAATATGTAGCTGGACTATAGTAAGGAAAATATTGCATTTTTCGCAATACTCCAAAAATATATTTTTGGCCTATCATCCTCTCGAAACATGTTCGATTAGATGAAATTTCATCTAAAATCGATAGGTGACTTTGTTAATGCCCTAATTCTATCAATTTTTGAATACCTATGGATATTTGATTTTACCCTCTTCATTGGATACTCCAAGTTTGACGCACTCTACTTCTGAATCGCATCATTTTAGAGCACTCCCGATTTTTTATATCATAGATTGGACCTTTGACGATACTTTCTCAGGAAATTGAATGAATACTTCCATTATTTTGGTCTGTACTATTTTTTATATGAAGGCATGTTTTCTTTTAACTTAAATGCTCTCCTAATATTTGAAACATTCATCTCATCGAAAAATGGACAACACCAGTCGATTTGTTGTATCAAAAAACCCTTATTCTCATAATTTCAGTATTTTTTGAGAGGAAAAACATTTTTCGTCAAATATGTAGCTGGACTATAGTAAGGAAAATATTGCATTTTTCGCTATACTCCAAAAATATATTTTTGGCCTATCATCCTCTCGAAACATGTTCGATTAGATGCAATTTCATCTAAAATCGATAGGTGACTTTGTTAATGCCCTAATTCTATCAATTTTTGAATAACTATGGATATTTGATTTTACCCTCTTCATTGGATACTCCAAGTTTGACTCACTCTACTTCTGAATCGCATCATTTTAGAGCACTCCCGATTTTTTATATCATAGATTGGACCTTTGACGATACTTTCTCAGGAAATTGAATGAATACTTCCATTATTTTGGTCTGTACTATTTTTTATATGAAGGCATGTTTTCTTTTAACTTAAATGCTCTCCTAATATTTGAAACATTTATCTTATCGAAAAATGGACAACACCAGTCGATTTGTCGTATCAAAGAACCCTTATTCTCATAATTTCAGTATTTTTTGAGAGGAAAAACATTTTTCGTCAAATATGTAGTATAGTAAGGAAAATATTGCATTTTTCGCAATACTCCAAAAATATATTTTTGGCCTATCATCCTCTCGAAACATGTTCGATTAGATGAAATTTCATCTAAAATCGATAGGTGACTTTGTTAATGCCCTAATTCTATCAATTTTTGAATACCTATGGATATTTGATTTTACCCTCTTCATTGGATACTCCAAGTTTGACGCACTCTACTTCTGAATCGCATCATTTTAGAGCACTCCCGATTTTTTATATCATAGATTGGACCTTTGACGATACTTTCTCAGGAAATTGAATGAATACTTCCATTATTTTGGTCTGTACTATTTTTATATGAAGGCATGTTTTCTTTTAACTTAAATGCTCTCCTAATATTTGAAACATTCATCTCATCGAAAAATGGACAACACCAGTCGATTTGTTGTATCAAAAAACCCTTATTCTCATAATTTCAGTATTTTTTGAGAGGAAAAACATTTTTCGTCAAATATGTAGCTGGACTATAGTAAGGAAAATATTGCATTTTTCGCAATACTGCCAAAATGTATTTTTGGCCTATCATCCTCTCGAAACATGTTCGATTAGATGCAATTTCATCTAAAATCGATAGGTGACTTTGTTAATGCCCTAATTCTATCAATTTTTGAATAACTATGGATATTTGATTTTACCCTCTTCATTGGATACTCCAAGTTTGACGCACTCTACTTCTGAATCGCATCATTTTAGAGCACTCCCGATTTTTTATATCATAGATTGGACCTTTGACGATACTTTCTCAGAAAATTGAATGAATACTTCCATTATTTTGGTCTGTACTATTTTTTATATGGAGGCATGTTTTCTTTTAACTTAAATGCTCTCCTAATATTTGAAACATTCATCTTATCGAAAAATGGACAACACCAGTCGATTTGTCGTATCAAAGAACCCTATCATCCTCTCGAAACATGTTCGATTAGATGCAATTTCATCTAAAATCGATAGGTGACTTTGTTAATGCCCTAATTCTATCAATTTTTGAATAACTATGGATATTTGATTTTACCCTCTTCATTGGATACTCCAAGTTTGACTCACTCTACTTCTGAATCGCATCATTTTAGAGCACTCCCGATTTTTTATATCATAGATTGGACCTTTGACGATACTTTCTCAGGAAATTGAATGAATACTTCCATTATTTTGGTCTGTACTATTTTTTATATGAAGGCATGTTTTCTTTTAACTTAAATGCTCTCCTAATATTTGAAACATTTATCTTATCGAAAAATGGACAACACCAGTCGATTTGTCGTATCAAAGAACCCTTATTCTCATAATTTCAGTATTTTTTGAGAGGAAAAACATTTTTCGTCAAATATGTAGTATAGTAAGGAAAATATTGCATTTTTCGCAATACTCCAAAAATATATTTTTGGCCGATCATCCTCTCGAAACATGTTCGATTAGATGAAATTTCATCTAAAATCGATAGGTGACTTTGTTAATGCCCTAATTCTATCAATTTTTGAATACCTATGGATATTTGATTTTACCCTCTTCATTGGATACTCCAAGTTTGACGCACTCTACTTCTGAATCGCATAATTTTAGAGCACTCACGATTTTTTATATCATAGATTGGACCTTTGACGATACTTTCTCAGAAAATTGAATGAATACTTCCATTATTTTGGTCTGTACTATTTTTTATATGAAGGCATGTTTTCTTTTAATTTAAATGCTCTCCTAATATTTGAAACATTTATCTTATCGAAAAATGGAAAACACCAGTCGATTTGTCGTATCAGAGAACCCTTATTCTCATAATTTCAGTATTTTTTGAGAGGAGAAACATTTTTCGTCAAATATGTAGCTGGACTATAGTAAGGAAAATATTGCATTTTTCGCAATACTGCCAAAATGTATTTTTGGCCGATCATCCTCTCGAAACATGTTCGATTAGATGAAATTTCATCTAAAATCGATAGGTGACTTTGTTAATGCCCTAATTCTATCAATTTTTGAATACCTATGGATATTTGATTTTACCCTCTTCATTGGATACTCCAAGTTTGACGCACTCTACTTCTGAATCGCATCATTTTAGAGCACTCCCGATTTTTTATATCATAGATTGGACCTTTGACGATACTTTCTCAGAAAATTGAATGAATACTTCCATTATTTTGGTCTGTACTATTTTTTATATGGAGGCATGTTTTCTTTTAACTTAAATGCTCTCCTAATATTTGAAACATTCATCTTATCGAAAAATGGACAACACCAGTCGATTTGTCGTATCAAAGAACCCTTATTCTCATAATTTCAGTATTTTTTGAGAGGAAAAACATTTTTCGTCAAATATGTAGCTGGACTATAGTAAGGAAAATATTGCATTTTTCGCAATACTCCAAAAATATATTTTTGGCCTATCATCCTCTCGAAACATGTTCGATTAGATGAAATTTCATCTAAAATCGATAGGTGACTTTGTTAATGCCCTAATTCTATCAATTTTTGAATACCTATGGATATTTGATTTTACCCTCTTCATTGGATACTCCAAGTTTGACGCACTCTACTTCTGAATCGCATCATTTTAGAGCACTCCCGATTTTTTATATCATAGATTGGACCTTTGACGATACTTTCTCAGGAAATTGAATGAATACTTCCATTATTTTGGTCTGTACTATTTTTATATGAAGGCATGTTTTCTTTTAACTTAAATGCTCTCCTAATATTTGAAACATTCATCTCATCGAAAAATGGACAACACCAGTCGATTTGTTGTATCAAAAAACCCTTATTCTCATAATTTCAGTATTTTTTGAGAGGAAAAACATTTTTCGTCAAATATGTAGCTGGACTATAGTAAGGAAAATATTGCATTTTTCGCAATACTGCCAAAATGTATTTTTGGCCTATCATCCTCTCGAAACATGTTCGATTAGATGCAATTTCATCTAAAATCGATAGGTGACTTTGTTAATGCCCTAATTCTATCAATTTTTGAATAACTATGGATATTTGATTTTACCCTCTTCATTGGATACTCCAAGTTTGACGCACTCTACTTCTGAATCGCATCATTTTAGAGCACTCCCGATTTTTTATATCATAGATTGGACCTTTGACGATACTTTCTCAGAAAATTGAATGAATACTTCCATTATTTTGGTCTGTACTATTTTTTATATGGAGGCATGTTTTCTTTTAACTTAAATGCTCTCCTAATATTTGAAACATTCATCTTATCGAAAAATGGACAACACCAGTCGATTTGTCGTATCAAAGAACCCTATCATCCTCTCGAAACATGTTCGATTAGATGCAATTTCATCTAAAATCGATAGGTGACTTTGTTAATGCCCTAATTCTATCAATTTTTGAATAACTATGGATATTTGATTTTACCCTCTTCATTGGATACTCCAAGTTTGACTCACTCTACTTCTGAATCGCATCATTTTAGAGCACTCCCGATTTTTTATATCATAGATTGGACCTTTGACGATACTTTCTCAGGAAATTGAATGAATACTTCCATTATTTTGGTCTGTACTATTTTTTATATGAAGGCATGTTTTCTTTTAACTTAAATGCTCTCCTAATATTTGAAACATTTATCTTATCGAAAAATGGACAACACCAGTCGATTTGTCGTATCAAAGAACCCTTATTCTCATAATTTCAGTATTTTTTGAGAGGAAAAACATTTTTCGTCAAATATGTAGTATAGTAAGGAAAATATTGCATTTTTCGCAATACTCCAAAAATATATTTTTGGCCGATCATCCTCTCGAAACATGTTCGATTAGATGAAATTTCATCTAAAATCGATAGGTGACTTTGTTAATGCCCTAATTCTATCAATTTTTGAATACCTATGGATATTTGATTTTACCCTCTTCATTGGATACTCCAAGTTTGACGCACTCTACTTCTGAATCGCATAATTTTAGAGCACTCACGATTTTTTATATCATAGATTGGACCTTTGACGATACTTTCTCAGAAAATTGAATGAATACTTCCATTATTTTGGTCTGTACTATTTTTTATATGAAGGCATGTTTTCTTTTAATTTAAATGCTCTCCTAATATTTGAAACATTTATCTTATCGAAAAATGGAAAACACCAGTCGATTTGTCGTATCAGAGAACCCTTATTCTCATAATTTCAGTATTTTTTGAGAGGAGAAACATTTTTCGTCAAATATGTAGCTGGACTATAGTAAGGAAAATATTGCATTTTTCGCAATACTGCCAAAATGTATTTTTGGCCGATCATCCTCTCGAAACATGTTCGATTAGATGAAATTTCATCTAAAATCGATAGGTGACTTTGTTAATGCCCTAATTCTATCAATTTTTGAATACCTATGGATATTTGATTTTACCCTCTTCATTGGATACTCCAAGTTTGACGCACTCTACTTCTGAATCGCATCATTTTAGAGCACTCCCGATTTTTTATATCATAGATTGGACCTTTGACGATACTTTCTCAGAAAATTGAATGAATACTTCCATTATTTTGGTCTGTACTATTTTTTATATGGAGGCATGTTTTCTTTTAACTTAAATGCTCTCCTAATATTTGAAACATTCATCTTATCGAAAAATGGACAACACCAGTCGATTTGTCGTATCAAAGAACCCTTATTCTCATAATTTCAGTATTTTTTGAGAGGAAAAACATTTTTCGTCAAATATGTAGCTGGACTATAGTAAGGAAAATATTGCATTTTTCGCAATACTCCAAAAATATATTTTTGGCCTATCATCCTCTCGAAACATGTTCGATTAGATGAAATTTCATCTAAAATCGATAGGTGACTTTGTTAATGCCCTAATTCTATCAATTTTTGAATACCTATGGATATTTGATTTTACCCTCTTCATTGGATACTCCAAGTTTGACGCACTCTACTTCTGAATCGCATCATTTTAGAGCACTCCCGATTTTTTATATCATAGATTGGACCTTTGACGATACTTTCTCAGAAAATTGAATGAATACTTCCATTATTTTGGTCTGTACTATTTTTTATATGGAGGCATGTTTTCTTTTAACTTAAATGCTCTCCTAATATTTGAAACATTCATCTTATCGAAAAATGGACAACACCAGTCGATTTGTCGTATCAAAGAACCCTTATTCTCATAATTTCAGTATTTTTTGAGAGGAAAAACATTTTTCGTCAAATATGTAGCTGGACTATAGTAAGGAAAATATTGCATTTTTCGCAATACTCCAAAAATATATTTTTGGCCTATCATCCTCTCGAAACATGTTCGATTAGATGAAATTTCATCTAAAATCGATAGGTGACTTTGTTAATGCCCTAATTCTATCAATTTTTGAATACCTATGGATATTTGATTTTACCCTCTTCATTGGATACTCCAAGTTTGACGCACTCTACTTCTGAATCGCATCATTTTAGAGCACTCCCGATTTTTTATATCATAGATTGGACCTTTGACGATACTTTCTCAGAAAATTGAATGAATACTTCCATTATTTTGGTCTGTACTATTTTTTATATGGAGGCATGTTTTCTTTTAACTTAAATGCTCTCCTAATATTTGAAACATTCATCTTATCGAAAAATGGACAACACCAGTCGATTTGTCGTATCAAAGAACCCTTATTCTCATAATTTCAGTATTTTTTGAGAGGAAAAACATTTTTCGTCAAATATGTAGCTGGACTATAGTAAGGAAAATATTGCATTTTTCGCAATACTCCAAAAATATATTTTTGGCCGATCATCCTCTCGAAACATGTTCGATTAGATGAAATTTCATCTAAAATCGATAGGTGACTTTGTTAATGCCCTAATTCTATCAATTTTTGAATACCTATGGATATTTGATTTTACCCTCTTCATTGGATACTCCAAGTTTGACGCACTCTACTTCTGAATCGCATCATTTTAGAGCACTCCCGATTTTTTATATCATAGATTGGACCTTTGACGATACTTTCTCAGAAAATTGAATGAATACTTCCATTATTTTGGTCTGTACTATTTTTTATATGAAGGCATGTTTTCTTTTAATTTAAATGCTCTCCTAATATTTGAAACATTTATCTTATCGAAAAATGGAAAACACCAGTCGATTTGTCGTATCAGAGAACCCTTATTCTCATAATTTCAGTATTTTTTGAGAGGAGAAACATTTTTCGTCAAATATGTAGCTGGACTATAGTAAGGAAAATATTGCATTTTTCGCAATACTGCCAAAATGTATTTTTGGCCGATCATCCTCTCGAAACATGTTCGATTAGATGAAATTTCATCTAAAATCGATAGGTGACTTTGTTAATGCCCTAATTCTATCAATTTTTGAATACCTATGGATATTTGATTTTACCCTCTTCATTGGATACTCCAAGTTTGACGCACTCTACTTCTGAATCGCATCATTTTAGAGCACTCCCGATTTTTTATATCATAGATTGGACCTTTGACGATACTTTCTCAGAAAATTGAATGAATTCTTCCATTATTTTGGTCTGTACTATTTTTTATATGGAGGCATGTTTTCTTTTAACTTAAATGCTCTCCTAATATTTGAAACATTCATCTTATCGAAAAATGGACAACACCAGTCGATTTGTCGTATCAGAGAACCCTTATTCTCATAATTTCAGTATTTTTTGAGAGGAAAAACATTTTTCGTCAAATATGTAGCTGGACTATAGTAAGGAAAATATTGCATTTTTCGCAATACTGCCAAAATATATTTTTGGCCGATCATCCTCTCGAAACATGTTCGATTAGATGAAATTTCATCTAAAATCGATAGGTGACTTTGTTAATGCCCTAATTCTATCAATTTTTGAATACCTATGGATATTTGATTTTACCCTCTTCATTGGATACTCCAAGTTTGACGCACTCTACTTCTGAATCGCATCATTTTAGAGCACTCCCGATTTTTTATATCATAGATTGGACCTTTGACGATACTTTCTCAGAAAATTGAATGAATACTTCCATTATTTTGGTCTGTACTATTTTTTATATGGAGGCATGTTTTCTTTTAACTTAAATGCTCTCCTAATATTTGAAACATTCATCTTATCGAAAAATGGACAACACCAGTCGATTTGTCGTATCAAAGAACCCTTATTCTCATAATTTCAGTATTTTTTGAGAGGAAAAACATTTTTCGTCAAATATGTAGCTGGACTATAGTAAGGAAAATATTGCATTTTTCGCAATACTCCAAAAATATATTTTTGGCCTATCATCCTCTCGAAACATGTTCGATTAGATGAAATTTCATCTAAAATCGATAGGTGACTTTGTTAATGCCCTAATTCTATCAATTTTTGAATACCTATGGATATTTGATTTTACCCTCTTCATTGGATACTCCAAGTTTGACGCACTCTACTTCTGAATCGCATCATTTTAGAGCACTCCCGATTTTTTATATCATAGATTGGACCTTTGACGATACTTTCTCAGGAAATTGAATGAATACTTCCATTATTTTGGTCTGTACTATTTTTTATATGAAGGCATGTTTTCTTTTAACTTAAATGCTCTCCTAATATTTGAAACATTCATCTCATCGAAAAATGGACAACACCAGTCGATTTGTTGTATCAAAAAACCCTTATTCTCATAATTTCAGTATTTTTTGAGAGGAAAAACATTTTTCGTCAAATATGTAGCTGGACTATAGTAAGGAAAATATTGCATTTTTCGCTATACTCCAAAAATATATTTTTGGCCTATCATCCTCTCGAAACATGTTCGATTAGATGCAATTTCATCTAAAATCGATAGGTGACTTTGTTAATGCCCTAATTCTATCAATTTTTGAATAACTATGGATATTTGATTTTACCCTCTTCATTGGATACTCCAAGTTTGACTCACTCTACTTCTGAATCGCATCATTTTAGAGCACTCCCGATTTTTTATATCATAGATTGGACCTTTGACGATACTTTCTCAGGAAATTGAATGAATACTTCCATTATTTTGGTCTGTACTATTTTTTATATGAAGGCATGTTTTCTTTTAACTTAAATGCTCTCCTAATATTTGAAACATTTATCTTATCGAAAAATGGACAACACCAGTCGATTTGTCGTATCAAAGAACCCTTATTCTCATAATTTCAGTATTTTTTGAGAGGAAAAACATTTTTCGTCAAATATGTAGTATAGTAAGGAAAATATTGCATTTTTCGCAATACTCCAAAAATATATTTTTGGCCGATCATCCTCTCGAAACATGTTCGATTAGATGAAATTTCATCTAAAATCGATAGGTGACTTTGTTAATGCCCTAATTCTATCAATTTTTGAATAACTATGGATATTTGATTTTACCCTCTTCATTGGATACTCGAAGTTTGACGCACTCTACTTCTGAATCGCATAATTTTAGAGCACTCACGATTTTTTATATCATAGATTGGACCTTTGACGATACTTTCTCAGAAAATTGAATGAATACTTCCATTATTTTGGTCTGTACTATTTTTTATATGAAGGCATGTTTTCTTTTAATTTGAATGCTCTCCTAATATTTGAAACATTTATCTTATCGAAAAATGGAAAACACCAGTCGATTTGTCGTATCAGAGAACCCTTATTCTCATAATTTCAGTATTTTTTGAGAGGAGAAACATTTTTCGTCAAATATGTAGCTGGACTATAGTAAGGAAAATATTGCATTTTTCGCAATACTGCCAAAATGTATTTTTGGCCGATCATCCTCTCGAAACATGTTCGATTAGATGAAATTTCATCTAAAATCGATAGGTGACTTTGTTAATGCCCTAATTCTATCAATTTTTGAATACCTATGGATATTTGATTTTACCCTCTTCATTGGATACTCCAAGTTTGACGCACTCTACTTCTGAATCGCATCATTTTAGAGCACTCCCGATTTTTTATATCATAGATTGGACCTTTGACGATACTTTCTCAGAAAATTGAATGAATACTTCCATTATTTTGGTCTGTACTATTTTTTATATGGAGGCATGTTTTCTTTTAACTTAAATGCTCTCCTAATATTTGAAACATTCATCTTATCGAAAAATGGACAACACCAGTCGATTTGTCGTATCAAAGAACCCTTATTCTCATAATTTCAGTATTTTTTGAGAGGAAAAACATTTTTCGTCAAATATGTAGCTGGACTATAGTAAGGAAAATATTGCATTTTTCGCAATACTCCAAAAATATATTTTTGGCCTATCATCCTCTCGAAACATGTTCGATTAGATGAAATTTCATCTAAAATCGATAGGTGACTTTGTTAATGCCCTAATTCTATCAATTTTTGAATACCTATGGATATTTGATTTTACCCTCTTCATTGGATACTCCAAGTTTGACGCACTCTACTTCTGAATCGCATCATTTTAGAGCACTCCCGATTTTTTATATCATAGATTGGACCTTTGACGATACTTTCTCAGGAAATTGAATGAATACTTCCATTATTTTGGTCTGTACTATTTTTTATATGAAGGCATGTTTTCTTTTAACTTAAATGCTCTCCTAATATTTGAAACATTCATCTCATCGAAAAATGGACAACACCAGTCGATTTGTTGTATCAAAAAACCCTTATTCTCATAATTTCAGTATTTTTTGAGAGGAAAAACATTTTTCGTCAAATATGTAGCTGGACTATAGTAAGGAAAATATTGCATTTTTCGCAATACTGCCAAAATGTATTTTTGGCCTATCATCCTCTCGAAACATGTTCGATTAGATGCAATTTCATCTAAAATCGATAGGTGACTTTGTTAATGCCCTAATTCTATCAATTTTTGAATAACTATGGATATTTGATTTTACCCTCTTCATTGGATACTCCAAGTTTGACGCACTCTACTTCTGAATCGCATCATTTTAGAGGTGACATCAGAGAACCCTTATTCTCATAATTTCAGTATTTTTTGAGAGGAGAAACATTTTTCGTCAAATATGTAGCTGGACTATAGTAAGGAAAATATTGCATTTTTCGCAATACTCCAAAAATATATTTTTGGCCTATCATCCTCTCGAAACATGTTCGATTAGATGAAATTTCATCTAAAATCGATAGGTGACTTTGTTAATGCCCTAATTCTATCAATTTTTGAATACCTATGGATATTTGATTTTACCCTCTTCATTGGATACTCCAAGTTTGACGCACTCTACTTCTGAATCGCATCATTTTAGAGCACTCCCGATTTTTTATATCATAGATTGGACCTTTGACGATACTTTCTCAGAAAATTGAATGAATACTTCCATTATTTTGGTCTGTACTATTTTTTATATGGAGGCATGTTTTCTTTTAACTTAAATGCTCTCCTAATATTTGAAACATTCATCTTATCGAAAAATGGACAACACCAGTCGATTTGTCGTATCAAAGAACCCTTATTCTCATAATTTCAGTATTTTTTGAGAGGAAAAACATTTTTCGTCAAATATGTAGCTGGACTATAGTAAGGAAAATATTGCATTTTTCGCAATACTCCAAAAATATATTTTTGGCCTATCATCCTCTCGAAACATGTTCGATTAGATGAAATTTCATCTAAAATCGATAGGTGACTTTGTTAATGCCCTAATTCTATCAATTTTTGAATACCTATGGATATTTGATTTTACCCTCTTCATTGGATACTCCAAGTTTGACGCACTCTACTTCTGAATCGCATCATTTTAGAGCACTCCCGATTTTTTATATCATAGATTGGACCTTTGACGATACTTTCTCAGGAAATTGAATGAATACTTCCATTATTTTGGTCTGTACTATTTTTTATATGAAGGCATGTTTTCTTTTAACTTAAATGCTCTCCTAATATTTGAAACATTCATCTCATTGAAAAATGGACAACACCAGTCGATTTGTTGTATCAAAAAACCCTTATTCTCATAATTTCAGTATTTTTTGAGAGGAAAAACATTTTTCGTCAAATATGTAGCTGGACTATAGTAAGGAAAATTGTGCATTTTTCGCTATACTCCAAAAATATATTTTTGGCCTATCATCCTCTCGAAACATGTTCGATTAGATGCAATTTCATCTAAAATCGATAGGTGACTTTGTTAATGCCCTAATTCTATCAATTTTTGAATAACTATGGATATTTGATTTTACCCTCTTCATTGGATACTCCAAGTTTGACTCACTCTACTTCTGAATCGCATCATTTTAGAGCACTCCCGATTTTTTATATCATAGATTGGACCTTTGACGATACTTTCTCAGGAAATTGAATGAATACTTCCATTATTTTGGTCTGTACTATTTTTTATATGAAGGCATGTTTTCTTTTAACTTAAATGCTCTCCTAATATTTGAAACATTTATCTTATCGAAAAATGGACAACACCAGTCGATTTGTCGTATCAAAGAACCCTTATTCTCATAATTTCAGTATTTTTTGAGAGGAAAAACATTTTTCGTCAAATATGTAGTATAGTAAGGAAAATATTGCATTTTTCGCAATACTCCAAAAATATATTTTTGGCCGATCATCCTCTCGAAACATGTTCGATTAGATGAAATTTCATCTAAAATCGATAGGTGACTTTGTTAATGCCCTAATTCTATCAATTTTTGAATAACTATGGATATTTGATTTTACCCTCTTCATTGGATACTCGAAGTTTGACGCACTCTACTTCTGAATCGCATAATTTTAGAGCACTCACGATTTTTTATATCATAGATTGGACCTTTGACGATACTTTCTCAGAAAATTGAATGAATACTTCCATTATTTTGGTCTGTACTATTTTTTATATGAAGGCATGTTTTCTTTTAATTTAAATGCTCTCCTAATATTTGAAACATTTATCTTATCGAAAAATGGAAAACACCAGTCGATTTGTCGTATCAGAGAACCCTTATTCTCATAATTTCAGTATTTTTTGAGAGGAGAAACATTTTTCGTCAAATATGTAGCTGGACTATAGTAAGGAAAATATTGCATTTTTCGCAATACTGCCAAAATGTATTTTTGGCCGATCATCCTCTCGAAACATGTTCGATTAGATGAAATTTCATCTAAAATCGATAGGTGACTTTGTTAATGCCCTAATTCTATCAATTTTTGAATACCTATGGATATTTGATTTTACCCTCTTCATTGGATACTCCAAGTTTGACGCACTCTACTTCTGAATCGCATCATTTTAGAGCACTCCCGATTTTTTATATCATAGATTGGACCTTTGACGATACTTTCTCAGAAAATTGAATGAATACTTCCATTATTTTGGTCTGTACTATTTTTTATATGGAGGCATGTTTTCTTTTAACTTAAATGCTCTCCTAATATTTGAAACATTCATCTTATCGAAAAATGGACAACACCAGTCGATTTGTCGTATCAAAGAACCCTTATTCTCATAATTTCAGTATTTTTTGAGAGGAAAAACATTTTTCGTCAAATATGTAGCTGGACTATAGTAAGAAAATTATTGCATTTTTCGCAATACTCCAAAAATATATTTTTGGCCTATCATCCTCTCGAAACATGTTCGATTAGATGAAATTTCATCTAAAATCGATAGGTGACTTTGTTAATGCCCTAATTCTATCAATTTTTGAATACCTATGGATATTTGATTTTACCCTCTTCATTGGATACTCCAAGTTTGACGCACTCTACTTCTGAATCGCATCATTTTAGGGCACTCCCGATTTTTTATATCATAGATTGGACCTTTGACGATACTTTCTCAGAAAATTGAATGAATACTTCCATTATTTTGGTCTGTACTATTTTTTATATGGAGGCATGTTTTCTTTTAACTTAAATGCTCTCCTAATATTTGAAACATTCATCTTATCGAAAAATGGACAACACCAGTCGATTTGTTGTATCAAAAAACCCTTATTCTCATAATTTCAGTATTTTTTGAGAGGAAAAACATTTTTCGTCAAATATGTAGCTGGACTATAGTAAGGAAAATATTGCATTTTTCGCAATACTCCAAAAATATATTTTTGGCCTATCATCCTCTCGAAACATGTTCGATTAGATGCAATTTCATCTAAAATCGATAGGTGACTTTGTTAATGCCCTAATTCTATCAATTTTTGAATACCTATGGATATTTGATTTTACCCTCTTCATTGGATACTCCAAGTTTGACGCACTCTACTTCTGAATCGCATCATTTTAGAGCACTCCCGATTTTTTATATCATAGATTGGACCTTTGACGATACTTTCTCAGGATATTGAATGAATACTTCCATTATTTTGGTCTGTACTATTTTTTATATGAAGGCATGTTTTCTTTTAACTTAAATGCTCTCCTAATATTTGAAACATTTATCTTATCGAAAAATGGACAACACCAGTCGATTTGTCGTATCAAAGAACCCTTATTCTCATAATTTCAGTATTTTTTGAGAGGAAAAACATTTTTCGTCAAATATGTAGTATAGTAAGGAAAATATTGCATTTTTCGCAATACTCCAAAAATATATTTTTGGCCGATCATCCTCTCGAAACATGTTCGATTAGATGAAATTTCATCTAAAATCGATAGGTGACTTTGTTAATGCCCTAATTCTATCAATTTTTGAATAACTATGGATATTTGATTTTACCCTCTTCATTGGATACTCCAAGTTTGACTCACTCTACTTCTGAATCGCATCATTTTAGAGCACTCCCGATTTTTTATATCATAGATTGGACCTTTGACGATACTTTCTCAGGATATTGAATGAATACTTCCATTATTTTGGTCTGTACTATTTTTTATATGAAGGCATGTTTTCTTTTAACTTAAATGCTCTCCTAATATTTGAAACATTTATCTTATCGAAAAATGGACAACACCAGTCGATTTGTCGTATCAAAGAACCCTTATTCTCATAATTTCAGTATTTTTTGAGAGGAAAAACATTTTTCGTCAAATATGTAGTATAGTAAGGAAAATATTGCATTTTTCGCAATACTCCAAAAATATATTTTTGGCCGATCATCCTCTCGAAACATGTTCGATTAGATGAAATTTCATCTAAAATCGATAGGTGACTTTGTTAATGCCCTAATTCTATCAATTTTTGAATAACTATGGATATTTGATTTTACCCTCTTCATTGGATACTCGAAGTTTGACGCACTCTACTTCTGAATCGCATCATTTTAGAGCACTCCCGATTTTTTATATCATAGATTGGACCTTTGACGATACTTTCTCAGAAAATTGAATGAATACTTCCATTATTTTGGTCTGTACTATTTTTTATATGAAGGCATGTTTTCTTTTAATTTAAATGCTCTCCTAATATTTGAAACATTTATCTTATCGAAAAATGGAAAACACCAGTCGATTTGTCGTATCAGAGAACCCTTATTCTCATAATTTCAGTATTTTTTGAGAGGAGAAACATTTTTCGTCAAATATGTAGCTGGACTATAGTAAGGAAAATATTGCATTTTTCGCAATACTGCCAAAATGTATTTTTGGCCGATCATCCTCTCGAAACATGTTCGATTAGATGAAATTTCATCTAAAATCGATAGGTGACTTTGTTAATGCCCTAATTCTATCAATTTTTGAATACCTATGGATATTTGATTTTACCCTCTTCAATGGATACTCCAAGTTTGACGCACTCTACTTCTGAATCGCATCATTTTAGAGCACTCCCGATTTTTTATATCATAGATTGGACCTTTGACGATACTTTCTCAGAAAATTGAATGAATACTTCCATTATTTTGGTCTGTACTATTTTTTATATGGAGGCATGTTTTCTTTTAACTTAAATGCTCTCCTAATATTTGAAACATTCATCTTATCGAAAAATGGACAACACCAGTCGATTTGTCGTATCAAAGAACCCTTATTCTCATAATTTCAGTATTTTTTGAGAGGAAAAACATTTTTCGTCAAATATGTAGCTGGACTATAGTAAGGAAAATATTGCATTTTTCGCAATACTCCAAAAATATATTTTTGGCCTATCATCCTCTCGAAACATGTTCGATTAGATGAAATTTCATCTAAAATCGATAGGTGACTTTGTTAATGCCCTAATTCTATCAATTTTTGAATACCTATGGATATTTGATTTTACCCTCTTCATTGGATACTCCAAGTTTGACGCACTCTACTTCTGAATCGCATCATTTTAGAGCACTCCCGATTTTTTATATCATAGATTGGACCTTTGACGATACTTTCTCAGAAAATTGAATGAATACTTCCATTATTTTGGTCTGTACTATTTTTTATATGGAGGCATGTTTTCTTTTAACTTAAATGCTCTCCTAATATTTGAAACATTCATCTTATCGAAAAATGGACAACACCAGTCGATTTGTCGTATCAAAGAACCCTTATTCTCATAATTTCAGTATTTTTTGAGAGGAAAAACATTTTTCGTCAAATATGTAGCTGGACTATAGTAAGGAAAATATTGCATTTTTCGCAATACTGCCAAAATATATTTTTGGCCGATCATCCTCTCGAAACATGTTCGATTAGATGAAATTTCATCTAAAATCGATAGGTGACTTTGTTAATGCCCTAATTCTATCAATTTTTGAATACCTATGGATATTTGATTTTACCCTCTTCATTGGATACTCCAAGTTTGACGCACTCTACTTCTGAATCGCATCATTTTAGAGCACTCCCGATTTTTTATATCATAGATTGTACCTTTGACGATACTTACTCAGAAAATTGAATAAATACTTCCATTATTTTGGTCTGTACTATTTTTTATATGAAGGCATGTTTTCTTTTAACTTTAATGCTCTTCTAATATTTGAAACATTTATCTTATCGAAAAATGGACAACACCAGTCGATTTGTCGTATCAAAGAACCCTTATTCTCATAATTTCAGTATTTTTTGAGAGGAAAAACATTTTTCGTCAAATATTGCATTTTTCGCAATACTCCAAAAATATATTTTTGGCCTATCATCCTCTCGAAGCATGTTCGATTAGATGAAATTTCATCTAAAATCGATAGGTGACTTTGTTAATGCCCTAATTCTATCAATTTTTGAATACCTATGGATATTTGATTTTACCCTCTTCATTGGATACTCCAAGTTTGACGCACTCTACTTCTGAATCGCATCATTTTAGAGCACTCCCGATTTTTTATATCATAGATTGGACCTTTGACGATACTTTCTCAGAAAATTGAATGAATACTTCCATTATTTTGGTCTGTACTATTTTTTATATGGAGGCATGTTTTCTTTTAACTTAAATGCTCTCCTAATATTTGAAACATTCATCTCATCGAAAAATGGACAACACCAGTCGATTTGTTGTATCAAAGAACCCTTATTCTCATAATTTCAGTATTTTTTGAGAGGAAAAACATTTTTCGTCAAATATGTAGCTGGACTATAGTAAGGAAAATATTGCATTTTTCGCTATACTCCAAAAATATATTTTTGGCCTATCATCCTCTCGAAACATGTTCGATTAGATGCAATTTCATCTAAAATCGATAGGTGACTTTGTTAATGCCCTAATTCTATCAATTTTTGAATACCTATGGATATTTGATTTTACCCTCTTCATTGGATACTCCAAGTTTGACGCACTCTACTTCTGAATCGCATCATTTTAGAGCACTCCCGATTTTTTATATCATAGATTGGACCTTTGACGATACTTTCTCAGAAAATTGAATGAATACTTCCATTATTTTGGTCTGTACTATTTTTTATATGGAGGCATGTTTTCTTTTAACTTAAATGCTCTCCTAATATTTGAAACATTCATCTTATCGAAAAATGGACAACACCAGTCGATTTGTCGTATCAAAGAACCCTTATTCTCATAATTTCAGTATTTTTTGAGAGGAAAAACATTTTTCGTCAAATATGTAGCTGGACTATAGTAAGGAAAATATTGCATTTTTCGCAATACTGCCAAAATGTATTTTTGGCCGATCATCCTCTCGAAACATGTTCGATTAGATGAAATTTCATCTAAAATCGATAGGTGACTTTGTTAATGCCCTAATTCTATCAATTTTTGAATACCTATGGATATTTGATTTTACCCTCTTCATTGGATACTCCAAGTTTGACGCACTCTACTTCTGAATCGCATCATTTTAGAGCACTCCCGATTTTTTATATCATAGATTGGACCTTTGACGATACTTTCTCAGAAAATTGAATGAATACTTCCATTATTTTGGTCTGTACTATTTTTTATATGAAGGCATGTTTTCTTTTAATTTAAATGCTCTCCTAATATTTGAAACATTTATCTTATCGAAAAATGGAAAACACCAGTCGATTTGTCGTATCAGAGAACCCTTATTCTCATAATTTCAGTATTTTTTGAGAGGAGAAACATTTTTCGTCAAATATGTAGCTGGACTATAGTAAGGAAAATATTGCATTTTTCGCAATACTGCCAAAATGTATTTTTGGCCGATCATCCTCTCGAAACATGTTCGATTAGATGAAATTTCATCTAAAATCGATAGGTGACTTTGTTAATGCCCTAATTCTATCAATTTTTGAATACCTATGGATATTTGATTTTACCCTCTTCATTGGATACTCCAAGTTTGACGCACTCTACTTCTGAATCGCATCATTTTAGAGCACTCCCGATTTTTTATATCATAGATTGGACCTTTGACGATACTTTCTCAGAAAATTGAATGAATACTTCCATTATTTTGGTCTGTACTATTTTTTATATGAAGGCATGTTTTCTTTTAATTTAAATGCTCTCCTAATATTTGAAACATTTATCTTATCGAAAAATGGAAAACACCAGTCGATTTGTCGTATCAGAGAACCCTAATTCTCATAATTTCAGTATTTTTTGAGAGGAGAAACATTTTTCGTCAAATATGTAGCTGGACTATAGTAAGGAAAATATTGCATTTTTCGCTATACTCCAAAAATATATTTTTGGCCTATCATCCTCTCGAAACATGTTCGATTAGATGCAATTTCATCTAAAATCGATAGGTGACTTTGTTAATGCCCTAATTCTATCAATTTTTGAATACCTATGGATATTTGATTTTACCCTCTTCATTGGATACTCCAAGTTTGACGCACTCTACTTCTGAATCGCATCATTTTAGAGCACTCCCGATTTTTTATATCATAGATTGGACCATTGACGATACTTTCTCAGAAAATTGAATGAATACTTCCATTATTTTGGTCTGTACTATTTTTTATATGGAGGCATGTTTTCTTTTAACTTAAATGCTCTCCTAATATTTGAAACATTCATCTCATCGAAAAATGGACAACACCAGTCGATTTGTTGTATCAAAGAACCCTTATTCTCATAATTTCAGTATTTTTTGAGAGGAAAAACATTTTTCGTCAAATATGTAGCTGGACTATAGTAAGGAAAATATTGCATTTTTCGCTATACTCCAAAAATATATTTTTGGCCTATCATCCTCTCGAAACATGTTCGATTAGATGCAATTTCATCTAAAATCGATAGGTGACTTTGTTAATGCCCTAATTCTATCAATTTTTGAATACCTATGGATATTTGATTTTACCCTCTTCATTGGATACTCCAAGTTTGACGCACTCTACTTCTGAATCGCATCATTTTAGAGCACTCCCGATTTTTTATATCATAGATTGGACCTTTGACGATACTTTCTCAGAAAATTGAATGAATACTTCCATTATTTTGGTCTGTACTATTTTTTATATGGAGGCATGTTTTCTTTTAACTTAAATGCTCTCCTAATATTTGAAACATTCATCTTATCGAAAAATGGACAACACCAGTCGATTTGTCGTATCAAAGAACCCTTATTCTCATAATTTCAGTATTTTTTGAGAGGAAAAACATTTTTCGTCAAATATTGCATTTTTCGCAATATTCCAAAAATATATTTTTGGCCTATCATCCTCTCGAAGCATGTTCGATTAGATGAAATTTCATCTAAAATCGATAGGTGACTTTGTTAATGCCCTAATTCTATCAATTTTTGAATAACTACGGATATTTGATTTTACCCTCTCCATTGGATACTCCAAGTTTGACGCACTCTACTTCTGAATCGCATAATTTTAGAGCACTCACGATTTTTTATATCATAGATTGGACCTTTGACGATACTTTCTCAGAAAATTGAATGAATACTTCCATTATTTTGGTCTGTACTATTTTTTATATGTAGGCATGTTTTCTTTTAATTTAAATGCTCTCCTAATATTTGAAACATTTATCTTATCGAAAAATGGAAAACACCAGTCGATTTGTCGTATCAGAGAACCCTTATTCTCATAATTTCAGTATTTTTTGAGAGGAAAAACATTTTTCGTCAAATATGTAGCTGGACTATAGTAAGGAAAATATTGCATTTTTCGCAATACTGCCAAAATATATTTTTGGCCGATCATCCTCTCGAAACATGTTCGATTAGATGAAATTTCATCTAAAATCGATAGGTGACTTTGTTAATGCCCTAATTCTATCAATTTTTGAATACCTATGGATATTTGATTTTACCCTCTTCATTGGATACTCCAAGTTTGACGCACTCTACTTCTGAATCGCATCATTTTAGAGCACTCCCGATTTTTTATATCATAGATTGGACCTTTGACGATACTTTCTCAGAAAATTGAATGAATACTTCCATTATTTTGGTCTGTACTATTTTTTATATGGAGGCATGTTTTCTTTTAACTTAAATGCTCTCCTAATATTTGAAACATTCATCTTATCGAAAAATGGACAACACCAGTCGATTTGTCGTATCAAAGAACCCTTATTCTCATAATTTCAGTATTTTTTGAGAGGAAAAACATTTTTCGTCAAATATGTAGCTGGACTATAGTAAGGAAAATATTGCATTTTTCGCAATACTGCCAAAATATATTTTTGGCCGATCATCCTCTCGAAACATGTTCGATTAGATGAAATTTCATCTAAAATCGATAGGTGACTTTGTTAATGCCCTAATTCTATCAATTTTTGAATACCTATGGATATTTGATTTTACCCTCTTCATTGGATACTCCAAGTTTGACGCACTCTACTTCTGAATCGCATCATTTTAGAGCACTCCCGATTTTTTATATCATAGATTGGACCTTTGACGATACTTTCTCAGAAAATTGAATGAATACTTCCATTATTTTGGTCTGTACTATTTTTTATATGAAGGCATGTTTTCTTTTAATTTAAATGCTCTCCTAATATTTGAAACATTTATCTTATCGAAAAATGGAAAACACCAGTCGATTTGTCGTATCAGAGAACCCTTATTCTCATAATTTCAGTATTTTTTGAGAGGAGAAACATTTTTCGTCAAATATGTAGCTGGACTATAGTAAGGAAAATATTGCATTTTTCGCAATACTGCCAAAATGTATTTTTGGCCGATCATCCTCTCGAAACATGTTCGATTAGATGAAATTTCATCTAAAATCGATAGGTGACTTTGTTAATGCCCTAATTCTATCAATTTTTGAATACCTATGGATATTTGATTTTACCCTCTTCATTGGATACTCCAAGTTTGACGCACTCTACTTCTGAATCGCATCATTTTAGAGCACTCCCGATTTTTTATATCATAGATTGGACCTTTGACGATACTTTCTCAGAAAATTGAATGAATACTTCCATTATTTTGGTCTGTACTATTTTTTATATGAAGGCATGTTTTCTTTTAATTTAAATGCTCTCCTAATATTTGAAACATTTATCTTATCGAAAAATGGAAAACACCAGTCGATTTGTCGTATCAGAGAACCCTTATTCTCATAATTTCAGTATTTTTTGAGAGGAGAAACATTTTTCGTCAAATATGTAGCTGGACTATAGTAAGGAAAATATTGCATTTTTCGCAATACTGCCAAAATGTATTTTTGGCCGATCATCCTCTCGAAACATGTTCGATTAGATGAAATTTCATCTAAAATCGATAGGTGACTTTGTTAATGCCCTAATTCTATCAATTTTTGAATACCTATGGATATTTGATTTTACCCTCTTCATTGGATACTCCAAGTTTGACGCACTCTACTTCTGAATCGCATCATTTTAGAGCACTCCCGATTTTTTATATCATAGATTGGACCTTTGACGATACTTTCTCAGAAAATTGAATGAATACTTCCATTATTTTGGTCTGTACTATTTTTTATATGAAGGCATGTTTTCTTTTAATTTAAATGCTCTCCTAATATTTGAAACATTTATCTTATCGAAAAATGGAAAACACCAGTCGATTTGTCGTATCAGAGAACCCTAATTCTCATAATTTCAGTATTTTTTGAGAGGAGAAACATTTTTCGTCAAATATGTAGCTGGACTATAGTAAGGAAAATATTGCATTTTTCGCTATACTCCAAAAATATATTTTTGGCCTATCATCCTCTCGAAACATGTTCGATTAGATGCAATTTCATCTAAAATCGATAGGTGACTTTGTTAATGCCCTAATTCTATCAATTTTTGAATACCTATGGATATTTGATTTTACCCTCTTCATTGGATACTCCAAGTTTGACGCACTCTACTTCTGAATCGCATCATTTTAGAGCACTCCCGATTTTTTATATCATAGATTGGACCATTGACGATACTTTCTCAGAAAATTGAATGAATACTTCCATTATTTTGGTCTGTACTATTTTTTATATGGAGGCATGTTTTCTTTTAACTTAAATGCTCTCCTAATATTTGAAACATTCATCTCATCGAAAAATGGACAACACCAGTCGATTTGTTGTATCAAAGAACCCTTATTCTCATAATTTCAGTATTTTTTGAGAGGAAAAACATTTTTCGTCAAATATGTAGCTGGACTATAGTAAGGAAAATATTGCATTTTTCGCTATACTCCAAAAATATATTTTTGGCCTATCATCCTCTCGAAACATGTTCGATTAGATGCAATTTCATCTAAAATCGATAGGTGACTTTGTTAATGCCCTAATTCTATCAATTTTTGAATACCTATGGATATTTGATTTTACCCTCTTCATTGGATACTCCAAGTTTGACGCACTCTACTTCTGAATCGCATCATTTTAGAGCACTCCCGATTTTTTATATCATAGATTGGACCTTTGACGATACTTTCTCAGAAAATTGAATGAATACTTCCATTATTTTGGTCTGTATTATTTTTTATATGGAGGCATGTTTTCTTTTAACTTAAATGCTCTCCTAATATTTGAAACATTCATCTTATCGAAAAATGGACAACACCAGTCGATTTGTCGTATCAAAGAACCCTTATTCTCATAATTTCAGTATTTTTTGAGAGGAAAAACATTTTTCGTCAAATATTGCATTTTTCGCAATATTCCAAAAATATATTTTTGGCCTATCATCCTCTCGAAGCATGTTCGATTAGATGAAATTTCATCTAAAATCGATAGGTGACTTTGTTAATGCCCTAATTCTATCAATTTTTGAATAACTACGGATATTTGATTTTACCCTCTCCATTGGATACTCCAAGTTTGACGCACTCTACTTCTGAATCGCATAATTTTAGAGCACTCACGATTTTTTATATCATAGATTGGACCTTTGACGATACTTTCTCAGAAAATTGAATGAATACTTCCATTATTTTGGTCTGTACTATTTTTTATATGTAGGCATGTTTTCTTTTAATTTAAATGCTCTCCTAATATTTGAAACATTTATCTTATCGAAAAATGGAAAACACCAGTCGATTTGTCGTATCAGAGAACCCTTATTCTCATAATTTCAGTATTTTTTGAGAGGAAAAACATTTTTCGTCAAATATGTAGCTGGACTATAGTAAGGAAAATATTGCATTTTTCGCAATACTGCCAAAATATATTTTTGGCCGATCATCCTCTCGAAACATGTTCGATTAGATGAAATTTCATCTAAAATCGATAGGTGACTTTGTTAATGCCCTAATTCTATCAATTTTTGAATACCTATGGATATTTGATTTTACCCTCTTCATTGGATACTCCAAGTTTGACGCACTCTACTTCTGAATCGCATCATTTTAGAGCACTCCCGATTTTTTATATCATAGATTGGACCTTTGACGATACTTTCTCAGAAAATTGAATGAATACTTCCATTATTTTGGTCTGTACTATTTTTTATATGGAGGCATGTTTTCTTTTAACTTAAATGCTCTCCTAATATTTGAAACATTCATCTTATCGAAAAATGGACAACACCAGTCGATTTGTCGTATCAAAGAACCCTTATTCTCATAATTTCAGTATTTTTTGAGAGGAAAAACATTTTTCGTCAAATATGTAGCTGGACTATAGTAAGGAAAATATTGCATTTTTCGCAATACTGCCAAAATATATTTTTGGCCGATCATCCTCTCGAAACATGTTCGATTAGATGAAATTTCATCTAAAATCGATAGGTGACTTTGTTAATGCCCTAATTCTATCAATTTTTGAATACCTATGGATATTTGATTTTACCCTCTTCATTGGATACTCCAAGTTTGACGCACTCTACTTCTGAATCGCATCATTTTAGAGCACTCCCGATTTTTTATATCATAGATTGGACCTTTGACGATACTTTCTCAGAAAATTGAATGAATACTTCCATTATTTTGGTCTGTACTATTTTTTATATGAAGGCATGTTTTCTTTTAATTTAAATGCTCTCCTAATATTTGAAACATTTATCTTATCGAAAAATGGAAAACACCAGTCGATTTGTCGTATCAGAGAACCCTTATTCTCATAATTTCAGTATTTTTTGAGAGGAGAAACATTTTTCGTCAAATATGTAGCTGGACTATATAGTAAGGAAAATATTGCATTTTTCGCAATACTGCCAAAATGTATTTTTGGCCGATCATCCTCTCGAAACATGTTCGATTAGATGAAATTTCATCTAAAATCGATAGGTGACTTTGTTAATGCCCTAATTCTATCAATTTTTGAATACCTATGGATATTTGATTTTACCCTCTTCATTGGATACTCCAAGTTTGACGCACTCTACTTCTGAATCGCATCATTTTAGAGCACTCCCGATTTTTTATATCATAGATTGGACCTTTGACGATACTTTCTCAGAAAATTGAATGAATACTTCCATTATTTTGGTCTGTACTATTTTTTATATGGAGGCATGTTTTCTTTTAACTTAAATGCTCTCCTAATATTTGAAACATTCATCTTATCGAAAAATGGACAACACCAGTCGATTTGTCGTATCAAAGAACCCTTATTCTCATAATTTCAGTATTTTTTGAGAGGAAAAACATTTTTCGTCAAATATGTAGCTGGACTATAGTAAGGAAAATATTGCATTTTTCGCAATACTCCAAAAATATATTTTTGGCCTATCATCCTCTCGAAACATGTTCGATTAGATGAAATTTCATCTAAAATCGATAGGTGACTTTGTTAATGCCCTAATTCTATCAATTTTTGAATACCTATGGATATTTGATTTTACCCTCTTCATTGGATACTCCAAGTTTGACGCACTCTACTTCTGAATCGCATCATTTTAGAGCACTCCCGATTTTTTATATCATAGATTGGACCTTTGACGATACTTTCTCAGGAAATTGAATGAATACTTCCATTATTTTGGTCTGTACTATTTTTTATATGAAGGCATGTTTTCTTTTAACTTAAATGCTCTCCTAATATTTGAAACATTCATCTTATCGAAAAATGGACAACACCAGTCGATTTGTCGTATCAAAGAACCCTTATTCTCATAATTTCAGTATTTTTTGAGAGGAAAAACATTTTTCGTCAAATATGTAGCTGGACTATAGTAAGGAAAATATTGCATTTTTCGCAATACTGCCAAAATATATTTTTGGCCGATCATCCTCTCGAAACATGTTCGATTAGATGAAATTTCATCTAAAATCGATAGGTGACTTTGTTAATGCCCTAATTCTATCAATTTTTGAATACCTATGGATATTTGATTTTACCCTCTTCATTGGATACTCCAAGTTTGACGCACTCTACTTCTGAATCGCATCATTTTAGAGCACTCCCGATTTTTTATATCATAGATTGGACCTTTGACGATACTTTCTCAGAAAATTGAATGAATACTTCCATTATTTTGGTCTGTACTATTTTTTATATGAAGGCATGTTTTCTTTTAATTTAAATGCTCTCCTAATATTTGAAACATTTATCTTATCGGAAAATAGACAACACCAGTCGATTTGTCGTATCAAAGAACCCTTATTCTCATAATTTCAGTATTTTTTGAGAGGAAAAACATTTTTCGTCAAATATGTAGCTGGACTATAGTAAGGAAAATATTGCATTTTTCGCAATACTGCCAAAATGTATTTTTGGCCGATCATCCTCTCGAAACATGTTCGATTAGATGAAATTTCATCTAAAATCGATAGGTGACTTTGTTAATGCCCTAATTCTATCAATTTTTGAATACCTATGGATATTTGATTTTACCCTCTTCATTGGATACTCCAAGTTTGACGCACTCTACTTCTGAATCGCATCATTTTAGAGCACTCCCGATTTTTTATATCATAGATTGGACCTTTGACGATACTTTCTCAGAAAATTGAATGAATACTTCCATTATTTTGGTCTGTACTATTTTTTATATGAAGGCATGTTTTCTTTTAATTTAAATGCTCTCCTAATATTTGAAACATTTATCTTATCGAAAAATGGAAAACACCAGTCGATTTGTCGTATCAGAGAACCCTTATTCTCATAATTTCAGTATTTTTTGAGAGGAGAAACATTTTTCGTCTAATATGTAGCTGGACTATAGTAAGGAAAATATTGCATTTTTCGCTATACTCCAAAAATATATTTTTGGCCTATCATCCTCTCGAAACATGTTCGATTAGATGCAATTTCATCTAAAATCGATAGGTGACTTTGTTAATGCCCTAATTCTATCAATTTCTGAATACCTATGGATATTTGATTTTACCCTCTTCATTGGATACTCCAAGTTTGACGCACTCTACTTCTGAATCGCATCATTTTAGAGCACTCCCGATTTTTTATATCATAGATTGGACCTTTGACGATACTTTCTCAGAAAATTGAATGAATACTTCCATTATTTTGGTCTGTACTATTTTTTATATGGAGGCATGTTTTCTTTTAACTTAAATGCTCTCCTAATATTTGAAACATTCATCTCATCGAAAAATGGACAACACCAGTCGATTTGTTGTATCAAAGAACCCTTATTCTCATAATTTCAGTATTTTTTGAGAGGAAAAACATTTTTCGTCAAATATGTAGCTGGACTATAGTAAGGAAAATATTGCATTTTTCGCTATACTCCAAAAATATATTTTTGGCCTATCATCCTCTCGAAACATGTTCGATTAGATGCAATTTCATCTAAAATCGATAGGTGACTTTGTTAATGCCCTAATTCTATCAATTTTTGAATACCTATGGATATTTGATTTTACCCTCTTCATTGGATACTCCAAGTTTGACGCACTCTACTTCTGAATCGCATCATTTTAGAGGACTCCCCATTTTTTTTATCATAGATTGGACCTTTGACGATACTTTCTCAGAAAATTGAATGAATACTTCCATTATTTTGGTCTGTACTATTTTTTATATGGAGGCATGTTTTCTTTTAACTTAAATGCTCTCCTAATATTTGAAACATTCATCTTATCGAAAAATGGACAACACCAGTCGATTTGTCGTATCAAAGAACCCTTATTCTCATAATTTCAGTATTTTTTGAGAGGAAAAACATTTTTCGTCAAATATGTAGCTGGACTATAGTAAGGAAAATATTGCATTTTTCGCAATACTGCCAAAATATATTTTTGGCCGATCATCCTCTCGAAACATGTTCGATTAGATGAAATTTCATCTAAAATCGATAGGTGACTTTGTTAATGCCCTAATTCTATCAATTTTTGAATACCTATGGATATTTGATTTTACCCTCTTCATTGGATACTCCAAGTTTGACGCACTCTACTTCTGAATCGCATCATTTTAGAGCACTCCCGATTTTTTATATCATAGATTGGACCTTTGACGATACTTTCTCAGAAAATTGAATGAATACTTCCATTATTTTGGTCTGTACTATTTTTTATATGGAGGCATGTTTTCTTTTAACTTAAATGCTCTCCTAATATTTGAAACATTCATCTTATCGAAAAATGGACAACACCAGTCGATTTGTCGTATCAAAGAACCCTTATTCTCATAATTTCAGTATTTTTTGAGAGGAAAAACATTTTTCGTCAAATATGTAGCTGGACTATAGTAAGGAAAATATTGCATTTTTCGCAATACTGCCAAAATATATTTTTGGCCGATCATCCTCTCGAAACATGTTCGATTAGATGAAATTTCATCTAAAATCGATAGGTGACTTTGTTAATGCCCTAATTCTATCAATTTTTGAATACCTATGGATATTTGATTTTACCCTCTTCATTGGATACTCCAAGTTTGACGCACTCTACTTCTGAATCGCATAATTTTAGAGCACTCCCGATTTTTTATATCATAGATTGGACCTTTGACGATACTTTCTCAGAAAATTGAATGAATACTTCCATTATTTTGGTCTGTACTATTTTTTATATGAAGGCATGTTTTCTTTTAATTTAAATGCTCTCCTAATATTTGAAACATTTATCTTATCGAAAAATGGAAAACACCAGTCGATTTGTCGTATCAGAGAACCCTTATTCTCATAATTTCAGTATTTTTTGAGAGGAAAAACATTTTTCGTCAAATATGTAGCTGGACTATAGTAAGGAAAATATTGCATTTTTCGCAATACTGCCAAAATATATTTTTGGCCGATCATCCTCTCGAAACATGTTCGATTAGATGAAATTTCATCTAAAATCGATAGGTGACTTTGTTAATGCCCTAATTCTATCAATTTTTGAATACCTATGGATATTTGATTTTACCCTCTTCATTGGATACTCCAAGTTTGACGCACTCTTCTTCTGAATCGCATCATTTTAGAGCACTCCCGATTTTTTATATCATAGATTGGACCTTTGACGATACTTTCTCAGAAAATTGAATGAATACTTCCATTATTTTGGTCTGTACTATTTTTTATATGGAGGCATGTTTTCTTTTAACTTAAATGCTCTCCTAATATTTGAAACATTCATCTTATCGAAAAATGGACAACACCAGTCGATTTGTCGTATCAAAGAACCCTTATTCTCATAATTTCAGTATTTTTTGAGAGGAAAAACATTTTTCGTCAAATATGTAGCTGGACTATAGTAAGGAAAATATTGCATTTTTCGCAATACTCCAAAAATATATTTTTGGCCTATCATCCTCTCGAAACATGTTCGATTAGATGAAATTTCATCTAAAATCGATAGGTGACTTTGTTAATGCCCTAATTCTATCAATTTTTGAATACCTATGGATATTTGATTTTACCCTCTTCATTGGATACTCCAAGTTTGACGCACTCTACTTCTGAATCGCATCATTTTAGAGCACTCCCGATTTTTTATATCATAGATCGGACCTTTGACGATACTTTCTCAGGAAATTGAATGAATACTTCCATTATTTTGGTCTGTACTATTTTTTATATGAAGGCATGTTTTCTTTTAACTTAAATGCTCTCCTAATATTTGAAACATTCATCTCATCGAAAAATGGACAACACCAGTCGATTTGTTGTATCAAAAAACCCTTATTCTCATAATTTCAGTATTTTTTGAGAGGAAAAACATTTTTCGTCAAATATGTAGCTGGACTATAGTAAGGAAAATATTGCATTTTTCGCTATACTCCAAAAATATATTTTTGGCCTATCATCCTCTCGAAACATGTTCGATTAGATGCAATTTCATCTAAAATCGATAGGTGACTTTGTTAATGCCCTAATTCTATCAATTTATGAATAACTATGGATATTTGATTTTACCCTCTTCATTGGATACTCCAAGTTTGACTCACTCTACTTCTGAATCGCATCATTTTAGAGCACTCCCGATTTTTTATATCATAGATTGGACCTTTGACGATACTTTCTCAGGAAATTGAATGAATACTTCCATTATTTTGGTCTGTACTATTTTTTATATGAAGGCATGTTTTCTTTTAACTTAAATGCTCTCCTAATATTTGAAACATTTATCTTATCGAAAAATGGACAACACCAGTCGATTTGTCGTATCAAAGAACCCTTATTCTCATAATTTCAGTATTTTTTGAGAGGAAAAACATTTTTCGTCAAATATGTAGTATAGTAAGGAAAATATTGCATTTTTCGCAATACTCCAAAAATATATTTTTGGCCGATCATCCTCTCGAAACATGTTCGATTAGATGAAATTTCATCTAAAATCGATAGGTGACTTTGTTAATGCCCTAATTCTATCAATTTTTGAATAACTATGGATATTTGATTTTACCCGCTTCATTGGATACTCGAAGTTTGACGCACTCTACTTCTGAATCGCATAATTTTAGAGCACTCACGATTTTTTATATCATAGATTGGACCTTTGACGATACTTTCTCAGAAAATTGAATGAATACTTCCATTATTTTGGTCTGTACTATTTTTTATATGAAGGCATGTTTTCTTTTAATTTAAATGCTCTCCTAATATTTGAAACATTTATCTTATCGAAAAATGGAAAACACCAGTCGATTTGTCGTATCAGAGAACCCTTATTCTCATAATTTCAGTATTTTTTGAGAGGAGAAACATTTTTCGTCAAATATGTAGCTGGACTATAGTAAGGAAAATATTGCATTTTTCGCAATACTGCCAAAATGTATTTTTGGCCGATCATCCTCTCGAAACATGTTCGATTAGATGAAATTTCATCTAAAATCGATAGGTGACTTTGTTAATGCCCTAATTCTATCAATTTTTGAATACCTATGGATATTTGATTTTACCCTCTTCATTGGATACTCCAAGTTTGACGCACTCTACTTCTGAATCGCATCATTTTAGAGCACTCCCGATTTTTTATATCATAGATTGGACCTTTGACGATACTTTCTCAGAAAATTGAATGAATACTTCCATTATTTTGGTCTGTACTATTTTTTATATGGAGGCATGTTTTCTTTTAACTTAAATGCTCTCCTAATATTTGAAACATTCATCTTATCGAAAAATGGACAACACCAGTCGATTTGTCGTATCAAAGAACCCTTATTCTCATAATTTCAGTATTTTTTGAGAGGAAAAACATTTTTCGTCAAATATGTAGCTGGACTATAGTAAGGAAAATATTGCATTTTTCGCAATACTCCAAAAATATATTTTTGGCCTATCATCCTCTCGAAACATGTTCGATTAGATGAAATTTCATCTAAAATCGATAGGTGACTTTGTTAATGCCCTAATTCTATCAATTTTTGAATACCTATGGATATTTGATTTTACCCTCTTCATTGGATACTCCAAGTTTGACGCACTCTACTTCTGAATCGCATCATTTTAGAGCACTCCCGATTTTTTATATCATAGATTGGACCTTTGACGATACTTTCTCAGAAAATTGAATGAATACTTCCATTATTTTGGTCTGTACTATTTTTTATATGGAGGCATGTTTTCTTTTAACTTAAATGCTCTCCTAATATTTGAAACATTCATCTTATCGAAAAATGGACAACACCAGTCGATTTGTCGTATCAAAGAACCCTTATTCTCATAATTTCAGTATTTTTTGAGAGGAAAAACATTTTTCGTCAAATATGTAGCTGGACTATAGTAAGGAAAATATTGCATTTTTCGCAATACTGCCAAAATATATTTTTGGCCGATCATCCTCTCGAAACATGTTCGATTAGATGAAATTTCATCTAAAATCGATAGGTGACTTTGTTAATGCCCTAATTCTATCAATTTTTGAATACCTATGGATATTTGATTTTACCCTCTTCATTGGATACTCCAAGTTTGACGCACTCTACTTCTGAATCGCATCATTTTAGAGCACTCCCGATTTTTTATATCATAGATTGGACCTTTGACGATACTTTCTCAGAAAATTGAATGAATACTTCCATTATTTTGGTCTGTACTATTTTTTATATGAAGGCATGTTTTCTTTTAATTTAAATGCTCTCCTAATATTTGAAACATTTATCTTATCGAAAAATGGAAAACACCAGTCGATTTGTCGTATCAGAGAACCCTTATTCTCATAATTTCAGTATTTTTTGAGAGGAAAAACATTTTTCGTCAAATATGTAGCTGGACTATAGTAAGGAAAATATTGCATTTTTCGCAATACTGCCAAAATATATTTTTGGCCGATCATCCTCTCGAAACATGTTCGATTAGATGAAATTTCATCTAAAATCGATAGGTGACTTTGTTAATGCCCTAATTCTATCAATTTTTGAATACCTATGGATATTTGATTTTACCCTCTTCATTGGATACTCCAAGTTTGACGCACTCTACTTCTGAATCGCATCATTTTAGAGCACTCCCGATTTTTTATATCATAGATTGGACCTTTGACGATACTTTCTCAGAAAATTGAATGAATACTTCCATTATTTTGGTCTGTACTATTTTTTATATGGAGGCATGTTTTCTTTTAACTTAAATGCTCTCCTAATATTTGAAACATTCATCTTATCGAAAAATGGACAACACCAGTCGATTTGTCGTATCAAAGAACCCTTATTCTCATAATTTCAGTATTTTTTGAGAGGAAAAACATTTTTCGTCAAATATGTAGCTGGACTATAGTAAGGAAAATATTGCATTTTTCGCAATACTCCAAAAATATATTTTTGGCCTATCATCCTCTCGAAACATGTTCGATTAGATGAAATTTCATCTAAAATCGATAGGTGACTTTGTTAATGCCCTAATTCTATCAATTTTTGAATACCTATGGATATTTGATTTTACCCTCTTCATTGGATACTCCAAGTTTGACGCACTCTACTTCTGAATCGCATCATTTTAGAGCACTCCCGATTTTTTATATCATAGATTGGACCTTTGACGATACTTTCTCAGGAAATTGAATGAATACTTCCATTATTTTGGTCTGTACTATTTTTTATATGAAGGCATGTTTTCTTTTAACTTAAATGCTCTCCTAATATTTGAAACATTCATCTCATCGAAAAATGGACAACACCAGTCGATTTGTTGTATCAAAAAACCCTTATTCTCATAATTTCAGTATTTTTTGAGAGGAAAAACATTTTTCGTCAAATATGTAGCTGGACTATAGTAAGGAAAATATTGCATTTTTCGCTATACTCCAAAAATATATTTTTGGCCTATCATCCTCTCGAAACATGTTCGATTAGATGCAATTTCATCTAAAATCGATAGGTGACTTTGTTAATGCCCTAATTCTATCAATTTTTGAATAACTATGGATATTTGATTTTACCCTCTTCATTGGATACTCCAAGTTTGACTCACTCTACTTCTGAATCGCATCATTTTAGAGCACTCCCGATTTTTTATATCATAGATTGGACCTTTGACGATACTTTCTCAGGAAATTGAATGAATACTTCCATTATTTTGGTCTGTACTATTTTTTATATGAAGGCATGTTTTCTTTTAACTTAAATGCTCTCCTAATATTTGAAACATTTATCTTATCGAAAAATGGACAACACCAGTCGATTTGTCGTATCAAAGAACCCTTATTCTCATAATTTCAGTATTTTTTGAGAGGAAAAACATTTTTCGTCAAATATGTAGTATAGTAAGGAAAATATTGCATTTTTCGCAATACTCCAAAAATATATTTTTGGCCGATCATCCTCTCGAAACATGTTCGATTAGATGAAATTTCATCTAAAATCGATAGGTGACTTTGTTAATGCCCTAATTCTATCAATTTTTGAATAACTATGGATATTTGATTTTACCCTCTTCATTGGATACTCGAAGTTTGACGCACTCTACTTCTGAATCGCATAATTTTAGAGCACTCACGATTTTTTATATCATAGATTGGACCTTTGACGATACTTTCTCAGAAAATTGAATGAATACTTCCATTATTTTGGTCTGTACTATTTTTTATATGAAGGCATGTTTTCTTTTAATTTAAATGCTCTCCTAATATTTGAAACATTTATCTTATCGAAAAATGGAAAACACCAGTCGATTTGTCGTATCAGAGAACCCTTATTCTCATAATTTCAGTATTTTTTGAGAGGAGAAACATTTTTCGTCAAATATGTAGCTGGACTATAGTAAGGAAAATATTGCATTTTTCGCAATACTGCCAAAATGTATTTTTGGCCGATCATCCTCTCGAAACATGTTCGATTAGATGAAATTTCATCTAAAATCGATAGGTGACTTTGTTAATGCCCTAATTCTATCAATTTTTGAATACCTATGGATATTTGATTTTACCCTCTTCATTGGATACTCCAAGTTTGACGCACTCTACTTCTGAATCGCATCATTTTAGAGCACTCCCGATTTTTTATATCATAGATTGGACCTTTGACGATACTTTCTCAGAAAATTGAATGAATACTTCCATTATTTTGGTCTGTACTATTTTTTATATGGAGGCATGTTTTCTTTTAACTTAAATGCTCTCCTAATATTTGAAACATTCATCTTATCGAAAAATGGACAACACCAGTCGATTTGTCGTATCAAAGAACCCTTATTCTCATAATTTCAGTATTTTTTGAGAGGAAAAACATTTTTCGTCAAATATGTAGCTGGACTATAGTAAGGAAAATATTGCATTTTTCGCAATACTCCAAAAATATATTTTTGGCCTATCATCCTCTCGAAACATGTTCGATTAGATGAAATTTCATCTAAAATCGATAGGTGACTTTGTTAATGCCCTAATTCTATCAATTTTTGAATACCTATGGATATTTGATTTTACCCTCTTCATTGGATACTCCAAGTTTGACGCACTCTACTTCTGAATCGCATCATTTTAGAGCACTCCCGATTTTTTATATCATAGATTGGACCTTTGACGATACTTCCTCAGAAAATTGAATGAATACTTCCATTATTTTGGTCTGTACTATTTTTTATATGAAGGCATGTTTTCTTTTAATTTAAATGCTCTCCTAATATTTGAAACATTTATCTTATCGAAAAATGGAAAACACCAGTCGATTTGTCGTATCAGAGAACCCTTATTCTCATAATTTCAGTATTTTTTGAGAGGAAAAACATTTTTCGTCAAATATGTAGCTGGACTATAGTAAGGAAAATATTGCATTTTTCGCAATACTGCCAAAATATATTTTTGGCCGATCATCCTCTCGAAACATGTTCGATTAGATGAAATTTCATCTAAAATCGATAGGTGACTTTGTTAATGCCCTAATTCTATCAATTTTTGAATACCTATGGATATTTGATTTTACCCTCTTCATTGGATACTCCAAGTTTGACGCACTCTACTTCTGAATCGCATCATTTTAGAGCACTCCCGATTTTTTATATCATAGATTGGACCTTTGACGATACTTTCTCAGAAAATTGAATGAATACTTCCATTATTTTGGTCTGTACTATTTTTTATATGGAGGCATGTTTTCTTTTAACTTAAATGCTCTCCTAATATTTGAAACATTCATCTTATCGAAAAATGGACAACACCAGTCGATTTGTCGTATCAAAGAACCCTTATTCTCATAATTTCAGTATTTTTTGAGAGGAAAAACATTTTTCGTCAATTATGTAGCTGGACTATAGTAAGGAAAATATTGCATTTTTCGCAATACTCCAAAAATATATTTTTGGCCTATCATCCTCTCGAAACATGTTCGATTAGATGAAATTTCATCTAAAATCGATAGGTGACTTTGTTAATGCCCTAATTCTATCAATTTTTGAATACCTATGGATATTTGATTTTACCCTCTTCATTGGATACTCCAAGTTTGACGCACTCTACTTCTGAATCGCATCATTTTAGAGCACTCCCGATTTTTTATATCATAGATTGGACCTTTGACGATACTTTCTCAGGAAATTGAATGAATACTTCCATTATTTTGGTCTGTACTATTTTTTATATGAAGGCATGTTTTCTTTTAACTTAAATGCTCTCCTAATATTTGAAACATTCATCTCATCGAAAAATGGACAACACCAGTCGATTTGTTGTATCAAAAAACCCTTATTCTCATAATTTCAGTATTTTTTGAGAGGAAAAACATTTTTCGTCAAATATGTAGCTGGACTATAGTAAGGAAAATATTGCATTTTTCGCTATACTCCAAAAATATATTTTTGGCCTATCATCCTCTCGAAACATGTTCGATTAGATGCAATTTCATCTAAAATCGATAGGTGACTTTGTTAATGCCCTAATTCTATCAATTTTTGAATAACTATGGATATTTGATTTTACCCTCTTCATTGGATACTCCAAGTTTGACTCATTCTACTTCTGAATCGCATCATTTTAGAGCACTCCCGATTTTTTATATCATAGATTGGACCTTTGACGATACTTTCTCAGGAAATTGAATGAATACTTCCATTATTTTGGTCTGTACTATTTTTTATATGAAGGCATGTTTTCTTTTAACTTAAATGCTCTCCTAATATTTGAAACATTTATCTTATCGAAAAATGGACAACACCAGTCGATTTGTCGTATCAAAGAACCCTTATTCTCATAATTTCAGTATTTTTTGAGAGGAAAAACATTTTTCGTCAAATATGTAGCTGGACTATAGTAAGGAAAATATTGCATTTTTCGCAATACTCCAAAAATATATTTTTGGCCTATCATCCTCTCGAAACATGTTCGATTAGATGAAATTTCATCTAAAATCGATAGGTGACTTTGTTAATGCCCTAATTCTATCAATTTTTGAATACCTATGGATATTTGATTTTACCCTCTTCATTGGATACTCCAAGTTTGACGCACTCTACTTCTGAATCGCATCATTTTAGAGCACTCCCGATTTTTTATATCATAGATTGGACCTTTGACGATACTTTCTCAGGAAATTGAATGAATACTTCCATTATTTTGGTCTGTACTATTTTTTATATGAAGGCATGTTTTCTTTTAACTTAAATGCTCTCCTAATATTTGAAACATTCATCTCATCGAAAAATGGACAACACCAGTCGATTTGTTGTATCAAAAAACCCTTATTCTCATAATTTCAGTATTTTTTGAGAGGAAAAACATTTTTCGTCAAATATGTAGCTGGACTATAGTAAGGAAAATATTGCATTTTTCGCTATACTCCAAAAATATATTTTTGGCCTATCATCCTCTCGAAACATGTTCGATTAGATGCAATTTCATCTAAAATCGATAGGTGACTTTGTTAATGCCCTAATTCTATCAATTTTTGAATAACTATGGATATTTGATTTTACCCTCTTCATTGGATACTCCAAGTTTGACTCACTCTACTTCTGAATCGCATCATTTTAGAGCACTCCCGATTTTTTATATCATAGATTGGACCTTTGACGATACTTTCTCAGGAAATTGAATGAATACTTCCATTATTTTGGTCTGTACTATTTTTTATATGAAGGCATGTTTTCTTTTAACTTAAATGCTCTCCTAATATTTGAAACATTTATCTTATCGAAAAATGGACAACACCAGTCGATTTGTCGTATCAAAGAACCCTTATTCTCATAATTTCAGTATTTTTTGAGAGGAAAAACATTTTTCGTCAAATATGTAGTATAGTAAGGAAAATATTGCATTTTTCGCAATACTCCAAAAATATATTTTTGGCCGATCATCCTCTCGAAACATGTTCGATTAGATGAAATTTCATCTAAAATCGATAGGTGACTTTGTTAATGCCCTAATTCTATCAATTTTTGAATAACTATGGATATTTGATTTTACCCTCTTCATTGGATACTCGAAGTTTGACGCACTCTACTTCTGAATCGCATAATTTTAGAGCACTCACGATTTTTTATATCATAGATTGGACCTTTGACGATACTTTCTCAGAAAATTGAATGAATACTTCCATTATTTTGGTCTGTACTATTTTTTATATGAAGGCATGTTTTCTTTTAATTTAAATGCTCTCCTAATATTTGAAACATTTATCTTATCGAAAAATGGAAAACACCAGTCGATTTGTCGTATCAGAGAACCCTTATTCTCATAATTTCAGTATTTTTTGAGAGGAGAAACATTTTTCGTCAAATATGTAGCTGGACTATAGTAAGGAAAATATTGCATTTTTCGCAATACTGCCAAAATGTATTTTTGGCCGATCATCCTCTCGAAACATGTTCGATTAGATGAAATTTCATCTAAAATCGATAGGTGACTTTGTTAATGCCCTAATTCTATCAATTTTTGAATACCTATGGATATTTGATTTTACCCTCTTCATTGGATACTCCAAGTTTGACGCACTCTACTTCTGAATCGCATCATTTTAGAGCACTCCCGATTTTTTATATCATAGATTGGACCTTTGACGATACTTTCTCAGAAAATTGAATGAATACTTCCATTATTTTGGTCTGTACTATTTTTTATATGGAGGCATGTTTTCTTTTAACTTAAATGCTCTCCTAATATTTGAAACATTCATCTTATCGAAAAATGGACAACACCAGTCGATTTGTCGTATCAAAGAACCCTTATTCTCATAATTTCAGTATTTTTTGAGAGGAAAAACATTTTTCGTCAAATATGTAGCTGGACTATAGTAAGGAAAATATTGCATTTTTCGCAATACTCCAAAAATATATTTTTGGCCTATCATCCTCTCGAAACATGTTCGATTAGATGAAATTTCATCTAAAATCGATAGGTGACTTTGTTAATGCCCTAATTCTATCAATTTTTGAATACCTATGGATATTTGATTTTACCCTCTTCATTGGATACTCCAAGTTTGACGCACTCTACTTCTGAATCGCATCATTTTAGAGCACTCCCGATTTTTTATATCATAGATTGGACCTTTGACGATACTTCCTCAGAAAATTGAATGAATACTTCCATTATTTTGGTCTGTACTATTTTTTATATGAAGGCATGTTTTCTTTTAATTTAAATGCTCTCCTAATATTTGAAACATTTATCTTATCGAAAAATGGAAAACACCAGTCGATTTGTCGTATCAGAGAACCCTTATTCTCATAATTTCAGTATTTTTTGAGAGGAAAAACATTTTTCGTCAAATATGTAGCTGGACTATAGTAAGGAAAATATTGCATTTTTCGCAATACTGCCAAAATATATTTTTGGCCGATCATCCTCTCGAAACATGTTCGATTAGATGAAATTTCATCTAAAATCGATAGGTGACTTTGTTAATGCCCTAATTCTATCAATTTTTGAATACCTATGGATATTTGATTTTACCCTCTTCATTGGATACTCCAAGTTTGACGCACTCTACTTCTGAATCGCATCATTTTAGAGCACTCCCGATTTTTTATATCATAGATTGGACCTTTGACGATACTTTCTCAGAAAATTGAATGAATACTTCCATTATTTTGGTCTGTACTATTTTTTATATGGAGGCATGTTTTCTTTTAACTTAAATGCTCTCCTAATATTTGAAACATTCATCTTATCGAAAAATGGACAACACCAGTCGATTTGTCGTATCAAAGAACCCTTATTCTCATAATTTCAGTATTTTTTGAGAGGAAAAACATTTTTCGTCAAATATGTAGCTGGACTATAGTAAGGAAAATATTGCATTTTTCGCAATACTCCAAAAATATATTTTTGGCCTATCATCCTCTCGAAACATGTTCGATTAGATGAAATTTCATCTAAAATCGATAGGTGACTTTGTTAATGCCCTAATTCTATCAATTTTTGAATACCTATGGATATTTGATTTTACCCTCTTCATTGGATACTCCAAGTTTGACGCACTCTACTTCTGAATCGCATCATTTTAGAGCACTCCCGATTTTTTATATCATAGATTGGACCTTTGACGATACTTTCTCAGGAAATTGAATGAATACTTCCATTATTTTGGTCTGTACTATTTTTTATATGAAGGCATGTTTTCTTTTAACTTAAATGCTCTCCTAATATTTGAAACATTCATCTCATCGAAAAATGGACAACACCAGTCGATTTGTTGTATCAAAAAACCCTTATTCTCATAATTTCAGTATTTTTTGAGAGGAAAAACATTTTTCGTCAAATATGTAGCTGGACTATAGTAAGGAAAATATTGCATTTTTCGCTATACTCCAAAAATATATTTTTGGCCTATCATCCTCTCGAAACATGTTCGATTAGATGCAATTTCATCTAAAATCGATAGGTGACTTTGTTAATGCCCTAATTCTATCAATTTTTGAATAACTATGGATATTTGATTTTACCCTCTTCATTGGATACTCCAAGTTTGACTCATTCTACTTCTGAATCGCATCATTTTAGAGCACTCCCGATTTTTTATATCATAGATTGGACCTTTGACGATACTTTCTCAGGAAATTGAATGAATACTTCCATTATTTTGGTCTGTACTATTTTTTATATGAAGGCATGTTTTCTTTTAACTTAAATGCTCTCCTAATATTTGAAACATTTATCTTATCGAAAAATGGACAACACCAGTCGATTTGTCGTATCAAAGAACCCTTATTCTCATAATTTCAGTATTTTTTGAGAGGAAAAACATTTTTCGTCAAATATGTAGTATAGTAAGGAAAATATTGCATTTTTCGCAATACTCCAAAAATATATTTTTGGCCGATCATCCTCTCGAAACATGTTCGATTAGATGAAATTTCATCTAAAATCGATAGGTGACTTTGTTAATGCCCTAATTCTATCAATTTTTGAATAACTATGGATATTTGATTTTACCCTCTTCATTGGATACTCGAAGTTTGACGCACTCTACTTCTGAATCGCATAATTTTAGAGCACTCACGATTTTTTATATCATAGATTGGACCTTTGACGATACTTTCTCAGAAAATTGAATGAATACTTCCATTATTTTGGTCTGTACTATTTTTTATATGAAGGCATGTTTTCTTTTAATTTAAATGCTCTCCTAATATTTGAAACATTTATCTTATCGAAAAATGGAAAACACCAGTCGATTTGTCGTATCAGAGAACCCTTATTCTCATAATTTCAGTATTTTTTGAGAGGAGAAACATTTTTCGTCAAATATGTAGCTGGACTATAGTAAGGAAAATATTGCATTTTTCGCAATACTGCCAAAATGTATTTTTGGCCGATCATCCTCTCGAAACATGTTCGATTAGATGAAATTTCATCTAAAATCGATAGGTGACTTTGTTAATGCCCTAATTCTATCAATTTTTGAATACCTATGGATATTTGATTTTACCCTCTTCATTGGATACTCCAAGTTTGACGCACTCTACTTCTGAATCGCATCATTTTAGAGCACTCCCGATTTTTTATATCATAGATTGGACCTTTGACGATACTTTCTCAGAAAATTGAATGAATACTTCCATTATTTTGGTCTGTACTATTTTTTATATGGAGGCATGTTTTCTTTTAACTTAAATGCTCTCCTAATATTTGAAACATTCATCTTATCGAAAAATGGACAACACCAGTCGATTTGTCGTATCAAAGAACCCTTATTCTCATAATTTCAGTATTTTTTGAGAGGAAAAACATTTTTCGTCAAATATGTAGCTGGACTATAGTAAGGAAAATATTGCATTTTTCGCAATACTCCAAAAATATATTTTTGGCCTATCATCCTCTCGAAACATGTTCGATTAGATGAAATTTCATCTAAAATCGATAGGTGACTTTGTTAATGCCCTAATTCTATCAATTTTTGAATACCTATGGATATTTGATTTTACCCTCTTCATTGGATACTCCAAGTTTGACGCACTCTACTTCTGAATCGCATCATTTTAGAGCACTCCCGATTTTTTATATCATAGATTGGACCTTTGACGATACTTTCTCAGAAAATTGAATGAATACTTCCATTATTTTGGTCTGTACTATTTTTTATATGGAGGCATGTTTTCTTTTAACTTAAATGCTCTCCTAATATTTGAAACATTCATCTTATCGAAAAATGGACAACACCAGTCGATTTGTCGTATCAAAGAACCCTTATTCTCATAATTTCAGTATTTTTTGAGAGGAAAAACATTTGTCGTCAAATATGTAGCTGGACTATAGTAAGGAAAATATTGCATTTTTCGCAATACTGCCAAAATATATTTTTGGCCGATCATCCTCTCGAAACATGTTCGATTAGATGAAATTTCATCTAAAATCGATAGGTGACTTTGTTAATGCCCTAATTCTATCAATTTTTGAATACCTATGGATATTTGATTTTACCCTCTTCATTGGATACTCCAAGTTTGACGCACTCTACTTCTGAATCGCATCATTTTAGAGCACTCCCGATTTTTTATATCATAGATTGGACCTTTGACGATACTTTCTCAGAAAATTGAATGAATACTTCCATTATTTTGGTCTGTACTATTTTTTATATGAAGGCATGTTTTCTTTTAATTTAAATGCTCTCCTAATATTTGAAACATTTATCTTATCGAAAAATGGAAAACACCAGTCGATTTGTCGTATCAGAGAACCCTTATTCTCATAATTTCAGTATTTTTTGAGAGGAAAAATATTTTTCGTCAAATATGTAGCTGGACTATAGTAAGGAAAATATTGCATTTTTCGCAATACTGCCAAAATATATTTTTGGCCGATCATTCTCTCGAAACATGTTCGATTAGATGAAATTTCATCTAAAATCGATAGGTGACTTTGTTAATGCCCTAATTCTATCAATTTTTGAATACCTATGGATATTTGATTTTACCCTCTTCATTGGATACTCCAAGTTTGACGCACTCTACTTCTGAATCGCATCATTTTAGAGCACTCCCGATTTTTTATATCATAGATTGGACCTTTGACGATACTTTCTCAGAAAATTGAATGAATACTTCCATTATTTTGGTCTGTACTATTTTTTATATGGAGGCATGTTTTCTTTTAACTTAAATGCTCTCCTAAAATTTGAAACATTCATCTTATCGAAAAATGGACAACACCAGTCGATTTGTCGTATCAAAGAACCCTTATTCTCATAATTTCAGTATTTTTTGAGAGGAAAAACATTTTTCGTCAAATATGTAGCTGGACTATAGTAAGGAAAATATTGCATTTTTCGCAATACTCCAAAAATATATTTTTGGCCTATCATCCTCTCGAAACATGTTCGATTAGATGAAATTTCATCTAAAATCGATAGGTGACTTTGTTAATGCCCTAATTCTATCAATTTTTGAATACCTATGGATATTTGATTTTACCCTCTTCATTGGATACTCCAAGTTTGACGCACTCTACTTCTGAATCGCATCATTTTAGAGCACTCCCGATTTTTTATATCATAGATTGGACCTTTGACGATACTTTCTCAGAAAATTGAATGAATACTTCCATTATTTTGGTCTGTACTATTTTTTATATGGAGGCATGTTTTCTTTTAACTTAAATGCTCTCCTAATATTTGAAACATTCATCTTATCGAAAAATGGACAACACCAGTCGATTTGTCGTATCAAAGAACCCTTATTCTCATAATTTCAGTATTTTTTGAGAGGAAAAACATTTTTCGTCAAATATGTAGCTGGACTATAGTAAGGAAAATATTGCATTTTTCGCAATACTGCCAAAATATATTTTTGGCCGATCATCCTCTCGAAACATGTTCGATTAGATGAAATTTCATCTAAAATCGATAGGTGACTTTGTTAATGCCCTAATTCTATCAATTTTTGAATACCTATGGATATTTGATTTTACCCTCTTCATTGGATACTCCAAGTTTGACGCACTCTACTTCTGAATCGCATCATTTTAGAGCACTCCCGATTTTTTATATCATAGATTGGACCTTTGACGATACTTTCTCAGAAAATTGAATGAATACTTCCATTATTTTGGTCTGTACTATTTTTTATATGAAGGCATGTTTTCTTTTAATTTAAATGCTCTCCTAATATTTGAAACATTTATCTTATCGAAAAATGGAAAACACCAGTCGATTTGTCGTATCAGAGAACCCTTATTCTCATAATTTCAGTATTTTTTGAGAGGAAAAATATTTTTCGTCAAATATGTAGCTGGACTATAGTAAGGAAAATATTGCATTTTTCGCAATACTGCCAAAATATATTTTTGGCCGATCATCCTCTCGAAACATGTTCGATTAGATGAAATTCCATCTAAAATCGATAGGTGACTTTGTTAATGCCCTAATTCTATCAATTTTTGAATACCTATGGATATTTGATTTTACCCTCTTCATTGGATACTCCAAGTTTGACGCACTCTACTTCTGAATCGCATCATTTTAGAGCACTCCCGATTTTTTATATCATAGATTGGACCTTTGACGATACTTTCTCAGAAAATTGAATGAATACTTCCATTATTTTGGTCTGTACTATTTTTTATATGGAGGCATGTTTTCTTTTAACTTAAATGCTCTCCTAAAATTTGAAACATTCATCTTATCGAAAAATGGACAACACCAGTCGATTTGTCGTATCAAAGAACCCTTATTCTCATAATTTCAGTATTTTTTGAGAGGAAAAACATTTTTCGTCAAATATGTAGCTGGACTATAGTAAGGAAAATATTGCATTTTTCGCAATACTCCAAAAATATATTTTTGGCCTATCATCCTCTCGAAACATGTTCGATTAGATGAAATTTCATCTAAAATCGATAGGTGACTTTGTTAATGCCCTAATTCTATCAATTTTTGAATACCTATGGATATTTGATTTTACCCTCTTCATTGGATACTCCAAGTTTGACGCACTCTACTTCTGAATCGCATCATTTTAGAGCACTCCCGATTTTTTATATCATAGATTGGACCTTTGACGATACTTTCTCAGGAAATTGAATGAATACTTCCATTATTTTGGTCTGTACTATTTTTTATATGAAGGCATGTTTTCTTTTAACTTAAATGCTCTCCTAATATTTGAAACATTCATCTCATCGAAACATGGACAACACCAGTCGATTTGTTGTATCAAAAAACCCTTATTCTCATAATTTCAGTATTTTTTGAGAGGAAAAACATTTTTCGTCAAATATGTAGCTGGACTATAGTAAGGAAAATATTGCATTTTTCGCTATACTCCAAAAATATATTTTTGGCCTATCATCCTCTCGAAACATGTTCGATTAGATGCAATTTCATCTAAAATCGATAGGTGACTTTGTTAATGCCCTAATTCTATCAATTTTTGAATAACTATGGATATTTGATTTTACCCTCTTCATTGGATACTCCAAGTTTGACTCACTCTACTTCTGAATCGCATCATTTTAGAGCACTCCCGATTTTTTATATCATAGATTGGACCTTTGACGATACTTTCTCAGGAAATTGAATGAATACTTCCATTATTTTGGTCTGTACTATTTTTTATATGAAGGCATGTTTTCTTTTAACTTAAATGCTCTCCTAATATTTGAAACATTTATCTTATCGAAAAATGGACAACACCAGTCGATTTGTCGTATCAAAGAACCCTTATTCTCATAATTTCAGTATTTTTTGTGAGGAAAAACATTTTTCGTCAAATATGTAGTATAGTAAGGAAAATATTGCATTTTTCGCAATACTCCAAAAATATATTTTTGGCCGATCATCCTCTCGAAACATGTTCGATTAGATGAAATTTCATCTAAAATCGATAGGTGACTTTGTTAATGCCCTAATTCTATCAATTTTTGAATAACTATGGATATTTGATTTTACCCTCTTCATTGGATACTCCAAGTTTGACGCACTCTACTTCTGAATCGCATCATTTTAGAGCACTCCCGATTTTTTATATCATAGATTGGACCTTTGACGATACTTTCTCAGAAAATTGAATGAATACTTCCATTATTTTGGTCTGTACTATTTTTTATATGAAGGCATGTTTTCTTTTAATTTAAATGCTCTCCTAATATTTGAAACATTTATCTTATCGAAAAATGGAAAACACCAGTCGATTTGTCGTATCAGAGAACCCTTATTCTCATAATTTCAGTATTTTTTGAGAGGAGAAACATTTTTCGTCAAATATGTAGTAAGGAAAATATTGCATTTTTCGCAATACTGCCAAAATGTATTTTTGGCCGATCATCCTCTCGAAACATGTTCGATTAGATGAAATTTCATCTAAAATCGATAGGTGACTTTGTTAATGCCCTAATTCTATCAATTTTTGAATACCTATGGATATTTGATTTTACCCTCTTCATTGGATACTCCAAGTTTGACGCACTCTACTTCTGAATCGCATCATTTTAGAGCACTCCCGATTTTTTATATCATAGATTGGACCTTTGACGATACTTTCTCAGAAAATTGAATGAATACTTCCATTATTTTGGTCTGTACTATTTTTTATATGGAGGCATGTTTTCTTTTAACTTAAATGCTCTCCTAATATTTGAAACATTCATCTTATCGAAAAATGGACAACACCAGTCGATTTGTCGTATCAAAGAACCCTTATTCTCATAATTTCAGTATTTTTTGAGAGGAAAAACATTTTTCGTCAAATATGTAGCTGGACTATAGTAAGGAAAATATTGCATTTTTCGCAATACTCCAAAAATATATTTTTGGCCTATCATCCTCTCGAAACATGTTCGATTAGATGAAATTTCATCTAAAATCGATAGGTGACTTTGTTAATGCCCTAATTCTATCAATTTTTGAATACCTATGGATATTTGATTTTACCCTCTTCATTGGATACTCCAAGTTTGACGCACTCTACTTCTGAATCGCATCATTTTAGAGCACTCCCGATTTTTTATATCATAGATTGGACCTTTGACGATACTTTCTCAGAAAAATGAATGAATACTTCCATTATTTTGGTCTGTACTATTTTTTATATGAAGGCATGTTTTCTTTTAATTTAAATGCTCTCCTAATATTTGAAACATTTATCTTATCGAAAAATGGAAAACACCAGTCGATTTGTCGTATCAGAGAACCCTTATTCTCATAATTTCAGTATTTTTTGAGAGGAAAAACATTTTTCGTCAAATATGTAGCTGGACTATAGTAAGGAAAATATTGCATTTTTCGCAATACTGCCAAAATATATTTTTGGCCGATCATCCTCTCGAAACATGTTCGATTAGATGAAATTTCATCTAAAATCGATAGGTGACTTTGTTAATGCCCTAATTCTATCAATTTTTGAATACCTATGGATATTTGATTTTACCCTCTTCATTGGATACTCCAAGTTTGACGCACTCTACTTCTGAATCGCATCATTTTAGAGCACTCCCGATTTTTTATATCATAGATTGGACCTTTGACGATACTTTCTCAGAAAATTGAATGAATACTTCCATTATTTTGGTCTGTACTATTTTTTATATGGAGGCATGTTTTCTTTTAACTTAAATGCTCTCCTAATATTTGAAACATTCATCTTATCGAAAAATGGACAACACCAGTCGATTTGTCGTATCAAAGAACCCTTATTCTCATAATTTCAGTATTTTTTGAGAGGAAAAACATTTTTCGTCAAATATGTAGCTGGACTATAGTAAGGAAAATATTGCATTTTTCGCAATACTCCAAAAATATATTTTTGGCCTATCATCCTCTCGAAACATGTTCGATTAGATGAAATTTCATCTAAAATCGATAGGTGACTTTGTTAATGCCCTAATTCTATCAATTTTTGAATACCTATGGATATTTGATTTTACCCTCTTCATTGGATACTCCAAGTTTGACGCACTCTACTTCTGAATCGCATCATTTTAGAGCACTCCCGATTTTTTATATCATAGATTGGACCTTTGACGATACTTTCTCAGGAAATTGAATGAATACTTCCATTATTTTGGTCTGTACTATTTTTTATATGAAGGCATGTTTTCTTTTAACTTAAATGCTCTCCTAATATTTGAAACATTCATCTCATCGAAAAATGGACAACACCAGTCGATTTGTTGTATCAAAAAACCCTTATTCTCATAATTTCAGTATTTTTTGAGAGGAAAAACATTTTTCGTCAAATATGTAGCTGGACTATAGTAAGGAAAATATTGCATTTTTCGCTATACTCCAAAAATATATTTTTGGCCTATCATCCTCTCGAAACATGTTCGATTAGATGCAATTTCATCTAAAATCGATAGGTGACTTTGTTAATGCCCTAATTCTATCAATTTTTGAATAACTATGGATATTTGATTTTACCCTCTTCATTGGATACTCCAAGTTTGACTCACTCTACTTCTGAATCGCATCATTTTAGAGCACTCCCGATTTTTTATATCATAGATTGGACCTTTGACGATACTTTCTCCGGAAATTGAATGAATACTTCCATTATTTTGGTCTGTACTATTTTTTATATGAAGGCATGTTTTCTTTTAACTTAAATGCTCTCCTAATATTTGAAACATTCATCTCATCGAAAAATGGACAACACCAGTCGATTTGTTGTATCAAAAAACCCTTATTCTCATAATTTCAGTATTTTTTGAGAGGAAAAACATTTTTCGTCAAATATGTAGCTGGACTATAGTAAGGAAAATATTGCATTTTTCGCTATACTCCAAAAATATATTTTTGGCCTATCATCCTCTCGAAACATGTTCGATTAGATGCAATTTCATCTAAAATCGATAGGTGACTTTGTTAATGCCCTAATTCTATCAATTTTTGAATAACTATGGATATTTGATTTTACCCTCTTCATTGGATACTCCAAGTTTGACTCACTCTACTTCTGAATCGCATCATTTTAGAGCACTCCCGATTTTTTATATCATAGATTGGACCTTTGACGATACTTTCTCAGGAAATTGAATGAATACTTCCATTATTTTGGTCTGTACTATTTTTTATATGAAGGCATGTTTTCTTTTAACTTAAATGCTCTCCTAATATTTGAAACATTTATCTTATCGAAAAATGGACAACACCAGTCGATTTGTCGTATCAAAGAACCCTTATTCTCATAATTTCAGTATTTTTTGAGAGGAAAAACATTTTTCGTCAAATATGTAGTATAGTAAGGAAAATATTGCATTTTTCGCAATACTCCAAAAATATATTTTTGGCCGATCATCCTCTCGAAACATGTTCGATTAGATGAAATTTCATCTAAAATCGATAGGTGACTTTGTTAATGCCCTAATTCTATCAATTTTTGAATAACTATGGATATTTGATTTTACCCTCTTCATTGGATACTCCAAGTTTGACTCACTCTACTTCTGAATCGCATCATTTTAGAGCACTCCCGATTTTTTATATCATAGATTGGACCTTTGACGATACTTTCTCAGGAAATTGAATGAATACTTCCATTATTTTGGTCTGTACTATTTTTTATATGAAGGCATGTTTTCTTTTAACTTAAATGCTCTCCTAATATTTCAAACATTTATCTTATCGAAAAATGGACAACACCAGTCGATTTGTCGTATCAAAGAACCCTTATTCTCATAATTTCAGTATTTTTTGAGAGGAAAAACATTTTTCGTCAAATATGTAGTATAGTAAGGAAAATATTGCATTTTTCGCAATACTCCAAAAATATATTTTTGGCCGATCATCCTCTCGAAACATGTTCGATTAGATGAAATTTCATCTAAAATCGATAGGTGACTTTGTTAATGCCCTAATTCTATCAATTTTTGAATAACTATGGATATTTGATTTTACCCTCTTCATTGGATACTCGAAGTTTGACGCACTCTACTTCTGAATCGCATAATTTTAGAGCACTCACGATTTTTTATATCATAGATTGGACCTTTGACGATACTTTCTCAGAAAATTGAATGAATACTTCCATTATTTTGGTCTGTACTATTTTTTATATGAAGGCATGTTTTCTTTTAATTTAAATGCTCTCCTAATATTTGAAACATTTATCTTATCGAAAAATGGAAAACACCAGTCGATTTGTCGTATCAGAGAACCCTTATTCTCATAATTTCAGTATTTTTTGAGAGGAGAAACATTTTTCGTCAAATATGTAGCTGGACTATAGTAAGGAAAATATTGCATTTTTCGCAATACTGCCAAAATGTATTTTTGGCCGATCATCCTCTCGAAACATGTTCGATTAGATGAAATTTCATCTAAAATCGATAGGTGACTTTGTTAATGCCCTAATTCTATCAATTTTTGAATACCTATGGATATTTGATTTTACCCTCTTCATTGGATACTCCAAGTTTGACGCACTCTACTTCTGAATCGCATCATTTTAGAGCACTCCCGATTTTTTATATCATAGATTGGACCTTTGACGATACTTTCTCAGAAAATTGAATGAATACTTCCATTATTTTGGTCTGTACTATTTTTTATATGGAGGCATGTTTTCTTTTAACTTAAATGCTCTCCTAATATTTGAAACATTCATCTTATCGAAAAATGGACAACACCAGTCGATTTGTCGTATCAAAGAAACCTTATTCTCATAATTTCAGTATTTTTTGAGAGGAAAAACATTTTTCGTCAAATATGTAGCTGGACTATAGTGAGGAAAATATTGCATTTTTCGCAATACTCCAAAAATATATTTTTGGCCTATCATCCTCTCGAAACATGTTCGATTAGATGAAATTTCATCTAAAATCGATAGGTGACTTTGTTAATGCCCTAATTCTATCAATTTTTGAATACCTATGGATATTTGATTTTACCCTCTTCATTGGATACTCCAAGTTTGACGCACTCTACTTCTGAATCGCATCATTTTAGAGCACTCCCGATTTTTTATATCATAGATTGGACCTTTGACGATACTTTCTCAGAAAATTGAATGAATACTTCCATTATTTTGGTCTGTACTATTTTTTATATGAAGGCATGTTTTCTTTTAATTTAAATGCTCTCCTAATATTTGAAACATTTATCTTATCGAAAAATGGAAAACACCAGTCGATTTGTCGTATCAGAGAACCCTTATTCTCATAATTTCAGTATTTTTTGAGAGGAAAAACATTTTTCGTCAAATATGTAGCTGGACTATAGTAAGGAAAATATTGCATTTTTCGCAATACTGCCAAAATATATTTTTGGCCGATCATCCTCTCGAAACATGTTCGATTAGATGAAATTTCATCTAAAATCGATAGGTGACTTTGTTAATGCCCTAATTCTATCAATTTTTGAATACCTATGGATATTTGATTTTACCCTCTTCATTGGATACTCCAAGTTTGACGCACTCTACTTCTGAATCGCATCATTTTAGAGCACTCCCGATTTTTTATATCATAGATTGGACCTTTGACGATACTTTCTAAGGAAATTGAATGAATACTTCCATTATTTTGGTCTGTACTATTTTTTATATGAAGGCATGTTTTCTTTTAACTTAAATGCTCTCCTAATATTTGAAACATTCATCTCATCGAAAAATGGACAACACCAGTCGATTTGTTGTATCAAAAAACCCTTATTCTCATAATTTCAGTATTTTTTGAGAGGAAAAACATTTTTCGTCAAATATGTAGCTGGACTATAGTAAGGAAAATATTGCATTTTTCGCTATACTCCAAAAATATATTTTTGGCCTATCATCCTCTCGAAACATGTTCGATTAGATGCAATTTCATCTAAAATCGATAGGTGACTTTGTTAATGCCCTAATTCTATCAATTTTTGAATAACTATGGATATTTGATTTTACCCTCTTCATTGGATACTCCAAGTTTGACTCACTCTACTTCTGAATCGCATCATTTTAGAGCACTCCCGATTTTTTATATCATAGATTGGACCTTTGACGATACTTTCTCAGGAAATTGAATGAATACTTCCATTATTTTGGTCTGTACTATTTTTTATATGAAGGCATGTTTTCTTTTAACTTAAATGCTCTCCTAATATTTGAAACATTCATCTCATCGAAAAATGGACAACACCAGTCGATTTGTTGTATCAAAAAACCCTTATTCTCATAATTTCAGTATTTTTTGAGAGGAAAAACATTTTTCGTCAAATATGTAGCTGGACTATAGTAAGGAAAATATTGCATTTTTCGCTATACTCCAAAAATATATTTTTGGCCTATCATCCTCTCGAAACATGTTCGATTAGATGCAATTTCATCTAAAATCGATAGGTGACTTTGTTAATGCCCTAATTCTATCAATTTTTGAATAACTATGGATATTTGATTTTACCCTCTTCATTGGATACTCCAAGTTTGACTCACTCTACTTCTGAATCGCATCATTTTAGAGCACTCCCGATTTTTTATATCATAGATTGGACCTTTGACGATACTTTCTCAGGAAATTGAATGAATACTTCCATTATTTTGGTCTGTACTATTTTTTATATGAAGGCATGTTTTCTTTTAACTTAAATGCTCTCCTAATATTTGAAACATTTATCTTATCGAAAAATGGACAACACCAGTCGATTTGTCGTATCAAAGAACCCTTATTCTCATAATTTCAGTATTTTTTGAGAGGAAAAACATTTTTCGTCAAATATGTAGTATAGTAAGGAAAATATTGCATTTTTCGCAATACTCCAAAAATATATTTTTGGCCGATCATCCTCTCGAAACATGTTCGATTAGATGAAATTTCATCTAAAATCGATAGGTGACTTTGTTAATGCCCTAATTCTATCAATTTTTGAATAACTATGGATATTTGATTTTACCCTCTTCATTGGATACTCGAAGTTTGACGCACTCTACTTCTGAATCGCATAATTTTAGAGCACTCACGATTTTTTATATCATAGATTGGACCTTTGACGATACTTTCTCAGAAAATTGAATGAATACTTCCATTATTTTGGTCTGTACTATTTTTTATATGAAGGCATGTTTTCTTTTAATTTAAATGCTCTCCTAATATTTGAAACATTTATCTTATCGAAAAATGGAAAACACCAGTCGATTTGTCGTATCAGAGAACCCTTATTCTCATAATTTCAGTATTTTTTGAGAGGAGAAACATTTTTCGTCAAATATGTAGCTGGACTATAGTAAGGAAAATATTGCATTTTTCGCAATACTGCCAAAATGTATTTTTGGCCGATCATCCTCTCGAAACATGTTCGATTAGATGAAATTTCATCTAAAATCGATAGGTGACTTTGTTAATGCCCTAATTCTATCAATTTTTGAATACCTATGGATATTTGATTTTACCCTCTTCATTGGATACTCCAAGTTTGACGCACTCTACTTCTGAATCGCATCATTTTAGAGCACTCCCGATTTTTTATATCATAGATTGGACCTTTGACGATACTTTCTCAGAAAATTGAATGAATACTTCCATTATTTTGGTCTGTACTATTTTTTATATGAAGGCATGTTTTCTTTTAATTTAAATGCTCTCCTAATATTTGATACATTTATCTTATCGAAAAATGGAAAACACCAGTCGATTTGTCGTATCAGAGAACCCTTATTCTCATAATTTCAGTATTTTTTGAGAGGAAAAACATTTTTCGTCAAATATGTAGCTGGACTATAGTAAGGAAAATATTGCATTTTTCGCAATACTCCAAAAATATATTTTTGGCCTATCATCCTCTCGAAACATGTTCGATTAGATGAAATTTCATCTAAAATCGATAGGTGACTTTGTTAATGCCCTAATTCTATCAATTTTTGAATACCTATGGATATTTGATTTTACCCTCTTCATTGGATACTCCAAGTTTGACGCACTCTACTTCTGAATCGCATCATTTTAGAGCACTCTTGATTTTTTATATCATAGATTGGACCTTTGACGATACTTTCTCAGAAAATTGAATGAATACTTCCATTATTTTGGTCTGTACTATTTTTTATATGGAGGCATGTTTTCTTTTAACTTAAATGCTCTCCTAATATTTGAAACATTCATCTTATCGAAAAATGGACAACACCAGTCGATTTGTCGTATCAAAGAACCCTTATTCTCATAATTTCAGTATTTTTTGAGAGGAAAAACATTTTTCGTCAAATATGTAGCTGGACTATAGTAAGGAAAATATTGCATTTTTCGCAATACTCCAAAAATATATTTTTGGCCTATCATCCTCTCGAAACATGTTCGATTAGATGAAATTTCATCTAAAATCGATAGGTGACTTTGTTAATGCCCTAATTCTATCAATTTTTGAATACCTATGGATATTTGATTTTACCCTCTTCATTGGATACTCCAAGTTTGACGCACTCTACTTCTGAATCGCATAATTTTAGAGCACTCCCGATTTTTTATATCATAGATTGGACCTTTGACGATACTTTCTCAGGAAATTGAATGAATACTTCCATTATTTTGGTCTGTACTATTTTTTATATGAAGGCATGTTTTCTTTTAACTTAAATGCTCTCCTAATATTTGAAACATTCATCTCATCGAAAAATGGACAACACCAGTCGATTTGTTGTATCAAAAAACCCTTATTCTCATAATTTCAGTATTTTTTGAGAGGAAAAACATTTTTCGTCAAATATGTAGCTGGACTATAGTAAGGAAAATATTGCATTTTTCGCTATACTCCAAAAATATATTTTTGGCCTATCATCCTCTCGAAACATGTTCGATTAGATGCAATTTCATCTAAAATCGATAGGTGACTTTGTTAATGCCCTAATTCTATCAATTTTTGAATAACTATGGATATTTGATTTTACCCTCTTCATTGGATACTCCAAGTTTGACTCACTCTACTTCTGAATCGCATCATTTTAGAGCACTCCCGATTTTTTATATCATAGATTGGACCTTTGACGATACTTTCTCAGGAAATTGAATGAATACTTCCATTATTTTGGTCTGTACTATTTTTTATATGAAGGCATGTTTTCTTTTAACTTAAATGCTCTCCTAATATTTGAAACATTCATCTCATCGAAAAATGGACAACACCAGTCGATTTGTTGTATCAAAAAACCCTTATTCTCATAATTTCAGTATTTTTTGAGAGGAAAAACATTTTTCGTCAAATATGTAGCTGGACTATAGTAAGGAAAATATTGCATTTTTCGCTATACTCCAAAAATATATTTTTGGCCTATCATCCTCTCGAAACATGTTCGATTAGATGCAATTTCATCTAAAATCGATAGGTGACTTTGTTAATGCCCTAATTCTATCAATTTTTGAATAACTATGGATATTTGATTTTACCCTCTTCATTGGATACTCCAAGTTTGACTCACTCTACTTCTGAATCGCATCATTTTAGAGCACTCCCGATTTTTTATATCATAGATTGGACCTTTGACGATACTTTCTCAGGAAATTGAATGAATACTTCCATTATTTTGGTCTGTACTATTTTTTATATGAAGGCATGTTTTCTTTTAACTTAAATGCTCTCCTAATATTTGAAACATTTATCTTATCGAAAAATGGACAACACCAGTCGATTTGTCGTATCAAAGAACCCTTATTCTCATAATTTCAGTATTTTTTGAGAGGAAAAACATTTTTCGTCAAATATGTAGTATAGTAAGGAAAATATTGCATTTTTCGCAATACTCCAAAAATATATTTTTGGCCGATCATCCTCTCGAAACATGTTCGATTAGATGAAATTTCATCTAAAATCGATAGGTGACTTTGTTAATGCCCTAATTCTATCAATTTTTGAATAACTATGGATATTTGATTTTACCCTCTTCATTGGATACTCGAAGTTTGACGCACTCTACTTCTGAATCGCATAATTTTAGAGCACTCACGATTTTTTATATCATAGATTGGACCTTTGACGATACTTTCTCAGAAAATTGAATGAATACTTCCATTATTTTGGTCTGTACTATTTTTTATATGAAGGCATGTTTTCTTTTAATTTAAATGCTCTCCTAATATTTGAAACATTTATCTTATCGAAAAATGGAAAACACCAGTCGATTTGTCGTATCAGAGAACCCTTATTCTCATAATTTCAGTATTTTTTGAGAGGAGAAACATTTTTCGTCAAATATGTAGCTGGACTATAGTAAGGAAAATATTGCATTTTTCGCAATACTGCCAAAATGTATTTTTGGCCGATCATCCTCTCGAAACATGTTCGATTAGATGAAATTTCATCTAAAATCGATAGGTGACTTTGTTAATGCCCTAATTCTATCAATTTTTGAATACCTATGGATATTTGATTTTACCCTCTTCATTGGATACTCCAAGTTTGACGCACTCTACTTCTGAATCGCATCATTTTAGAGCACTCCCGATTTTTTATATCATAGATTGGACCTTTGACGATACTTTCTCAGAAAATTGAATGAATACTTCCATTATTTTGGTCTGTACTATTTTTTATATGGAGGCATGTTTTCTTTTAACTTAAATGCTCTCCTAATATTTGAAACATTCATCTTATCGAAAAATGGACAACACCAGTCGATTTGTCGTATCAAAGAACCCTTATTCTCATAATTTCAGTATTTTTTGAGAGGAAAAACATTTTTCGTCAAATATGTAGCTGGACTATAGTAAGGAAAATATTGCATTTTTCGCAATACTCCAAAAATATATTTTTGGCCTATCATCCTCTCGAAACATGTTCGATTAGATGAAATTTCATCTAAAATCGATAGGTGACTTTGTTAATGCCCTAATTCTATCAATTTTTGAATACCTATGGATATTTGATTTTACCCTCTTCATTGGATACTCCAAGTTTGACGCACTCTACTTCTGAATCGCATCATTTTAGAGCACTCCCGATTTTTTATATCATAGATTGGACCTTTGACGATACTTTCTCAGAAAATTGAATGAATACTTCCATTATTTTGGTCTGTACTATTTTTTATATGAAGGCATGTTTTCTTTTAATTTAAATGCTCTCCTAATATTTGAAACATTTATCTTATCGAAAAATGGAAAACACCAGTCGATTTGTCGTATCAGAGAACCCTTATTCTCATAATTTTAGTATTTTTTGAGAGGAAAAACATTTTTCGTCAAATATGTAGCTGGACTATAGTAAGGAAAATATTGCATTTTTCGCAATACTGCCAAAATATATTTTTGGCCGATCATCCTCTCGAAACATGTTCGATTAGATGAAATTTCATCTAAAATCGATAGGTGACTTTGTTAATGCCCTAATTCTATCAATTTTTGAATACCTATGGATATTTGATTTTACCCTCTTCATTGGATACTCCAAGTTTGACGCACTCTACTTCTGAATCGCATCATTTTAGAGCACTCCCGATTTTTTATATCATAGATTGGACCTTTGACGATACTTTCTCAGAAAATTGAATGAATACTTCCATTATTTTGGTCTGTACTATTTTTTATATGGAGGCATGTTTTCTTTTAACTTAAATGCTCTCCCAATATTTGAAACATTCATCTTATCGAAAAATGGACAACACCAGTCGATTTGTCGTATCAAAGAACCCTTATTCTCATAATTTCAGTATTTTTTGAGAGGAAAAACATTTTTCGTCAAATATGTAGCTGGACTATAGTAAGGAAAATATTGCATTTTTCGCAATACTCCAAAAATATATTTTTGGCCTATCATCCTCTCGAAACATGTTCGATTAGATGAAATTTCATCTAAAATCGATAGGTGACTTTGTTAATGCCCTAATTCTATCAATTTTTGAATACCTATGGATATTTGACTTTACCCTCTTCATTGGATACTCCAAGTTTGACGCACTCTACTTCTGAATCGCATCATTTTAGAGCACTCCCGATTTTTTATATCATAGATTGGACCTTTGACGATACTTTCTCAGGAAATTGAATGAATACTTCCATTATTTTGGTCTGTACTATTTTTTATATGAAGGCATGCTTTCTTTTAACTTAAATGCTCTCCTAATATTTGAAACATTGATCTCATCGAAAAATGGACAACACCAGTCGATTTGTTGTATCAAAAAACCCTTATTCTCATAATTTCAGTATTTTTTGAGAGGAAAAACATTTTTCGTCAAATATGTAGCTGGACTATAGTAAGGAAAATATTGCATTTTTCGCTATACTCCAAAAATATATTTTTGGCCTATCATCCTCTCGAAACATGTTCGATTAGATGCAATTTCATCTAAAATCGATAGGTGACTTTGTTAATGCCCTAATTCTATCAATTTTTGAATAACTATGGATATTTGATTTTACCCTCTTCATTGGATACTCCAAGTTTGACTCACTCTACTTCTGAATCGCATCATTTTAGAGCACTCCCGATTTTTTATATCATAGATTGGACCTTTGACGATACTTTCTCAGGAAATTGAATGAATACTTCCATTATTTTGGTCTGTACTATTTTTTATATGAAGGCATGTTTTCTTTTAACTTAAATGCTCTCCTAATATTTGAAACATTCATCTCATCGAAAAATGGACAACACCAGTCGATTTGTTGTATCAAAAAACCCTTATTCTCATAATTTCAGTATTTTTTGAGAGGAAAAACATTTTTCGTCAAATATGTAGCTGGACTATAGTAAGGAAAATATTGCATTTTTCGCTATACTCCAAAAATATATTTTTGGCCTATCATCCTCTCGAAACATGTTCGATTAGATGCAATTTCATCTAAAATCGATAGGTGACTTTGTTAATGCCCTAATTCTATCAATTTTTGAATAACTATGGATATTTGATTTTACCCTCTTCATTGGATACTCCAAGTTTGACTCACTCTACTTCTGAATCGCATCATTTTAGAGCACTCCCGATTTTTTATATCATAGATTGGACCTTTGACGATACTTTCTCAGGAAATTGAATGAATACTTCCATTATTTTGGTCTGTACTATTTTTTATATGAAGGCATGTTTTCTTTTAACTTAAATGCTCTCCTAATATTTGAAACATTTATCTTATCGAAAAATGGACAACACCAGTCGATTTGTCGTATCAAAGAACCCTTATTCTCATAATTTCAGTATTTTTTGAGAGGAAAAACATTTTTCGTCAAATATGTAGTATAGTAAGGAAAATATTGCATTTTTCGCAATACTCCAAAAATATATTTTTGGCCGATCATCCTCTCGAAACATGTTCGATTAGATGAAATTTCATCTAAAATCGATAGGTGACTTTGTTAATGCCCTAATTCTATCAATTTTTGAATAACTATGGATATTTGATTTTACCCTCTTCATTGGATACTCGAAGTTTGACGCACTCTACTTCTGAATCGCATAATTTTAGAGCACTCACGATTTTTTATATCATAGATTGGACCTTTGACGATACTTTCTCAGAAAATTGAATGAATACTTCCATTATTTTGGTCTGTACTATTTTTTATATGAAGGCATGTTTTCTTTTAATTTAAATGCTCTCCTAATATTTGAAACATTTATCTTATCGAAAAATGGAAAACACCAGTCGATTTGTCGTATCAGAGAACCCTTATTCTCATAATTTCAGTATTTTTTGAGAGGAGAAACATTTTTCGTCAAATATGTAGCTGGACTATAGTAAGGAAAATATTGCATTTTTCGCAATACTCCAAAAATATATTTTTGGCCTATCATCCTCTCGAAACATGTTCGATTAGATGAAATTTCATCTAAAATCGATAGGTGACTTTGTTAATGCCCTAATTCTATCAATTTTTGAATACCTATGGATATTTGATTTTACCCTCTTCATTGGATACTCCAAGTTTGACGCACTCTACTTCTGAATCGCATCATTTTAGAGCACTCCCGATTTTTTATATCATAGATTGGACCTTTGACGATACTTTCTCAGGAAATTGAATGAATACTTCCATTATTTTGGTCTGTACTATTTTTTATATGAAGGCATGTTTTCTTTTAACTTAAATGCTCTCCTAATATTTGAAACATTCATCTCATCGAAAAATGGACAACACCAGTCGATTTGTTGTATCAAAAAACCCTTATTCTCATAATTTCAGTATTTTTTGAGAGGAAAAACATTTTTCGTCAAATATGTAGCTGGACTATAGTAAGGAAAATATTGCATTTTTCGCTATACTCCAAAAATATATTTTTGGCCTATCATCCTCTCGAAACATGTTCGATTAGATGCAATTTCATCTAAAATCGATAGGTGACTTTGTTAATGCCCTAATTCTATCAATTTTTGAATAACTATGGATATTTGATTTTACCCTCTTCATTGGATACTCCAAGTTTGACTCACTCTACTTCTGAATCGCATCATTTTAGAGCACTCCCGATTTTTTATATCATAGATTGGACCTTTGACGATACTTTCTCAGGAAATTGAATGAATACTTCCATTATTTTGGTCTGTACTATTTTTTATATGAAGGCATGTTTTCTTTTAACTTAAATGCTCTCCTAATATTTGAAACATTCATCTCATCGAAAAATGGACAACACCAGTCGATTTGTTGTATCAAAAAACCCTTATTCTCATAATTTCAGTATTTTTTGAGAGGAAAAACATTTTTCGTCAAATATGTAGCTGGACTATAGTAAGGAAAATATTGCATTTTTCGCTATACTCCAAAAATATATTTTTGGCCTATCATCCTCTCGAAACATGTTCGATTAGATGCAATTTCATCTAAAATCGATAGGTGACTTTGTTAATGCCCTAATTCTATCAATTTTTGAATAACTATGGATATTTGATTTTACCCTCTTCATTGGATACTCCAAGTTTGACTCACTCTACTTCTGAATCGCATCATTTTAGAGCACTCCCGATTTTATATATCATAGATTGGACCTTTGACGATACTTTCTCAGGAAATTGAATGAATACTTCCATTATTTTGGTCTGTACTATTTTTTATATGAAGGCATGTTTTCTTTTAACTTAAATGCTCTCCTAATATTTGAAACATTTATCTTATCGAAAAATGGACAACACCAGTCGATTTGTCGTATCAAAGAACCCTTATTCTCATAATTTCAAAATTTTTTGAGAGGAAAAACATTTTTCGTCAAATATGTAGTATAGTAAGGAAAATATTGCATTTTTCGCAATACTCCAAAAATATATTTTTGGCCGATCATCCTCTCGAAACATGTTCGATTAGATGAAATTTCATCTAAAATCGATAGGTGACTTTGTTAATGCCCTAATTCTATCAATTTTTGAATAACTATGGATATTTGATTTTACCCTCTTCATTGGATACTCGAAGTTTGACGCACTCTACTTCTGAATCGCATAATTTTAGAGCACTCACGATTTTTTATATCATAGATTGGACCTTTGACGATACTTTCTCAGAAAATTGAATGAATACTTCCATTATTTTGGTCTGTAATATTTTTTATATGAAAGCATGTTTTCTTTTAATTTAAATGCTCTCCTAATATTTGAAACATTTATCTTATCGAAAAATGGAAAACACCAGTCGATTTGTCGTATCAGAGAACCCTTATTCTCATAATTTCAGTATTTTTTGAGAGGAGAAACATTTTTCGTCAAATATGTAGCTGGACTATAGTAAGGAAAATATTGCATTTTTCGCAATACTGCCAAAATGTATTTTTGGCCGATCATCCTCTCGAAACATGTTCGATTAGATGAAATTTCATCTAAAATCGATAGGTGACTTTGTTAATGCCCTAATTCTATCAATTTTTGAATACCTATGGATATTTGATTTTACCCTCTTCATTGGATACTCCAAGTTTGACGCACTCTACTTCTGAATCGCATCATTTTAGAGCACTCCCGATTTTTTATATCATAGATTGGACCTTTGACGATACTTTCTCAGAAAATTGAATGAATACTTCCATTATTTTGGTCTGTACTATTTTTTATATGGAGGCATGTTTTCTTTTAACTTAAATGCTCTCCTAATATTTGAAACATTCATCTTATCGAAAAATGGACAACACCAGTCGATTTGTCGTATCAAAGAACCCTTATTCTCATAATTTCAGTATTTTTTGAGAGGAAAAACATTTTTCGTCAAATATGTAGCTGGACTATAGTAAGGAAAATATTGCATTTTTCGCAATACTCCAAAAATATATTTTTGGCCTATCATCCTCTCGAAACATGTTCGATTAGATGAAATTTCATCTAAAATCGATAGGTGACTTTGTTAATGCCCTAATTCTATCAATTTTTGAATACCTATGGATATTTGATTTTACCCTCTTCATTGGATACTCCAAGTTTGACGCACTCTACTTCTGAATCGCATCATTTTAGAGCACTCCCGATTTTTTATATCATAGATTGGACCTTTGACGATACTTTCTCAGAAAATTGAATGAATACTTCCATTATTTTGGTCTGTACTATTTTTTATATGAAGGCATGTTTTCTTTTAATTTAAATGCTCTCCTAATATTTGAAACATTTATCTTATCGAAAAATGGAAAACACCAGTCGATTTGTCGTATCAGAGAACCCTTATTCTCATAATTTCAGTATTTTTTGAGAGGAGAAACATTTTTCGTCAAATATGTAGCTGGACTATAGTAAGGAAAATATTGCATTTTTCGCAATACTGCCAAAATGTATTTTTGGCCGATCATCCTCTCGAAACATGTTCGATTAGATGAAATTTCATCTAAAATCGATAGGTGACTTTGTTAATGCCCTAATTCTATCAATTTTTGAATACCTATGGATATTTGATTTTACCCTCTTCATTGGATACTCCAAGTTTGACGCACTCTACTTCTGAATCGCATCATTTTAGAGCACTCCCGATTTTTTATATCATAGATTGGACCTTTGACGATACTTTCTCAGAAAATTGAATGAATACTTCCATTATTTTGGTCTGTACTATTTTTTATATGGAGGCATGTTTTCTTTTAACTTAAATGCTCTCCTAATATTTGAAACATTCATCTTATCGAAAAATGGACAACACCAGTCGATTTGTCGTATCAAAGAACCCTTATTCTCATAATTTCAGTATTTTTTGAGAGGAAAAACATTTTTCGTCAAATATGTAGCTGGACTATAGTAAGGAAAATATTGCATTTTTCGCAATACTCCAAAAATATATTTTTGGCCTATCATCCTCTCGAAACATGTTCGATTAGATGAAATTTCATCTAAAATCGATAGGTGACTTTGTTAATGCCCTAATTCTATCAATTTTTGAATACCTATGGATATTTGATTTTACCCTCTTCATTGGATACTCCAAGTTTGACGCACTCTACTTCTGAATCGCATCATTTTAGAGCACTCCCGATTTTTTATATCATAGATTGGACCTTTGACGATACTTTCTCAGAAAATTGAATGAATACTTCCATTATTTTGGTCTGTACTATTTTTTATATGAAGGCATGTTTTCTTTTAATTTAAATGCTCTCCTAATATTTGAAACATTTATCTTATCGAAAAATGGAAAACACCAGTCGATTTGTCGTATCAGAGAACCCTTATTCTCATAATTTCAGTATTTTTTGAGAGGAGAAACATTTTTCGTCAAATATGTAGCTGGACTATAGTAAGGAAAATATTGCATTTTTCGCAATACTGCCAAAATGTATTTTTGGCCGATCATCCTCTCGAAACATGTTCGATTAGATGAAATTTCATCTAAAATCGATAGGTGACTTTGTTAATGCCCTAATTCTATCAATTTTTGAATACCTATGGATATTTGATTTTACCCTCTTCATTGGATACTCCAAGTTTGACGCACTCTACTTCTGAATCGCATCATTTTAGAGCACTCCCGATTTTTTATATCATAGATTGGACCTTTGACGATACTTTCTCAGAAAATTGAATGAATACTTCCATTATTTTGGTCTGTACTATTTTTTATATGGAGGCATGTTTTCTTTTAACTTAAATGCTCTCCTAATATTTGAAACATTCATCTTATCGAAAAATGGACAACACCAGTCGATTTGTCGTATCAAAGAACCCTTATTCTCATAATTTCAGTATTTTTTGAGAGGAAAACATTTTTCGTCAAATATGTAGCTGGACTATAGTAAGGAAAATATTGCATTTTTCGCAATACTCCAAAAATATATTTTTGGCCTATCATCCTCTCGAAACATGTTCGATTAGATGAAATTTCATCTAAAATCGATAGGTGACTTTGTTAATGCCCTAATTCTATCAATTTTTGAATACCTATGGATATTTGATTTTACCCTCTTCATTGGATACTCCAAGTTTGACGCACTCTACTTCTGAATCGCATCATTTTAGAGCACTCCCGATTTTTTATATCATAGATTGGACCTTTGACGATACTTTCTCAGAAAATTGAATGAATACTTCCATTATTTTGGTCTGTACTATTTTTTATATGAAGGCATGTTTTCTTTTAATTTAAATGCTCTCCTAATATTTGAAACATTTATCTTATCGAAAAATGGAAAACACCAGTCGATTTGTCGTATCAGAAAACCCTTATTCTCATAATTTCAGTATTTTTTGAGAGGAAAAACATTTTTCGTCAAATATGTAGCTGGACTATAGTAAGGAAAATATTGCATTTTTCGCAATACTGCCAAAATATATTTTTGGCCGATCATCCTCTCGAAACATGTTCGATTAGATGAAATTTCATCTAAAATCGATAGGTGACTTTGTTAATGCCCTAATTCTATCAATTTTTGAATACCTATGGATATTTGATTTTACCCTCTTCATTGGATACTCCAAGTTTGACGCACTCTACTTCTGAATCGCATCATTTCAGAGCACTCCCGATTTTTTATATCATAGATTGGACCTTTGACGATACTTTCTCAGAAAATTGAATGAATACTTCCATTATTTTGGTCTGTACTATTTTTTATATGGAGGCATGTTTTCTTTTAACTTAAATGCTCTCCTAATATTTGAAACATTCATCTTATCGAAAAATGGACAACACCAGTCGATTTGTCGTATCAAAGAACCCTTATTCTCATAATTTCAGTATTTTTTGAGAGGAAAAACATTTTTCGTCAAATATGTAGCTGGACTATAGTAAGGAAAATATTGCATTTTTCGCAATACTCCAAAAATATATTTTTGGCCTATCATCCTCTCGAAACATGTTCGATTAGATGAAATTTCATCTAAAATCGATAGGTGACTTTGTTAATGCCCTAATTCTATCAATTTTTGAATACCTATGGATATTTGATTTTACCCTCTTCATTGGATACTCCAAGTTTGACGCACTCTACTTCTGAATCGCATCATTTTAGAGCACTCCCGATTTTTTATATCATAGATTGGACCTTTGACGATACTTTCTCAGGAAATTGAATGAATACTTCCATTATTTTGGTCTGTACTATTTTTTATATGAAGGCATGTTTTCTTTTAACTTAAATGCTCTCCTAATATTTGAAACATTCATCTCATCGAAAAATGGACAACACCAGTCGATTTGTTGTATCAAAAAACCCTTATTCTCATAATTTCAGTATTTTTTGAGAGGAAAAACATTTTTCGTCAAATATGTAGCTGGACTATAGTAAGGAAAATATTGCATTTTTCGCTATACTCCAAAAATATATTTTTGGCCTATCATCCTCTCGAAACATGTTCGATTAGATGCAATTTCATCTAAAATCGATAGGTGACTTTGTTAATGCCCTAATTCTATCAATTTTTGAATAACTATGGATATTTGATTTTACCCTCTTCATTGGATACTCCAAGTTTGACTCACTCTACTTCTGAATCGCATCATTTTAGAGCACTCCCGATTTTTTATATCATAGATTGGACCTTTGACGATACTTTCTCAGGAAATTGAATGAATACTTCCATTATTTTGGTCTGTACTATTTTTTATATGAAGGCATGTTTTCTTTTAACTTAAATGCTCTCCTAATATTTGAAACATTTATCTTATCGAAAAATGGACAACACCAGTCGATTTGTCGTATCAAAGAACCCTTATTCTCATAATTTCAGTATTTTTTGAGAGGAAAAACATTTTTCGTCAAATATGTAGTATAGTAAGGAAAATATTGCATTTTTCGCAATACTCCAAAAATATATTTTTGGCCGATCATCCTCTCGAAACATGTTCGATTAGATGAAATTTCATCTAAAATCGATAGGTGACTTTGTTAATGCCCTAATTCTATCAATTTTTGAATAACTATGGATATTTGATTTTACCCTCTTCATTGGATACTCGAAGTTTGACGCACTCTACTTCTGAATCGCATAATTTTAGAGCACTCACGATTTTTTATATCATAGATTGGACCTTTGACGATACTTTCTCAGAAAATTGAATGAATACTTCCATTATTTTGGTCTGTACTATTTTTTATATGAAGGCATGTTTTCTTTTAATTTAAATGCTCTCCTAATATTTGAAACATTTATCTTATCGAAAAATGGAAAACACCAGTCGATTTATCGTATCAGAGAACCCTTATTCTCATAATTTCAGTATTTTTTGAGAGGAGAAACATTTTTCGTCAAATATGTAGCTGGACTATAGTAAGGAAAATATTGCATTTTTCGCAATACTGCCAAAATGTATTTTTGGCCGATCATCCTCTCGAAACATGTTCGATTAGATGAAATTTCATCTAAAATCGATAGGTGACTTTGTTAATGCCCTAATTCTATCAATTTTTGAATACCTATGGATATTTGATTTTACCCTCTTCATTGGATACTCCAAGTTTGACGCACTCTACTTCTGAATCGCATCATTTTAGAGCACTCACGATTTTTTATATCATAGATTGGACCTTTGACGATACTTTCTCAGAAAATTGAATGAATACTTCCATTATTTTGGTCTGTACTATTTTTTATATGAAGGCATGTTTTCTTTTAATTTAAATGCTCTCCTAATATTTGAAACATTTATCTTATCGAAAAATGGAAAACACCAGTCGATTTGTCGTATCAGAGAACCCTTATTCTCATAATTTCAGTATTTTTTGAGAGGAGAAACATTTTTCGTCAAATATGTAGCTGGACTATAGTAAGGAAAATATTGCATTTTTCGCAATACTCCAAAAATATATTTTTGGCCTATCATCCTCTCGAAACATGTTCGATTAGATGAAATTTCATCTAAAATCGATAGGTGACTTTGTTAATGCCCTAATTCTATCAATTTTTGAATACCTATGGATATTTGATTTTACCCTCTTCATTGGATACTCCAAGTTTGACGCACTCTACTTCTGAATCGCATCATTTTAGAGCACTCCCGATTTTTTATATCATAGATTGGACCTTTGACGATACTTTCTCAGGAAATTGAATGAATACTTCCATTATTTTGGTCTGTACTATTTTTTATATGAAGGCATGTTTTCTTTTAACTTAAATGCTCTCCTAATATTTGAAACATTCATCTCATCGAAAAATGGACAACACCAGTCGATTTGTTGTATCAAAAAACCCTTATTCTCATAATTTCAGTATTTTTTGAGAGGAAAAACATTTTTCGTCAAATATGTAGCTGGACTATAGTAAGGAAAATATTGCATTTTTCGCTATACTCCAAAAATATATTTTTGGCCTATCATCCTCTCGAAACATGTTCGATTAGATGCAATTTCATCTAAAATCGATAGGTGACTTTGTTAATGCCCTAATTCTATCAATTTTTGAATAACTATGGATATTTGATTTTACCCTCTTCATTGGATACTCCAAGTTTGACTCACTCTACTTCTGAATCGCATCATTTTAGAGCACTCCCGATTTTTTATATCATAGATTGGACCTTTGACGATACTTTCTCAGGAAATTGAATGAATACTTCCATTATTTTGGTCTGTACTATTTTTTATATGAAGGCATGTTTTCTTTTAACTTAAATGCTCTCCTAATATTTGAAACATTCATCTCATCGAAAAATGGACAACACCAGTCGATTTGTTGTATCAAAAAACCCTTATTCTCATAATTTCAGTATTTTTTGAGAGGAAAAACATTTTTCGTCAAATATGTAGCTGGACTATAGTAAGGAAAATATTGCATTTTTCGCTATACTCCAAAAATATATTTTTGGCCTATCATCCTCTCGAAACATGTTCGATTAGATGCAATTTCATCTAAAATCGATAGGTGACTTTGTTAATGCCCTAATTCTATCAATTTTTGAATAACTATGGATATTTGATTTTACCCTCTTCATTGGATACTCCAAGTTTGACTCACTCTACTTCTGAATCGCATCATTTTAGAGCACTCCCGATTTTATATATCATAGATTGGACCTTTGACGATACTTTCTCAGGAAATTGAATGAATACTTCCATTATTTTGGTCTGTACTATTTTTTATATGAAGGCATGTTTTCTTTTAACTTAAATGCTCTCCTAATATTTGAAACATTTATCTTATCGAAAAATGGACAACACCAGTCGATTTGTCGTATCAAAGAACCCTTATTCTCATAATTTCAAAATTTTTTGAGAGGAAAAACATTTTTCGTCAAATATGTAGTATAGTAAGGAAAATATTGCATTTTTCGCAATACTCCAAAAATATATTTTTGGCCGATCATCCTCTCGAAACATGTTCGATTAGATGAAATTTCATCTAAAATCGATAGGTGACTTTGTTAATGCCCTAATTCTATCAATTTTTGAATAACTATGGATATTTGATTTTACCCTCTTCATTGGATACTCGAAGTTTGACGCACTCTACTTCTGAATCGCATAATTTTAGAGCACTCACGATTTTTTATATCATAGATTGGACCTTTGACGATACTTTCTCAGAAAATTGAATGAATACTTCCATTATTTTGGTCTGTACTATTTTTTATATGAAAGCATGTTTTCTTTTAATTTAAATGCTCTCCTAATATTTGAAACATTTATCTTATCGAAAAATGGAAAACACCAGTCGATTTGTCGTATCAGAGAACCCTTATTCTCATAATTTCAGTATTTTTTGAGAGGAGAAACATTTTTCGTCAAATATGTAGCTGGACTATAGTAAGGAAAATATTGCATTTTTCGCAATACTGCCAAAATGTATTTTTGGCCGATCATCCTCTCGAAACATGTTCGATTAGATGAAATTTCATCTAAAATCGATAGGTGACTTTGTTAATGCCCTAATTCTATCAATTTTTGAATACCTATGGATATTTGATTTTACCCTCTTCATTGGATACTCCAAGTTTGACGCACTCTACTTCTGAATCGCATCATTTTAGAGCACTCCCGATTTTTTATATCATAGATTGGACCTTTGACGATACTTTCTCAGAAAATTGAATGAATACTTCCATTATTTTGGTCTGTACTATTTTTTATATGGAGGCATGTTTTCTTTTAACTTAAATGCTCTCCTAATATTTGAAACATTCATCTTATCGAAAAATGGACAACACCAGTCGATTTGTCGTATCAAAGAACCCTTATTCTCATAATTTCAGTATTTTTTGAGAGGAAAAACATTTTTCGTCAAATATGTAGCTGGACTATAGTAAGGAAAATATTGCATTTTTCGCAATACTCCAAAAATATATTTTTGGCCTATCATCCTCTCGAAACATGTTCGATTAGATGAAATTTCATCTAAAATCGATAGGTGACTTTGTTAATGCCCTAATTCTATCAATTTTTGAATACCTATGGATATTTGATTTTACCCTCTTCATTGGATACTCCAAGTTTGACGCACTCTACTTCTGAATCGCATCATTTTAGAGCACTCCCGATTTTTTATATCATAGATTGGACCTTTGACGATACTTTCTCAGAAAATTGAATGAATACTTCCATTATTTTGGTCTGTACTATTTTTTATATGAAGGCATGTTTTCTTTTAATTTAAATGCTCTCCTAATATTTGAAACATTTATCTTATCGAAAAATGGAAAACACCAGTCGATTTGTCGTATCAGAGAACCCTTATTCTCATAATTTCAGTATTTTTTGAGAGGAGAAACATTTTTCGTCAAATATGTAGCTGGACTATAGTAAGGAAAATATTGCATTTTTCGCAATACTGCCAAAATGTATTTTTGGCCGATCATCCTCTCGAAACATGTTCGATTAGATGAAATTTCATCTAAAATCGATAGGTGACTTTGTTAATGCCCTAATTCTATCAATTTTTGAATACCTATGGATATTTGATTTTACCCTCTTCATTGGATACTCCAAGTTTGACGCACTCTACTTCTGAATCGCATCATTTTAGAGCACTCCCGATTTTTTATATCATAGATTGGACCTTTGACGATACTTTCTCAGAAAATTGAATGAATACTTCCATTATTTTGGTCTGTACTATTTTTTATATGGAGGCATGTTTTCTTTTAACTTAAATGCTCTCCTAATATTTGAAACATTCATCTTATCGAAAAATGGACAACACCAGTCGATTTGTCGTATCAAAGAACCCTTATTCTCATAATTTCAGTATTTTTTGAGAGGAAAACATTTTTCGTCAAATATGTAGCTGGACTATAGTAAGGAAAATATTGCATTTTTCGCAATACTCCAAAAATATATTTTTGGCCTATCATCCTCTCGAAACATGTTCGATTAGATGAAATTTCATCTAAAATCGATAGGTGACTTTGTTAATGCCCTAATTCTATCAATTTTTGAATACCTATGGATATTTGATTTTACCCTCTTCATTGGATACTCCAAGTTTGACGCACTCTACTTCTGAATCGCATCATTTTAGAGCACTCCCGATTTTTTATATCATAGATTGGACCTTTGACGATACTTTCTCAGAAAATTGAATGAATACTTCCATTATTTTGGTCTGTACTATTTTTTATATGAAGGCATGTTTTCTTTTAATTTAAATGCTCTCCTAATATTTGAAACATTTATCTTATCGAAAAATGGAAAACACCAGTCGATTTGTCGTATCAGAAAACCCTTATTCTCATAATTTCAGTATTTTTTGAGAGGAAAAACATTTTTCGTCAAATATGTAGCTGGACTATAGTAAGGAAAATATTGCATTTTTCGCAATACTGCCAAAATATATTTTTGGCCGATCATCCTCTCGAAACATGTTCGATTAGATGAAATTTCATCTAAAATCGATAGGTGACTTTGTTAATGCCCTAATTCTATCAATTTTTGAATACCTATGGATATTTGATTTTACCCTCTTCATTGGATACTCCAAGTTTGACGCACTCTACTTCTGAATCGCATCATTTCAGAGCACTCCCGATTTTTTATATCATAGATTGGACCTTTAACGATACTTTCTCAGAAAATTGAATGAATACTTCCATTATTTTGGTCTGTACTATTTTTTATATGGAGGCATGTTTTCTTTTAACTTAAATGCTCTCCTAATATTTGAAACATTCATCTTATCGAAAAATGGACAACACCAGTCGATTTGTCGTATCAAAGAACCCTTATTCTCATAATTTCAGTATTTTTTGAGAGGAAAAACATTTTTCGTCAAATATGTAGCTGGACTATAGTAAGGAAAATATTGCATTTTTCGCAATACTCCAAAAATATATTTTTGGCCTATCATCCTCTCGAAACATGTTCGATTAGATGAAATTTCATCTAAAATCGATAGGTGACTTTGTTAATGCCCTAATTCTATCAATTTTTGAATACCTATGGATATTTGATTTTACCCTCTTCATTGGATACTCCAAGTTTGACGCACTCTACTTCTGAATCGCATCATTTTAGAGCACTCCCGATTTTTTATATCATAGATTGGACCTTTGACGATACTTTCTCAGGAAATTGAATGAATACTTCCATTATTTTGGTCTGTACTATTTTTTATATGAAGGCATGTTTTCTTTTAACTTAAATGCTCTCCTAATATTTGAAACATTCATCTCATCGAAAAATGGACAACACCAGTCGATTTGTTGTATCAAAAAACCCTTATTCTCATAATTTCAGTATTTTTTGAGAGGAAAAACATTTTTCGTCAAATATGTAGCTGGACTATAGTAAGGAAAATATTGCATTTTTCGCTATACTCCAAAAATATATTTTTGGCCTATCATCCTCTCGAAACATGTTCGATTAGATGCAATTTCATCTAAAATCGATAGGTGACTTTGTTAATGCCCTAATTCTATCAATTTTTGAATAACTATGGATATTTGATTTTACCCTCTTCATTGGATACTCCAAGTTTGACTCACTCTACTTCTGAATCGCATCATTTTAGAGCACTCCCGATTTTTTATATCATAGATTGGACCTTTGACGATACTTTCTCAGGAAATTGAATGAATACTTCCATTATTTTGGTCTGTACTATTTTTTATATGAAGGCATGTTTTCTTTTAACTTAAATGCTCTCCTAATATTTGAAACATTTATCTTATCGAAAAATGGACAACACCAGTCGATTTGTCGTATCAAAGAACCCTTATTCTCATAATTTCAGTATTTTTTGAGAGGAAAAACATTTTTCGTCAAATATGTAGTATAGTAAGGAAAATATTGCATTTTTCGCAATACTCCAAAAATATATTTTTGGCCGATCATCCTCTCGAAACATGTTCGATTAGATGAAATTTCATCTAAAATCGATAGGTGACTTTGTTAATGCCCTAATTCTATCAATTTTTGAATAACTATGGATATTTGATTTTACCCTCTTCATTGGATACTCGAAGTTTGACGCACTCTACTTCTGAATCGCATAATTTTAGAGCACTCACGATTTTTTATATCATAGATTGGACCTTTGACGATACTTTCTCAGAAAATTGAATGAATACTTCCATTATTTTGGTCTGTACTATTTTTTATATGAAGGCATGTTTTCTTTTAATTTAAATGCTCTCCTAATATTTGAAACATTTATCTTATCGAAAAATGGAAAACACCAGTCGATTTGTCGTATCAGAGAACCCTTATTCTCATAATTTCAGTATTTTTTGAGAGGAGAAACATTTTTCGTCAAATATGTAGCTGGACTATAGTAAGGAAAATATTGCATTTTTCGCAATACTGCCAAAATGTATTTTTGGCCGATCATCCTCTCGAAACATGTTCGATTAGATGAAATTTCATCTAAAATCGATAGGTGACTTTGTTAATGCCCTAATTCTATCAATTTTTGAATACCTATGGATATTTGATTTTACCCTCTTCATTGGATACTCCAAGTTTGACGCACTCTACTTCTGAATCGCATCATTTTAGAGCACTCCCGATTTTTTATATCATAGATTGGACCTTTGACGATACTTTCTCAGAAAATTGAATGAATACTTCCATTATTTTGGTCTGTACTATTTTTTATATGGAGGCATGTTTTCTTTTAACTTAAATGCTCTCCTAATATTTGAAACATTCATCTTATCGAAAAATGGACAACACCAGTCGATTTGTCGTATCAAAGAACCCTTATTCTCATAATTTCAGTATTTTTTGAGAGGAAAAACATTTTTCGTCAAATATGTAGCTGGACTATAGTAAGGAAAATATTGCATTTTTCGCAATACTGCCAAAATATATTTTTGGCCGATCATCCTCTCGAAACATGTTCGATTAGATGAAATTTCATCTAAAATCGATAGGTGACTTTGTTAATGCCCTAATTCTATCAATTTTTGAATACCTATGGATATTTGATTTTACCCTCTTCATTGGATACTCCAAGTTTGACGCACTCTACTTCTGAATCGCATCATTTTAGAGCACTCCCGATTTTTTATATCATAGATTGGACCTTTGACGATACTTTCTCAGAAAATTGAATGAATACTTCCATTATTTTGGTCTGTACTATTTTTTATATGGAGGTATGTTTTCTTTTAACTTAAATGCTCTCCTAATATTTGAAACATTCATCTTATCGAAAAATGGACAACACCAGTCGATTTGTCGTATCAAAGAACCCTTATTCTCATAATTTCAGTATTTTTTGAGAGGAAAAACATTTTTCGTCAAATATGTAGCTGGACTATAGTAAGGAAAATATTGCATTTTTCGCAATACTCCAAAAATATATTTTTGGCCTATCATCCTCTCGAAACATGTTCGATTAGATGAAATTTCATCTAAAATCGATAGGTGACTTTGTTAATGCCCTAATTCTATCAATTTTTGAATACCTATGGATATTTGATTTTACCCTCTTCATTGGATACTCCAAGTTTGACGCACTCTACTTCTGAATCGCATCATTTTAGAGCACTCCCGATTTTTTATATCATAGATTGGACCTTTGACGATACTTTCTCAGAAAATTGAATGAATACTTCCATTATTTTGGTCTGTACTATTTTTTATATGAAGGCATGTTTTCTTTTAATTTAAATGCTCTCCTAATATTTGAAACATTTATCTTATCGAAAAATGGAAAACACCAGTCGATTTGTCGTATCAGAGAACCCTTATTCTCATAATTTCAGTATTTTTTGAGAGGAAAAACATTTTTCGTCAAATATGTAGCTGGACTATAGTAAGGAAAATATTGCATTTTTCGCAATACTGCCAAAATATATTTTTGGCCGATCATCCTCTCGAAACATGTTCGATTAGATGAAATTTCATCTAAAATCGATAGGTGACTTTGTTAATGCCCTAATTCTATCAATTTTTGAATACCTATGGATATTTGATTTTACCCTCTTCATTGGATACTCCAAGTTTGACGCACTCTACTTCTGAATCGCATCATTTTAGAGCACTCCCGATTTTTTATATCATAGATTGGACCTTTGACGATACTTTCTCAGAAAATTGAATGAATACTTCCATTATTTTGGTCTGTACTATTTTTTATATGGAGGCATGTTTTCTTTTAACTTAAATGCTCTCCTAATATTTGAAACATTCATCTTATCGAAAAATGGACAACACCAGTCGATTTGTCGTATCAAAGAACCCTTATTCTCATAATTTCAGTATTTTTTGAGAGGAAAAACATTTTTCGTCAAATATGTAGCTGGACTATAGTAAGGAAAATATTGCATTTTTCGCAATACTCCAAAAATATATTTTTGGCCTATCATCCTCTCGAAACATGTTCGATTAGATGAAATTTCATCTAAAATCGATAGGTGACTTTGTTAATGCCCTAATTCTATCAATTTTTGAATACCTATGGATATTTGATTTTACCCTCTTCATTGGATACTCCAAGTTTGACGCACTCTACTTCTGAATCGCATCATTTTAGAGCACTCCCGATTTTTTATATCATAGATTGGACCTTTGACGATACTTTCTCAGGAAATTGAATGAATACTTCCATTATTTTGGTCTGTACTATTTTTTATATGAAGGCATGTTTTCTTTTAACTTAAATGCTCTCCTAATATTTGAAACATTCATCTCATCGAAAAATGGACAACACCAGTCGATTTGTTGTATCAAAAAACCCTTATTCTCATAATTTCAGTATTTTTTGAGAGGAAAAACATTTTTCGTCAAATATGTAGCTGGACTATAGTAAGGAAAATATTGCATTTTTCGCTATACTCCAAAAATATATTTTTGGCCTATCATCCTCTCGAAACATGTTCGATTAGATGCAATTTCATCTAAAATCGATAGGTGACTTTGTTAATGCCCTAATTCTATCAATTTTTGAATAACTATGGATATTTGATTTTACCCTCTTCATTGGATACTCCAAGTTTGACTCACTCTACTTCTGAATCGCATCATTTTAGAGCACTCCCGATTTTTTATATCATAGATTGGACCTTTGACGATACTTTCTCAGGAAATTGAATGAATACTTCCATTATTTTGGTCTGTACTATTTTTTATATGAAGGCATGTTTTCTTTTAACTTAAATGCTCTCCTAATATTTGAAACATTAATCTCATCGAAAAATGGACAACACCAGTCGATTTGTTGTATCAAAAAACCCTTATTCTCATAATTTCAGTATTTTTTGAGAGGAAAAACATTTTTCGTCAAATATGTAGCTGGACTATAGTAAGGAAAATATTGCATTTTTCGCTATACTCCAAAAATATATTTTTGGCCTATCATCCTCTCGAAACATGTTCGAATAGATGCAATTTCATCTAAAATCGATAGGTGACTTTGTTAATGCCCTAATTCTATCAATTTTTGAATAACTATGGATATTTGATTTTACCCTCTTCATTGGATACTCCAAGTTTGACTCACTCTACTTCTGAATCGCATCATTTTAGAGCACTCCCGATTTTTTATATCATAGATTGGACCTTTGACGATACTTTCTCAGGAAATTGAATGAATACTTCCATTATTTTGGTCTGTACTATTTTTTATATGAAGGCATGTTTTCTTTTAACTTAAATGCTCTCCTAATATTTGAAACATTTATCTTATCGAAAAATGGACAACACCAGTCGATTTGTCGTATCAAAGAACCCTTATTCTCATAATTTCAGTATTTTTTGAGAGGAAAAACATTTTTCGTCAAATATGTAGTATAGTAAGGAAAATATTGCATTTTTCGCAATACTCCAAAAATATATTTTTGGCCGATCATCCTCTCGAAACATGTTCGATTAGATGAAATTTCATCTAAAATCGATAGGTGACTTTGTTAATGCCCTAATTCTATCAATTTTTGAATAACTATGGATATTTGATTTTACCCTCTTCATTGGATACTCCAAGTTTGACGCACTCTACTTCTGAATCGCATCATTTTAGAGCACTCACGATTTTTTATATCATAGATTGGACCTTTGACGATACTTTCTCAGGAAATTGAATGAATACTTCCATTATTTTGGTCTGTACTATTTTTTATATGAAGGCATGTTTTCTTTTAACTTAAATGCTCTCCTAATATTTGAAACATTTATCTTATCGAAAAATGGAAAACACCAGTCGATTTATCGTATCAGAGAACCCTTATTCTCATAATTTCAGTATTTTTTGAGAGGAGAAACATTTTTCGTCAAATATGTAGCTGGACTATAGTAAGGAAAATATTGCATTTTTCGCAATACTGCCAAAATGTATTTTTGGCCGATCATCCTCTCGAAACATGTTCGATTAGATGAAATTTCATCTAAAATCGATAGGTGACTTTGTTAATGCCCTAATTCTATCAATTTTTGAATACCTATGGATATTTGATTTTACCCTCTTCATTGGATACTCCAAGTTTGACGCACTCTACTTCTGAATCGCATCATTTTAGAGCACTCACGATTTTTTATATCATAGATTGGACCTTTGACGATACTTTCTCAGAAAATTGAATGAATACTTCCATTATTTTGGTCTGTACTATTTTTTATATGAAGGCATGTTTTCTTTTAATTTAAATGCTCTCCTAATATTTGAAACATTTATCTTATCGAAAAATGGAAAACACCAGTCGATTTGTCGTATCAGAGAACCCTTATTCTCATAATTTCAGTATTTTTTGAGAGGAGAAACATTTTTCGTCAAATATGTAGCTGGACTATAGTAAGGAAAATATTGCATTTTTCGCAATACTCCAAAAATATATTTTTGGCCTATCATCCTCTCGAAACATGTTCGATTAGATGAAATTTCATCTAAAATCGATAGGTGACTTTGTTAATGCCCTAATTCTATCAATTTTTGAATACCTATGGATATTTGATTTTACCCTCTTCATTGGATACTCCAAGTTTGACGCACTCTACTTCTGAATCGCATCATTTTAGAGCACTCCCGATTTTTTATATCATAGATTGGACCTTTGACGATACTTTCTCAGGAAATTGAATGAATACTTCCATTATTTTGGTCTGTACTATTTTTTATATGAAGGCATGTTTTCTTTTAACTTAAATGCTCTCCTAATATTTGAAACATTCATCTCATCGAAAAATGGACAACACCAGTCGATTTGTTGTATCAAAAAACCCTTATTCTCATAATTTCAGTATTTTTTGAGAGGAAAAACATTTTTCGTCAAATATGTAGCTGGACTATAGTAAGGAAAATATTGCATTTTTCGCTATACTCCAAAAATATATTTTTGGCCTATCATCCTCTCGAAACATGTTCGATTAGATGCAATTTCATCTAAAATCGATAGGTGACTTTGTTAATGCCCTAATTCTATCAATTTTTGAATAACTATGGATATTTGATTTTACCCTCTTCATTGGATACTCCAAGTTTGACTCACTCTACTTCTGAATCGCATCATTTTAGAGCACTCCCGATTTTTTATATCATAGATTGGACCTTTGACGATACTTTCTCAGGAAATTGAATGAATACTTCCATTATTTTGGTCTGTACTATTTTTTATATGAAGGCATGTTTTCTTTTAACTTAAATGCTCTCCTAATATTTGAAACATTCATCTCATCGAAAAATGGACAACACCAGTCGATTTGTTGTATCAAAAAACCCTTATTCTCATAATTTCAGTATTTTTTGAGAGGAAAAACATTTTTCGTCAAATATGTAGCTGGACTATAGTAAGGAAAATATTGCATTTTTCGCTATACTCCAAAAATATATTTTTGGCCTATCATCCTCTCGAAACATGTTCGATTAGATGCAATTTCATCTAAAATCGATAGGTGACTTTGTTAATGCCCTAATTCTATCAATTTTTGAATAACTATGGATATTTGATTTTACCCTCTTCATTGGATACTCCAAGTTTGACTCACTCTACTTCTGAATCGCATCATTTTAGAGCACTCCCGATTTTATATATCATAGATTGGACCTTTGACGATACTTTCTCAGGAAATTGAATGAATACTTCCATTATTTTGGTCTGTACTATTTTTTATATGAAGGCATGTTTTCTTTTAGCTTAAATGCTCTCCTAATATTTGAAACATTTATCTTATCGAAAAATGGACAACACCAGTCGATTTGTCGTATCAAAGAACCCTTATTCTCATAATTTCAAAATTTTTTGAGAGGAAAAACATTTTTCGTCAAATATGTAGTATAGTAAGGAAAATATTGCATTTTTCGCAATACTCCAAAAATATATTTTTGGCCGATCATCCTCTCGAAACATGTTCGATTAGATGAAATTTCATCTAAAATCGATAGGTGACTTTGTTAATGCCCTAATTCTATCAATTTTTGAATAACTATGGATATTTGATTTTACCCTCTTCATTGGATACTCGAAGTTTGACGCACTCTACTTCTGAATCGCATAATTTTAGAGCACTCACGATTTTTTATATCATAGATTGGACCTTTGACGATACTTTCTCAGAAAATTGAATGAATACTTCCATTATTTTGGTCTGTACTATTTTTTATATGAAAGCATGTTTTCTTTTAATTTAAATGCTCTCCTAATATTTGAAACATTTATCTTATCGAAAAATGGAAAACACCAGTCGATTTGTCGTATCAGAGAACCCTTATTCTCATAATTTCAGTATTTTTTGAGAGGAGAAACATTTTTCGTCAAATATGTAGCTGGACTATAGTAAGGAAAATATTGCATTTTTCGCAATACTGCCAAAATGTATTTTTGGCCGATCATCCTCTCGAAACATGTTCGATTAGATGAAATTTCATCTAAAATCGATAGGTGACTTTGTTAATGCCCTAATTCTATCAATTTTTGAATACCTATGGATATTTGATTTTACCCTCTTCATTGGATACTCCAAGTTTGACGCACTCTACTTCTGAATCGCATCATTTTAGAGCACTCCCGATTTTTTATATCATAGATTGGACCTTTGACGATACTTTCTCAGAAAATTGAATGAATACTTCCATTATTTTGGTCTGTACTATTTTTTATATGGAGGCATGTTTTCTTTTAACTTAAATGCTCTCCTAATATTTGAAACATTCATCTTATCGAAAAATGGACAACACCAGTCGATTTGTCGTATCAAAGAACCCTTATTCTCATAATTTCAGTATTTTTTGAGAGGAAAAACATTTTTCGTCAAATATGTAGCTGGACTATAGTAAGGAAAATATTGCATTTTTCGCAATACTCCAAAAATATATTTTTGGCCTATCATCCTCTCGAAACATGTTCGATTAGATGAAATTTCATCTAAAATCGATAGGTGACTTTGTTAATGCCCTAATTCTATCAATTTTTGAATACCTATGGATATTTGATTTTACCCTCTTCATTGGATACTCCAAGTTTGACGCACTCTACTTCTGAATCGCATCATTTTAGAGCACTCCCGATTTTTTATATCATAGATTGGACCTTTGACGATACTTTCTCAGAAAATTGAATGAATACTTCCATTATTTTGGTCTGTACTATTTTTTATATGAAGGCATGTTTTCTTTTAATTTAAATGCTCTCCTAATATTTGAAACATTTATCTTATCGAAAAATGGAAAACACCAGTCGATTTGTCGTATCAGAGAACCCTTATTCTCATAATTTCAGTATTTTTTGAGAGGAGAAACATTTTTCGTCAAATATGTAGCTGGACTATAGTAAGGAAAATATTGCATTTTTCGCAATACTGCCAAAATGTATTTTTGGCCGATCATCCTCTCGAAACATGTTCGATTAGATGAAATTTCATCAAAAATCGATAGGTGACTTTGTTAATGCCCTAATTCTATCAATTTTTGAATACCTATGGATATTTGATTTTACCCTCTTCATTGGATACTCCAAGTTTGACGCACTCTACTTCTGAATCGCATCATTTTAGAGCACTCCCGATTTTTTATATCATAGATTGGACCTTTGACGATACTTTCTCAGAAAATTGAATGAATACTTCCATTATTTTGGTCTGTACTATTTTTTATATGGAGGCATGTTTTCTTTTAACTTAAATGCTCTCCTAATATTTGAAACATTCATCTTATCGAAAAATGGACAACACCAGTCGATTTGTCGTATCAAAGAACCCTTATTCTCATAATTTCAGTATTTTTTGAGAGGAAAACATTTTTCGTCAAATATGTAGCTGGACTATAGTAAGGAAAATATTGCATTTTTCGCAATACTCCAAAAATATATTTTTGGCCTATCATCCTCTCGAAACATGTTCGATTAGATGAAATTTCATCTAAAATCGATAGGTGACTTTGTTAATGCCCTAATTCTATCAATTTTTGAATACCTATGGATATTTGATTTTACCCTCTTCATTGGATACTCCAAGTTTGACGCACTCTACTTCTGAATCGCATCATTTTAGAGCACTCCCGATTTTTTATATCATAGATTGGACCTTTGACGATACTTTCTCAGAAAATTGAATGAATACTTCCATTATTTTGGTCTGTACTATTTTTTATATGAAGGCATGTTTTCTTTTAATTTAAATGCTCTCCTAATATTTGAAACATTTATCTTATCGAAAAATGGAAAACACCAGTCGATTTGTCGTATCAGAAAACCCTTATTCTCATAATTTCAGTATTTTTTGAGAGGAAAAACATTTTTCGTCAAATATGTAGCTGGACTATAGTAAGGAAAATATTGCATTTTTCGCAATACTGCCAAAATATATTTTTGGCCGATCATCCTCTCGAAACATGTTCGATTAGATGAAATTTCATCTAAAATCGATAGGTGACTTTGTTAATGCCCTAATTCTATCAATTTTTGAATACCTATGGATATTTGATTTTACCCTCTTCATTGGATACTCCAAGTTTGACGCACTCTACTTCTGAATCGCATCATTTCAGAGCACTCCCGATTTTTTATATCATAGATTGGACCTTTGACGATACTTTCTCAGAAAATTGAATGAATACTTCCATTATTTTGGTCTGTACTATTTTTTATATGGAGGCATGTTTTCTTTTAACTTAAATGCTCTCCTAATATTTGAAACATTCATCTTATCGAAAAATGGACAACACCAGTCGATTTGTCGTATCAAAGAACCCTTATTCTCATAATTTCAGTATTTTTTGAGAGGAAAAACATTTTTCGTCAAATATGTAGCTGGACTATAGTAAGGAAAATATTGCATTTTTCGCAATACTCCAAAAATATATTTTTGGCCTATCATCCTCTCGAAACATGTTCGATTAGATGAAATTTCATCTAAAATCGATAGGTGACTTTGTTAATGCCCTAATTCTATCAATTTTTGAATACCTATGGATATTTGATTTTACCCTCTTCATTGGATACTCCAAGTTTGACGCACTCTACTTCTGAATCGCATCATTTTAGAGCACTCCCGATTTTTTATATCATAGATTGGACCTTTGACGATACTTTCTCAGGAAATTGAATGAATACTTCCATTATTTTGGTCTGTACTATTTTTTATATGAAGGCATGTTTTCTTTTAACTTAAATGCTCTCCTAATATTTGAAACATTCATCTCATCGAAAAATGGACAACACCAGTCGATTTGTTGTATCAAAAAACCCTTATTCTCATAATTTCAGTATTTTTTGAGAGGAAAAACATTTTTCGTCAAATATGTAGCTGGACTATAGTAAGGAAAATATTGCATTTTTCGCTATACTCCAAAAATATATTTTTGGCCTATCATCCTCTCGAAACATGTTCGATTAGATGCAATTTCATCTAAAATCGATAGGTGACTTTGTTAATGCCCTAATTCTATCAATTTTTGAATAACTATGGATATTTGATTTTACCCTCTTCATTGGATACTCCAAGTTTGACTCACTCTACTTCTGAATCGCATCATTTTAGAGCACTCCCGATTTTTTATATCATAGATTGGACCTTTGACGATACTTTCTCAGGAAATTGAATGAATACTTCCATTATTTTGGTCTGTACTATTTTTTATATGAAGGCATGTTTTCTTTTAACTTAAATGCTCTCCTAATATTTGAAACATTTATCTTATCGAAAAATGGACAACACCAGTCGATTTGTCGTATCAAAGAACCCTTATTCTCATAATTTCAGTATTTTTTGAGAGGAAAAACATTTTTCGTCAAATATGTAGTATAGTAAGGAAAATATTGCATTTTTCGCAATACTCCAAAAATATATTTTTGGCCGATCATCCTCTCGAAACATGTTCGATTAGATGAAATTTCATCTAAAATCGATAGGTGACTTTGTTAATGCCCTAATTCTATCAATTTTTGAATAACTATGGATATTTGATTTTACCCTCTTCATTGGATACTCGAAGTTTGACGCACTCTACTTCTGAATCGCATAATTTTAGAGCACTCACGATTTTTTATATCATAGATTGGACCTTTGACGATACTTTCTCAGAAAATTGAATGAATACTTCCATTATTTTGGTCTGTACTATTTTTTATATGAAGGCATGTTTTCTTTTAATTTAAATGCTCTCCTAATATTTGAAACATTTATCTTATCGAAAAATGGAAAACACCAGTCGATTTATCGTATCAGAGAACCCTTATTCTCATAATTTCAGTATTTTTTGAGAGGAGAAACATTTTTCGTCAAATATGTAGCTGGACTATAGTAAGGAAAATATTGCATTTTTCGCAATACTGCCAAAATGTATTTTTGGCCGATCATCCTCTCGAAACATGTTCGATTAGATGAAATTTCATCTAAAATCGATAGGTGACTTTGTTAATGCCCTAATTCTATCAATTTTTGAATACCTATGGATATTTGATTTTACCCTCTTCATTGGATACTCCAAGTTTGACGCACTCTACTTCTGAATCGCATCATTTTAGAGCACTCCCGATTTTTTATATCATAGATTGGACCTTTGACGATACTTTCTCAGAAAATTGAATGAATACTTCCATTATTTTGGTCTGTACTATTTTTTATATGGAGGCATGTTTTCTTTTAACTTAAATGCTCTCCTAATATTTGAAACATTCATCTTATCGAAAAATGGACAACACCAGTCGATTTGTCGTATCAAAGAACCCTTATTCTCATAATTTCAGTATTTTTTGAGAGGAAAAACATTTTTCGTCAAATATGTAGCTGGACTATAGTAAGGAAAATATTGCATTTTTCGCAATACTGCCAAAATATATTTTTGGCCGATCATCCTCTCGAAACATGTTCGATTAGATGAAATTTCATCTAAAATCGATAGGTGACTTTGTTAATGCCCTAATTCTATCAATTTTTGAATACCTATGGATATTTGATTTTACCCTCTTCATTGGATACTCCAAGTTTGACGCACTCTACTTCTGAATCGCATCATTTTAGAGCACTCCCGATTTTTTATATCATAGATTGGACCTTTGACGATACTTTCTCAGAAAATTGAATGAATACTTCCATTATTTTGGTCTGTACTATTTTTTATATGGAGGTATGTTTTCTTTTAACTTAAATGCTCTCCTAATATTTGAAACATTCATCTTATCGAAAAATGGACAACACCAGTCGATTTGTCGTATCAAAGAACCCTTATTCTCATAATTTCAGTATTTTTTGAGAGGAAAAACATTTTTCGTCAAATATGTAGCTGGACTATAGTAAGGAAAATATTGCATTTTTCGCAATACTCCAAAAATATATTTTTGGCCTATCATCCTCTCGAAACATGTTCGATTAGATGAAATTTCATCTAAAATCGATAGGTGACTTTGTTAATGCCCTAATTCTATCAATTTTTGAATACCTATGGATATTTGATTTTACCCTCTTCATTGGATACTCCAAGTTTGACGCACTCTACTTCTGAATCGCATCATTTTAGAGCACTCCCGATTTTTTATATCATAGATTGGACCTTTGACGATACTTTCTCAGAAAATTGAATGAATACTTCCATTATTTTGGTCTGTACTATTTTTTATATGAAGGCATGTTTTCTTTTAATTTAAATGCTCTCCTAATATTTGAAACATTTATCTTATCGAAAAATGGAAAACACCAGTCGATTTGTCGTATCAGAGAACCCTTATTCTCATAATTTCAGTATTTTTTGAGAGGAAAAACATTTTTCGTCAAATATGTAGCTGGACTATAGTAAGGAAAATATTGCATTTTTCGCAATACTGCCAAAATATATTTTTGGCCGATCATCCTCTCGAAACATGTTCGATTAGATGAAATTTCATCTAAAATCGATAGGTGACTTTGTTAATGCCCTAATTCTATCAATTTTTGAATACCTATGGATATTTGATTTTACCCTCTTCATTGGATACTCCAAGTTTGACGCACTCTACTTCTGAATCGCATCATTTTAGAGCACTCCCGATTTTTTATATCATAGATTGGACCTTTGACGATACTTTCTCAGAAAATTGAATGAATACTTCCATTATTTTGGTCTGTACTATTTTTTATATGGAGGCATGTTTTCTTTTAACTTAAATGCTCTCCTAATATTTGAAACATTCATCTTATCGAAAAATGGACAACACCAGTCGATTTGTCGTATCAAAGAACCCTTATTCTCATAATTTCAGTATTTTTTGAGAGGAAAAACATTTTTCGTCAAATATGTAGCTGGACTATAGTAAGGAAAATATTGCATTTTTCGCAATACTCCAAAAATATATTTTTGGCCTATCATCCTCTCGAAACATGTTCGATTAGATGAAATTTCATCTAAAATCGATAGGTGACTTTGTTAATGCCCTAATTCTATCAATTTTTGAATACCTATGGATATTTGATTTTACCCTCTTCATTGGATACTCCAAGTTTGACGCACTCTACTTCTGAATCGCATCATTTTAGAGCACTCCCGATTTTTTATATCATAGATTGGACCTTTGACGATACTTTCTCAGGAAATTGAATGAATACTTCCATTATTTTGGTCTGTACTATTTTTTATATGAAGGCATGTTTTCTTTTAACTTAAATGCTCTCCTAATATTTGAAACATTCATCTCATCGAAAAATGGACAACACCAGTCGATTTGTTGTATCAAAAAACCCTTATTCTCATAATTTCAGTATTTTTTGAGAGGAAAAACATTTTTCGTCAAATATGTAGCTGGACTATAGTAAGGAAAATATTGCATTTTTCGCTATACTCCAAAAATATATTTTTGGCCTATCATCCTCTCGAAACATGTTCGATTAGATGCAATTTCATCTAAAATCGATAGGTGACTTTGTTAATGCCCTAATTCTATCAATTTTTGAATAACTATGGATATTTGATTTTACCCTCTTCATTGGATACTCCAAGTTTGACTCACTCTACTTCTGAATCGCATCATTTTAGAGCACTCCCGATTTTTTATATCATAGATTGGACCTTTGACGATACTTTCTCAGGAAATTGAATGAATACTTCCATTATTTTGGTCTGTACTATTTTTTATATGAAGGCATGTTTTCTTTTAACTTAAATGCTCTCCTAATATTTGAAACATTAATCTCATCGAAAAATGGACAACACCAGTCGATTTGTTGTATCAAAAAACCCTTATTCTCATAATTTCAGTATTTTTTGAGAGGAAAAACATTTTTCGTCAAATATGTAGCTGGACTATAGTAAGGAAAATATTGCATTTTTCGCTATACTCCAAAAATATATTTTTGGCCTATCATCCTCTCGAAACATGTTCGATTAGATGCAATTTCATCTAAAATCGATAGGTGACTTTGTTAATGCCCTAATTCTATCAATTTTTGAATAACTATGGATATTTGATTTTACCCTCTTCATTGGATACTCCAAGTTTGACTCACTCTACTTCTGAATCGCATCATTTTAGAGCACTCCCGATTTTTTATATCATAGATTGGACCTTTGACGATACTTTCTCAGGAAATTGAATGAATACTTCCATTATTTTGGTCTGTACTATTTTTTATATGAAGGCATGTTTTCTTTTAACTTAAATGCTCTCCTAATATTTGAAACATTTATCTTATCGAAAAATGGACAACACCAGTCGATTTGTCGTATCAAAGAACCCTTATTCTCATAATTTCAGTATTTTTTGAGAGGAAAAACATTTTTCGTCAAATATGTAGTATAGTAAGGAAAATATTGCATTTTTCGCAATACTCCAAAAATATATTTTTGGCCGATCATCCTCTCGAAACATGTTCGATTAGATGAAATTTCATCTAAAATCGATAGGTGACTTTGTTAATGCCCTAATTCTATCAATTTTTGAATAACTATGGATATTTGATTTTACCCTCTTCATTGGATACTCGAAGTTTGACGCACTCTACTTCTGAATCGCATAATTTTAGAGCACTCACGATTTTTTATATCATAGATTGGACCTTTGACGATACTTTCTCAGAAAATTGAATGAATACTTCCATTATTTTGGTCTGTACTATTTTTTATATGAAGGCATGTTTTCTTTTAATTTAAATGCTCTCCTAATATTTGAAACATTTATCTTATCGAAAAATGGAAAACACCAGTCGATTTGTCGTATCAGAGAACCCTTATTCTCATAATTTCAGTATTTTTTGAGAGGAGAAACATTTTTCGTCAAATATGTAGCTGGACTATAGTAAGGAAAATATTGCATTTTTCGCAATACTGCTAAAATGTATTTTTGGCCGATCATCCTCTCGAAACATGTTCGATTAGATGAAATTTCATCTAAAATCGATAGGTGACTTTGTTAATGCCCTAATTCTATCAATTTTTGAATACCTATGGATATTTGATTTTACCCTCTTCATTGGATACTCCAAGTTTGACGCACTCTACTTCTGAATCGCATCATTTTAGAGCACTCCCGATTTTTTATATCATAGATTGGACCTTTGACGATACTTTCTCAGAAAATTGAATGAATACTTCCATTATTTTGGTCTGTACTATTTTTTATATGGAGGCATGTTTTCTTTTAACTTAAATGCTCTCCTAATATTTGAAACATTCATCTTATCGAAAAATGGACAACACCAGTCGATTTGTCGTATCAAAGAACCCTTATTCTCATAATTTCAGTATTTTTTGAGAGGAAAAACATTTTTCGTCAAATATGTAGCTGGACTATAGTAAGGAAAATATTGCATTTTTCGCAATACTCCAAAAATATATTTTTGGCCTATCATGCTCTCGAAACATGTTCGATTAGATGAAATTTCATCTAAAATCGATAGGTGACTTTGTTAATGCCCTAATTCTATCAATTTTTGAATACCTATGGATATTTGATTTTACCCTCTTCATTGGATACTCCAAGTTTGACGCACTCTACTTCTGAATCGCATCATTTTAGAGCACTCCCGATTTTTTATATCATAGATTGGACCTTTGACGATACTTTCTCAGAAAATTGAATGAATACTTCCATTATTTTGGTCTGTACTATTTTTTATATGAAGGCATGTTTTCTTTTAATTTAAATGCTCTCCTAATATTTGAAACATTTATCTTATCGAAAAATGGAAAACACCAGTCGATTTGTCGTATCAGAGAACCCTTATTCTCATAATTTCAGTATTTTTTGAGAGGAAAAACATTTTTCGTCAAATATGTAGCTGGACTATAGTAAGGAAAATATTGCATTTTTCGCAATACTGCCAAAATATATTTTTGGCCGATCATCCTCTCGAAACATGTTCGATTAGATGAAATTTCATCTAAAATCGATAGGTGACTTTGTTAATGCCCTAATTCTATCAATTTTTGAATACCTATGGATATTTGATTTTACCCTCTTCATTGGATACTCCAAGTTTGACGCACTCTACTTCTGAATCGCATCATTTTAGAGCACTCCCGATTTTTTATATCATAGATTGGACCTTTGACGATACTTTCTCAGAAAATTGAATGAATACTTCCATTATTTTGGTCTGTACTATTTTTTATATGGAGGCATGTTTTCTTTTAACTTAAATGCTCTCCTAATATTTGAAACATTCATCTTATCGAAAAATGGACAACACCAGTCGATTTGTCGTATCAAAGAACCCTTATTCTCATAATTTCAGTATTTTTTGAGAGGAAAAACATTTTTCGTCAAATATGTAGCTGGACTATAGTAAGGAAAATATTGCATTTTTCGCAATACTCCAAAAATATATTTTTGGCCTATCATCCTCTCGAAACATGTTCGATTAGATGAAATTTCATCTAAAATCGATAGGTGACTTTGTTAATGCCCTAATTCTATCAATTTTTGAATACCTATGGATATTTGATTTTACCCTCTTCATTGGATACTCCAAGTTTGACGCACTCTACTTCTGAATCGCATCATTTTAGAGCACTCCCGATTTTTTATATCATGGATTGGACCTTTGACGATACTTTCTCAGGAAATTGAATGAATACTTCCATTATTTTGGTCTGTACTATTTTTTATATGAAGGCATGTTTTCTTTTAACTTAAATGCTCTCCTAATATTTGAAACATTCATCTCATCGAAAAATGGACAACACCAGTCGATTTGTTGTATCAAAAAACCCTTATTCTCATAATTTCAGTATTTTTTGAGAGGAAAAACATTTTTCGTCAAATATGTAGCTGGACTATAGTAAGGAAAATATTGCATTTTTCGCAATACTGCCAAAATATATTTTTGGCCGATCATCCTCTCGAAACATGTTCGATTAGATGAAATTTCATCTAAAATCGATAGGTGACTTTGTTAATGCCCTAATTCTATCAATTTTTGAATACCTATGGATATTTGATTTTACCCTCTTCATTGGATACTCCAAGTTTGACGCACTCTACTTCTGAATCGCATCATTTTAGAGCACTCCCGATTTTTTATATCATAGATTGGACCTTTGACGATACTTTCTCAGAAAATTGAATGAATACTTCCATTATTTTGGTCTGTACTATTTTTTATATGGAGGCATGTTTTCTTTTAACTTAAATGCTCTCCTAATATTTGAAACATTCATCTTATCGAAAAATGGACAACACCAGTCGATTTGTCGTATCAAAGAACCCTTATTCTCATAATTTCAGTATTTTTTGAGAGGAAAAACATTTTTCGTCAAATATGTAGCTGGACTATAGTAAGGAAAATATTGCATTTTTCGCAATACTCCAAAAATATATTTTTGGCATATCATCCTCTCGAAACATGTTCGATTAGATGAAATTTCATCTAAAATCGATAGGTGACTTTGTTAATGCCCTAATTCTATCAATTTTTGAATACCTATGGATATTTGATTTTACCCTCTTCATTGGATACTCCAAGTTTGACGCACTCTACTTCTGAATCGCATCATTTTAGAGCACTCCCGATTTTTTATATCATAGATTGGACCTTTGACGATACTTTCTCAGAAAATTGAATGAATACTTCCATTATTTTGGTCTGTACTATTTTTTATATGAAGGCATGTTTTCTTTTAATTTAAATGCTCTCCTAATATTTGAAACATTTATCTTATCGAAAAATGGAAAACACCAGTCGATTTGTCGTATCAGAGAACCCTTATTCTCATAATTTCAGTATTTTTTGAGAGGAAAAACATTTTTCGTCAAATATGTAGCTGGACTATAGTAAGGAAAATATTGCATTTTTCGCAATACTGCCAAAATATATTTTTGGCCGATCATCCTCTCGAAACATGTTCGATTAGATGAAATTTCATCTAAAATCGATAGGTGACTTTGTTAATGCCCTAATTCTATCAATTTTTGAATACCTATGGATATTTGATTTTACCCTCTTCATTGGATACTCCAAGTTTGACGCACTCTACTTCTGAATCGCATCATTTTAGAGCACTCCCGATTTTTTATATCATAGATTGGACCTTTGACGATACTTTCTCAGGAAATTGAATGAATACTTCCATTATTTTGGTCTGTACTATTTTTTATATGAAGGCATGTTTTCTTTTAACTTAAATGCTCTCCTAATATTTGAAACATTTATCTTATCGAAAAATGGACAACACCAGTCGATTTGTCGTATCAAAGAACCCTTATTCTCATAATTTCAGTATTTTTTGAGAGGAAAAACATTTTTCGTCAAATATGTAGTATAGTAAGGAAAATATTGCATTTTTCGCAATACTCCAAAAATATATTTTTGGCCGATCATCCTCTCGAAACATGTTCGATTAGATGAAATTTCATCTAAAATCGATAGGTGACTTTGTTAATGCCCTAATTCTATCAATTTTTGAATAACTATGGATATTTGATTTTACCCTCTTCATTGGATACTCGAAGTTTGACGCACTCTACTTCTGAATCGCATAATTTTAGAGCACTCACGATTTTTTATATCATAGATTGGACCTTTGACGATACTTTCTCAGAAAATTGAATGAATACTTCCATTATTTTGGTCTGTACTATTTTTTATATGAAGGCATGTTTTCTTTTAATTTAAATGCTCTCCTAATATTTGAAACATTTATCTTATCGAAAAATGGAAAACACCAGTCGATTTGTCGTATCAGAGAACCCTTATTCTCATAATTTCAGTATTTTTTGAGAGGAGAAACATTTTTCGTCAAATATGTAGCTGGACTATAGTAAGGAAAATATTGCATTTTTCGCAATACTGCCAAAATGTATTTTTGGCCGATCATCCTCTCGAAACATGTTCGATTAGATGAAATTTCATCTAAAATCGATAGGTGACTTTGTTAATGCCCTAATTCTATCAATTTTTGAATACCTATGGATATTTGATTTTACCCTCTTCATTGGATACTCCAAGTTTGACGCACTCTACTTCTGAATCGCATCATTTTAGAGCACTCCCGATTTTTTATATCATAGATTGGACCTTTGACGATACTTTCTCAGAAAATTGAATGAATACTTCCATTATTTTGGTCTGTACTATTTTTTATATGGAGGCATGTTTTCTTTTAACTTAAATGCTCTCCTAATATTTGAAACATTCATCTTATCGAAAAATGGACAACACCAGTCGATTTGTCGTATCAAAGAACCCTTATTCTCATAATTTCAGTATTTTTTGAGAGGAAAAACATTTTTCGTCAAATATGTAGCTGGACTATAGTAAGGAAAATATTGCATTTTTCGCAATACTCCAAAAATATATTTTTGGCCTATCATCCTCTCGAAACATGTTCGATTAGATGAAATTTCATCTAAAATCGATAGGTGACTTTGTTAATGCCCTAATTCTATCAATTTTTGAATACCTATGGATATTTGATTTTACCCTCTTCATTGGATACTCCAAGTTTGACGCACTCTACTTCTGAATCGCATCATTTTAGAGCACTCCCGATTTTTAATATCATAGATTGGACCTTTGACGATACTTTCTCAGAAAATTGAATGAATACTTCCATTATTTTGGTCTGTACTATTTTTTATATGAAGGCATGTTTTCTTTTAATTTAAATGCTCTCCTAATATTTGAAACATTTATCTTATCGAAAAATGGAAAACACCAGTCGATTTGTCGTATCAGAGAACCCTTATTCTCATAATTTCAGTATTTTTTGAGAGGAAAAACATTTTTCGTCAAATATTAGCTGGACTATAGTAAGGAAAATATTGCATTTTTCGCAATACTGCCAAAATATATTTTTGGCCGATCATCCTCTCGAAACATGTTCGATTAGATGAAATTTCATCTAAAATCGATAGGTGACTTTGTTAATGCCCTAATTCTATCAATTTTTGAATACCTATGGATATTTGATTTTACCCTCTTCATTGGATACTCCAAGTTTGACGCACTCTACTTCTGAATCGCATCATTTTAGAGCACTCCCGATTTTTTATATCATAGATTGGACCTTTGACGATACTTTCTCAGAAAATTGAATGAATACTTCCATTATTTTGGTCTGTACTATTTTTTATATGGAGGCATGTTTTCTTTTAACTTAAATGCTCTCCTAATATTTGAAACATTCATCTTATCGAAAAATGGACAACACCAGTCGATTTGTCGTATCAAAGAACCCTTATTCTCATAATTTCAGTATTTTTTGAGAGGAAAAACATTTTTCGTCAAATATGTAGCTGGACTATAGTAAGGAAAATATTGCATTTTTCGCAATACTCCAAAAATATATTTTTGGCCTATCATCCTCTCGAAACATGTTCGATTAGATGAAATTTCATCTAAAATCGATAGGTGACTTTGTTAATGCCCTAATTCTATCAATTTTTGAATACCTATGGATATTTGATTTTACCCTCTTCATTGGATACTCCAAGTTTGACGCACTCTACTTCTGAATCGCATCATTTTAGAGCACTCCCGATTTTTTATATCATAGATTGGACCTTTGACGATACTTTCTCAGGAAATTGAATGAATACTTCCATTATTTTGGTCTGTACTATTTTTTATATGAAGGCATGTTTTCTTTTAACTTAAATGCTCTCCTAAGATTTGAAACATTCATCTCATCGAAAAATGGACAACACCAGTCGATTTGTTGTATCAAAAAACCCTTATTCTCATAATTTCAGTATTTTTTGAGAGGAAAAACATTTTTCGTCAAATATGTAGCTGGACTATAGTAAGGAAAATATTGCATTTTTCGCAATACTGCCAAAATATATTTTTGGCCGATCATCCTCTCGAAACATGTTCGATTAGATGAAATTTCATCTAAAATCGATAGGTGACTTTGTTAATGCCCTAATTCTATCAATTTTTGAATACCTATGGATATTTGATTTTACCCTCTTCATTGGATACTCCAAGTTTGACGCACTCTACTTCTGAATCGCATCATTTTAGAGCACTCCCGATTTTTTATATCATAGATTGGACCTTTGACGATACTTTCTCAGAAAATTGAATGAATACTTCCATTATTTTGGTCTGTACTATTTTTTATATGGAGGCATGTTTTCTTTTAACTTAAATGCTCTCCTAATATTTGAAACATTCATCTTATCGAAAAATGGACAACACCAGTCGATTTGTCGTATCAAAGAACCCTTATTCTCATAATTTCAGTATTTTTTGAGAGGAAAAACATTTTTCGTCAAATATGTAGCTGGACTATAGTAAGGAAAATATTGCATTTTTCGCAATACTGCCAAAATATATTTTTGGCCGATCATCCTCTCGAAACATGTTCGATTAGATGAAATTTCATCTAAAATCGATAGGTGACTTTGTTAATGCCCTAATTCTATCAATTTTTGAATACCTATGGATATTTGATTTTACCCTCTTCATTGGATACTCCAAGTTTGACGCACTCTACTTCTGAATCGCATCATTTTAGAGCACTCCCGATTTTTTATATCATAGATTGGACCTTTGACGATACTTTCTCAGAAAATTGAATGAATACTTCCATTATTTTGGTCTGTACTATTTTTTATATGGAGGCATGTTTTCTTTTAACTTAAATGCTCTCCTAATATTTGAAACATTCATCTTATCGAAAAATGGACAACACCAGTCGATTTGTCGTATCAAAGAACCCTTATTCTCATAATTTCAGTATTTTTTGAGAAGAAAAACATTTTTTGTCAAATATGTAGCTGGACTATAGTAAGGAAAATATTGCATTTTTCGCAATACTCCAAAAATATATTTTTGGCCTATCATCCTCTCGAAACATGTTCGATTAGATGAAATTTCATCTAAAATCGATAGGTGACTTTGTTAATGCCCTAATTCTATCAATTTTTGAATACCTATGGATATTTGATTTTACCCTCTTCATTGGATACTCCAAGTTTGACGCACTCTACTTCTGAATCGCATCATTTTAGAGCACTCCCGATTTTTTATATCATAGATTGGACCTTTGACGATACTTTCTCAGAAAATTGAATGAATACTTCCATTATTTTGGTCTGTACTATTTTTTATATGAAGGCATGTTTTCTTTTAATTTAAATGCTCTCCTAATATTTGAAACATTTATCTTATCGAAAAATGGAAAACACCAGTCGATTTGTCGTATCAGAGAACCCTTATTCTCATAATTTCAGTATTTTTTGAGAGGAAAAACATTTTTCGTCAAATATGTAGCTGGACTATAGTAAGGAAAATATTGCATTTTTCGCAATACTGCCAAAATGTATTTTTGGCCGATCATCCTCTCGAAACATGTTCGATTAGATGAAATTTCATCTAAAATCGATAGGTGACTTTGTTAATGCCCTAATTCTATCAATTTTTGAATACCTATGGATATTTGATTTTACCCTCTTCATTGGATACTCCAAGTTTGACGCACTCTACTTCTGAATCGCATCATTTTAGAGCACTCCCGATTTTTTATATCATAGATTGGACCTTTGACGATACTTTCTCAGAAAATTGAATGAATACTTCCATTATTTTGGTCTGTACTATTTTTTATATGGAGGCATGTTTTCTTTTAACTTAAATGCTCTCCTAATATTTGAAACATTCATCTTATCGAAAAATGGACAACACCAGTCGATTTGTCGTATCAAAGAACCCTTATTCTCATAATTTCAGTATTTTTTGAGAGGAAAAACATTTTTCGTCAAATATGTAGCTGGACTATAGTAAGGAAAATATTGCATTTTTCGCAATACTCCAAAAATATATTTTTGGCCTATCATCCTCTCGAAACATGTTCGATTAGATGAAATTTCATCTAAAATCGATAGGTGACTTTGTTAATGCCCTAATTCTATCAATTTTTGAATACCTATGGATATTTGATTTTACCCTCTTCATTGGATACTCCAAGTTTGACGCACTCTACTTCTGAATCGCATCATTTTAGAGCACTCCCGATTTTTAATATCATAGATTGGACCTTTGACGATACTTTCTCAGAAAATTGAATGAATACTTCCATTATTTTGGTCTGTACTATTTTTTATATGAAGGCATGTTTTCTTTTAATTTAAATGCTCTCCTAATATTTGAAACATTTATCTTATCGAAAAATGGAAAACACCAGTCGATTTGTCGTATCAGAGAACCCTTATTCTCATAATTTCAGTATTTTTTGAGAGGAAAAACATTTTTCGTCAAATATTAGCTGGACTATAGTAAGGAAAATATTGCATTTTTCGCAATACTGCCAAAATATATTTTTGGCCGATCATCCTCTCGAAACATGTTCGATTAGATGAAATTTCATCTAAAATCGATAGGTGACTTTGTTAATGCCCTAATTCTATCAATTTTTGAATACCTATGGATATTTGATTTTACCCTCTTCATTGGATACTCCAAGTTTGACGCACTCTACTTCTGAATCGCATCATTTTAGAGCACTCCCGATTTTTTATATCATAGATTGGACCTTTGACGATACTTTCTCAGAAAATTGAATGAATACTTCCATTATTTTGGTCTGTACTATTTTTTATATGGAGGCATGTTTTCTTTTAACTTAAATGCTCTCCTAATATTTGAAACATTCATCTTATCGAAAAATGGACAACACCAGTCGATTTGTCGTATCAAAGAACCCTTATTCTCATAATTTCAGTATTTTTTGAGAGGAAAAACATTTTTCGTCAAATATGTAGCTGGACTATAGTAAGGAAAATATTGCATTTTTCGCAATACTCCAAAAATATATTTTTGGCCTATCATCCTCTCGAAACATGTTCGATTAGATGAAATTTCATCTAAAATCGATAGGTGACTTTGTTAATGCCCTAATTCTATCAATTTTTGAATACCTATGGATATTTGATTTTACCCTCTTCATTGGATACTCCAAGTTTGACGCACTCTACTTCTGAATCGCATCATTTTAGAGCACTCCCGATTTTTTATATCATAGATTGGACCTTTGACGATACTTTCTCAGGAAATTGAATGAATACTTCCATTATTTTGGTCTGTACTATTTTTTATATGAAGGCATGTTTTCTTTTAACTTAAATGCTCTCCTAAGATTTGAAACATTCATCTCATCGAAAAATGGACAACACCAGTCGATTTGTTGTATCAAAAAACCCTTATTCTCATAATTTCAGTATTTTTTGAGAGGAAAAACATTTTTCGTCAAATATGTAGCTGGACTATAGTAAGGAAAATATTGCATTTTTCGCAATACTGCCAAAATATATTTTTGGCCGATCATCCTCTCGAAACATGTTCGATTAGATGAAATTTCATCTAAAATCGATAGGTGACTTTGTTAATGCCCTAATTCTATCAATTTTTGAATACCTATGGATATTTGATTTTACCCTCTTCATTGGATACTCCAAGTTTGACGCACTCTACTTCTGAATCGCATCATTTTAGAGCACTCCCGATTTTTTATATCATAGATTGGACCTTTGACGATACTTTCTCAGAAAATTGAATGAATACTTCCATTATTTTGGTCTGTACTATTTTTTATATGGAGGCATGTTTTCTTTTAACTTAAATGCTCTCCTAATATTTGAAACATTCATCTTATCGAAAAATGGACAACACCAGTCGATTTGTCGTATCAAAGAACCCTTATTCTCATAATTTCAGTATTTTTTGAGAGGAAAAACATTTTTCGTCAAATATGTAGCTGGACTATAGTAAGGAAAATATTGCATTTTTCGCAATACTGCCAAAATATATTTTTGGCCGATCATCCTCTCGAAACATGTTCGATTAGATGAAATTTCATCTAAAATCGATAGGTGACTTTGTTAATGCCCTAATTCTATCAATTTTTGAATACCTATGGATATTTGATTTTACCCTCTTCATTGGATACTCCAAGTTTGACGCACTCTACTTCTGAATCGCATCATTTTAGAGCACTCCCGATTTTTTATATCATAGATTGGACCTTTGACGATACTTTCTCAGAAAATTGAATGAATACTTCCATTATTTTGGTCTGTACTATTTTTTATATGGAGGCATGTTTTCTTTTAACTTAAATGCTCTCCTAATATTTGAAACATTCATCTTATCGAAAAATGGACAACACCAGTCGATTTGTCGTATCAAAGAACCCTTATTCTCATAATTTCAGTATTTTTTGAGAAGAAAAACATTTTTTGTCAAATATGTAGCTGGACTATAGTAAGGAAAATATTGCATTTTTCGCAATACTCCAAAAATATATTTTTGGCCTATCATCCTCTCGAAACATGTTCGATTAGATGAAATTTCATCTAAAATCGATAGGTGACTTTGTTAATGCCCTAATTCTATCAATTTTTGAATACCTATGGATATTTGATTTTACCCTCTTCATTGGATACTCCAAGTTTGACGCACTCTACTTCTGAATCGCATCATTTTAGAGCACTCCCGATTTTTTATATCATAGATTGGACCTTTGACGATACTTTCTCAGAAAATTGAATGAATACTTCCATTATTTTGGTCTGTACTATTTTTTATATGAAGGCATGTTTTCTTTTAATTTAAATGCTCTCCTAATATTTGAAACATTTATCTTATCGAAAAATGGAAAACACCAGTCGATTTGTCGTATCAGAGAACCCTTATTCTCATAATTTCAGTATTTTTTGAGAGGAAAAACATTTTTCGTCAAATATGTAGCTGGACTATAGTAAGGAAAATATTGCATTTTTCGCAATACTGCCAAAATATATTTTTGGCCGATCATCCTCTCGAAACATGTTCGATTAGATGAAATTTCATCTAAAATCGATAGGTGACTTTGTTAATGCCCTAATTCTATCAATTTTTGAATACCTATGGATATTTGATTTTACCCTCTTCATTGGATACTCCAAGTTTGACGCACTCTACTTCTGAATCGCATCATTTTAGAGCACTCCCGATTTTTTATATCATAGATTGGACCTTTGACGATACTTTCTCAGAAAATTGAATGAATACTTCCATTATTTTGGTCTGTACTATTTTTTATATGGAGGCATGTTTTCTTTTAACTTAAATGCTCTCCTAATATTTGAAACATTCATCTTATCGAAAAATGGACAACACCAGTCGATTTGTCGTATCAAAGAACCCTTATTCTCATAATTTCAGTATTTTTTGAGAGGAAAAACATTTTTCGTCAAATATGTAGCTGGACTATAGTAAGGAAAATATTGCATTTTTCGCAATACTCCAAAAATATATTTTTGGCCTATCATCCTCTCGAAACATGTTCGATTAGATGAAATTTCATCTAAAATCGATAGGTGACTTTGTTAATGCCCTAATTCTATCAATTTTTGAATACCTATGGATATTTGATTTTACCCTCTTCATTGGATATTCCAAGTTTGACGCACTCTACTTCTGAATCGCATCATTTTAGAGCACTCCCGATTTTTTATATCATAGATTGGACCTTTGACGATACTTTCTCAGGAAATTGAATGAATACTTCCATTATTTTGGTCTGTACTATTTTTTATATGAAGGCATGTTTTCTTTTAACTTAAATGCTCTCCTAATATTTGAAACATTCATCTCATCGAAAAATGGACAACACCAGTCGATTTGTTGTATCAAAAAACCCTTATTCTCATAATTTCAGTATTTTTTGAGAGGAAAAACATTTTTCGTCAAATATGTAGCTGGACTATAGTAAGGAAAATATTGCATTTTTCGCTATACTCCAAAAATATATTTTTGGCCTATCATCCTCTCGAAACATGTTCGATTAGATGCAATTTCATCTAAAATCGATAGGTGACTTTGTTAATGCCCTAATTCTATCAATTTTTGAATAACTATGGATATTTGATTTTACCCTCTTCATTGGATACTCCAAGTTTGACTCACTCTACTTCTGAATCGCATCATTTTAGAGCACTCCCGATTTTTTATATCATAGATTGGACCTTTGACGATACTTTCTCAGGAAATTGAATGAATACTTCCATTATTTTGGTCTGTACTATTTTTTATATGAAGGCATGTTTTCTTTTAACTTAAATGCTCTCCTAATATTTGAAACATTCATCTCATCGAAAAATGGACAACACCAGTCGATTTGTTGTATCAAAAAACCCTTATTCTCATAATTTCAGTATTTTTTGAGAGGAAAAACATTTTTCGTCAAATATGTAGCTGGACTATAGTAAGGAAAATATTGCATTTTTCGCTATACTCCAAAAATATATTTTTGGCCTATCATCCTCTCGAAACATGTTCGATTAGATGCAATTTCATCTAAAATCGATAGGTGACTTTGTTAATGCCCTAATTCTATCAATTTTTGAATAACTATGGATATTTGATTTTACCCTCTTCATTGGATACTCCAAGTTTGACTCACTCTACTTCTGAATCGCATCATTTTAGAGCACTCCCGATTTTTTATATCATAGATTGGACCTTTGACGATACTTTCTCAGGAAATTGAATGAATACTTCCATTATTTTGGTCTGTACTATTTTTTATATGAAGGCATGTTTTCTTTTAACTTAAATGCTCTCCTAATATTTGAAACATTTATCTTATCGAAAAATGGACAACACCAGTCGATTTGTCGTATCAAAGAACCCTTATTCTCATAATTTCAGTATTTTTTGAGAGGAAAAACATTTTTCGTCAAATATGTAGTATAGTAAGGAAAATATTGCATTTTTCGCAATACTCCAAAAATATATTTTTGGCCGATCATCCTCTCGAAACATGTTCGATTAGATGAAATTTCATCTAAAATCGATAGGTGACTTTGTTAATGCCCTAATTCTATCAATTTTTGAATAACTATGGATATTTGATTTTACCCTCTTCATTGGATACTCGAAGTTTGACGCACTCTACTTCTGAATCGCATAATTTTAGAGCACTCTCGATTTTTTATATCATAGATTGGACCTTTGACGATACTTTCTCAGAAAATTGAATGAATACTTCCATTATTTTGGTCTGTACTATTTTTTATATGAAGGCATGTTTTCTTTTAATTTAAATGCTCTCCTAATATTTGAAACATTTATCTTATCGAAAAATGGAAAACACCAGTCGATTTGTCGTATCAGAGAACCCTTATTCTCATAATTTCAGTATTTTTTGAGAGGAGAAACATTTTTCGTCAAATATGTAGCTGGACTATAGTAAGGAAAATATTGCATTTTTCGCAATACTGCCAAAATGTATTTTTGGCCGATCATCCTCTCCAAACATGTTCGATTAGATGAAATTTCATCTAAAATCGATAGGTGACTTTGTTAATGCCCTAATTCTATCAATTTTTGAATACCTATGGATATTTGATTTTACCCTCTTCATTGGATACTCCAAGTTTGACGCACTCTACTTCTGAATCGCATCATTTTAGAGCACTCCCGATTTTTTATATCATAGATTGGACCTTTGACGATACTTTCTCAGAAAATTGAATGAATACTTCCATTATTTTGGTCTGTACTATTTTTTATATGGAGGCATGTTTTCTTTTAACTTAAATGCTCTCCTAATATTTGAAACATTCATCTTATCGAAAAATGGACAACACCAGTCGATTTGTCGTATCAAAGAACCCTTATTCTCATAATTTCAGTATTTTTTGAGAGGAAAAACATTTTTCGTCAAATATGTAGCTGGACTATAGTAAGGAAAATATTGCATTTTTCGCAATACTGCCAAAATATATTTTTGGCCGATCATCCTCTCGAAACATGTTCGATTAGATGAAATTTCATCTAAAATCGATAGGTGACTTTGTTAATGCCCTAATTCTATCAATTTTTGAATACCTATGGATATTTGATTTTACCCTCTTCATTGGATACTCCAAGTTTGACGCACTCTACTTCTGAATCGCATCATTTTAGAGCACTCCCGATTTTTTATATCATAGATTGGACCTTTGACGATACTTTCTCAGAAAATTGAATGAATACTTCCATTATTTTGGTCTGTACTATTTTTTATATGGAGGCATGTTTTCTTTTAACTTAAATGCTCTCCTAATATTTGAAACATTCATCTTATCGAAAAATGGACAACACCAGTCGATTTGTCGTATCAGAGAACCCTTATTCTCATAATTTCAGTATTTTTTGAGAGGAAAAACATTTTTCGTCAAATATGTAGCTGGACTATAGTAAGGAAAATATTGCATTTTTCGCAATACTGCCAAAATATATTTTTGGCCGATCATCCTCTCGAAACATGTTCGATTAGATGAAATTTCATCTAAAATCGATAAGTGACTTTGTTAATGCCCTAATTCTATCAATTTTTGAATACCTATGGATATTTGATTTTACCCTCTTCATTGGATACTCCAAGTTTGACGCACTCTACTTCTGAATCGCATCATTTTAGAGCACTCCCGATTTTTTATATCATAGTTTGGACCTTTGACGATACTTTCTCAGAAAATTGAATGAATACTTCCATTATTTTGGTCTGTACTATTTTTTATATGGAGGCATGTTTTCTTTTAACTTAAATGCTCTCCTAATATTTGAAACATTCATCTTATCGAAAAATGGACAACACCAGTCGATTTGTCGTATCAAAGAACCCTTATTCTCATAATTTCAGTATTTTTTGAGAGGAAAAACATTTTTCGTCAAATATGTAGCTGGACTATAGTAAGGAAAATATTGCATTTTTCGCAATACTCCAAAAATATATTTTTGGCCTATCATCCTCTCGAAACATGTTCGATTAGATGAAATTTCATCTAAAATCGATAGGTGACTTTGTTAATGCCCTAATTCTATCAATTTTTGAATACCTATGGATATTTGATTTTACCCTCTTCATTGGATACTCCAAGTTTGACGCACTCTACTTCTGAATCGCATCATTTTAGAGCACTCCCGATTTTTTATATCATAGATTGGACCTTTGACGATACTTTCTCAGGAAATTGAATGAATACTTCCATTATTTTGGTCTGTACTATTTTTTATATGAAGGCATGTTTTCTTTTAACTTAAATGCTCTCCTAATATTTGAAACATTCATCTCATCGAAAAATGGACAACACCAGTCGATTTGTTGTATCAAAAAACCCTTATTCTCATAATTTCAGTATTTTTTGAGAGGAAAAACATTTTTCGTCAAATATGTAGCTGGACTATAGTAAGGAAAATATTGCATTTTTCGCTATACTCCAAAAATATATTTTTGGCCTATCATCCTCTCGAAACATGTTCGATTAGATGCAATTTCATCTAAAATCGATAGGTGACTTTGTTAATGCCCTAATTCTATCAATTTTTGAATAACTATGGATATTTGATTTTACCCTCTTCATTGGATACTCCAAGTTTGACTCACTCTACTTCTGAATCGCATCATTTTAGAGCACTCCCGATTTTTTATATCATAGATTGGACCTTTGACGATACTTTCTCAGGAAATTGAATGAATACTTCCATTATTTTGGTCTGTACTATTTTTTATATGAAGGCATGTTTTCTTTTAACTTAAATGCTCTCCTAATATTTGAAACATTTATCTTATCGAAAAATGGACAACACCAGTCGATTTGTCGTATCAAAGAACCCTTATTCTCATAATTTCAGTATTTTTTGAGAGGAAAAACATTTTTCGTCAAATATGTAGTATAGTAAGGAAAATATTGCATTTTTCGCAATACTCCAAAAATATATTTTTGGCCGATCATCCTCTCGAAACATGTTCGATTAGATGAAATTTCATCTAAAATCGATAGGTGACTTTGTTAATGCCCTTATTCTATCAATTTTTGAATAAGTATGGATATTTGATTCTACCCTCTTCATTGGATACTCGAAGTTTGACGCACTCTACTTCTGAATCGCATAATTTTAGAGCACTCACGATTTTTTATATCATAGATTGGACCTTTGACGATACTTTCTCAGAAAATTGAATGAATACTTCCATTATTTTGGTCTGTACTATTTTTTATATGAAGGCATGTTTTCTTTTAATTTAAATGCTCTCCTAATATTTGAAACATTTATCTTATCGAAAAATGGAAAACACCAGTCGATTTGTCGTATCAGAGAACCCTTATTCTCATAATTTTAGTATTTTTTGAGAGGAGAAACATTTTTCGTCAAATATGTAGCTGGACTATAGTAAGGAAAATATTGCATTTTTCGCAATACTGCCAAAATGTATTTTTGGCCGATCATCCTCTCGAAACATGTTCGATTAGATGAAATTTCATCTAAAATCGATAGGTGACTTTGTTAATGCCCTAATTCTATCAATTTTTGAATACCTATGGATATTTGATTTTACCCTCTTCATTGGATACTCCAAGTTTGACGCACTCTACTTCTGAATCGCATCATTTTAGAGCACTCCCGATTTTTTATATCATAGATTGGACCTTTGACGATACTTTCTCAGAAAATTGAATGAATACTTCCATTATTTTGGTCTGTACTATTTTTTATATGGAGGCATGTTTTCTTTTAACTTAAATGCTCTCCTAATATTTGAAACATTCATCTTATCGAAAAATGGACAACACCAGTCGATTTGTCGCATCAAAGAACCCTTATTCTCATAATTTCAGTATTTTTTGAGAGGAAAAACATTTTTCGTCAAATATGTAGCTGGACTATAGTAAGGAAAATATTGCATTTTTCGCAATACTCCAAAAATATATTTTTGGCCTATCATCCTCTCGAAACATGTTCGATTAGATGAAATTTCATCTAAAATCGATAGGTGACTTTGTTAATGCCCTAATTCTATCAATTTTTGAATACCTATGGATATTTGATTTTACCCTCTTCATTGGATACTCCAAGTTTGACGCACTCTACTTCTGAATCGCATCATTTTAGAGCACTCCCGATTTTTTATATCATAGATTGGACCTTTGACGATACTTTCTCAGAAAATTGAATGAATACTTCCATTATTTTGGTCTGTACTATTTTTTATATGGAGGCATGTTTTCTTTTAACTTAAATGCTCTCCTAATATTTGAAACATTCATCTTATCGAAAAATGGACAACACCAGTCGATTTGTCGTATCAAAGAACCCTTATTCTCATAATTTCAGTATTTTTTGAGAGGAAAAACATTTTTCGTCAAATATGTAGCTGGACTATAGTAAGGAAAATATTGCATTTTTCGCAATACTCCAAAAATATATTTTTGGCCTATCATCCTCTCGAAACATGTTCGATTAGATGAAATTTCATCTAAAATCGATAGGTGACTTTGTTAATGCCCTAATTCTATCAATTTTTGAATACCTATGGATATTTGATTTTACCCTCTTCATTGGATACTCCAAGTTTGACGCACTCTACTTCTGAATCGCATCATTTTAGAGCACTCCCGATTTTTTATATCACAGATTGGACCTTTGACGATACTTTCTCAGGAAATTGAATGAATACTTCCATTATTTTGGTCTGTACTATTTTTTATATGGAGGCATGTTTTCTTTTAACTTAAATGCTCTCCTAATATTTGAAACATTCATCTTATCGAAAAATGGACAACACCAGTCGATTTGTCGTATCAAAGAACCCTTATTCTCATAATTTCAGTATTTTTTGAGAGGAAAAACATTTTTCGTCAAATATGTAGCTGGACTATAGTAAGGAAAATATTGCATTTTTCGCAATACTCCAAAAATATATTTTTGGCCTATCATCCTCTCGAAACATGTTCGATTAGATGAAATTTCATCTAAAATCGATAGGTGACTTTGTTAATGCCCTAATTCTATCAATTTTTGAATACCTATGGATATTTGATTTTACCCTCTTCATTGGATACTCCAAGTTTGACGCACTCTACTTCTGAATCGCATCATTTTAGAGCACTCCCGATTTTTTATATCATAGATTGGACCTTTGACGATACTTTCTCAGGAAATTGAATGAATACTTCCATTATTTTGGTCTGTACTATTTTTTATATGAAGGCATGTTTTCTTTTAACTTAAATGCTCTCCTAATATTTGAAACATTCATCTCATCGAAAAATGGACAACACCAGTCGATTTGTTGTATCAAAAAACCCTTATTCTCATAATTTCAGTATTTTTTGAGAGGAAAAACATTTTTCGTCAAATATGTAGCTGGACTATAGTAAGGAAAATATTGCAGTTTTCGCAATACTGCCAAAATATATTTTTGGCCGATCATCCTCTCGAAACATGTTCGATTAGATGAAATTTCATCTAAAATCGATAGGTGACTTTGTTAATGCCCTAATTCTATCAATTTTTGAATACCTATGGATATTTGATTTTACCCTCTTCATTGGATACTCCAAGTTTGACGCACTCTACTTCTGAATCGCATCATTTTAGAGCACTCCCGATTTTTTATATCATAGATTGGACCTTTGACGATACTTTCTCAGAAAATTGAATGAATACTTCCATTATTTTGGTCTGTACTATTTTTTATATGGAGGCATGTTTTCTTTTAACTTAAATGCTCTCCTAATATTTGAAACATTCATCTTATCGAAAAATGGACAACACCAGTCGATTTGTCGTATCAAAGAACCCTTATTCTGATAATTTCAGTATTTTTTGAGAGGAAAAACATTTTTCGTCAAATATGTAGCTGGACTATAGTAAGGAAAATATTGCATTTTTCGCAATACTCCAAAAATATATTTTTGGCCTATCATCCTCTCGAAACATGTTCGATTAGATGAAATTTCATCTAAAATCGATAGGTGACTTTGTTAATGCCCTAATTCTATCAATTTTTGAATACCTATGGATATTTGATTTTACCCTCTTCATTGGATACTCCAAGTTTGACGCACTCTACTTCTGAATCGCATCATTTTAGAGCACTCCCGATTTTTTATATCATAGATTGGACCTTTGACGATACTTTCTCAGGAAATTGAATGAATACTTCCATTATTTTGGTCTGTACTATTTTTTATATGAAGGCATGTTTTCTTTTAACTTAAATGCTCTCCTAATATTTGAAACATTCATCTCATCGAAAAATGGACAACACCAGTCGATTTGTTGTATCAAAAAACCCTTATTCTCATAATTTCAGTATTTTTTGAGAGGAAAAACATTTTTCGTCAAATATGTAGCTGGACTATAGTAAGGAAAATATTGCATTTTTCGCTATACTCCAAAAATATATTTTTGGCCTATCATCCTCTCGAAACATGTTCGATTAGATGCAATTTCATCTAAAATCGATAGGTGACTTTGTTAATGCCCTAATTCTATCAATTTTTGAATAACTATGGATATTTGATTTTACCCTCTTCATTGGATACTCCAAGTTTGACTCACTCTACTTCTGAATCGCATCATTTTAGAGCACTCCCGATTTTTTATATCATAGATTGGACCTTTGACGATACTTTCTCAGGAAATTGAATGAATACTTCCATTATTTTGGTCTGTACTATTTTTTATATGAAGGCATGTTTTCTTTTAACTTAAATGCTCTCCTAATATTTGAAACATTTATCTTATCGAAAAATGGAAAACACCAGTCGATTTGTCGTATCAGAGAACCCTTATTCTCATAATTTCAGTATTTTTTGAGAGGAGAAACATTTTTCGTCAAATATGTAGCTGGACTATAGTAAGGAAAATATTGCATTTTTCGCAATACTGCCAAAATGTATTTTTGGCCGATCATCCTCTCGAAACATGTTCGATTAGATGAAATTTCATCTAAAATCGATAGGTGACTTTGTTAATGCCCTAATTCTATCAATTTTTGAATACCTATGGATATTTGATTTTACCCTCTTCATTGGATACTCCAAGTTTGACGCACTCTACTTCTGAATCGCATCATTTTAGAGCACTCCCGATTTTTTATATCATAGATTGGACCTTTGACGATACTTTCTCAGAAAATTGAATGAATACTTCCATTATTTTGGTCTGTACTATTTTTTATATGAAGGCATGTTTTCTTTTAATTTAAATGCTCTCCTAATATTTGAAACATTTATCTTATCGAAAAATGGAAAACACCAGTCGATTTGTCGTATCAGAGAACCCTTATTCTCATAATTTCAGTATTTTTTGAGAGGAAAAACATTTTTCGTCAAATATGTAGCTGGACTATAGTAAGGAAAATATTGCATTTTTCGCAATACTGCCAAAATATATTTTTGGCCGATCATCCTCTCGAAACATGTTCGATTAGATGAAATTTCATCTAAAATCGATAGGTGACTTTGTTAATGCCCTAATTCTATCAATTTTTGAATACCTATGGATATTTGATTTTACCCTCTTCATTGGATACTCCAAGTTTGACGCACTCTACTTCTGAATCGCATCATTTTAGAGCACTCCCGATTTTTTATATCATAGATTGGACCTTTGACGATACTTTCTCAGAAAATTGAATGAATACTTCCATTATTTTGGTCTGTACTATTTTTTATATGGAGGCATGTTTTCTTTTAACTTAAATGCTCTCCTAATATTTGAAACATTCATCTTATCGAAAAATGGACAACACCAGTCGATTTGTCGTATCAAAGAACCCTTATTCTCATAATTTCAGTATTTTTTGAGAGGAAAAACATTTTTCGTCAAATATGTAGCTGGACTATAGTAAGGAAAATATTGCATTTTTCGCAATACTCCAAAAATATATTTTTGGCCTATCATCCTCTCGAAACATGTTCGATTAGATGAAATTTCATCTAAAATCGATAGGTGACTTTGTTAATGCCCTAATTCTATCAATTTTTGAATACCTATGGATATTTGATTTTACCCTCTTCATTGGATACTCCAAGTTTGACGCACTCTACTTCTGAATCGCATCATTTTAGAGCACTCCCGATTTTTTATATCATAGATTGGACCTTTGACGATACTTTCTCAGGAAATTGAATGAATACTTCCATTATTTTGGTCTGTACTATTTTTTATATGAAGGCATGTTTTCTTTTAACTTAAATGCTCTCCTAATATTTGAAACATTCATCTCATCGAAAAATGGACAACACCAGTCGATTTGTTGTATCAAAAAACCCTTATTCTCATAATTTCAGTATTTTTTGAGAGGAAAAACATTTTTCGTCAAATATGTAGCTGGACTATAGTAAGGAAAATATTGCATTTTTCGCTATACTCCAAAAATATATTTTTGGCCTATCATCCTCTCGAAACATGTTCGATTAGATGCAATTTCATCTAAAATCGATAGGTGACTTTGTTAATGCCCTAATTCTATCAATTTTTGAATAACTATGGATATTTGATTTTACCCTCTTCATTGGATACTCCAAGTTTGACTCACTCTACTTCTGAATCGCATCATTTTAGAGCACTCCCGATTTTTTATATCATAGATTGGACCTTTGACGATACTTTCTCAGGAAATTGAATGAATACTTCCATTATTTTGGTCTGTACTATTTTTTATATGAAGGCATGTTTTCTTTTAACTTAAATGCTCTCCTAATATTTGAAACATTTATCTTATCGAAAAATGGACAACACCAGTCGATTTGTCGTATCAAAGAACCCTTATTCTCATAATTTCAGTATTTTTTGAGAGGAAAAACATTTTTCGTCAAATATGTAGTATAGTAAGGAAAATATTGCATTTTTCGCAATACTCCAAAAATATATTTTTGGCCGATCATCCTCTCGAAACATGTTCGATTAGATGAAATTTCATCTAAACTCGATAGGTGACTTTGTTAATGCCCTAATTCTATCAATTTTTGAATAACTATGGATATTTGATTTTACCCTCTTCATTGGATACTCGAAGTTTGACGCACTCTACTTCTGAATCGCATAATTTTAGAGCACTCACGATTTTTTATATCATAGATTGGACCTTTGACGATACTTTCTCAGAAAATTGAATGAATACTTCCATTATTTTGGTCTGTACTATTTTTTATATGAAGGCATGTTTTCTTTTAATTTAAATGCTCTCCTAATATTTGAAACATTTATCTTATCGAAAAATGGAAAACACCAGTCGATTTGTCGTATCAGAGAACCCTTATTCTCATAATTTCAGTATTTTTTGAGAGGAGAAACATTTTTCGTCAAATATGTAGCTGGACTATAGTAAGGAAAATATTGCATTTTTCGCAATACTGCCAAAATGTATTTTTGGCCGATCATCCTCTCGAAACATGTTCGATTAGATGAAATTTCATCTAAAATCGATAGGTGACTTTGTTAATGCCCTAATTCTATCAATTTTTGAATACCTATGGATATTTGATTTTACCCTCTTCATTGGATACTCCAAGTTTGACGCACTCTACTTCTGAATCGCATCATTTTAGAGCACTCCCGATTTTTTATATCATAGATTGGACCTTTGACGATACTTTCTCAGAAAATTGAATGAATACTTCCATTATTTTGGTCTGTACTATTTTTTATATGGAGGCATGTTTTCTTTTAACTTAAATGCTCTCCTAATATTTGAAACATTCATCTTATCGAAAAATGGACAACACCAGTCGATTTGTCGTATCAAAGAACCCTTATTCTCATAATTTCAGTATTTTTTGAGAGGAAAAACATTTTTCGTCAAATATGTAGCTGGACTAGTAAGGAAAATATTGCATTTTTCGCAATACTCCAAAAATATATTTTTGGCCTATCATCCTCTCGAAACATGTTCGATTAGATGAAATTTCATCTAAAATCGATAGGTGACTTTGTTAATGCCCTAATTCTATCAATTTTTGAATACCTATGGATATTTGATTTTACCCTCTTCATTGGATACTCCAAGTTTGACGCACTCTACTTCTGAATCGCATCATTTTAGAGCACTCCCGATTTTTTATATCATAGATTGGACCTTTGACGATACTTTCTCAGAAAATTGAATGAATACTTCCATTATTTTGGTCTGTACTATTTTTTATATGGAGGCATGTTTTCTTTTAACTTAAATGCTCTCCTAATATTTGAAACATTCATCTTATCGAAAAATGGACAACACCAGTCGATTTGTCGTATCAAAGAACCCTTATTCTCATAATTTCAGTATTTTTTGAGAGGAAAAACATTTTTCGTCAAATATGTAGCTGGACTATAGTAAGGAAAATATTGCATTTTTCGCAATACTCCAAAAATATATTTTTGGCCTATCATCCTCTCGAAACATGTTCGATTAGATGAAATTTCATCTAAAATCGATAGGTGACTTTGTTAATGCCCTAATTCTATCAATTTTTGAATACCTATGGATATTTGATTTTACCCTCTTCATTGGATACTCCAAGTTTGACGCACTCTACTTCTGAATCGCATCATTTTAGAGCACTCCCGATTTTTTATATCATAGATTGGACCTTTGACGATACTTTCTCAGAAAATTGAATGAATACTTCCATTATTTTGGTCTGTACTATTTTTTATATGGAGGCATGTTTTCTTTTAACTTAAATGCTCTCCTAATATTTGAAACATTCATCTTATCGAAAAATGGACAACACCAGTCGATTTGTCGTATCAAAGAACCCTTATTCTCATAATTTCAGTATTTTTTGAGAGGAAAAACATTTTTCGTCAAATATGTAGCTGGACTATAGTAAGGAAAATATTGCATTTTTCGCAATACTCCAAAAATATATTTTTGGCCGATCATCCTCTCGAAACATGTTCGATTAGATGAAATTTCATCTAAAATCGATAGGTGACTTTGTTAATGCCCTAATTCTATCAATTTTTGAATACCTATGGATATTTGATTTTACCCTCTTCATTGGATACTCCAAGTTTGACGCACTCTACTTCTGAATCGCATCATTTTAGAGCACTCCCGATTTTTTATATTATAGATTGGACCTTTGACGATACTTTCTCAGAAAATTGAATGAATACTTCCATTATTTTGGTCTGTACTATTTTTTATATGAAGGCATGTTTTCTTTTAATTTAAATGCTCTCCTAATATTTGAAACATTTATCTTATCGAAAAATGGAAAACACCAGTCGATTTGTCGTATCAGAGAACCCTTATTCTCATAATTTCAGTATTTTTTGAGAGGAGAAACATTTTTCGTCAAATATGTAGCTGGACTATAGTAAGGAAAATATTGCATTTTTCGCAATACTGCCAAAATGTATTTTTGGCCGATCATCCTCTCGAAACATGTTCGATTAGATGAAATTTCATCTAAAATCTATAGGTGACTTTGTTAATGCCCTAATTCTATCAATTTTTGAATAACTATGGATATTTGATTTTACCCTCTTCATTGGATACTCCAAGTTTGACTCACTCTACTTCTGAATCGCATCATTTTAGAGCACTCCCGATTTTTTATATCATAGATTGGACCTTTGACGATACTTTCTCAGGAAATTGAATGAATACTTCCATTATTTTGGTCTGTACTATTTTTTATATGGAGGCATGTTTTCTTTTAACTTAAATGCTCTCCTAATATTTGAAACATTCATCTTATCGAAAAATGGACAACACCAGTCGATTTGTCGTATCAAAGAACCCTTATTCTCATAATTTCAGTATTTTTTGAGAGGAAAAACATTTTTCGTCAAATATGTAGTATAGTAAGGAAAATATTGCATTTTTCGCAATACTCCAAAAATATATTTTTGGCCGATCATCCTCTCGAAACATGTTCGATTAGATGAAATTTCATCTAAAATCGATAGGTGACTTTGTTAATGCCCTAATTCTATCAATTTTTGAATAACTATGGATATTTGATTTTACCCTCTTCATTGGATACTCGAAGTTTGACGCACTCTACTTCTGAATCGCATAATTTTAGAGCACTCACGATTTTTTATATCATAGATTGGACCTTTGACGATACTTTCTCAGAAAATTGAATGAATACTTCCATTATTTTGGTCTGTACTATTTTTTATATGAAGGCATGTTTTCTTTTAATTTAAATGCTCTCCTAATATTTGAAACATTTATCTTATCGAAAAATGGAAAACACCAGTCGATTTGTCGTATCAGAGAACCCTTATTCTCATAATTTCAGTATTTTTTGAGAGGAGAAACATTTTTCGTCAAATATGTAGCTGGACTATAGTAAGGAAAATATTGCATTTTTCGCAATACTGCCAAAATGTATTTTTGGCCGATCATCCTCTCGAAACATGTTCGATTAGATGAAATTTCATCTAAAATCGATAGGTGACTTTGTTAATGCCCTAATTCTATCAATTTTTGAATACCTATGGATATTTGATTTTACCCTCTTCATTGGATACTCCAAGTTTGACGCACTCTACTTCTGAATCGCATCATTTTAGAGCACTCCCGATTTTTTATATCATAGATTGGACCTTTGACGATACTTTCTCAGAAAATTGAATGAATACTTCCATTATTTTGGTCTGTACTATTTTTTATATGGAGGCATGTTTTCTTTTAACTTAAATGCTCTCCTAATATTTGAAACATTCATCTTATCGGAAAATGGACAACACCAGTCGATTTGTCGTATCAAAGAACCCTTATTCTCATAATTTCAGTATTTTTTGAGAGGAAAAACATTTTTCGTCAAATATGTAGCTGGACTATAGTAAGGAAAATATTGCATTTTTCGCAATACTCCAAAAATATATTTTCGGCCTATCATCCTCTCGAAACATGTTCGATTAGATGAAATTTCATCTAAAATCGATAGGTGACTTTGTTAATGCCCTAATTCTATCAATTTTTGAATACCTATGGATATTTGATTTTACCCTCTTCATTGGATACTCCAAGTTTGACGCACTCTACTTCTGAATCGCATCATTTTAGAGCACTCCCGATTTTTTATATCATAGATTGGACCTTTGACGATACTTTCTCAGAAAATTGAATGAATACTTCCATTATTTTGGTCTGTACTATTTTTTATATGGAGGCATGTTTTCTTTTAACTTAAATGCTCTCCTAATATTTGAAACATTCATCTTATCGAAAAATGGACAACACCAGTCGATTTGTCGTATCAAAGAACCCTTATTCTCATAATTTCAGTATTTTTTGAGAGGAAAAACATTTTTCGTCAAATATGTAGCTGGACTATAGTAAGGAAAATATTGCATTTTTCGCAATACTCCAAAAATATATTTTTGGCCTATCATCCTCTCGAAACATGTTCGATTAGATGAAATTTCATCTAAAATCGATAGGTGACTTTGTTAATGCCCTAATTCTATCAATTTTTGAATACCTATGGATATTTGATTTTACCCTCTTCATTGGATACTCCAAGTTTGACGCACTCTACTTCTGAATCGCATCATTTTAGAGCACTCCCGATTTTTTATATCATAGATTGGAGCTTTGACGATACTTTCTCAGGAAATTGAATGAATACTTCCATTATTTTGGTCTGTACTATTTTTTATATGAAGGCATGTTTTCTTTTAACTTAAATGCTCTCCTAATATTTGAAACATTCATCTCATCGAAAAATGGACAACACCAGTCGATTTGTTGTATCAAAAAACCCTTATTCTCATAATTTCAGTATTTTTTGAGAGGAAAAACATTTTTCGTCAAATATGTAGCTGGACTATAGTAAGGAAAATATTGCATTTTTCGCAATACTGCCAAAATGTATTTTTGGCCTATCATCCTCTCGAAACATGTTCGATTAGATGCAATTTCATCTAAAATCGATAGGTGACTTTGTTAATGCCCTAATTCTATCAATTTTTGAATAACTATGGATATTTGATTTTACCCTCTTCATTGGATACTCTAAGTTTGACTCACTCTACTTCTGAATCGCATCATTTTAGAGCACTCCCGATTTTTTATATCATAGATTGGACCTTTGACGATACTTTCTCAGGAAATTGAATGAATACTTCCATTATTTTGGTCTGTACTATTTTTTATATGAAGGCATGTTTTCTTTTAACTTAAATGCTCTCCTAATATTTGAAACATTTATCTTATCGAAAAATGGACAACACCAGTCGATTTGTCGTATCAAAGAACCCTTATTCTCATAATTTCAGTATTTTTTGAGAGGAAAAACATTTTTCGTCAAATATGTAGTATAGTAAGGAAAATATTGCATATTTCGCAATACTCCAAAAATGTATTTTTGGCCGATCATCCTCTCGAAACATGTTCGATTAGATGAAATTTCATCTAAAATCGATAGGTGACTTTGTTAATGCCCTAATTCTATCAATTTTTGAATACCTATGGATATTTGATTTTACCCTCTTCATTGGATACTCCAAGTTTGACGCACTCTACTTCTGAATCGCATCATTTTAGAGCACTCCCGATTTTTTATATCATAGATTGGACCTTTGACGATACTTTCTCAGAAAATTGAATGAATACTTCCATTATTTTGGTCTGTACTATTTTTTATATGAAGGCATGTTTTCTTTTAATTTAAATGCTCTCCTAATATTTGAAACATTTATCTTATCGAAAAATGGAAAACACCAGTCGATTTGTCGTATCAGAGAACCCTTATTCTCATAATTTCAGTATTTTTTGAGAGGAGAAACATTTTTCGTCAAATATGTAGCTGGACTATAGTAAGGAAAATATTGCATTTTTCGCAATACTCCAAAAATATATTTTTGGCCTATCATCCTCTCGAAACATGTTCGATTAGATGAAATTTCATCTAAAATCGATAGGTGACTTTGTTAATGCCCTAATTCTATCAATTTTTGAATAACTATGGATATTTGATTTTACCCTCTTCATTGGATACTCGAAGTTTGACGCACTCTACTTCTGAATCGCATAATTTTAGAGCACTCACGATTTCTTATATCATAGATTGGACCTTTGACGATACTTTCTCAGAAAATTGAATGAATACTTCCATTATTTTGGTCTGTACTATTTTTTATATGAAGGCATGTTTTCTTTTAATTTAAATGCTCTCCTAATATTTGAAACATTTATCTTATCGAAAAATGGAAAACACCAGTCGATTTGTCGTATCAGAGAACCCTTATTCTCATAATTTCAGTATTTTTTGAGAGGAGAAACATTTTTCGTCAAATATGTAGCTGGACTATAGTAAGGAAAATATTGCATTTTTCGCAATACTGCCAAAATGTATTTTTGGCCGATCATCCTCTCGAAACATGTTCGATTAGATGAAATTTCATCTAAAATCGATAGGTGACTTTGTTAATGCCCTAATTCTATCAATTTTTGAATACCTATGGATATTTGATTTTACCCTCTTCATTGGATACTCCAAGTTTGACGCACTCTACTTCTGAATCGCATCATTTTAGAGCACTCCCGATTTTTTATATCATAGATTGGACCTTTGACGATACTTTCTCAGAAAATTGAATGAATACTTCCATTATTTTGGTCTGTACTATTTTTTATATGGAGGCATGTTTTCTTTTAACTTAAATGCTCTCCTAATATTTGAAACATTCATCTTATCGAAAAATGGACAACACCAGTCGATTTGTCGTATCAAAGAACCCTTATTCTCATAATTTCAGTATTTTTTGAGAGGAAAAACATTTTTCGTCAAATATGTAGCTGGACTAGTAAGGAAAATATTGCATTTTTCGCAATACTCCAAAAATATATTTTTGGCCTATCATCCTCTCGAAACATGTTCGATTAGATGAAATTTCATCTAAAATCGATAGGTGACTTTGTTAATGCCCTAATTCTATCAATTTTTGAATACCTATGGATATTTGATTTTACCCTCTTCATTGGATACTCCAAGTTTGACGCACTCTACTTCTGAATCGCATCATTTTAGAGCACTCCCGATTTTTTATATCATAGATTGGACCTTTGACGATACTTTCTCAGAAAATTGAATGAATACTTCCATTATTTTGGTCTGTACTATTTTTTATATGGAGGCATGTTTTCTTTTAACTTAAATGCTCTCCTAATATTTGAAACATTCATCTTATCGAGAAATGGACAACACCAGTCGATTTGTCGTATCAAAGAACCCTTATTCTCATAATTTCAGTATTTTTTGAGAGGAAAAACATTTTTCGTCAAATATGTAGCTGGACTGTAAGGAAAATATTGCATTTTTCGCAATACTCCAAAAATATATTTTTGGCCTATCATCCTCTCGAAACATGTTCGATTAGATGAAATTTCATCTAAAATCGATAGGTGACTTTGTTAATGCCCTAATTCTATCAATTTTTGAATACCTATGGATATTTGATTTTACCCTCTTCATTGGATACTCCAAGTTTGACGCACTCTACTTCTGAATCGCATCATTTTAGAGCACTCCCGATTTTTTATATCATAGATTGGACCTTTGACGATACTTTCTCAGAAAATTGAATGAATACTTCCATTATTTTGGTCTGTACTATTTTTTATATGGAGGCATGTTTTCTTTTAACTTAAATGCTCTCCTAATATTTGAAACATTCATCTTATCGAAAAATGGACAACACCAGTCGATTTGTCGTATCAAAGAACCCTTATTCTCATAATTTCAGTATTTTTTGAGAGGAAAAACATTTTTCGTCAAATATGTAGCTGGACTATAGTAAGGAAAATATTGCATTTTTCGCAATACTCCAAAAATATATTTTTGGCCGATCATCCTCTCGAAACATGTTCGATTAGATGAAATTTCATCTAAAATCGATAGGTGACTTTGTTAATGCCCTAATTCTATCAATTTTTGAATACCTATGGATATTTGATTTTACCCTCTTCATTGGATACTCCAAGTTTGACGCACTCTACTTCTGAATCGCATCATTTTAGAGCACTCCCGATTTTTTATATTATAGATTGGACCTTTGACGATACTTTCTCAGAAAATTGAATGAATACTTCCATTATTTTGGTCTGTACTATTTTTTATATGAAGGCATGTTTTCTTTTAATTTAAATGCTCTCCTAATATTTGAAACATTTATCTTATCGAAAAATGGAAAACACCAGTCGATTTGTCGTATCAGAGAACCCTTATTCTCATAATTTCAGTATTTTTTGAGAGGAGAAACATTTTTCGTCAAATATGTAGCTGGACTATAGTAAGGAAAATATTGCATTTTTCGCAATACTGCCAAAATGTATTTTTGGCCGATCATCCTCTCGAAACATGTTCGATTAGATGAAATTTCATCTAAAATCTATAGGTGACTTTGTTAATGCCCTAATTCTATCAATTTTTGAATAACTATGGATATTTGATTTTACCCTCTTCATTGGATACTCCAAGTTTGACTCACTCTACTTCTGAATCGCATCATTTTAGAGCACTCCCGATTTTTTATATCATAGATTGGACCTTTGACGATACTTTCTCAGGAAATTGAATGAATACTTCCATTATTTTGGTCTGTACTATTTTTTATATGGAGGCATGTTTTCTTTTAACTTAAATGCTCTCCTAATATTTGAAACATTCATCTTATCGAAAAATGGACAACACCAGTCGATTTGTCGTATCAAAGAACCCTTATTCTCATAATTTCAGTATTTTTTGAGAGGAAAAACATTTTTCGTCAAATATGTAGTATAGTAAGGAAAATATTGCATTTTTCGCAATACTCCAAAAATATATTTTTGGCCGATCATCCTCTCGAAACATGTTCGATTAGATGAAATTTCATCTAAAATCGATAGGTGACTTTGTTAATGCCCTAATTCTATCAATTTTTGAATAACTATGGATATTTGATTTTACCCTCTTCATTGGATACTCGAAGTTTGACGCACTCTACTTCTGAATCGCATAATTTTAGAGCACTCACGATTTTTTATATCATAGATTGGACCTTTGACGATACTTTCTCAGAAAATTGAATGAATACTTCCATTATTTTGGTCTGTACTATTTTTTATATGAAGGCATGTTTTCTTTTAATTTAAATGCTCTCCTAATATTTGAAACATTTATCTTATCGAAAAATGGAAAACACCAGTCGATTTGTCGTATCAGAGAACCCTTATTCTCATAATTTCAGTATTTTTTGAGAGGAGAAACATTTTTCGTCAAATATGTAGCTGGACTATAGTAAGGAAAATATTGCATTTTTCGCAATACTGCCAAAATGTATTTTTGGCCGATCATCCTCTCGAAACATGTTCGATTAGATGAAATTTCATCTAAAATCGATAGGTGACTTTGTTAATGCCCTAATTCTATCAATTTTTGAATACCTATGGATATTTGATTTTACCCTCTTCATTGGATACTCCAAGTTTGACGCACTCTACTTCTGAATCGCATCATTTTAGAGCACTCCCGATTTTTTATATCATAGATTGGACCTTTGACGATACTTTCTCAGAAAATTGAATGAATACTTCCATTATTTTGGTCTGTACTATTTTTTATATGGAGGCATGTTTTCTTTTAACTTAAATGCTCTCCTAATATTTGAAACATTCATCTTATCGGAAAATGGACAACACCAGTCGATTTGTCGTATCAAAGAACCCTTATTCTCATAATTTCAGTATTTTTTGAGAGGAAAAACATTTTTCGTCAAATATGTAGCTGGACTATAGTAAGGAAAATATTGCATTTTTCGCAATACTCCAAAAATATATTTTCGGCCTATCATCCTCTCGAAACATGTTCGATTAGATGAAATTTCATCTAAAATCGATAGGTGACTTTGTTAATGCCCTAATTCTATCAATTTTTGAATACCTATGGATATTTGATTTTACCCTCTTCATTGGATACTCCAAGTTTGACGCACTCTACTTCTGAATCGCATCATTTTAGAGCACTCCCGATTTTTTATATCATAGATTGGACCTTTGACGATACTTTCTCAGAAAATTGAATGAATACTTCCATTATTTTGGTCTGTACTATTTTTTATATGGAGGCATGTTTTCTTTTAACTTAAATGCTCTCCTAATATTTGAAACATTCATCTTATCGAAAAATGGACAACACCAGTCGATTTGTCGTATCAAAGAACCCTTATTCTCATAATTTCAGTATTTTTTGAGAGGAAAAACATTTTTCGTCAAATATGTAGCTGGACTATAGTAAGGAAAATATTGCATTTTTCGCAATACTCCAAAAATATATTTTTGGCCTATCATCCTCTCGAAACATGTTCGATTAGATGAAATTTCATCTAAAATCGATAGGTGACTTTGTTAATGCCCTAATTCTATCAATTTTTGAATACCTATGGATATTTGATTTTACCCTCTTCATTGGATACTCCAAGTTTGACGCACTCTACTTCTGAATCGCATCATTTTAGAGCACTCCCGATTTTTTATATCATAGATTGGAGCTTTGATGATACTTTCTCAGGAAATTGAATGAATACTTCCATTATTTTGGTCTGTACTATTTTTTATATGAAGGCATGTTTTCTTTTAACTTAAATGCTCTCCTAATATTTGAAACATTCATCTCATCGAAAAATGGACAACACCAGTCGATTTGTTGTATCAAAAAACCCTTATTCTCATAATTTCAGTATTTTTTGAGAGGAAAAACATTTTTCGTCAAATATGTAGCTGGACTATAGTAAGGAAAATATTGCATTTTTCGCAATACTGCCAAAATGTATTTTTGGCCTATCATCCTCTCGAAACATGTTCGATTAGATGCAATTTCATCTAAAATCGATAGGTGACTTTGTTAATGCCCTAATTCTATCAATTTTTGAATAACTATGGATATTTGATTTTACCCTCTTCATTGGATACTCTAAGTTTGACTCACTCTACTTCTGAATCGCATCATTTTAGAGCACTCCCGATTTTTTATATCATAGATTGGACCTTTGACGATACTTTCTCAGGAAATTGAATGAATACTTCCATTATTTTGGTCTGTACTATTTTTTATATGAAGGCATGTTTTCTTTTAACTTAAATGCTCTCCTAATATTTGAAACATTTATCTTATCGAAAAATGGACAACACCAGTCGATTTGTCGTATCAAAGAACCCTTATTCTCATAATTTCAGTATTTTTTGAGAGGAAAAACATTTTTCGTCAAATATGTAGTATAGTAAGGAAAATATTGCATATTTCGCAATACTCCAAAAATGTATTTTTGGCCGATCATCCTCTCGAAACATGTTCGATTAGATGAAATTTCATCTAAAATCGATAGGTGACTTTGTTAATGCCCTAATTCTATCAATTTTTGAATACCTATGGATATTTGATTTTACCCTCTTCATTGGATACTCCAAGTTTGACGCACTCTACTTCTGAATCGCATCATTTTAGAGCACTCCCGATTTTTTATATCATAGATTGGACCTTTGACGATACTTTCTCAGAAAATTGAATGAATACTTCCATTATTTTGGTCTGTACTATTTTTTATATGAAGGCATGTTTTCTTTTAATTTAAATGCTCTCCTAATATTTGAAACATTTATCTTATCGAAAAATGGAAAACACCAGTCGATTTGTCGTATCAGAGAACCCTTATTCTCATAATTTCAGTATTTTTTGAGAGGAGAAACATTTTTCGTCAAATATGTAGCTGGACTATAGTAAGGAAAATATTGCATTTTTCGCAATACTCCAAAAATATATTTTTGGCCTATCATCCTCTCGAAACATGTTCGATTAGATGAAATTTCATCTAAAATCGATAGGTGACTTTGTTAATGCCCTAATTCTATCAATTTTTGAATAACTATGGATATTTGATTTTACCCTCTTCATTGGATACTCGAAGTTTGACGCACTCTACTTCTGAATCGCATAATTTTAGAGCACTCACGATTTCTTATATCATAGATTGGACCTTTGACGATACTTTCTCAGAAAATTGAATGAATACTTCCATTATTTTGGTCTGTACTATTTTTTATATGAAGGCATGTTTTCTTTTAATTTAAATGCTCTCCTAATATTTGAAACATTTATCTTATCGAAAAATGGAAAACACCAGTCGATTTGTCGTATCAGAGAACCCTTATTCTCATAATTTCAGTATTTTTTGAGAGGAGAAACATTTTTCGTCAAATATGTAGCTGGACTATAGTAAGGAAAATATTGCATTTTTCGCAATACTGCCAAAATGTATTTTTGGCCGATCATCCTCTCGAAACATGTTCGATTAGATGAAATTTCATCTAAAATCGATAGGTGACTTTGTTAATGCCCTAATTCTATCAATTTTTGAATACCTATGGATATTTGATTTTACCCTCTTCATTGGATACTCCAAGTTTGACGCACTCTACTTCTGAATCGCATCATTTTAGAGCACTCCCGATTTTTTATATCATAGATTGGACCTTTGACGATACTTTCTCAGAAAATTGAATGAATACTTCCATTATTTTGGTCTGTACTATTTTTTATATGGAGGCATGTTTTCTTTTAACTTAAATGCTCTCCTAATATTTGAAACATTCATCTTATCGAAAAATGGACAACACCAGTCGATTTGTCGTATCAAAGAACCCTTATTCTCATAATTTCAGTATTTTTTGAGAGGAAAAACATTTTTCGTCAAATATGTAGCTGGACTAGTAAGGAAAATATTGCATTTTTCGCAATACTCCAAAAATATATTTTTGGCCTATCATCCTCTCGAAACATGTTCGATTAGATGAAATTTCATCTAAAATCGATAGGTGACTTTGTTAATGCCCTAATTCTATCAATTTTTGAATACCTATGGATATTTGATTTTACCCTCTTCATTGGATACTCCAAGTTTGACGCACTCTACTTCTGAATCGCATCATTTTAGAGCACTCCCGATTTTTTATATCATAGATTGGACCTTTGACGATACTTTCTCAGAAAATTGAATGAATACTTCCATTATTTTGGTCTGTACTATTTTTTATATGGAGGCATGTTTTCTTTTAACTTAAATGCTCTCCTAATATTTGAAACATTCATCTTATCGAGAAATGGACAACACCAGTCGATTTGTCGTATCAAAGAACCCTTATTCTCATAATTTCAGTATTTTTTGAGAGGAAAAACATTTTTCGTCAAATATGTAGCTGGACTATAGTAAGGAAAATATTGCATTTTTCGCAATACTCCAAAAATATATTTTTGGCCTATCATCCTCTCGAAACATGTTCGATTAGATGAAATTTCATCTAAAATCGATAGGTGACTTTGTTAATGCCCTAATTCTATCAATTTTTGAATACCTATGGATATTTGATTTTACCCTCTTCATTGGATACTCCAAGTTTGACGCACTCTACTTCTGAATCGCATCATTTTAGAGCACTCCCGATTTTTTATATCATAGATTGGACCTTTGACGATACTTTCTCAGAAAATTGAATGAATACTTCCATTATTTTGGTCTGTACTATTTTTTATATGGAGGCATGTTTTCTTTTAACTTAAATGCTCTCCTAATATTTGAAACATTCATCTTATCGAAAAATGGACAACACCAGTCGATTTGTCGTATCAAAGAACCCTTATTCTCATAATTTCAGTATTTTTTGAGAGGAAAAACATTTTTCGTCAAATATGTAGCTGGACTATAGTAAGGAAAATATTGCATTTTTCGCAATACTCCAAAAATATATTTTTGGCCGATCATCCTCTCGAAACATGTTCGATTAGATGAAATTTCATCTAAAATCGATAGGTGACTTTGTTAATGCCCTAATTCTATCAATTTTTGAATACCTATGGATATTTGATTTTACCCTCTTCATTGGATACTCCAAGTTTGACGCACTCTACTTCTGAATCGCATCATTTTAGAGCACTCCCGATTTTTTATATCATAGATTGGACCTTTGACGATACTTTCTCAGAAAATTGAATGAATACTTCTATTATTTTGGTCTGTACTATTTTTTATATGAAGGCATGTTTTCTTTTAATTTAAATGCTCTCCTAATATTTGAAACATTTATCTTATCGAAAAATGGAAAACACCAGTCGATTTGTCGTATCAGAGAACCCTTATTCTCATAATTTCAGTATTTTTTGAGAGGAGAAACATTTTTCGTCAAATATGTAGCTGGACTATAGTAAGGAAAATATTGCATTTTTCGCAATACTGCCAAAATGTATTTTTGGCCGATCATCCTCTCGAAACATGTTCGATTAGATGAAATTTCATCTAAAATCGATAGGTGACTTTGTTAATGCCCTAATTCTATCAATTTTTGAATAACTATGGATATTTGATTTTACCCTCTTCATTGGATACTCCAAGTTTGACTCACTCTACTTCTGAATCGCATCATTTTAGAGCACTCCCGATTTTTTATATCATAGATTGGACCTTTGACGATACTTTCTCAGGAAATTGAATGAATACTTCCATTATTTTGGTCTGTACTATTTTTTATATGGAGGCATGTTTTCTTTTAACTTAAATGCTCTCCTAATATTTGAAACATTCATCTTATCGAAAAATGGACAACACCAGTCGATTTGTCGTATCAAAGAACCCTTATTCTCATAATTTCAGTATTTTTTGAGAGGAAAAACATTTTTCGTCAAATATGTAGTATAGTAAGGAAAATATTGCATTTTTCGCAATACTCCAAAAATATATTTTTGGCCGATCATCCTCTCGAAACATGTTCGATTAGATGAAATTTCATCTAAAATCGATAGGTGACTTTGTTAATGCCCTAATTCTATCAATTTTTGAATAACTATGGATATTTGATTTTACCCTCTTCATTGGATACTCGAAGTTTGACGCACTCTACTTCTGAATCGCATAATTTTAGAGCACTCACGATTTTTTATATCATAGATTGGACCTTTGACGATACTTTCTCAGAAAATTGAATGAATACTTCCATTATTTTGGTCTGTACTATTTTTTATATGAAGGCATGTTTTCTTTTAATTTAAATGCTCTCCTAATATTTGAAACATTTATCTTATCGAAAAATGGAAAACACCAGTCGATTTGTCGTATCAGAGAACCCTTATTCTCATAATTTCAGTATTTTTTGAGAGGAGAAACATTTTTCGTCAAATATGTAGCTGGACTATAGTAAGGAAAATATTGCATTTTTCGCAATACTGCCAAAATGTATTTTTGGCCGATCATCCTCTCGAAACATGTTCGATTAGATGAAATTTCATCTAAAATCGATAGGTGACTTTGTTAATGCCCTAATTCTATCAATTTTTGAATACCTATGGATATTTGATTTTACCCTCTTCATTGGATACTCCAAGTTTGACGCACTCTACTTCTGAATCGCATCATTTTAGAGCACTCCCGATTTTTTATATCATAGATTGGACCTTTGACGATACTTTCTCAGAAAATTGAATGAATACTTCCATTATTTTGGTCTGTACTATTTTTTATATGGAGGCATGTTTTCTTTTAACTTAAATGCTCTCCTAATATTTGAAACATTCATCTTATCGGAAAATGGACAACACCAGTCGATTTGTCGTATCAAAGAACCCTTATTCTCATAATTTCAGTATTTTTTGAGAGGAAAAACATTTTTCGTCAAATATGTAGCTGGACTATAGTAAGGAAAATATTGCATTTTTCGCAATACTCCAAAAATATATTTTCGGCCTATCATCCTCTCGAAACATGTTCGATTAGATGAAATTTCATCTAAAATCGATAGGTGACTTTGTTAATGCCCTAATTCTATCAATTTTTGAATACCTATGGATATTTGATTTTACCCTCTTCATTGGATACTCCAAGTTTGACGCACTCTACTTCTGAATCGCATCATTTTAGAGCACTCCCGATTTTTTATATCATAGATTGGACCTTTGACGATACTTTCTCAGAAAATTGAATGAATACTTCCATTATTTTGGTCTGTACTATTTTTTATATGGAGGCATGTTTTCTTTTAACTTAAATGCTCTCCTAATATTTGAAACATTCATCTTATCGAAAAATGGACAACACCAGTCGATTTGTCGTATCAAAGAACCCTTATTCTCATAATTTCAGTATTTTTTGAGAGGAAAAACATTTTTCGTCAAATATGTAGCTGGACTATAGTAAGGAAAATATTGCATTTTTCGCAATACTCCAAAAATATATTTTTGGCCTATCATCCTCTCGAAACATGTTCGATTAGATGAAATTTCATCTAAAATCGATAGGTGACTTTGTTAATGCCCTAATTCTATCAATTTTTGAATACCTATGGATATTTGATTTTACCCTCTTCATTGGATACTCCAAGTTTGACGCACTCTACTTCTGAATCGCATCATTTTAGAGCACTCCCGATTTTTTATATCATAGATTGGAGCTTTGACGATACTTTCTCAGGAAATTGAATGAATACTTCCATTATTTTGGTCTGTACTATTTTTTATATGAAGGCATGTTTTCTTTTAACTTAAATGCTCTCCTAATATTTGAAACATTCATCTCATCGAAAAATGGACAACACCAGTCGATTTGTTGTATCAAAAAACCCTTATTCTCATAATTTCAGTATTTTTTGAGAGGAAAAACATTTTTCGTCAAATATGTAGCTGGACTATAGTAAGGAAAATATTGCATTTTTCGCAATACTGCCAAAATGTATTTTTGGCCTATCATCCTCTCGAAACATGTTCGATTAGATGCAATTTCATCTAAAATCGATAGGTGACTTTGTTAATGCCCTAATTCTATCAATTTTTGAATAACTATGGATATTTGATTTTACCCTCTTCATTGGATACTCTAAGTTTGACTCACTCTACTTCTGAATCGCATCATTTTAGAGCACTCCCGATTTTTTATATCATAGATTGGACCTTTGACGATACTTTCTCAGGAAATTGAATGAATACTTCCATTATTTTGGTCTGTACTATTTTTTATATGAAGGCATGTTTTCTTTTAACTTAAATGCTCTCCTAATATTTGAAACATTTATCTTATCGAAAAATGGACAACACCAGTCGATTTGTCGTATCAAAGAACCCTTATTCTCATAATTTCAGTATTTTTTGAGAGGAAAAACATTTTTCGTCAAATATGTAGTATAGTAAGGAAAATATTGCATTTTTCGCAATACTCCAAAAATGTATTTTTGGCCGATCATCCTCTCGAAACATGTTCGATTAGATGAAATTTCATCTAAAATCGATAGGTGACTTTGTTAATGCCCTAATTCTATCAATTTTTGAATACCTATGGATATTTGATTTTACCCTCTTCATTGGATACTCCAAGTTTGACGCACTCTACTTCTGAATCGCATCATTTTAGAGCACTCCCGATTTTTTATATCATAGATTGGACCTTTGACGATACTTTCTCAGAAAATTGAATGAATACTTCCATTATTTTGGTCTGTACTATTTTTTATATGAAGGCATGTTTTCTTTTAATTTAAATGCTCTCCTAATATTTGAAACATTTATCTTATCGAAAAATGGAAAACACCAGTCGATTTGTCGTATCAGAGAACCCTTATTCTCATAATTTCAGTATTTTTTGAGAGGAGAAACATTTTTCGTCAAATATGTAGCTGGACTATAGTAAGGAAAATATTGCATTTTTCGCAATACTGCCAAAATGTATTTTTGGCCGATCATCCTCTCGAAACATGTTCGATTAGATGAAATTTCATCTAAAATCGATAGGTGACTTTGTTAATGCCCTAATTCTATCAATTTTTGAATACCTATGGATATTTGATTTTACCCTCTTCATTGGATACTCCAAGTTTGACGCACTCTACTTCTGAATCGCATCATTTTAGAGCACTCCCGATTTTTTATATCATAGATTGGACCTTTGACGATACTTTCTCAGAAAATTGAATGAATACTTCCATTATTTTGGTCTGTACTATTTTTTATATGGAGGCATGTTTTCTTTTAACTTAAATGCTCTCCTAATATTTGAAACATTCATCTTATCGAAAAATGGACAACACCAGTCGATTTGTCGTATCAAAGAACCCTTATTCTCATAATTTCAGTATTTTTTGAGAGGAAAAACATTTTTCGTCAAATATGTAGCTGGACTATAGTAAGGAAAATATTGCATTTTTCGCAATACTCCAAAAATATATTTTTGGCCTATCATCCTCTCGAAACATGTTCGATTAGATGAAATTTCATCTAAAATCGATAGGTGACTTTGTTAATGCCCTAATTCTATCAATTTTTGAATACCTATGGATATTTGATTTTACCCTCTTCATTGGATACTCCAAGTTTGACGCACTCTACTTCTGAATCGCATCATTTTAGAGCACTCCCGATTTTTTATATCATAGATTGGACCTTTGACGATACTTTCTCAGAAAATTGAATGAATACTTCCATTATTTTGGTCTGTACTATTTTTTATATGGAGGCATGTTTTCTTTTAACTTAAATGCTCTCCTAATATTTGAAACATTCATCTTATCGAAAAATGGACAACACCAGTCGATTTGTCGTATCAAAGAACCCTTATTCTCATAATTTCAGTATTTTTTGAGAGGAAAAACATTTTTCGTCAAATATGTAGCTGGACTATAGTAAGGAAAATATTGCATTTTTCGCAATACTCCAAAAATATATTTTTGGCCTATCATCCTCTCGAAACATGTTCGATTAGATGAAATTTCATCTAAAATCGATAGGTGACTTTGTTAATGCCCTAATTCTATCAATTTTTGAATACCTATGGATATTTGATTTTACCCTCTTCATTGGATACTCCAAGTTTGACGCACTCTACTTCTGAATCGCATCATTTTAGAGCACTCCCGATTTTTTATATCATAGATTGGACCTTTGACGATACTTTCTCAGAAAATTGAATGAATACTTCCATTATTTTGGTCTGTACTATTTTTTATATGGAGGCATGTTTTCTTTTAACTTAAATGCTCTCCTAATATTTGAAACATTCATCTTATCGAAAAATGGACAACACCAGTCGATTTGTCGTATCAAAGAACCCTTATTCTCATAATTTCAGTATTTTTTGAGAAGAAAAACATTTTTCGTCAAATATGTAGCTGGACTATAGTAAGGAAAATATTGCATTTTTCGCAATACTCCAAAAATATATTTTTGGCCGATCATCCTCTCGAAACATGTTCGATTAGATGAAATTTCATCTAAAATCGATAGGTGACTTTGTTAATGCCCTAATTCTATCAATTTTTGAATACCTATGGATATTTGATTTTACCCTCTTCATTGGATACTCCAAGTTTGACGCACTCTACTTCTGAATCGCATCATTTTAGAGCACTCCCGATTTTTTATATCATAGATTGGACCTTTGACGATACTTTCTCAGAAAATTGAATGAATACTTCCATTATTTTGGTCTGTACTATTTTTTATATGAAGGCATGTTTTCTTTTAATTTAAATGCTCTCCTAATATTTGAAACATTTATCTTATCGAAAAATGGAAAACACCAGTCGATTTGTCGTATCAGAGAACCCTTATTCTCATAATTTCAGTATTTTTTGAGAGGAGAAACATTTTTCGTCAAATATGTAGCTGGACTATAGTAAGGAAAATATTGCATTTTTCGCAATACTGCCAAAATGTATTTTTGGCCGATCATCCTCTCGAAACATGTTCGATTAGATGAAATTTCATCTAAAATCGATAGGTGACTTTGTTAATGCCCTAATTCTATCAATTTTTGAATACCTATGGATATTTGATTTTACCCTCTTCATTGGATACTCCAAGTTTGACGCACTCTACTTCTGAATCGCATCATTTTAGAGCACTCCCGATTTTTTATATCATAGATTGGACCTTTGACGATACTTTCTCAGAAAATTGAATGAATACTTCCATTATTTTGGTCTGTACTATTTTTTATATGGAGGCATGTTTTCTTTTAACTTAAATGCTCTCCTAATATTTGAAACATTCATCTTATCGAAAAATGGACAACACCAGTCGATTTGTCGTATCAAAGAACCCTTATTCTCATAATTTCAGTATTTTTTGAGAGGAAAAACATTTTTCGTCAAATATGTAGCTGGACTATAGTAAGGAAAATATTGCATTTTTCGCAATACTCCAAAAATATATTTTTGGCCTATCATCCTCTCGAAACATGTTCGATTAGATGCAATTTCATCTAAAATCGATAGGTGACTTTGTTAATGCCCTAATTCTATCAATTTTTGAATAACTATGGATATTTGATTTTACCCTCTTCATTGGATACTCCAAGTTTGACTCACTCTACTTCTGAATCGCATCATTTTAGAGCACTCCCGATTTTTTATATCATAGATTGGACCTTTGACGATACTTTCTTAGGAAATTGAATGAATACTTCCATTATTTTGGTCTGTACTATTTTTTATATGAAGGCATGTTTTCTTTTAACTTAAATGCTCTCCTAATATTTGAAACATTTATCTTATCGAAAAATGGACAACACCAGTCGATTTGTCGTATCAAAGAATCCTTATTCTCATAATTTCAGTATTTTTTGAGAGGAAAAACATTTTTCGTCAAATATGTAGTATAGTAAGGAAAATATTGCATTTTTCGCAATACTCCAAAAATATATTTTTGGCCGATCATCCTCTCGAAACATGTTCGATTAGATGAAATTTCATCTAAAATCGATAGGTGACTTTGTTAATGCCCTAATTCTATCAATTTTTGAATAACTATGGATATTTGATTTTACTCTCTTCATTGGATACTCGAAGTTTGACGCACTCTACTTCTGAATCGCATAATTTTAGAGCACTCACGATTTTTTATATCATAGATTGGACCTTTGACGATACTTTCTCAGAAAATTGAATGAATACTTCCATTATTTTGGTCTGTACTATTTTTTATATGAAGGCATGTTTTCTTTTAATTTAAATGCTCTCCTAATATTTGAAACATTTATCTTATCGAAAAATGGAAAACACCAGTCGATTTGTCGTATCAGAGAACCCTTATTCTCATAATTTCAGTATTTTTTGAGAGGAGAAACATTTTTCGTCAAATATGTAGCTGGACTATAGTAAGGAAAATATTGCATTTTTCGCAATACTGCCAAAATATATTTTTGGCCGATCATCCTCTCGAAACATGTTCGATTAGATGAAATTTCATCTAAAATCGATAGGTGACTTTGTTAATGCCCTAATTCTATCAATTTTTGAATACCTATGGATATTTGATTTTACCCTCTTCATTGGATACTCCAAGTTTGACGCACTCTACTTCTGAATCGCATCATTTTAGAGCACTCCCGATTTTTTATATCATAGATTGGACCTTTGACGATACTTTCTCAGAAAATTGAATGAATACTTCCATTATTTTGGTCTGTACTATTTTTTATATGGAGGCATGTTTTCTTTTAACTTAAATGCTCTCCTAATATTTGAAACATTCATCTTATCGAAAAATGGACAACACCAGTCGATTTGTCGTATCAAAGAACCCTTATTCTCATAATTTCAGTATTTTTTGAGAGGAAAAACATTTTTCGTCAAATATGTAGCTGGACTATAGTAAGGAAAATATTGCATTTTTCGCAATACTCCAAAAATATATTTTTGGCCTATCATTCTCTCGAAACATGTTCGATTAGATGAAATTTCATCTAAAATCGATAGGTGACTTTGTTAATGCCCTAATTCTATCAATTTTTGAATACCTATGGATATTTGATTTTACCCTCTTCATTGGATACTCCAAGTTTGACGCACTCTACTTCTGAATCGCATCATTTTAGAGCACTCCCGATTTTTTATATCATAGATTGGACCTTTGACGATACTTTCTCAGGAAATTGAATGAATACTTCCATTATTTTGGTCTGTACTATTTTTTATATGAAGGCATGTTTTCTTTTAACTTAAATGCTCTCCTAATATTTGAAACATTCATCTCATCGAAAAATGGACAACACCAGTCGATTTGTTGTATCAAAAAACCCTTATTCTCATAATTTCAGTATTTTTTGAGAGGAAAAACATTTTTCGTCAAATATGTAGCTGGACTATAGTAAGGAAAATATTGCATTTTTCGCTATACTCCAAAAATATATTTTTGGCCGATCATCCTCTCGAAACATGTTCGATTAGATGAAATTTCATCTAAAATCGATAGGTGACTTTGTTAATGCCCTAATTCTATCAATTTTTGAATAACTATGGATATTTGATTTTACCCTCTTCATTGGATACTCGAAGTTTGACGCACTCTACTTCTGAATCGCATAATTTTAGAGCACTCACGATTTTTTATATCATAGATTGGACCTTTGACGATACTTTCTCAGAAAATTGAATGAATACTTCCATTATTTTGGTCTGTACTATTTTTTATATGAAGGCATGTTTTCTTTTAATTTAAATGCTCTCCTAATATTTGAAACATTTATCTTATCGAAAAATGGAAAACACCAGTCGATTTGTCGTATCAGAGAACCCTTATTCTCATAATTTCAGTATTTTTTGAGAGGAGAAACATTTTTCGTCAAATATGTAGCTGGACTATAGTAAGGAAAATATTGCATTTTTCGCAATACTGCCAAAATGTATTTTTGGCCGATCATCCTCTCGAAACATGTTCGATTAGATGAAATTTCATCTAAAATCGATAGGTGACTTTGTTAATGCCCTAATTCTATCAATTTTTGAATACCTATGGATATTTGATTTTACCCTCTTCATTGGATACTCCAAGTTTGACGCACTCTACTTCTGAATCGCATCATTTTAGAGCACTCCCGATTTTTTATATCATAGATTGGACCTTTGACGATACTTTCTCAGAAAATTGAATGAATACTTCCATTATTTTGGTCTGTACTATTTTTTATATGGAGGCATGTTTTCTTTTAACTTAAATGCTCTCCTAATATTTGAAACATTCATCTTATCGAAAAATGGACAACACCAGTCGATTTGTCGTATCAAAGAACCCTTATTCTCATAATTTCAGTATTTTTTGAGAGGAAAAACATTTTTCGTCAAATATGTAGCTGGACTATAGTAAGGAAAATATTGCATTTTTCGCAATACTCCAAAAATATATTTTTGGCCTATCATCCTCTCGAACCATGTTCGATTAGATGAAATTTCATCTAAAATCGATAGGTGACTTTGTTAATGCCCTAATTCTATCAATTTTTGAATACCTATGGATATTTGATTTTACCCTCTTCATTGGATACTCCAAGTTTGACGCACTCTACTTCTGAATCGCATCATTTTAGAGCACTCCCGATTTTTTATATCATAGATTGGACCTTTGACGATACTTTCTCAGAAAATTGAATGAATACTTCCATTATTTTGGTCTGTACTATTTTTTATATGGAGGCATGTTTTCTTTTAACTTAAATGCTCTCCTAATATTTGAAACATTCATCTTATCGAAAAATGGACAACACCAGTCGATTTGTCGTATCAAAGAACCCTTATTCTCATAATTTCAGTATTTTTTGAGAGGAAAAACATTTTTCGTCAAATATGTAGCTGGACTATAGTAAGGAAAATATTGCATTTTTCGCAATACTGCCAAAATATATTTTTGGCCGATCATCCTCTCGAAACATGTTCGATTAGATGAAATTTCATCTAAAATCGATAGGTGACTTTGTTAATGCCCTAATTCTATCAATTTTTGAATACCTATGGATATTTGATTTTACCCTCTTCATTGGATACTCCAAGTTTGACGCACTCTACTTCTGAATCGCATCATTTTAGAGCACTCCCGATTTTTTATATCATAGATTGGACCTTTGACGATACTTTCTCAGAAAATTGAATGAATACTTCCATTATTTTGGTCTGTACTATTTTTTATATGAAGGCATGTTTTCTTTTAATTTAAATGCTCTCCTAATATTTGAAACATTTATCTTATCGGAAAATAGACAACACCAGTCGATTTGTCGTATCAAAGAACCCTTATTCTCATAATTTCAGTATTTTTTGAGAGGAAAAACATTTTTCGTCAAATATGTAGCTGGACTATAGTAAGGAAAATATTGCATTTTTCGCAATACTCCAAAAATATATTTTTGGCCTATCATCCTCTCGAAACATGTTCGATTAGATGAAATTTCATCTAAAATCGATAGGTGACTTTGTTAATGCCCTAATTCTATCAATTTTTGAATACCTATGGATATTTGATTTTACCCTCTTCATTGGATACTCCAAGTTTGACGCACTCTACTTCTGAATCGCATCATTTTAGAGCACTCCCGATTTTTTATATCATAGATTGGACCTTTGACGATACTTTCTCAGAAAATTGAATGAATACTTCCATTATTTTGGTCTGTACTATTTTTTATATGAAGGCATGTTTTCTTTTAATTTAAATGCTCTCCTAATATTTGAAACATTTATCTTATCGGAAAATAGACAACACCAGTCGATTTGTCGTATCAAAGAACCCTTATTCTCATAATTTCAGTATTTTTTGAGAGGAAAAACATTTTTCGTCAAATATGTAGCTGGACTATAGTAAGGAAAATATTGCATTTTTCGCAATACTCCAAAAATATATTTTTGGCCTATCATCCTCTCGAAACATGTTCGATTAGATGAAATTTCATCTAAAATCGATAGGTGACTTTGTTAATGCCCTAATTCTATCAATTTTTGAATACCTATGGATATTTGATTTTACCCTCTTCATTGGATACTCCAAGTTTGACGCACTCTACTTCTGAATCGCATCATTTTAGAGCACTCCCGATTTTTTATATCATAGATTGGACCTTTGACGATACTTTCTCAGAAAATTGAATGAATACTTCCATTATTTTGGTCTGTACTATTTTTTATATGAAGGCATGTTTTCTTTTAATTTAAATGCTCTCCTAATATTTGAAACATTTATCTTATCGGAAAATAGACAACACCAGTCGATTTGTCGTATCAGAGAACCCTTATTCTCATAATTTCAGTATTTTTTGAGAGGAGAAACATTTTTCGTCAAATATGTAGCTGGACTATAGTAAGGAAAATATTGCATTTTTCGCAATACTGCCAAAATGTATTTTTGGCCGATCATCCTCTCGAAACATGTTCGATTAGATGAAATTTCATCTAAAATCGATAGGTGACTTTGTTAATGCCCTAATTCTATCAATTTTTGAATACCTATGGATATTTGATTTTACCCTCTTCATTGGATACTCCAAGTTTGACGCACTCTACTTCTGAATCGCATCATTTTAGAGCACTCCCGATTTTTTATATCATAGATTGGACCTTTGACGATACTTTCTCAGAAAATTGAATGAATACTTCCATTATTTTGGTCTGTACTATTTTTTATATGGAGGCATGTTTTCTTTTAACTTAAATGCTCTCCTAATATTTGAAACATTCATCTTATCGAAAAATGGACAACACCAGTCGATTTGTCGTATCAAAGAACCCTTATTCTCATAATTTCAGTATTTTTTGAGAGGAAAAACATTTTTCGTCAAATATGTAGCTGGACTATAGTAAGGAAAATATTGCATTTTTCGCAATACTCCAAAAATATATTTTTGGCCTATCATCCTCTCGAAACATGTTCGATTAGATGAAATTTCATCTAAAATCGATAGGTGACTTTGTTAATGCCCTAATTCTATCAATTTTTGAATACCTATGGATATTTGATTTTACCCTCTTCATTGGATACTCCAAGTTTGACGCACTCTACTTCTGAATCGCATCATTTTAGAGCACTCCCGATTTTTTATATCATAGATTGGACCTTTGACGATACTTTCTCAGAAAATTGAATGAATACTTCCATTATTTTGGTCTGTACTATTTTTTATATGGAGGCATGTTTTCTTTTAACTTAAATGCTCTCCTAATATTTGAAACATTCATCTTATCGAAAAATGGACAACACCAGTCGATTTGTCGTATCAAAGAACCCTTATTCTCATAATTTCAGTATTTTTTGAGAGGAAAAACATTTTTCGTCAAATATGTAGCTGGACTATAGTAAGGAAAATATTGCATTTTTCGCAATACTGCCAAAATATATTTTTGGCCGATCATCCTCTCGAAACATGTTCGATTAGATGAAATTTCATCTAAAATCGATAGGTGACTTTGTTAATGCCCTAATTCTATCAATTTTTGAATACCTATGGATATTTGATTTTACCCTCTTCATTGGATACTCCAAGTTTGACGCACTCTACTTCTGAATCGCATCATTTTAGAGCACTCCCGATTTTTTATATCATAGATTGGACCTTTGACGATACTTTCTCAGAAAATTGAATGAATACTTCCATTATTTTGGTCTGTACTATTTTTTATATGAAGGCATGTTTTCTTTTAATTTAAATGCTCTCCTAATATTTGAAACATTTATCTTATCGGAAAATAGACAACACCAGTCGATTTGTCGTATCAAAGAACCCTTATTCTCATAATTTCAGTATTTTTTGAGAGGAAAAACATTTTTCGTCAAATATGTAGCTGGACTATAGTAAGGAAAATATTGCATTTTTCGCAATACTCCAAAAATATATTTTTGGCCTATCATCCTCTCGAAACATGTTCGATTAGATGAAATTTCATCTAAAATCGATAGGTGACTTTGTTAATGCCCTAATTCTATCAATTTTTGAATACCTATGGATATTTGATTTTACCCTCTTCATTGGATACTCCAAGTTTGACGCACTCTACTTCTGAATCGCATCATTTTAGAGCACTCCCGATTTTTTATATCATAGATTGGACCTTTGACGATACTTTCTCAGAAAATTGAATGAATACTTCCATTATTTTGGTCTGTACTATTTTTTATATGGAGGCATGTTTTCTTTTAACTTAAATGCTCTCCTAATATTTGAAACATTCATCTTATCGAAAAATGGACAACACCAGTCGATTTGTCGTATCAAAGAACCCTTATTCTCATAATTTCAGTATTTTTTGAGAGGAAAAACATTTTTCGTCAAATATGTAGCTGGACTATAGTAAGGAAAATATTGCATTTTTCGCAATACTGCCAAAATATATTTTTGGCCGATCATCCTCTCGAAACATGTTCGATTAGATGAAATTTCATCTAAAATCGATAGGTGACTTTGTTAATGCCCTAATTCTATCAATTTTTGAATACCTATGGATATTTGATTTTACCCTCTTCATTGGATACTCCAAGTTTGACGCACTCTACTTCTGAATCGCATTATTTTAGAGCACTCCCGATTTTTTATATCATAGATTGGACCTTTGACGATACTTTCTCAGAAAATTGAATGAATACTTCCATTATTTTGGTCTGTACTATTTTTTATATGAAGGCATGTTTTCTTTTAACTTAAATGCTCTCCTAATATTTGAAACATTCATCTCATCGAAAAATGGAAAACACCAGTCGATTTGTCGTATCAGAGAACCCTTATTCTCATAATTTCAGTATTTTTTGAGAGGAAAAACATTTTTCGTCAAATATGTAGCTGGACTATAGTAAGGAAAATATTGCATTTTTCGCTATACTCCAAAAATATATTTTTGGCCTATCATCCTCTCGAAACATGTTCGATTAGATGCAATTTCATCTAAAATCGATAGGTGACTTTGTTAATGCCCTAATTCTATCAATTTTTGAATAACTATGGATATTTGATTTTACCCTCTTCATTGGATACTCCAAGTTTGACTCACTCTACTTCTGAATCGCATCATTTTAGAGCACTCCCGATTTTTTATATCATAGATTGGACCTTTGACGATACTTTCTCAGGAAATTGAATGAATACTTCCATTATTTTGGTCTGTACTATTTTTTATATGAAGGCATGTTTTCTTTTAACTTAAATGCTCTCCTAATATTTGAAACATTTATCTTATCGAAAAATGGACAACACCAGTCGATTTGTCGTATCAAAGAACCCTTATTCTCATAATTTCAGTATTTTTTGAGAGGAAAAACATTTTTCGTCAAATATGTAGTATAGTAAGGAAAATATTGCATTTTTCGCAATACTCCAAAAATATATTTTTGGCCGATCATCCTCTCGAAACATGTTCGATTAGATGAAATTTCATCTAAAATCGATAGGTGACTTTGTTAATGCCCTAATTCTATCAATTTTTGAATAACTATGGATATTTGATTTTACCCTCTTCATTGGATACTCGAAGTTTGACGCACTCTACTTCTGAATCGCATCATATTAGAGCACTCCCGATTTTTTATATCATAGATTGGACCTTTGACGATACTTTCTCAAAAAATTGAATGAATACTTCCATTATTTTGGTCTGTACTATTTTTTATATGAAGGCATGTTTTCTTTTAACTTAAATGCTCTCCTAATATTTGAAACATTTATCTTATCGAAAAATGGAAAACACCAGTCGATTTGTCGTATCAAAGAACCCTTATTCTCATAATTTCAGTATTTTTTGAGAGGAAAAACATTTTTCGTCAAATATGTAGCTGAACTATAAGTAGGAAAATATTGCATTTTTCGCAATACTGCCAAAATATATTTTTGGCCGATCATCCTCTCGAAACATGTTCGATTAGATGAAGTTTCATCTAAAATCGATAGGTGACTTTGTTAATGCCCTAATTCTATCAATTTTTGAATAACTATGGATATTTGATTTTACCCTCTTCATTGGATACTCCAAGTTTGACGCACTCTACTTCTGAATCGCATCATATTAGAGCACTCCCGATTTTTTATATCATAGATTGTACCTTTGACGATACTTACTCAGAAAATTGAATAAATACTTCCATTATTTTGGTCTGTACTATTTTTTATATGAAGGCATGTTTTCTTTTAACTTTAATGCTCTTCTAATATTTGAAACATTTATCTTATCGAAAAATGGACAACACCAGTCGATTTGTCGTATCAAAGAACCCTTATTCTCATAATTTCAGTATTTTTTGAGAGGAAAAACATTTTTCGTCAAATATTGCATTTTTCGCAATACTCCAAAAATATATTTTTGGCCTATCATCCTCTCGAAGCATGTTCGATTAGATGAAATTTCATCTAAAATCGATAGGTGACTTTGTTAATGCCCTAATTCTATCAATTTTTGAATAACTACGGATATTTGATTTTACCCTCTCCATTGGATACTCCAAGTTTGACGCACTCTACTTCTGAATCGCATAATTTTAGAGCACTCACGATTTTTTATATCATAGATTGGACCTTTGACGATACTTTCTCAGAAAATTGAATGAATACTTCCATTATTTTGGTCTGTACTATTTTTTATATGAAGGCATGTTTTCTTTTAATTTAAATGCTCTCCTAATATTTGAAACATTTATCTTATCGAAAAATGGAAAACACCAGTCGATTTGTCGTATCAGAGAACCCTTATTCTCATAATTTCAGTATTTTTTGAGAGGAAAAACATTTTTCGTCAAATATGTAGCTGGACTATAGTAAGGAAAATATTGCATTTTTCGCAATACTGCCAAAATATATTTTTGGCCGATCATCCTCTCGAAACATGTTCGATTAGATGAAATTTCATCTAAAATCGATAGGTGACTTTGTTAATGCCCTAATTCTATCAATTTTTGAATACCTATGGATATTTGATTTTACCCTCTTCATTGGATACTCCAAGTTTGACGCACTCTACTTCTGAATCGCATCATTTTAGAGCACTCCCGATTTTTTATATCATAGATTGGACCTTTGACGATACTTTCTCAGAAAATTGAATGAATACTTCCATTATTTTGGTCTGTACTATTTTTTATATGGAGGCATGTTTTCTTTTAACTTAAATGCTCTCCTAATATTTGAAACATTCATCTTATCGAAAAATGGACAACACCAGTCGATTTGTCGTATCAAAGAACCCTTATTCTCATAATTTCAGTATTTTTTGAGAGGAAAAACATTTTTCGTCAAATATGTAGCTGGACTATAGTAAGGAAAATATTGCATTTTTCGCAATACTCCAAAGATATATTTTTGGCCTATCATCCTCTCGAAACATGTTCGATTAGATGAAATTTCATCTAAAATCGATAGGTGACTTTGTTAATGCCCTAATTCTATCAATTTTTGAATACCTATGGATATTTGATTTTACCCTCTTCATTGGATACTCCAAGTTTGACGCACTCTACTTCTGAATCGCATCATTTTAGAGCACTCCCGATTTTTTATATCATAGATTGGACCTTTGACGATACTTTCTCAGGAAATTGAATGAATACTTCCATTATTTTGGTCTGTACTATTTTTTATATGAAGGCATGTTTTCTTTTAACTTAAATGCTCTCCTAATATTTGAAACATTCATCTCATCGAAAAATGGACAACACCAGTCGATTTGTTGTATCAAAAAACCCTTATTCTCATAATTTCAGTATTTTTTGAGAGGAAAAACATTTTTCGTCAAATATGTAGCTGGACTATAGTAAGGAAAATATTGCATTTTTCGCTATACTCCAAAAATATATTTTTGGCCTATCATCCTCTCGAAACATGTTCGATTAGATGCAATTTCATCTAAAATCGATAGGTGACTTTGTTAATGCCCTAATTCTATCAATTTTTGAATAACTATGGATATTTGATTTTACCCTCTTCATTGGATACTCCAAGTTTGACTCACTCTACTTCTGAATCGCATCATTTTAGAGCACTCCCGATTTTTTATATCATAGATTGGACCTTTGACGATACTTTCTCAGGAAATTGAATGAATACTTCCATTATTTTGGTCTGTACTATTTTGTATATGAAGGCATGTTTTCTTTTAACTTAAATGCTCTCCTAATATTTGAAACATTTATCTTATCGAAAAATGGACAACACCAGTCGATTTGTCGTATCAAAGAACCCTTATTCTCATAATTTCAGTATTTTTTGAGAGGAAAAACATTTTTCGTCAAATATGTAGTATAGTAAGGAAAATATTGCATTTTTCGCAATACTCCAAAAATATATTTTTGGCCGATCATCCTCTCGAAACATGTTCGATTAGATGAAATTTCATCTAAAATCGATAGGTGACTTTGTTAATGCCCTAATTCTATCAATTTTTGAATAACTATGGATATTTGATTTTACCCTCTTCATTGGATACTCGAAGTTTGACGCACTCTACTTCTGAATCGCATCATATTAGAGCACTCCCGATTTTTTATATCATAGATTGGACCTTTGACGATACTTTCTCAGAAAATTGAATGAATACTTCCATTATTTTGGTCTGTACTATTTTTTATATGAAGGCATGTTTTCTTTTAACTTAAATGCTCTCCTAATATTTGAAACATTTATCTTATCGAAAAATGGAAAACACCAGTCGATTTGTCGTATCAAAGAACCCTTATTCTCATAATTTCAGTATTTTTTGAGAGGAAAAACATTTTTCGTCAAATATGTAGCTGAACTATAAGTAGGAAAATATTGCATTTTTCGCAATACTGCCAAAATATATTTTTGGCCGATCATCCTCTCGAAACATGTTCGATTAGATGAAGTTTCATCTAAAATCGATAGGTGACTTTGTTAATGCCCTAATTCTATCAATTTTTGAATAACTATGGATATTTGATTTTACCCTCTTCATTGGATACTCCAAGTTTGACGCACTCTACTTCTGAATCGCATCATATTAGAGCACTCCCGATTTTTTATATCATAGATTGGACCTTTGACGATACTTTCTCAGAAAATTGAATGAATACTTCCATTATTTTGGTCTGTACTATTTTTTATATGAAGGCATGTTTTCTTTCAACTCAAATGCTCTCCTAATATTTGAAACATTTATTTTATCGAAAAATGGAAAACACCAGTCGATTTGTCGTATCAAAGAACCCTTATTCTCATAATTTCAGTATTTTTTGAGAGGAAAAACATTTTTCGTCAAATATTGCATTTTTCGCAATACTCCAAAAATATATTTTTGGCCTATCATCCTCTCGAAGCATGTTCGATTAGATGAAGTTTCATCTAAAATCGATAGGTGACTTTGTTAATGCCCTAATTCTATCAATTTTTGAATACCTATGGATATTTGATTTTACCCTCTTCATTGGATACTCCAAGTTTGACGCACTCTACTTCTGAATCGCATCATTTTAGAGCACTCCCGATTTTTTATATCATAGATTGTACCTTTGACGATACTTACTCAGAAAATTGAATAAATACTTCTATTATTTTGGTCTGTACTATTTTTTATATGAAGGCATGTTTTCTTTTAATTTAAATGCTCTCCTAATATTTGAAACATTTATCTTATCGAAAAATGGAAAACACCAGTCGATTTGTCGTATCAGAGAACCCTTATTCTCATAATTTCAGTATTTTTTGAGAGGAAAAACATTTTTCGTCAAATATGTAGCTGTATGTAGTAAGGAAAATATTGCATTTTTCGCAATACTGCCAAAATATATTTTTGGCCGATCATCCTCTCGAAACATGTTCGATTAGATGAAATTTCATCTAAAATCGATAGGTGACTTTGTTAATGCCCTAATTCTATCAATTTTTGAATAACTATGGATATTTGATTTTACCCTCTTCATTGGATACTCGAAGTTTGACGCACTCTACTTCTGAATCGCATCATATTAGAGCACTCCCGATTTTTTATATCATAGATTGTACCTTTGACGATACTTACTCAGAAAATTGAATAAATACTTCCATTATTTTGGTCTGTACTATTTTTTATATGAAGGCATGTTTTCTTTTAACTTTAATGCTCTTCTAATATTTGAAACATTTATCTTATCGAAAAATGGACAACACCAGTCGATTTGTCGTATCAAAGAACCCTTATTCTCATAATTTCAGTATTTTTTGAGAGGAAAAACATTTTTCGTCAAATATTGCATTTTTCGCAATACTCCAAAAATATATTTTTGGCCTATCATCCTCTCGAAGCATGTTCGATTAGATGAAATTTCATCTAAAATCGATAGGTGACTTTGTTAATGCCCTAATTCTATCAATTTTTGAATAACTACGGATATTTGATTTTACCCTCTCCATTGGATACTCCAAGTTTGACGCACTCTACTTCTGAATCGCATCATTTTAGAGCACTCCCGATTTTTTATATCATAGATTGGACCTTTGACGATACTTTCTCAGGAAATTGAATGAATACTTCCATTATTTTGGTCTGTACTATTTTGTATATGAAGGCATGTTTTCTTTTAACTTAAATGCTCTCCTAATATTTGAAACATTTATCTTATCGAAAAATGGACAACACCAGTCGATTTGTCGTATCAAAGAACCCTTATTCTCATAATTTCAGTATTTTTTGAGAGGAAAAACATTTTTCGTCAAATATGTAGTATAGTAAGGAAAATATTGCATTTTTCGCAATACTCCAAAAATATATTTTTGGCCGATCATCCTCTCGAAACATGTTCGATTAGATGAAATTTCATCTAAAATCGATAGGTGACTTTGTTAATGCCCTAATTCTATCAATTTTTGAATAACTATGGATATTTGATTTTACCCTCTTCATTGGATACTCGAAGTTTGACGCACTCTACTTCTGAATCGCATCATATTAGAGCACTCCCGATTTTTTATATCATAGATTGGACCTTTGACGATACTTTCTCAGAAAATTGAATGAATACTTCCATTATTTTGGTCTGTACTATTTTTTATATGAAGGCATGTTTTCTTTTAACTTAAATGCTCTCCTAATATTTGAAACATTTATCTTATCGAAAAATGGAAAACACCAGTCGATTTGTCGTATCAAAGAACCCTTATTCTCATAATTTCAGTATTTTTTGAGAGGAAAAACATTTTTCGTCAAATATGTAGCTGAACTATAAGTAGGAAAATATTGCATTTTTCGCAATACTGCCAAAATATATTTTTGGCCGATCATCCTCTCGAAACATGTTCGATTAGATGAAGTTTCATCTAAAATCGATAGGTGACTTTGTTAATGCCCTAATTCTATCAATTTTTGAATAACTATGGATATTTGATTTTACCCTCTTCATTGGATACTCCAAGTTTGACGCACTCTACTTCTGAATCGCATCATATTAGAGCACTCCCGATTTTTTATATCATAGATTGGACCTTTGACGATACTTTCTCAGAAAATTGAATGAATACTTCCATTATTTTGGTCTGTACTATTTTTTATATGAAGGCATGTTTTCTTTCAACTCAAATGCTCTCCTAATATTTGAAACATTTATCTTATCGAAAAATGGAAAACACCAGTCGATTTGTCGTATCAAAGAACCCTTATTCTCATAATTTCAGTATTTTTTGAGAGGAAAAACATTTTTCGTCAAATATTGCATTTTTCGCAATACTCCAAAAATATATTTTTGGCCTATCATCCTCTCGAAGCATGTTCGATTAGATGAAGTTTCATCTAAAATCGATAGGTGACTTTGTTAATGCCCTAATTCTATCAATTTTTGAATACCTATGGATATTTGATTTTACCCTCTTCATTGGATACTCCAAGTTTGACGCACTCTACTTCTGAATCGCATCATTTTAGAGCACTCCCGATTTTTTATATCATAGATTGTACCTTTGACGATACTTACTCAGAAAATTGAATAAATACTTCCATTATTTTGGTCTGTACTATTTTTTATATGAAGGCATGTTTTCTTTTAACTTTAATGCTCTTCTAATATTTGAAACATTTATCTTATCGAAAAATGGACAACACCAGTCGATTTGTCGTATCAAAGAACCCTTATTCTCATAATTTCAGTATTTTTTGAGAGGAAAAACATTTTTCGTCAAATATGTAGCTGTATGTAGTAAGGAAAATATTGCATTTTTCGCAATACTGCCAAAATATATTTTTGGCCGATCATCCTCTCGAAACATGTTCGATTAGATGAAGTTTCATCTAAAATCGATAGGTGACTTTGTTAATGCCCTAATTCTATCAATTTTTGAATAACTATGGATATTTGATTTTACCCTCTTCATTGGATACTCCAAGTTTGACGCACTCTACTTCTGAATCGCATCATATTAGAGCACTCCCGATTTTTTATATCATAGATTGGACCTTTGACGATACTTTCTCAGAAAATTGAATGAATACTTCCATTATTTTGGTCTGTACTATTTTTTATATGAAGGCATGTTTTCTTTCAACTCAAATGCTCTCCTAATATTTGAAACATTTATCTTATCGAAAAATGGAAAACACCAGTCGATTTGTCGTATCAAAGAACCCTTATTCTCATAATTTCAGTATTTTTTGAGAGGAAAAACATTTTTCGTCAAATATTGCATTTTTCGCAATACTCCAAAAATATATTTTTGGCCTATCATCCTCTCGAAGCATGTTCGATTAGATGAAGTTTCATCTAAAATCGATAGGTGACTTTGTTAATGCCCTAATTCTATCAATTTTTGAATACCTATGGATATTTGATTTTACCCTCTTCATTGGATACTCCAAGTTTGACGCACTCTACTTCTGAATCGCATCATTTTAGAGCACTCCCGATTTTTTATATCATAGATTGTACCTTTGACGATACTTACTCAGAAAATTGAATAAATACTTCCATTATTTTGGTCTGTACTATTTTTTATATGAAGGCATGTTTTCTTTTAACTTTAATGCTCTTCTAATATTTGAAACATTTATCTTATCGAAAAATGGACAACACCAGTCGATTTGTCGTATCAAAGAACCCTTATTCTCATAATTTCAGTATTTTTTGAGAGGAAAAACATTTTTCGTCAAATATGTAGCTGTATGTAGTAAGGAAAATATTGCATTTTTCGCAATACTGCCAAAATATATTTTTGGCCGATCATCCTCTCGAAACATGTTCGATTAGATGAAATTTCATCTAAAATCGATAGGTGACTTTGTTAATGCCCTAATTCTATCAATTTTTGAATAACTATGGATATTTGATTTTACCCTCTTCATTGGATACTCGAAGTTTGACGCACTCTACTTCTGAATCGCATCATATTAGAGCACTCCCGATTTTTTATATCATAGATTGTACCTTTGACGATACTTACTCAGAAAATTGAATAAATACTTCCATTATTTTGGTCTGTACTATTTTTTATATGAAGGCATGTTTTCTTTTAACTTTAATGCTCTTCTAATATTTGAAACATTTATCTTATCGAAAAATGGACAACACCAGTCGATTTGTCGTATCAAAGAACCCTTATTCTCATAATTTCAGTATTTTTTGAGAGGAAAAACATTTTTCGTCAAATATTGCATTTTTCGCAATACTCCAAAAATATATTTTTGGCCTATCATCCTCTCGAAGCATGTTCGATTAGATGAAATTTCATCTAAAATCGATAGGTGACTTTGTTAATGCCCTAATTCTATCAATTTTTGAATAACTACGGATATTTGATTTTACCCTCTCCATTGGATACTCCAAGTTTGACGCACTCTACTTCTGAATCGCATCATTTTAGAGCACTCCCGATTTTTTATATCATAGATTGGACCTTTGACGATACTTTCTCAGAAAATTGAATGAATACTTCCATTATTTTGGTCTGTACTATTTTTTATATGGAGGCATGTTTTCTTTTAACTTAAATGCTCTCCTAATATTTGAAACATTCATCTTATCGAAAAATGGACAACACCAGTCGATTTGTCGTATCAAAGAACCCTTATTCTCATAATTTCAGTATTTTTTGAGAGGAAAAACATTTTTCGTCAAATATGTAGCTGGACTAAAGTAAGGAAAATATTGCATTTTTCGCAATACTCCAAAAATATATTTTTGGCCTATCATCCTCTCGAAACATGTTCGATTAGATGAGATTTCATCTAAAATCGATAGGTGACTTTGTTAATGCCCTAATTCTATCAATTTTTGAATAACTATGGATATTTGATTTTACCCTCTTCATTGGATACTCCAAGTTTGACGCACTCTACTTCTGAATCGCATCATTTTAGAGCACTCCCGATTTTTTATATCACTGATTGGACCTTTGACGATACTTTCTCAGGAAATTGAATGAATACTTCCATTATTTTGGTCTGTACTATTTTTTATATGAAGGCATGTTTTCTTTTAACTTAAATGCTCTCCTAATATTTGAAACATTCATCTCATCGAAAAATGGACAACACCAGTCGATTTGTTGTATCAAAAAACCCTTATTCTCATAATTTCAGTATTTTTTGAGAGGAAAAACATTTTTCGTCAAATATGTAGCTGGACTATAGTAAGGAAAATATTGCATTTTTCGCTATACTCCAAAAATATATTTTTGGCCTATCATCCTCTCGAAACATGTTCGATTAGATGCAATTTCATCTAAAATCGATAGGTGACTTTGTTAATGCCCTAATTCTATCAATTTTTGAATAACTATGGATATTTGACTTTACCCTCTTCATTGGATACTCGAAGTTTGACGCACTCTACTTCTGAATCGCATCATATTAGAGCACTCCCGATTTTTTATATCATAGATTGGACCTTTGACGATACTTTCTCAGAAAATTGAATGAATACTTCCATTATTTTGGTCTGTACTATTTTTTATATGAAGGCATGTTTTCTTTTAACTTAAATGCTCTCCTAATATTTGAAACATTTATCTTATCGAAAAATGGAAAACACCAGTCGATTTGTCGTATCAAAGAACCCTTATTCTCATAATTTCAGTATTTTTTGAGAGGAAAAACATTTTTCGTCAAATATGTAGCTGAACTATAAGTAGGAAAATATTGCATTTTTCGCAATACTGCCAAAATATATTTTTGGCCGATCATCCTCTCGAAACATGTTCGATTAGATGAAGTTTCATCTAAAATCGATAGGTGACTTTGATAATGCCCTAATTCTATCAATTTTTGAATAACTATGGATATTTGATTTTACCCTCTTCATTGGATACTCCAAGTTTGACGCACTCTACTTCTGAATCGCATCATATTAGAGCACTCCCGATTTTTTATATCATAGATTGGACCTTTGACGATACTTTCTCAGAAAATTGAATGAATACTTCCATTATTTTGGTCTGTACTATTTTTTATATGAAGGCATGTTTTCTTTCAACTCAAATGCTCTCCTAATATTTGAAACATTTATCTTATCGAAAAATGGAAAACACCAGTCGATTTGTCGTATCAAAGAACCCTTATTCTCATAATTTCAGTATTTTTTGAGAGGAAAAACATTTTTCGTCAAATATTGCATTTTTCGCAATACTCCAAAAATATATTTTTGGCCTATCATCCTCTCGAAGCATGTTCGATTAGATGAAGTTTCATCTAAAATCGATAGGTGACTTTGTTAATGCCCTAATTCTATCAATTTTTGAATACCTATGGATATTTGATTTTACCCTCTTCATTGGATACTCCAAGTTTGACGCACTCTACTTATGAATCGCATCATTTTAGAGCACTCCCGATTTTTTATATCATAGATTGTACCTTTGACGATACTTACTCAGAAAATTGAATGAATACTTCCATTATTTTGGTCTGTACTATTTTTTATATGAAGGCATGTTTTCTTTTAACTTAAATGCTCTCCTAATATTTGAAACATTTATCTTATCGAAAAATAGACAACACCAGTCGATTTGTCGCATCAAAGAACCCTTATTCTTATAATTTCAGTATTTTTTGAGAAGAAAAAATTTTTTGTCAAATATGTAGCTGGACTATAGTGAGGAAAATATTGCATTTTTCGCAATACTCCAAAAATATATTTTTGGCCTATCATCCTCACGAAACATGTTCGATTAGATGGAACTTCATCTTAAATCGATAGGTGACTTTGTTGATGCCCTAATTCTATCAATTTTTGAATAACTATGGATATTTGATTTTACCCTCTTCATTGGATACTCCAAGTTTGACGCACTCTACTTCTGAATCGCATAATTTTAGAGCACTCCCGATTTTTTATATCATAGATTGGACCTTTGACGATACTTTCTCAGAAAATTGAATGAATACTTCCATTATTTTGGTCTGTACTATTTTTTATATGAAGGCATGTTTTCTTTTAACTTAAATGCTCTCCTAATATTTGAAACATTTATCTTATCGAAAAATGGAAAACACCAGTCGATTTGTCGTATCAAAGAACCCTTATTCTCATAATTTCAGTATTTTTTGAGAGGAAAAACATTTTTCGTCAAATATGTAGCTGAACTATAAGTAGGAAAATATTGCATTTTTCGCAATACTGCCAAAATATATTTTTGGCCGATCATCCTCTCGAAACATGTTCGATTAGATGAAGTTTCATCTAAAATCGATAGGTGACTTTGTTAATGCCCTAATTCTATCAATTTTTGAATAACTATGGATATTTGATTTTACCCTCTTCATTGGATACTCCAAGTTTGACGCACTCTACTTCTGAATCGCATCATATTAGAGCACTCCCGATTTTTTATATCATAGATTGGACCTTTGACGATACTTTCTCAGAAAATTGAATGAATACTTCCATTATTTTGGTCTGTACTATTTTTTATATGAAGGCATGTTTTCTTTCAACTCAAATGCTCTCCTAATATTTGAAACATTTATCTTATCGAAAAATGGAAAACACCAGTCGATTTGTCGTATCAAAGAACCCTTATTCTCATAATTTCAGTATTTTTTGAGAGGAAAAACATTTTTCGTCAAATATTGCATTTTTCGCAATACTCCAAAAATATATTTTTGGCCTATCATCCTCTCGAAGCATGTTCGATTAGATGAAGTTTCATCTAAAATCGATAGGTGACTTTGTTAATGCCCTAATTCTATCAATTTTTGAATACCTATGGATATTTGATTTTACCCTCTTCATTGGATACTCCAAGTTTGACGCACTCTACTTATGAATCGCATCATTTTAGAGCACTCCCGATTTTTTATATCATAGATTGTACCTTTGACGATACTTACTCAGAAAATTGAATGAATACTTCCATTATTTTGGTCTGTACTATTTTTTATATGAAGGCATGTTTTCTTTTAACTTAAATGCTCTCCTAATATTTGAAACATTTATCTTATCGAAAAATGGACAACACCAGTCGATTTGTCGCATCAAAGAACCCTTATTCTTATAATTTCAGTATTTTTTGAGAAGAAAAAATTTTTTGTCAAATATGTAGCTGGACTATAGTGAGGAAAATATTGCATTTTTCGCAATACTCCAAAAATATATTTTTGGCCTATCATCCTCACGAAACATGTTCGATTAGATGGAACTTCATCTTAAATCGATAGGTGACTTTGTTGATGCCCTAATTCTATCAATTTTTGAATAACTATGGATATTTGATTTTACCCTCTTCATTGGATACTCCAAGTTTGACGCACTCTACTTCTGAATCGCATAATTTTAGAGCACTCCTGATTTTTTATATCATAGATTGGACCTTTGACGATACTCTCTCAGAAAATTGAATGAATACTTCCATTATTTTGGTCTGTACTATTTTTTATATGAAGGCATGTTTTCTTTCAACTTAAATGCTCTCCTAATATTTGAAACATTTATCTTATCGAAGAATGGACAACACCAGTCGATTTGTCGTATCAAAGAACCCTTATTCTCATAATTTCAGTATTTTTTGAGAGGAAAAACATTTTTCGTGAAATATGTGAAAATATTGCATTTTCCGCAATACTCCAAAAATATATTTTTGGCCTATCATCATCTCGAAACATGTTCGATTAGATGAAATTTCCTCTAAAATCGATAGGTGACTTTGTTAATGCCCTGATTCTATCAATTTTTGAATAACTATGGATATTTGATTTTACCCTCTTCATTGGATACTCCAAGTTTGACGCACTCTACTTCTGAATCGCATCATTTAAGAGCACTCTCGATTTTTTATATCATAGATTGGACCTTTGACGATACTTTCTCAGAAAATTGAATGAATACTTCCATTATTTTGGTCAGTACTATTTTTCATATGAAGGCATGTTTTCTTTTAACTGAAATGCTCTCCTAATATTTGAAACATTTATCTTATCGAAAAATGGACAACACCAGTCGATTTGTCGTATCAAAGAACCCGTATTCTCACAATTTCAGTATTTTTTGAGAGGAAAAATATTTTTCGTCAAATATGTAGCTAGTAAGGAATATATTGCATCTTTCGCAATACTCCAAAAATAAATTTTTGGCCTATCATCCTCTCGAAACATGTTCGATTAGATGAAATTTCATCTAAAATCGATAGGTGACTTTGTTAATGCCCTAATTCTATCAATTTTTGAATAACTACGGATATTTGTTTTTCCCCTTTTCATTGGATACTCCAAGTTTGACGCACTCTACTTCTGAATCGCATAATTTCAGAGCACTCCTGATTTTTTATATCATAGATTGGACCTTTGACGATACTTTCTCAGAAAATTGAATGAATACTTCCATTATTTTGGTCTGTACTATTTTTCATATGAAGGCATGTTTTCTTTCAACTTAAATGCTCTCCTAATATTTGAAACATTTATCTTATCGAAAAATGGACAACACCAGTCGATTTGTCGTATCAAAGAACCCTTATTCTTATAATTTCAGTATTTTTTGAGAAGAAAAAATTTTTTGTCAAATATGTAGCTGGACTATAGTGAGGAAAATATTGCATTTTTCGCAATACTCCAAAAATATATTTTTGGCCTATCATCCTCACGAAACATGTTCGATTAGATGGAACTTCATCTAAAATCGATAGGTGACTTTGTTAATGCCCTAATTCTATCAATTTTTGAATAACTATGGATATTTGATTTTACCCTCTTCATTGGATACTCCAAGTTTGACGCACTCTACTTCTGAATCGCATAATTTTAGAGCACTCCTGATTTTTTATATCATAGATTGGATCTTTGACGATACTCTCTCAGAAAATTGAATGAATACTTCCATTATTTTGGTCTGTACTATTTTTTATATGAAGGCATGTTTTCTTTCAACTTAAATGCTCTCCTAATATTTGAAACATTTATCTTATCGAAGAATGGACAACACCAGTCGATTTGTCGTATCAAAGAACCCTTATTCTCATAATTTCAGTATTTTTTGAGAGGAAAAACATTTTTCGTGAAATATGTAGGTGGACTATAGTAAGGAAAATATTGCATTTTCCGCAATACTCCAAAAATATATTTTTGGCCTATCATCATCTCGAAACATGTTCGATTAGATGAAATTTCCTCTAAAATCGATAGGTGACTTTGTTAATGCCCTGATTCTATGAATTTTTGAATAACTATGGATATTTGATTTTACCCTCTTCATTGGATACTCCAAGTTTGACGCACTCTACTTCTGAATCGCATCATTTAAGAGCACTCTCGATTTTTTATATCATAGATTGGACCTTTGACGATACTTTCTCAGAAAATTGAATGAATACTTCCATTATTTTGGTCTGTACTATTTTTTATATGAAGGCATGTTTTCTTTTAACTTAAATGCTCTCCTAATATTTGAAACATTTATCTTATCGAAAAATGGACAACACCAGTCGATTTGTCGTATCAAAGAACCCTTATTCTCATAATTTCAATATTTTTTGAGAGGAAAAACATTTTTCGTCAAATATGTAAGGAAAATATTGCATTTTTCGCAATACTCCAAAAATATATTTTTGGGCCTACCATCCTCTCGAAACATGTTCGATTAGATGAAATTTCATCTAAAATCGATAGGTGACATTTTTAATGCCCTAATTCTATCAATTTTCGAATAACTATGGATATTTGATTTTACCCTCTTCATTGGATACTCCAAGTTTGACGCACTCTACTTCTGAATCGCATAATTTTAGAGCACTCCTGATTTTTTATATCATTTTTATATGAAGGCATGTTTTCTTTTAACTTAAATACTCTCCTAATATTTGAAACATTTATCTTATCGAAAAATGGACAACAGCAGTCGATTTGTCGTATCAAAGAACCCTTATTCTCATAACTTCAATATTTTTTGAGAGGAAAAACATTTTTCGTCAAATATGTAAGGAAAATATTGCATTTTTCGCAATACTCCAAAAATATATTTTTGGGCCTATCATCCTCTCGAAACATGTTCGATTAGATGAAATTTCATCTAAAATCGATAGGTGACTTTGTTAATGCCCTAATTCTATCAATTTTTGAATAACTACGGATATTTGATTCTACCATCTTCATTGGAAACTCCAAGTTTGACGCACTCTACTTCTGAATCGCATAATTTTAGAGCACTCCTGATTTTTTATATCATTTTTATATGAAGGCATGTTTTCTTTTAACTTAAATGCTCTCCTAATATTTGAAACATTTATCTTATCGAAAAATGGACAACCCCAGTCGATTTGTCGTATCAAGGAACCCTTATTCTCATAATTTCAATATTTTTTGAGAGGAAAAACATTTCTCGTCAAATATGTAGCTGGTCTATAGTAAGGAAAATATTGCATTTTTCGCAATACTCCAAAAATATATTTTTGGCCTATCATCCTCTCCAAACATGTTCGATTAGATGAAATTTCATCTAAAATCGATAGGTGACTTTGTTAATGCCCTAATTCTATCAATTTTTGAATAACTACGGATATTTGATTTTACCATCTTCATTGGAAACTCCAAGTTTGACGCACTCTACTTCTGAATCGCATAATTTTAGAGCACTCCTGATTTTTTATATCATTTTTATATGAAGGCATGTTTTCTTTTAACTTAAATGCTCTCCTAATATTTGAAACATTTATCTTATCGAAAAATGGACAACCCCAGTCGATTTGTCGTATCAAGGAACCCTTATTCTCAGAATTTCAATATTTTTTGAGAGGAAAAACATTTTTCGTCAAATATGTAGCTGGTCTATAGTAAGGAAAATATTGCATTTTTCGCAATACTCCAAAAATATATTTTTGGCCTATCATCCTCTCCAAACATGTTCGATTAGATGAAATTTCATCTAAAATCGATAGGTGACTTTGTTATTGCCCTAATTCTATCAATTTTTGAATAACTATGGATATTTGATTTTACCCTCTTCATTGGATAATCCAAGTTTGACGCACTCTACTTCTGAATCGCATAATTTTAGAGCACTCCTGATTTTTTATATCATTTTTATATGAAGGCATGTTTTCTTTTAACTTGAATGCTCTCCTAATATCTGAAACATTTATCTTATCGAAAAATGGACAACTCCAGTCGATTTGTCGTATCAAAGAACCCTTATTCTCATAATTTCAATATTTTTTGAGAGGAAAAACATTTTTCGTCAAATATGTAAGGAAAATATTGCATTTTTCGCAATACTCCAAAAATATATTTTTGGGCCTATCATCCTCTCGAAACATGTTCGATTAGATGAAATTTCACCTAAAATCGATAGGTGACTTTGTTAATGCCCTAATTCTATCAATTTTTGAATAACTACGGATATTTGATTTTACCCTCTTCATTGGAAACTCCAAGTTTGACGCACTCTCTTTCTGAATCGCATAATTTTAGAGCACTCCTGATTTTTTATATCATAGATTGGACCTTTGACGATACTTTCTCAGAAAATTGAATGAATACTTCCATTATTTTGGTCTGTACTATTTTTTATATGAGGGCATGTTTTCTTTCAACTTAAATGCTCTCCTAATATTTGAAACATTTATCTTATCGAAGAATGGACAACACCAGTCGATTTGTCGTATCAAAGAACCCTTATTCTCATAATTTCAGTATTTTTTGAGAGGAAAAACATTTTTCGTGAAATATGTAGCTGGACTATAGTAAGAAATATATTGCAATTTTCGCAATACTCCAAAAATATATTTTTGGCCTATCATCATCTGGAAACATGTTCGATTAGATGAAATTTCCTCTAAAATCGATAGGTGACTTTGTTAATGCCCTAATTCTATCAATTTTTGAATAACTATGGATATTTGATTTTACCCTCTTCATTGGATACTCCAAGTTTGACGCACTCTACTTCTGAATCACATCATTTAAGAGCACTCCCGATTTTTTATATCATAGATTGGACCTTTGACGATACTTTCTCAGAAAATTGAATGATTACTTCCATTATTTTGGTCTGTACTATTTTTTATATGAAGGCATGTTTTCTTTCAACTTAAATGCTCTCCTAATATTTGAAACATTTATCTTATCGAAGAATGGACAACACCAGTCGATTTGTCGTATCAAAGAACCCTTATTCTCATAATTTCAGTATTTTTTGAGAGGAAAAACATTTTTCGTGAAATAAGTAGCTGGACTATAATAGTAAGGAATATATTGCATTTTTCGCAATACTCCAAAAATATATTTTTGGCCTATCATCATCTCGAAACATGTTCGATTAGATGAAATTTCCTCTAAAATCGATAGGTGACTTTGTTAATGCCCTAATTCTATCAATTTTTGAATAACTACGGATATTTGATTTTACCCTCTTCATTGGAAACTCCAAGTTTGACGCACTCTACTTCTGAATCGCATAATTTAAGAGCACTCCTGATTTTTTATATCATAGATTGGACCTTTGACGATACTCTCTCAGAAAATTGAATGAATACTTCCATTATTTTGGTCTGTACTTTTTTTTATATGAAGGCATGTTTTCTTTCAACTTAAATGCTCTCCTAATATTTGAAACATTTATCTTATCGAAGAATGGACAACACCAGTCGATTTGTCGTATCAAAGAACCCTTATTCTCATAATTTCAGTATTTTTTGAGAGGAAAAACATTTTTCGTCAAATATGTAGCTGGACTATAGTAAGGAATTTATTGCATTTTTCGCAATACTCCAAAAATATATTTTTGGCCTATCATCATCTCGAAACATGTTCGATTAGATGAAATTTCATCTAAAATCGATAGGTAACTTTGTTAATGCCCTAATTCTATCAATTTTTGAATAACTAAGGATATTTGATTTCACCCTCTTCATTGGATACTCCAAGTTTGACGCACTCTACTTCTGAATCGCATCATTTTAGAGCACTCCCGATTTTTTATATCATAGATAGGACCTTTGACGATACTCTCTCAGAAAATTGAAAATGATTACTTCCATTATTTTGGTCTGTACTATATTTTATATGAAGGCATGTTTTCTTTTAACTTAAATGCTCTCCTAATATTTGAAACATTTATCTTATCGAAAAATGGACAACACCAGTCGATTTGTCGTATCAAAGAACCCTTATTCTCATATATTCAGTATTTTTTGAGAGGAAAAACATTTTTCGTCAAATATGTAGCTGGAAAATATTGCATTTTTCGCAATACTCCAAAAATATATTTATGGCCTATCATCATAATTTTAGAGCACTCCTGATTTTTTATATCATAGATTGGACCTTTGACGATACTTTCTCAGAAAATTGAATGAATACTTCCATTATTTTGGTCTGTACTATTTTTTATATGAAGGCATGTTTTCTTTCAACTTAAATGCTCTCCTAATATTTGAAACATTTATCTTATCGAAGAATGGACAACACCAGTCGATTTGTCGTATCAAAGAACCCTTATTCTTATAATTTCAGTATTTTTCGAGAGGAAAAAAATTTTTGTCAAATATGTAGCTGGACTATAGTGAGGGAAATATTGCATTTTTCGCAATACTCCAAAAATATATTTTTGGCCTATCATCCTCACGAAACATGTTCGACTAGATGAAACTTCATCTAAAATCGAAAGGTGACTTTGTTAATGCCCTAATTCTATCAATTTTTGAATAACTATGGATATTTGATTTTACCCTCTTCATTGGATACTCCAAGTTTGACGCACTCTACTTCTGAATCGCATAATTTTAGAGCACTCCTGATTTTTTATATCATAGATTGGACCTTTGACGATACTTTCTCAGAAATTTGAATGAATACTTCCATTATTTTGGTCTGTACTATTTTTTATATGAAGGCATGTTTTCTTTTAACTTAAATGCTCTCCTAATATTTGAAACATTTATCTTATCGAAAAATGGACAACACCAGTCGATTTGTCGTATCAAAGGACCCGTATTCTCACAATTTCAGTATTTTTTGAGAGGAAAAACATTTTTTGTCAAATATGTAGCTGGACTATAGTAAGGAATATATTGCATTTTTCGCAATACTCCAAAAATATGATTTTGGCCTATCATCATCTCGAAACATGTTCGATTAGATGAAATTTCATCTAAAATCGATAGGTGACTTTGTTAATGCCCTAATTCTATCAATTTTTAAATAACTATGGATATTTGATTTTACCCTCTTCATTGGATACTCCAAGTTTGACGCACTCTACTTCTGAATCGCATCATTTTAGAGCACTCCCGATTTTTTATATCATAGATTGGACCTTTGACGATACTTTCTCAGAAAATTGAATGAATACTTCCATTATTTTGGTCTGTACTATTTTTTATATGAAGGCATGTTTTCTTTTAACTTAAATGCTCTCCTAATATTTGAAACATTTATCTTATCGAAAAATGGACAACACCAGTCGATTTGTCGTAACAAAGATCCCTTATTCTCATAATTTCAATATTTTTTGAGAGGAAAAACATTTTTCGTCAAATATGTAGCTGGACTATAGTAAGGAAAATATTGCATTTTTCGCAATACTCCCAAAATATATTTTTGGCCTATCATCCTCTCGAAACATGTTCGATTAGATGAAATTTCATCTAAAATCGATAGGTGACTTTGTTAATGCCCTAATTCTATCACTTTTTGAATAACTATGGATATTTGATTTTACCCTCTTCATTGGATACTCCAAGTTTGACGCACTCTACTTCTGAATCGCATAATTTTAGAGCACTCCTGATTTTTTATATCATAGATTGGACCTTTGACGATACTTTCTCAGAAAATTGAATGAATACTTCCATTATTTTGGACTGTACTATTTTTCATATGAAGGCATGTTTTCTTTTAACTTAAATGCTCTCCTAATATTTGAAACATTTATCTTATCGAAAAATGGGCAACACCAGTCGATTTGTCGTATCAAAGAACCCTTATTCTCATAATTTCAGTATTTTTTGAGAGGAAAAAGATTTTTCGTCAAATATGTAGCTGGACTATAGTAAGGAATTTATTGCATTTTTCGCAATACTCCAAAAATATATTTTTGGCCTATCATCATCTCGAAACATGTTCGATTGGATGAAATTTCATCTAAAATCGATAGGTGACTTTGTTAATGCCCTAATTCTATCAATTTTTGAATAACTATGGATATTTGATTTCACCCTCTTCATTGGATACTCCAAGTTTGACGCACTCTACTTCTGAATCGCATCATTTTAGAGCACTCCCGATTTTTTATATCATAGATTTGACCTTTGACGATACTTTCTCAGAAAATTGAATGATTACTTCCATTATTTTGGTCTGTACTATATTTTATATGAAGGCATGTTTTCTTTTAACTTAAATGCTCTCCTAATATTTGAAACATTTATCTTATCGAAAAATGGACAAAACCAGCCGATTTGTCGTATCAAAGAACCCTTATTCTCATATATTCAGTATTTTTTGAGAGGAAAAACATTTTTCGTCAAATATGTAGCTGGACTATAGTAAGGAATATATTGCATTTTTCGCAATACTCCAAAAATATATTTTTGGCCTATCATCATCTCGAAACATGGTAGATTAGACGAAATTTCATCTAAAATCGATAGGTGACTTTGTTAATGCCCTAATTCTATCAATTTTTGAATAACTATGGATATTTCATTTTACCCTCTTCCTTGGATACTCCAAGTTTGACGCACTCTACTTCTGAATCGCATCATTTTAGAGCACTCCCGATTTTTTATATCATAGATTGGACCTTTGACGATACTTTCTAAGAAAATTGATTTAATACTTCTATTATTTTGATATGCAACATTTTTTATATGAAGGCATGTTTTCTTTTAAATTAAATGCTCTCCTAATATTTGAAACACATATCTTATCGAAGAATGGACAACACCAGTTGATTTGTCGTATCAAAGAACCCTTATTCACATAATTTCAGTATTTTTTGAGAGGAAAAACATTTTTCGTCAAATATGTAGTTGGACTATAGTAAGGAAAATATTGCATTTTTCGCAATACTCCAAAAATATATTTTTGGCCTATCATCCTCACGAAACATGTTCGATTAGATGAAACTTCATCTAAAATCGATAGGTGACTTTGTTAATGCCCTAATTTTATCAATTTTTGAATAACTATGGATATTTGATTTTACCCCCTTCATTGGATACTCCAAGTTTGACGCACTCTACTTCTGAATCGCATAATTTTAGAGCACTCCTGATTTTTTATATCATGGATTGGACCTTTGACGATACTTTCTCAGAAAATTGAATGAATACTTCCATTATTTTGGTCTGTACTATTTTTTATATGAAGGCATGTTTTCTTTTAACTTAAATGCTCTCCTAATATTTGAAACATTTATCTTATCGAAAAATGGACAACACCAGTCGATTTGTCGTATCAAAGAACCCTTATTCTCATATATTCAGTATTTTTTGAGAGGAAAAACATTTTTCGTCAAATATGTAGCTGGACTATAGTAAGGAAAATATTGCATTTTTCGCAAAACTCCCAAAATATATTTTTGGCCTATCATCCTCTCGAAACATGTTCGATTAGATGAAATTTCATCTAAAATCGATAGGTGACTTTGTTAATGCCCTAATTCTATCACTTTTTGAATAACTATGGATATTTGATTTTACCCTCTTCATTGGATACTCCAAGTTTGACGCACTCTACTTCTGAATCGCATAATTTTAGAGCACTCCTGATTTTTTATATCATTTTTATATGAAGGCATGTTTTCTTTTAACTCAAATGCTCTCCTAATATTTGAAACATTTACCTTATCGAAAAATGGACAACACCAGTCGATTTGTGGTATCAAAGAACCCTTATTCTTATAATTTCAGTATTTTTTGAGAGGAAAAAATTTTTTGTCAAATATGTAGCTGGACTATAGTGAGGAAAATATTGCATTTTTCGCAATACTCCAAAAATATATTTTTGGCCTATCATCATCTCGAAACATGTTCGATTAGATGAAATTCCATCTAAAATCGATAGGTGACTTTGTTAATGCCCTAATTCTATCAATTTTTGAATAACTATGGATATTTGATTTCACCCTCTTCATTGGATACTCCAAGTTTGACGCACTCTACTTCTGAATCGCATCATTTTAGAGCACTCCTGATTTTTTATATCATTTTTATATGAAGGAATGTTTTCTTTTAACTTAAATGCTCTCCTAATATTTGAAACATTTATCTTATCGAAAAATGGACAACACCAGTCGATTTGTCGTATCAAAGAACCCTTATTCTCATAATTTCAGTATTTTTTGAGAGGAAAATATTTTTCGTCAAATATGTAGCTGGAAAATATTGCATTTTTCGCAATACTCCAAATATATATTTTTGGCCTATCATCCTCACGAAACATGTTCGATTAGATGAAACTTCATCTAAAATCGATAGGTGACTTTGTTAATGCCCTAATTTTATCAATTTTTGAATAAATATGGATATTTGATTTTACCCTCTTCATTGGATACTCCAAGTTTGACGCACTCTACTTCTGAATCGCATCATTTTAGAGCACTCCCGATTTTTTATATCATAGATTGGACCTTTGACGATACTTTCTAAGAAAATTGAATTAATACTTCTATTATTTTGATATGCAACATTTTTTATATGAAGGCATGTTTTCTTTTAAATTAAATGCTCTCCTAATATTTGAAACACATATCTTATCGAAGAATGGACAACACCAGTTGATTTGTCGTATCAAAGAACCCTTATTCACATAATTTCAGTATTTTTTGAGAGGAAAAACATTTTTCGTCAAATATGTAGTTGGACTATAGTAAGGAAAATATTGCATTTTTCGCAATACTCCAAAAATATATTTTTGGCCTATCATCCTGACGAAACATGTTCGATTAGATGAAACTTCATCTAAAATCGATAGGTGACTTTGTTAATGCCCTAATTCTATCAATTTTTGAATAACTATGGATATTTGATTTCACCCCCTTCATTGGATACTCCAAGTTTGACGCACTCTACTTCTGAATCGCATAATTTTAGACCACTCCTGATTTTTTATATCATTTTTATATGAAGGCATGTTTTCTTTTAACTTAAATGCTCTCCTAATATTTGAAACATTTATCTTATCGAAAAATGGACAACACCAGTCGATTTGTCGTATCAAAGAACCCTTATTCTTATAATTTCAGTATTTTTTGAGAGGAAAAAAATTTTTGTCAAATATGTAGCTGGACTATAGTGAGGGAAATATTGCATTTTTCGCAATACTCCAAAAATATATTTTTGGCCTATCATCCTCACGAAACATGTTCGATTAGATGAAACTTCATCTAAAATCGAAAGGTGACTTTGTTAATGCCCTAATTCTATCAATTTTTGAATAACTATGGATATTTGATTTTACCCTCTTCATTGGATACTCCAAGTTTGACGCACTCTACTTCTGAATCGCATAGTTTTAGAGCACTCCTGATTTTTTATATCATAGATTGGACCTTTGACGATACTTTCTCAGAAATTTGAATGAATACTTCCATTATTTTGGTCTGTACTATTTTTTATATGAAGGCATGTTTTCTTTTAACTTAAATGCTCTCCTTATATTTGAAACATTTATCTTATCGAAAAATGGACAACACCAGTCGATTTGTCGTATCAAAGAACCCGTATTCTCACAATTTCAGTATTTTTTGAGAGGAAAAACATTTTTTGTCAAATATGTAGCTGGACTATAGTAAGGAATATATTGCATTTTTCGCAATACTCCAAAAATATGATTTTGGCCTATCATCATCTCGAAACATGTTCGATTAGATGAAATTTCATCTAAAATCGATAGGTGACTTTGTTAATGCCCTAATTCTATCAATTTTTAAATAACTATGGATATTTGATTTTACCCTCTTCATTGGATACTCCAAGTTTGACGCACTCTACTTCTGAATCGCATAATTTTAGAGCACTCCTGATTTTTTATATCATAGATTGGACCTTTGACGATACTTTCTCAGAAAATTGAATGAATACTTCCATTATTTTGGACTGTACTATTTTTCATATGAAGGCATGTTTTCTTTTAACTTAAATGCTCTCCTAATATTTGAAACATTTATCTTATCGAAAAATGGGCAACACCAGTCGATTTGTCGTATCAAAGAACCCTTATTCTCATAATTTCAGTATTTTTTGAGAGGAAAAAGATTTTTCGTCAAATATGTAGCTGGACTATAGTAAGGAATTTATTGCATTTTTCGCAATACTCCAAAAATATATTTTTGGCCTATCATCATTTCGAAACATGTTCGATTAGATGAAATTTCATCTAAAATCGATAGGTGACTTTGTTAATGCCCTAATTCTATCAATTTTTAAATAACTATGGATATTTGATTTTACCCTCTTCATTGGATACTCCAAGTTTGACGCACTCTACTTCTGAATCGCATAATTTTAGAGCACTCCTGATTTTTTATATCATAGATTGGACCTTTGACGATACTTTCTCAGAAAATTGAATGAATACTCCCATTATTTTGGTCTGTACTATTTTTTATATGAAGGCATGTTTTCTTTTAACTTAAATGCTCTCCTAATATTTGAAACATTTATCTTATCGAAAAATGGACAACACCAGTCGATTTGTCGTAACAAAGAACCCTTATTCTCAGAATTTCAATATTTTTTGAGAGGAAAAACATTTTTCGTCAAATATGTAGCTGGACTATAGTAAGGAAAATATTGCATTTTTCGCAAAACTCCCAAAATATATTTTTGGCCTATCATCCTCTCGAAACATGTTCGATTAGATGAAATTTCATCTAAAATCGATAGGTGACTTTGTTAATGCCCTAATTCTATCACTTTTTGAATAACTATGGATATTTGATTTTACCCTCTTCATTGGATACTCCAAGTTTGACGCACTCTACTTCTGAATCGCATAATTTTAGAGCACTCCTGATTTTTTATATCATTTTTATATGAAGGCATGTTTTCTTTTAACTCAAATGCTCTCCTAATATTTGAAACATTTACCTTATCGAAAAATGGACAACACCAGTCGATTTGTGGTATCAAAGAACCCTTATTCTTATAATTTCAGTATTTTTTGAGAGGAAAAATTTTTTTGTCAAATATGTAGCTGGACATAGTGAGGAAAATATTGCATTTTTCGCAATACTCCAAAAATATATTTTTGGCCTATCATCATCTCGAAACATGTTCGATTAGATGAAATTCCATCTAAAATCGATAGGTGACTTTGTTAATGCCCTAATTCTATCAATTTTTGAATAACTATGGATATTTGATTTCACCCTCTTCATTGGATACTCCAAGTTTGACGCACTCTACTTCTGAATCGCATCATTTTAGAGCACTCCTGATTTTTTATATCATTTTTATATGAAGGAATGTTTTCTTTTAACTTAAATGCTCTCCTAATATTTGAAACATTTATCTTATCGAAAAATGGACAACACCAGTCGATTTGTCGTATCAAAGAACCCTTATTCTCATAATTTCAGTATTTTTTGAGAGGAAAATATTTTTCGTCAAATATGTAGCTGGAAAATATTGCATTTTTCGCAATACTCCAAATATATATTTTTGGCCTATCATCCTCACGAAACATGTTCGATTAGATGAAACTTCATCTAAAATCGATAGGTGACTTTGTTAATGCCCTAATTTTATCAATTTTTGAATAAATATGGATATTTGATTTTACCCTCTTCATTGGATACTCCAAGTTTGACGCACTCTACTTCTGAATCGCATCATTTTAGAGCACTCCCGATTTTTTATATCATAGATTGGACCTTTGACGATACTTTCTAAGAAAATTGAATTAATACTTCTATTATTTTGATATGCAACATTTTTTATATGAAGGCATGTTTTCTTTTAAATTAAATGCTCTCCTAATATTTGAAACACATATCTTATCGAAGAATGGACAACACCAGTTAATTTGTCGTATCAAAGAACCCTTATTCACATAATTTCAGTATTTTTTGAGAGGAAAAACATTTTTCGTCAAATATGTAGTTGGACTATAGTAAGGAAAATATTGCATTTTTCGCAATACTCCAAAAATATATTTTTGGCCTATCATCCTGACGAAACATGTTCGATTAGATGAAACTTCATCTAAAATCGATAGGTGACTTTGTTAATGCCCTAATTCTATCAATTTTTGAATAACTATGGATATTTGATTTCACCCCCTTCATTGGATACTCCAAGTTTGACGCACTCTACTTCTGAATCGCATAATTTTAGACCACTCCTGATTTTTTATATCATTTTTATATGAAGGCATGTTTTCTTTTAACTTAAATGCTCTCCTAATATTTGAAACATTTATCTTATCGAAAAATGGACAACACCAGTCGATTTGTCGTATCAAAGAACCCTTATTCTTATAATTTCAGTATTTTTTGAGAGGAAAAAAATTTTTGTCAAATATTTAGCTGGACTATAGTGAGGGAAATATTGCATTTTTCGCAATACTCCAAAAATATATTTTTGGCCTATCATCCTCACGAAACATGTTCGATTAGATGAAACTTCATCTAAAATCGAAAGGTGACTTTGTTAATGCCCTAATTCTATCAATTTTTGAATAACTATGGATATTTGATTTTACCCTCTTCATTGGATACTCCAAGTTTGACGCACTCTACTTCTGAATCGCATAATTTTAGAGCACTCCTGATTTTTTATATCATAGATTGGACCTTTGACGATACTTTCTCAGAAATTTGAATGAATACTTCCATTATTTTGGTCTGTACTATTTTTTATATGAAGGCATGTTTTCTTTTAACTTAAATGCTCTCCTAATATTTGAAACATTTATCTTATCGAAAAATGGACAACACCAGTCGATTTGTCGTATCAAAAAACCCGTATTCTCACAATTTCAGTATTTTTTGAGAGGAAAAACATTTTTTGTCAAATATGTAGCTGGACTATAGTAAGGAATATATTGCATTTTTCGCAATACTCCAAAAATATGATTTTGGCCTATCATCATCTCGAAACATGTTCGATTAGATGAAATTTCATCTAAAATCGATAGGTGACTTTGTTAATGCCCTAATTCTATCAATTTTTAAATAACTATGGATATTTGATTTTACCCTCTTCATTGGATACTCCAAGTTTGACGCACTCTACTTCTGAATCGCATCATTTTAGAGCACTCCCGATTTTTTATATCATAGATTGGACCTTTGACGATACTTTCTCAGAAAATTGAATGAATACTTCCATTATTTTGGTCTGTACTATTTTTTATATGAAGGCATGTTTTCTTTTAACTTAAATGCTCTCCTAATATTTGAAACATTTATCTTATCGAAAAATGGGCAACACCAGTCGATTTGTCGTATCAAAGAACCCTTATTCTCATAATTTCAGTATTTTTTGAGAGGAAAAAGATTTTTCGTCAAATATGTAGCTGGACTATAGTAAGGAATTTATTGCATTTTTCGCAATACTCCAAAAATATATTTTTGGCCTATCATCATTTCGAAACATGTTCGATTAGATGAAATTTCATCTAAAATCGATAGGTGACTTTGTTAATGCCCTAATTCTATCAATTTTTAAATAACTATGGATATTTGATTTTACCCTCTTCATTGGATACTCCAAGTTTGACGCACTCTACTTCTGAATCGCATCATTTTAGAGCACTCCCGATTTTTTATATCATAGATTGGACCTTTGACGATACTTTCTCAGAAAATTGAATGAATACTTCCATTATTTTGGTCTGTACTATTTTTTATATGAAGGCATGTTTTCTTTTAACTTAAATGCTCTCCTAATATTTGAAACATTTATCTTATCGAAAAATGGACAACACCAGTCGATTTGTCGTAACAAAGAACCCTTATTCTCAGAATTTCAATATTTTTTGAGAGGAAAAACATTTTTCGTCAAATATGTAGCTGGACTATAGTAAGGAAAATATTGCATTTTTCGCAATACTCCCAAAATATATTTTTGGCCTATCATCCTCTCGAAACATGTTCGATTAGATGAAATTTCATCTAAAATCGATAGGTGACTTTGTTAATGCCCTAATTCTATCACTTTTTGAATAACTATGGATATTTGATTTTACCCTCTTCATTGGATACTCCAAGTTTGACGCACTCTACTTCTGAATCGCATAATTTTAGAGCACTCCTGATTTTTTATATCATAGATTGGACCTTTGACGATACTTTCTCAGAAAATTGAATGAATACTTCCATTATTTTGGACTGTACTATTTTTCATATGAAGGCATGTTTTCTTTTAACTTAAATGCTCTCCTAATATTTGAAACATTTATCTTATCGAAAAATGGGCAACACCAGTCGATTTGTCGTATCAAAGAACCCTTATTCTCATAATTTCAGTATTTTTTGAGAGGAAAAAGATTTTTCGTCAAATATGTAGCTGGACTATAGTAAGGAATTTATTGCATTTTTCGCAATACTCCAAAAATATATTTTTGGCCTATCATCATTTCGAAACATGTTCGATTAGATGAAATTTCATCTAAAATCGATAGGTGACTTTGTTAATGCCCTAATTCTATCAATTTTTAAATAACTATGGATATTTCATTTTACCCTCTTCATTGGATACTCCAAGTTTGACGCACTCTACTTCTGAATCGCATCATTTTAGAGCACTCCCGATTTTTTATATCATAGATTGGACCTTTGACGATACTTTCTCAGAAATTTGAATGAATACTTCCATTATTTTGGTCTGTACTATTTTTTATATGAAGGCATGTTTTCTTTTAAATTAAATGCTCTCCTAATATTTGAAACACATATCTTATCGAAGAATGGACAACACCAGTTGATTTGTCGTATCAAAGAACCCTTATTCACATAATTTCAGTATTTTTTGAGAGGAAAAACATTTTTCGTCAAATATGTAGTTGGACTATAGTAAGGAAAATATTGCATTTTTCGCAATACTCCAAAAATATATTTTTGGCCTATCATCCTGACGAAACATGTTCGATTAGATGAAACTTCATCTAAAATCGATAGGTGACTTTGTTAATGCCCTAATTCTATCAATTTTTGAATAACTATGGATATTTGATTTCACCCCCTTCATTGGATACTCCAAGTTTGACGCACTCTACTTCTGAATCGCATAATTTTAGACCACTCCTGATTTTTTATATCATTTTTATATGAAGGCATGTTTTCTTTTAACTTAAATGCTCTCCTAATATTTGAAACATTTATCTTATCGAAAAATGGACAACACCAGTCGATTTGTCGTATCAAAGAACCCTTATTCTTATAATTTCAGTATTTTTTGAGAGGAAAAAAATTTTTGTCAAATATTTAGCTGGACTATAGTGAGGGAAATATTGCATTTTTCGCAATACTCCAAAAATATATTTTTGGCCTATCATCCTCACGAAACATGTTCGATTAGATGAAACTTCATCTAAAATCGAAAGGTGACTTTGTTAATGCCCTAATTCTATCAATTTTTGAATAACTATGGATATTTGATTTTACCCTCTTCATTGGATACTCCAAGTTTGACGCACTCTACTTCTGAATCGCATAATTTTAGAGCACTCCTGATTTTTTATATCATAGATTGGACCTTTGACGATACTTTCTCAGAAATTTGAATGAATACTTCCATTATTTTGGTCTGTACTATTTTTTATATGAAGGCATGTTTTCTTTTAACTTAAATGCTCTCCTAATATTTGAAACATTTATCTTATGGAAAAATGGACAACACCAGTCGATTTGTCGTATCAAAGAACCCGTATTCTCACAATTTCAGTATTTTTTGAGAGGAAAAACATTTTTTGTCAAATATGTAGCTGGACTATAGTAAGGAATATATTGCATTTCTCGCAATACTCCAAAAATATGATTTTGGCCTATCATCATCTCGAAACATGTTCGATTAGATGAAATTTCATCTAAAATCGATAGGTGACTTTGTTAATGCCCTAATTCTATCAATTTTTAAATAACTATGGATATTTGATTTTACCCTCTTCATTGGATACTCCAAGTTTGACGCACTCTACTTCTGAATCGCATCATTTTAGAGCACTCCCGATTTTTTATATCATAGATTGGACCTTTGACGATACTTTCTCAGAAAATTGAATGAATACTTCCATTATTTTGGTCTGTACTATTTTTTATATGAAGGCATGTTTTCTTTTAACTTAAATGCTCTCCTAATATTTGAAACATTTATCTTATCGAAAAATGGGCAACACCAGTCGATTTGTGGTATCAAAGAACCCTTATTCTTATAATTTCAGTATTTTTTGAGAGGAAAAATTTTTTTGTCAAATATGTAGCTGGACATAGTGAGGAAAATATTGCATTTTTCGCAATACTCCAAAAATATATTTTTGGCCTATCATCATCTCGAAACATGTTCGATTAGATGAAATTCCATCTAAAATCGATAGGTGACTTTGTTAATGCCCTAATTCTATCAATTTTTGAATAACTATGGATATTTGATTTCACCCTCTTCATTGGATACTCCAAGTTTGACGCACTCTACTTCTGAATCGCATCATTTTAGAGCACTCCTGATTTTTTATATCATTTTTATATGAAGGAATGTTTTCTTTTAACTTAAATGCTCTCCTAATATTTGAAACATTTATCTTATCGAAAAATGGACAACACCAGTCGATTTGTCGTATCAAAGAACCCTTATTCTCATAATTTCAGTATTTTTTGAGAGGAAAATATTTTTCGTCAAATATGTAGCTGGAAAATATTGCATTTTTCGCAATACTCCAAATATATATTTTTGGCCTATCATCCTCACGAAACATGTTCGATTAGATGAAACTTCATCTAAAATCGATAGGTGACTTTGTTAATGCCCTAATTTTATCAATTTTTGAATAAATATGGATATTTGATTTTACCCTCTTCATTGGATACTCCAAGTTTGACGCACTCTACTTCTGAATCGCATCATTTTAGAGCACTCCCGATTTTTTATATCATAGATTGGACCTTTGACGATACTTTCTAAGAAAATTGAATTAATACTTCTATTATTTTGATATGCAACATTTTTTATATGAAGGCATGTTTTCTTTTAAATTAAATGCTCTCCTAATATTTGAAACACATATCTTATCGAAGAATGGACAACACCAGTTAATTTGTCGTATCAAAGAACCCTTATTCACATAATTTCAGTATTTTTTGAGAGGAAAAACATTTTTCGTCAAATATGTAGTTGGACTATAGTAAGGAAAATATTGCATTTTTCGCAATACTCCAAAAATATATTTTTGGCCTATCATCCTGACGAAACATGTTCGATTAGATGAAACTTCATCTAAAATCGATAGGTGACTTTGTTAATGCCCTAATTCTATCAATTTTTGAATAACTATGGATATTTGATTTCACCCCCTTCATTGGATACTCCAAGTTTGACGCACTCTACTTCTGAATCGCATAATTTTAGACCACTCCTGATTTTTTATATCATTTTTATATGAAGGCATGTTTTCTTTTAACTTAAATGCTCTCCTAATATTTGAAACATTTATCTTATCGAAAAATGGACAACACCAGTCGATTTGTCGTATCAAAGAACCCTTATTCTTATAATTTCAGTATTTTTTGAGAGGAAAAAAATTTTTGTCAAATATTTAGCTGGACTATAGTGAGGGAAATATTGCATTTTTCGCAATACTCCAAAAATATATTTTTGGCCTATCATCCTCACGAAACATGTTCGATTAGATGAAACTTCATCTAAAATCGAAAGGTGACTTTGTTAATGCCCTAATTCTATCAATTTTTGAATAACTATGGATATTTGATTTTACCCTCTTCATTGGATACTCCAAGTTTGACGCACTCTACTTCTGAATCGCATAATTTTAGAGCACTCCTGATTTTTTATATCATAGATTGGACCTTTGACGATACTTTCTCAGAAATTTGAATGAATACTTCCATTATTTTGGTCTGTACTATTTTTTATATGAAGGCATGTTTTCTTTTAACTTAAATGCTCTCCTAATATTTGAAACATTTATCTTATCGAAAAATGGACAACACCAGTCGATTTGTCGTATCAAAAAACCCGTATTCTCACAATTTCAGTATTTTTTGAGAGGAAAAACATTTTTTGTCAAATATGTAGCTGGACTATAGTAAGGAATATATTGCATTTTTCGCAATACTCCAAAAATATGATTTTGGCCTATCATCATCTCGAAACATGTTCGATTAGATGAAATTTCATCTAAAATCGATAGGTGACTTTGTTAATGCCCTAATTCTATCAATTTTTAAATAACTATGGATATTTGATTTTACCCTCTTCATTGGATACTCCAAGTTTGACGCACTCTACTTCTGAATCGCATCATTTTAGAGCACTCCCGATTTTTTATATCATAGATTGGACCTTTGACGATACTTTCTCAGAAAATTGAATGAATACTTCCATTATTTTGGTCTGTACTATTTTTTATATGAAGGCATGTTTTCTTTTAACTTAAATGCTCTCCTAATATTTGAAACATTTATCTTATCGAAAAATGGGCAACACCAGTCGATTTGTCGTATCAAAGAACCCTTATTCTCATAATTTCAGTATTTTTTGAGAGGAAAAAGATTTTTCGTCAAATATGTAGCTGGACTATAGTAAGGAATTTATTGCATTTTTCGCAATACTCCAAAAATATATTTTTGGCCTATCATCATTTCGAAACATGTTCGATTAGATGAAATTTCATCTAAAATCGATAGGTGACTTTGTTAATGCCCTAATTCTATCAATTTTTAAATAACTATGGATATTTGATTTTACCCTCTTCATTGGATACTCCAAGTTTGACGCACTCTACTTCTGAATCGCATCATTTTAGAGCACTCCCGATTTTTTATATCATAGATTGGACCTTTGACGATACTTTCTCAGAAAATTGAATGAATACTTCCATTATTTTGGTCTGTACTATTTTTTATATGAAGGCATGTTTTCTTTTAACTTAAATGCTCTCCTAATATTTGAAACATTTATCTTATCGAAAAATGGACAACACCAGTCGATTTGTCGTAACAAAGAACCCTTATTCTCAGAATTTCAATATTTTTTGAGAGGAAAAACATTTTTCGTCAAATATGTAGCTGGACTATAGTAAGGAAAATATTGCATTTTTCGCAATACTCCCAAAATATATTTTTGGCCTATCATCCTCTCGAAACATGTTCGATTAGATGAAATTTCATCTAAAATCGATAGGTGACTTTGTTAATGCCCTAATTCTATCACTTTTTGAATAACTATGGATATTTGATTTTACCCTCTTCATTGGATACTCCAAGTTTGACGCACTCTACTTCTGAATCGCATAATTTTAGAGCACTCCTGATTTTTTATATCATAGATTGGACCTTTGACGATACTTTCTCAGAAAATTGAATGAATACTTCCATTATTTTGGACTGTACTATTTTTCATATGAAGGCATGTTTTCTTTTAACTTAAATGCTCTCCTAATATTTGAAACATTTATCTTATCGAAAAATGGGCAACACCAGTCGATTTGTCGTATCAAAGAACCCTTATTCTCATAATTTCAGTATTTTTTGAGAGGAAAAAGATTTTTCGTCAAATATGTAGCTGGACTATAGTAAGGAATTTATTGCATTTTTCGCAATACTCCAAAAATATATTTTTGGCCTATCATCATTTCGAAACATGTTCGATTAGATGAAATTTCATCTAAAATCGATAGGTGACTTTGTTAATGCCCTAATTCTATCAATTTTTAAATAACTATGGATATTTCATTTTACCCTCTTCATTGGATACTCCAAGTTTGACGCACTCTACTTCTGAATCGCATCATTTTAGAGCACTCCCGATTTTTTATATCATAGATTGGACCTTTGACGATACTTTCTCAGAAATTTGAATGAATACTTCCATTATTTTGGTCTGTACTATTTTTTATATGAAGGCATGTTTTCTTTTAAATTAAATGCTCTCCTAATATTTGAAACACATATCTTATCGAAGAATGGACAACACCAGTTGATTTGTCGTATCAAAGAACCCTTATTCACATAATTTCAGTATTTTTTGAGAGGAAAAACATTTTTCGTCAAATATGTAGTTGGACTATAGTAAGGAAAATATTGCATTTTTCGCAATACTCCAAAAATATATTTTTGGCCTATCATCCTGACGAAACATGTTCGATTAGATGAAACTTCATCTAAAATCGATAGGTGACTTTGTTAATGCCCTAATTCTATCAATTTTTGAATAACTATGGATATTTGATTTCACCCCCTTCATTGGATACTCCAAGTTTGACGCACTCTACTTCTGAATCGCATAATTTTAGACCACTCCTGATTTTTTATATCATTTTTATATGAAGGCATGTTTTCTTTTAACTTAAATGCTCTCCTAATATTTGAAACATTTATCTTATCGAAAAATGGACAACACCAGTCGATTTGTCGTATCAAAGAACCCTTATTCTTATAATTTCAGTATTTTTTGAGAGGAAAAAAATTTTTGTCAAATATTTAGCTGGACTATAGTGAGGGAAATATTGCATTTTTCGCAATACTCCAAAAATATATTTTTGGCCTATCATCCTCACGAAACATGTTCGATTAGATGAAACTTCATCTAAAATCGAAAGGTGACTTTGTTAATGCCCTAATTCTATCAATTTTTGAATAACTATGGATATTTGATTTTACCCTCTTCATTGGATACTCCAAGTTTGACGCACTCTACTTCTGAATCGCATAATTTTAGAGCACTCCTGATTTTTTATATCATAGATTGGACCTTTGACGATACTTTCTCAGAAATTTGAATGAATACTTCCATTATTTTGGTCTGTACTATTTTTTATATGAAGGCATGTTTTCTTTTAACTTAAATGCTCTCCTAATATTTGAAACATTTATCTTATGGAAAAATGGACAACACCAGTCGATTTGTCGTATCAAAGAACCCGTATTCTCACAATTTCAGTATTTTTTGAGAGGAAAAACATTTTTTGTCAAATATGTAGCTGGACTATAGTAAGGAATATATTGCATTTCTCGCAATACTCCAAAAATATGATTTTGGCCTATCATCATCTCGAAACATGTTCGATTAGATGAAATTTCATCTAAAATCGATAGGTGACTTTGTTAATGCCCTAATTCTATCAATTTTTAAATAACTATGGATATTTGATTTTACCCTCTTCATTGGATACTCCAAGTTTGACGCACTCTACTTCTGAATCGCATCATTTTAGAGCACTCCCGATTTTTTATATCATAGATTGGACCTTTGACGATACTTTCTCAGAAAATTGAATGAATACTTCCATTATTTTGGTCTGTACTATTTTTTATATGAAGGCATGTTTTCTTTTAACTTAAATGCTCTCCTAATATTTGAAACATTTATCTTATCGAAAAATGGGCAACACCAGTCGATTTGTCGTATCAAAGAACCCTTATTCTCATAATTTCAGTATTTTTTGAGAGGAAAAAGATTTTTCGTCAAATATGTAGCTGGACTATAGTAAGGAATTTATTGCATTTTTCGCAATACTCCAAAAATATATTTTTGGCCTATCATCATTTCGAAACATGTTCGATTAGATGAAATTTCATCTAAAATCGATAGGTGACTTTGTTAATGCCCTAATTCTATCAATTTTTAAATAACTATGGATATTTGATTTTACCCTCTTCATTGGATACTCCAAGTTTGACGCACTCTACTTCTGAATCGCATCATTTTAGAGCACTCCCGATTTTTTATATCATAGATTGGACCTTTGACGATACTTTCTCAGAAAATTGAATGAATACTTCCATTATTTTGGTCTGTACTATTTTTTATATGAAGGCATGTTTTCTTTTAACTTAAATGCTCTCCTAATATTTGAAACATTTATCTTATCGAAAAATGGACAACACCAGTCGATTTGTCGTAACAAAGAACCCTTATTCTCAGAATTTCAATATTTTTTGAGAGGAAAAACATTTTTCGTCAAATATGTAGCTGGACTATAGTAAGGAAAATATTGCATTTTTCGCAATACTCCCAAAATATATTTTTGGCCTATCATCCTCTCGAAACATGTTCGATTAGATGAAATTTCATCTAAAATCGATAGGTGACTTTGTTAATGCCCTAATTCTATCACTTTTTGAATAACTATGGATATTTGATTTTACCCTCTTCATTGGATACTCCAAGTTTGACGCACTCTACTTCTGAATCGCATAATTTTAGAGCACTCCTGATTTTTTATATCATAGATTGGACCTTTGACGATACTTTCTCAGAAAATTGAATGAATACTTCCATTATTTTGGACTGTACTATTTTTCATATGAAGGCATGTTTTCTTTTAACTTAAATGCTCTCCTAATATTTGAAACATTTATCTTATCGAAAAATGGGCAACACCAGTCGATTTGTCGTATCAAAGAACCCTTATTCTCATAATTTCAGTATTTTTTGAGAGGAAAAAGATTTTTCGTCAAATATGTAGCTGGACTATAGTAAGGAATTTATTGCATTTTTCGCAATACTCCAAAAATATATTTTTGGCCTATCATCATTTCGAAACATGTTCGATTAGATGAAATTTCATCTAAAATCGATAGGTGACTTTGTTAATGCCCTAATTCTATCAATTTTTAAATAACTATGGATATTTCATTTTACCCTCTTCATTGGATACTCCAAGTTTGACGCACTCTACTTCTGAATCGCATCATTTTAGAGCACTCCCGATTTTTTATATCATAGATTGGACCTTTGACGATACTTTCTCAGAAAATTGAATGAATACTTCCATTATTTTGGTCTGTACTATTTTTTATATGAAGGCATGTTTTCTTTTAACTTAAATGCTCTCCTAATATTTGAAACATTAATCTTATCGAAAAATGGACAACACCAGTCGATTTGTCGTAACAAAGAACCCTTATTCTCATAATTTCAATATTTTTTGAGAGGAAAAACATTTTTCGTCAAATATGTAGCTGGACTATAGTAAGGAAAATATTGCATTTTTCGCAATACTCCCAAAATATATTTTTGGCCTATCATCCTCTCGAAACATGTTCGATTAGATGAAATTTCATCTAAAATCGATAGGTGACTTTGTTAATGCCCTAATTCTATCACTTTTTGAATAACTATGGATATTTGATTTTACCCTCTTCATTGGATACTCCAAGTTTAACGCACTCTACTTCTGAATCGCATAATTTTAGAGCACTCCTGATTTTTTATATCATAGATTGGACCTTTGACGATACTTTCTCAGAAAATTGAATGAATACTTCCATTATTTTGGACTGTACTATTTTTCATATGAAGGCATGTTTTCTTTTAACTTAAATGCTCTCCTAATATTTGAAACATTTATTTTATCGAAAAATGGGCAACACCAGTCGATTTGTCGTATCAAAGAACCCTTACTCTCATAATTTCAGTATTTTTTGAGAGGAAAAAGATTTTTCGTCAAATATGTAGCTGGACTATAGTAAGGAATTTATTGCATTTTTCGCAATACTCCAAAAATATATTTTTGGCCTATCATCATTTCGAAACATGTTCGATTAGATGAAATTTCATCTAAAATCGATAGGTGACTTTGTTAATGCCCTAATTCTATCAATTTTTAAATAACTATGGATATTTGATTTTACCCTCTTCATTGGATACTCCAAGTTTGACGCACTCTACTTCTGAATCGCATCATTTTAGAGCACTCCCGATTTTTTATATCATAGATTGGACCTTTGACGATACTTTCTCAGAAAATTGAATGAATACTTCCATTATTTTGGTCTGTACTATTTTTTATATGAAGGCATGTTTTCTTTTAACTTAAATGCTCTCCTAACATTTGAAACATTTATCTTATCGAAAAATGGACAACACCAGTCGATTTGTCGTAACAAAGAACCCTTATTCTCAGAATTTCAATATTTTTTGAGAGGAAAAACATTTTTCGTCAAATATGTAGCTATATAGTAAGGAAAATATTGCATTTTTCGCAAAACTCCCAAAATATATTTTTGGCCTATCATCCTCTCGAAACATGTTCGATTAGATAAAATTTCATCTAAAATCGATAGGTGACTTTGTTAATGCCCTAATTCTATCACTTTTTGAATAACTATGGATATTTGATTTTACCCTCTTCATTGGATACTCCAAGTTTGACGCACTCTACTTCTGAATCGCATAATTTTAGAGCACTCCTGATTTTTTTTATCATTTTTATATGAAGGCATGTTTTCTTTTAACTCAAATGCTCTCCTAATATTTGAAACATTTATCTTATCGAAAAATGGACAACACCAGTCGATTTGTGGTATCAAAGAACCCATATTCTTATAATTTCAGTATTTTTTGAGAGGAAAAAATTTTTTGTCAAATATGTAGCTGGACTATAGTGAGGAAAATATTGCATTTTTTGCAATACTCCAAAAATATATTTTTGGCCTATCATCCTCACGAAACATGTTCGATTAGATGAAACTTCATCTAAAATCGATAGGTGACTTTGTTAATGCCCTAATTCTATCAATTTTTGAATAACTATGGATATTTGATTTTACCCTCTTCATTGGATACTCCAAGTTTGACGCACTCTACTTCTGAATCGCATAATTTTAGAGCACTCCTGATTTTTTATATCATAGATTGGACCTTTGACGATACTTTCTCAGAAAATTGAATGAATACTTCCATTATTTTGGTCTGTACTATTTTTTATATGAAGGCATGTTTTCTTTTAACTTAAATGCTCTCCTAATATTTGAAACATTTATCTTATCGAAAAATGGACAACACCAGTCGATTTGTCGTATCAAAGAACCCTTATTCTCATATATTCAGTATTTTTTGAGAGGAAAAACATTTTTCGTCAAATATGTAGCTGGACTATAGTAAGGAAAATATTGCATTTTTCGCAATACTCCAAAAATATATTTTTGGCCTATCATCATCTCGAAACATGTTCGATTAGATGAAATTCCATCTAAAATCGATAGGTGACTTTGTTAATGCCCTAATTCTATCAATTTTTGAATAACTATGGATATTTGATTTCACCCTCTTCATTGGATACTCCAAGTTTGACGCACTCTACTTCTGAATCGCATCATTTTAGAGCACTCCTGATTTTTTATATCATTTTTATATGAAGGAATGTTTTCTTTTAACTTAAATGCTCTCCTAATATTTGAAACATTTATCTTATCGAAAAATGGACAACACCAGTCGATTTGTCGTATCAAAGAACCCTTATTCTTATAATTTCAGTATTTTTTGAGAGGAAAAAATGTTTTGTCAAATATGTAGCTGGAAAATATTGCATTTTTCGCAATACTCCAAAAATATATTTATGGCCTATCATCATCTCGAAACATGTTCGATTAGATGAAATTTCATCTAAAATCGATAAGTGACTTTGTTAATGCCCTAATTCTATCAATTTTTGAATAACTACGGATATTTGATTTTACCCTCTTCATTGGATACTCCAAGTTTGACGCACTCTACTTCTGAATCGCATAATTTCAGAGCACTCCTGATTTTTTATATAATTTTTATATGAAGGCATGTTTTCTTTTAACTTAAATGCTCTCCTAATATTTGAAACATTTATCTTATCGAAAAATGGACAACACCAGTCGATTTGTCGTATCAAAGAACCCTTATTCTCATAATTTCAATATTTTTTGAGAGGAAGAACATTTTTCGTCAAATATGTAAGGAAAATATTGCATTTTTCGCAATACTCCAAAAATATATTTTTGGGCCTATCATCCACTCGAAACACGTTCGATTAGATGAAATTTCACCTAAAATCGATAGGTGACTTTGTTAATGCCCTAATTCTATCAATTTTTGAATAACTACGGATATTTGATTTTACCCTCTTCATTGGAAACTCCAAGTTTGACGCACTCTACTTCTGAATCGCATAATTTCAGAGCACTCCTGATTTTTTATATCATAGATTGGACCTTTGACGATACTTTCTCAGAAAATTGAATGAATACTTCCATTATTTTGGTCTGTACTAATTTTTATATGAAGGCATGTTTTATTTCAACTTAAATGCTCTCCTAATATTTGAAACATTTATCTTATCGAAGAATGGACAACACCAGTCGATTTGTCGTATCAAAGAACCCTTATTCTCATAATTTCAGTATTTTTTGAGAGGAAAAACATTTTTCGTGAAATATGTAAGGAATATATTGCATTTTTCGCAATACTCCAAAAATATATTTTTGGCCTATCATCATCTGGAAACATGTTCGATTAGATGAAATTTCCTCTAAAATCGATAGGTGACTTTGTTAATGCCCTAATTCTATCAATTTTTGAATAACTATGGATATTTGATTTTACCCTCTTCATTGGATACTCCAAGTTTGACGCACTCTACTTCTAAATCGCATCATTTAAGAGCACTCCCGATTTTTTATATCATAGATTGGACCTTTGACGATACTTTCTCAGAAAATTGAATGAATACTTCCATTATTTTGGTCTGTACTATTTTTTATATGAAGGCATGTTTTCTTTTAACTTAAATGCTCTCCTAATATTTGAAACATTTATCTTATCGAAAAATGGACAACACCAGTCGATTTGTCGTATCAAAGAACCCTTATTCTCATAATTTCAATATTTTTTGAGAGGAAAAACATTTTTCGTCAAATATGTAAGGAAAATATTGCATTTTTCGCAATACTCCAAAAATATATTTTTGGGCCTATCATCCTCTCGAAACATATTCGATTAGATGAAATTTCATCTGAAATCGATAGGTGACTTTGTTAATGCCCTAATTCTATCAATTTTTGAATAACTATGGATATTTGATTTTACCCTCTTCATTGGATACTCCAAGTTTGACGCACTCTACTTCTGAATCGCATAATTTAAGAGCACTCCTGATTTTTTATATCATAGATTGGACCTTTGACGATACTTTCTCAGAAATTTGAATGAATACTTCCATTATTTTGGTCTGTACTATTTTTTATATGAAGGCATGTTTTCTTTTAACTTAAATGCTCTCCTAATATTTGAAACATTTATCTTATCGAAAAATGGACAACACCAGTCGATTTGTCGTATCAAAGAACCCTTATTCTCACAATTTCAGTATTTTTTGAGAGGAAAAACATTTTTCGTGAAATATGTAAGGAATATATTGCATTTTTCGCAATACTCCAAAAATATATTTTTGGCCTATCATCATCTGGAAACATGTTCGATTAGATGAAATTTCCTCTAAAATCGATAGGTGACTTTGTTAATGCCCTAATTCTATCAATTTTTGAATAACTATGGATATTTGATTTTACCCTCTTCATTGGATACTCCAAGTTTGACGCACTCTACTTCTGAATCGCATCATTTAAGAGCACTCCCGATTTTTTATATCATAGATTGGACCTTTGACGATACTTTCTCAGAAAATTGAATGAATACTTCCATTATTTTGGTCTGTACTATTTTTTATATGAAGGCATGTTTTCTTTTAACTTAAATGCTCTCCTAATATTTGAAACATTCATCTTATCGAAAAATGGACAACACCAGTCGATTTGTCGTATCAAAGAACCCTTATTCTCATAATTTCAATATTTTTTGAGAGGAAAAACATTTTTCGTCAAATATGTAAGGAAAATATTGCATTTTTCGCAATACTCCAAAAATATATTTTTGGGCCTATCATCCTCTCGAAACATATTCGATTAGATGAAATTTCATCTGAAATCGATAGGTGACTTTGTTAATGCCCTAATTCTATCAATTTTTGAATAACTATGGATATTTGATTTTACCCTCTTCATTGGATACTCCAAGTTTGACGCACTCTACTTCTGAATCGCATAATTTAAGAGCACTCCTGATTTTTTATATCATAGATTGGACCTTTGACGATACTTTCTCAGAAATTTGAATGAATACTTCCATTATTTTGGTCTGTACTATTTTCTATATGAAGGCATGTTTTCTTTTAACTTAAATGCTCTCCTAATATTTGAAACATTTATCTTATCGAAAAATGGGCAACACCAGTCGATTTGTCGTATCAAAGAACCCTTATTCTCATAATTTCAGTATTTTTTGAGAGGAAAAAGATTTTTCGTCAAATATGTAGCTGGACTATAGTAAGGAATATATTGCATTTTTCGCAATACTCCAAAAATATGATTTTGGCCTATCATCATCTCGAAACATGTTCGATTAGATGAAATTTCATCTAAAATCGATAGGTGACTTTGTTAATGCCCTAATTCTATCAATTTTTAAATAACTATGGATATTTGATTTTACCCTCTTCATTGGATACTCCAAGTTTGACGCACTCTACTTCTGAATCGCATCATTTTAGAGCACTCCCGATTTTTTAAATCATAGATTGGACCTTTGACGATACTTTCTCAGAAAATTGAATGAATACTTCCATTATTTTGGTCTGTACTATTTTTTATATGAAGGCATGTTTTCTTTTAACTTAAATGCTCTCCTAATATTTGAAACATTTATCTTATCGAAAAATGGACAACACCAGTCAATTTGTCGTAACAAAGAACCCTTATTCTCATAATTTCAATATTTTTTGAGAGGAAAAACATTTTTCGTCAAATATGTAGCTGGACTATATATAGTAAGGAAAATATTGCATTTTTCGCAATACTCCCAAAATATATTTTTGGCCTATCATCCTCTCGAAACATGTTCGATTAGATGAAATTTCATCTAAAATCGATAGGTGACTTTGTTAATGCCCTAATTCTATCACTTTTTGAATAACTATGGATATTTGATTTTACCCTCTTCATTGGATACTCCAAGTTTGACGCACTCTACTTCTGAATCGCATAATTTTAGAGCACTCCTGATTTTTTATATCATAGATTGGACCTTTGACGAAACTTTCTCAGAAAATTGAATGCTTACTTCCATTATTTTGGACTGTACTATTTTTCATATGAAGGCATGTTTTCTTTTAACTTAAATGCTCTCCTAATATTTGAAACATTTATCTTATCGAAAAATGGGCAACACCAGTCGATTTGTCGTATCAAAGAACCCTTATTCTCATAATTTCAGTATTTTTTGAGAGGAAAAAGATTTTTCGTCAAATATGTAAGGAAAATATTGCATTTTTCGCAATACTCCAAAAATATATTTTTGGCCTATCATCATCTCGAAACATGTTCGATTAGATGGAATTTCATCTAAAATCGATAGGTGACTTTGTTAATGCCCTAATTCTATCACTTTTTGAATAACTATGGATTTTTGATTTTACCCTCTTCATTGGATACTCCAAGTTTGACGCACTCTACTTCTGAATCGCATAATTTTAGAGCACTCCTGATTTTTTATATCATAGATTGGACCTTTGACGATACTTTCTCAGAAAATTGAATGAATACTTCTATTATTTTGGACTGTACTATTTTTCATATGAAGGCATGTTTTCTTTTAACTTAAATGCTCTCCTAATATTTGAAACATTTATCTTATCGAAAAATGGACAACACCAGTCGATTTGTCGTATCAGAACCCTTATTCTCATAATTTCAATATTTTTTGAGAGGAAAAACATTTTTCGTCAAATATGTAAGGAAAATATTGCATTTTTCGCAATACTCCAAAAATATATTTTTGGCCTATCATCCTCTCGAATCATGTTCGATTAGATGAAATTTCATCTAAAATCGATAGGTGACTTTGTTAATGCCCTAATTCTATCAATTTTTGAATAACTATGGATATTTGATTTTACCCTCTTCATTGGATACTCCAAGTTTGACGCACTCTACTCCTGAATCGCATCATTTTAGAGCACTCCCGATTTTTTATATCATAGATTGGACCTTTGGCGATACTTTCTAAGAAAATTGAATTAATACTTCTATTATTTTGATATGCAACATTTTTTATATGAAGGCATGTTTCCTTTTAAATTAAATGCTCTCCTAATATTTGAAACATTTATCTTATCGGAAAATGGACAACACCAGTCGATTTGTCGTATCAAAGAACCCTTATTCTCATAATTTCAGTATTTTTTGAGAGGAAAATATTTTTCGTCAAATATGTAGCTGGAAAATATTGCATTTTTCGCAATACTCCAAATATATATTTTTGGCCTATCATCCTCACGAAACATGTTCGATTAGATGAAACTTCATCTAAAATCGATAGGTGACTTTGTTAATGCCCTAATTTTATCAATTTTTGAATAAATATGGATATTTGATTTTACCCTCTTCATTGGATACTCCAAGTTTGACGCACTCTACTTCTGAATCGCATCATTTTAGAGCACTCCCGATTTTTTATATCATAGATTGGACCTTTGACGATACTTTCTAAGAAAATTGAATCAATACTTCTATTATTTTGATATGCAACATTTTTTATATGAAGGAATGTTTTCTTTTAAATTAAATGCTCTCCTAATATTTGAAACACATATCTTATCGAAGAATGGACAACACCAGTTGATTTGTCGTATCAAAGAACCCTTATTTACATAATTTCAGTATTTTTTGAGAGGAAAAACATTTTTCGTCAAATATGTAGTTGGACTATAGTAAGGAAAATATTGCATTTTTCGCAATACTCCAAAAATATATTTTTGGCCTATCATCCTCACGAAACATGTTCGATTAGATGAAACTTCATCTAAAATCGATAGGTGACTTTGTTAATGCCCTAATTCTATCAATTTTTGAATAACTATGGATATTTGATTTTACCCTCTTCATTGGATACTCCAAATCGCATAATTTTAGAGCACTCCTGATTTTTTATATCATAGATTGGACCTTTGACGATACTTTCTCAGAAAATTGAATGAATACTTCCATTATTTTGGTCTGTACTATTTTTTATATGAAGGCATGTTTTCTTTTAACTTAAATGCTCTCCTAATATTTGAAACATTCATCTTATCGAAAAATGGACAACACCAGTCGATTTGTCGTATCAAAGAACCCGTATTCTCACAATTTCAGTATTTTTTGAGAGGAAAAACATTTTTTGTCAAATATGTAGCTGGACTATAGTAAGGAATATATTGCATTTTTCGCAATACTCCAAAAATATGATTTTGGCCTATCATCATCTCGAAACATGTTCGATTAGATGAAATTTCATCTAAAATCGATAGGTGACTTTGTTAATGCCCTAATTCTATCAATTTTTAAATAACTATGGATATTTGATTTTACCCTCTTCATTGGATACTCCAAGTTTGACGCACTCTACTTCTGAATCGCATCATTTTAGAGCACTCCCGATTTTTTATATCATAGATTGGACCTTTGACGATACTTTCTCAGAAAATTGAATGAATACTTCCATTATTTTGGTCTGTACTATTTTTTATATGAAGGCATGTTTTCTTTTAACTTAAATGCTCTCCTAATATTTGAAACATTTATCTTATCGAAAAATGGACAACACCAGTCGATTTGTCGTAACGAAGAACCCTTATTCTCATAATTTCAATATTTTTTGAGAGGAAAAACATTTTTCGTCAAATATGTAGCTGGACTATAGTAAGGAAAATATTGCATTTTTCGCAATACTCCCAAAATATATTTTTGGCCTATCATCCTCTCAAAACATGTTCGATCAGATGAAATTTCATCTAAAATCGATAGGTGACTTTGTTAATGCCCTAATTCTATCACTTTTTGAATAACTATGGATATTTGATTTTACCCTCTTCATTGGATACTCCAAGTTTGACGCACTCTACTTCTGAATCGCATAATTTTAGAGCACTCCTGATTTTTTATATCATTTTTATATGAAGGCATGTTTTCTTTTTACTCAAATGCTCTCCTAATATTTGAAACATTTATCTTATCGAAAAATGGACAACACCAGTCGATTTGTCGCATCAAAGAACCCTTATTCTTATAATTTCAGTATTTTTTGAGAGGAAAAAAATTTTTGTCAAATATGTAGCTGGACTATAGTGAGGAAAATATTGCATTTTTCGCAATACTCCAAAAATATATTTTTGGCCTATCATCCTCACGAAACATGTTCGATTAGATGAAACTTCATCTAAAATCGATAGGTGACTTTGTTAATGCCCTAATTCTATCAATTTTTGAATAACTATGGATATTTGATTTTACCCTCTTCATTGGATACTCCAAGTTTGACGCACTCTACTTCTGAATCGCATAATTTTAGAGCACTCCTGATTTTTTATATCATAGATTGGACCTTTGACGATACTTTCTCAGAAAATTGAATGAATACTTCCATTATTTTGGTCTGTACTATTTTTTATATGAAGGCATGTTTTCTTTTAACTTAAATGCTCTCCTAATATTTGGAACATTTATCTTATCGAAAAATGGACAACACCAGTCGATTTGTCGTATCAAAGAACCCTTATTCTTATAATTTCAGTATTTTTTGAGAGGAAAAAAATTTTTGTCAAATATGTAGCTGGAAAATATTGCATTTTTCGCAATACTCCAAAAATATATTTATGGCCTATCATCATCTCGAAACATGTTCGATTAGATGAAACTTCATCCAAAATCGATAGGTGACTTTGTTAATGCCCTAATTCTATCAATTTTTGAATAACTATGGATATTTGATTTTACCCTCTTCATTGGATACTCCAAGTTTGACGCACTCTACTTCTGAATCGCATCATTTTAGAGCACTCCCGATTTTTTATATCATAGATTGGACCTTTGACGATACTTTCTCAGAAAATTGAATGAATACTTCCATTATTTTGGTCTGTACTATTTTTTATATGAAGGCATGTTTTCTTTTTACTCAAATGCTCTCCTAATATTTGAAACATTTATCTTATCGAAAAATGGACAACACCAGTCGATTTGTCGCATCAAAGAACCCTTATTCTTATAATTTCAGTATTTTTTGAGAGGAAAAAAATTTTTGTCAAATATGTAGCTGGACTATAGTGAGGAAAATATTGCATTTTTCGCAAAACTCCAAAAATATATTTTTGGCCTATCATCATCTCGAAACATGTTCGATTAGATGAAATTCCATCTAAAATCGATAGGTGACTTTGTTAATGCCCTAATTCTATCAATTTTTGAATAACTATGGATATTTGATTTCACCCTCTTCATTGGATACTCCAAGTTTGACGCACTCTACTTCTGAATCGCATCATTTTAGAGCACTCCTGATTTTTTATATCATTTTCATATGAAGGAATGTTTTCTTTTAACTTAAATGCTCTCCTAATATTTGAAACATTTATCTTATCGAAAAATGGACAACACCAGTCGATTTGTCGTATCAAAGAACCCTTATTCTTATAATTTCAGTATTTTTTGAGAGGAAAAAAATTTTTGTCAAATATGTAGCTGGAAAATATTGCATTTTTCGCAATACTCCAAAAATATATTTATGGCCTATCATCATCTCGAAACATGTTCGATTAGATGAAACTTCATCCAAAATCGATAGGTGACTTTGTTAATGCCCTAATTCTATCAATTTTTGAATAACTATGGATATTTGATTTTACCCTCTTCATTGGATACTCCAAGTTTGACGCACTCTACTTCTGAATCGCATCATTTTAGAGCACTCCCGATTTTTTATATCATAGATTGGACCATTGACGATACTTTCTCAGAAAATTGAATGAATACTTCTATTATTTTGGTCTGTACTATTTTTTATATGAAGGCATGTTTTCTTTTAACTTAAATGCTCTCCTAATATTTGAAACATTTATCTTATCGAAAAATGGACAACACCAGTCGATTTGTCGTATCAAAGAACCCTTATTCTCATATATTCAGTATTTTTTGAGAGGAAAAACATTTTTCGTCAAATATGTAGCTGGATTATAGTAAGGAAAATATTGCATTTTTCGCAAAACTCCAAAAATATATTTTTGGCCTATCATCATCTCGAAACATGTTCGATTAGATGAAATTCCATCTAAAATCGATAGGTGACTTTGTTAATGCCCTAATTCTATCAATTTTTGAATAACTATGGATATTTGATTTCACCCTCTTCATTGGATACTCCAAGTTTGACGCACTCTACTTCTGAATCGCATCATTTTAGAGCACTCCTGATTTTTTATATCATTTTCATATGAAGGAATGTTTTCTTTTAACTTAAATGCTCTCCTAATATTTGAAACATTTATCTTATCGAAAAATGGACAACACCAGTCGATTTGTCGTATCAAAGAACCCTTATTCTCATAATTTCAGTATTTTTTGAGAGGAAAAACATTTTTCGTCAAATATGTAGCTGGAAAATATTGCATTTTTCGCAATACTCCAAAAATATATTTATGGCCTATCATCATCTCGAAACATGTTCGATTAGATGAAATTTCATCTAAAATCGATAAGTGACTTTGTTAATGCCCTAATTCTATCAATTTTTGAATAACTACGGATATTTGATTTTACCCTCTTCATTGGATACTCCAAGTTTGACGCACTCTACTTCTGAATCGCATCATTTAAGAGCACTCCCGATTTTTTATATCATAGATTGGACCTTTGACGATACTTTCTCAGAAAATTGAAGGAATACTTCCATTATTTTGGTCTGTACTATTTTTTATATGAAGGCATGTTTTCTTTTAACTTAAATGCTCTCCTAATATTTGAAACATTTATCTTATCGAAAAATGGACAACACCAGTCGATTTGTCGTATCAAAGAACCCTTATTCTCATAATTTCAATATTTTTTGAGAGGAAAAACATTTTTCGTCAAATATGTAAGGAAAATATTGCATTTTTCGCAATACTCCAAAAATATATTTTTGGGCCTATCATCCTCTCGAAACATATTCGATTAGATGAAATTTCATCTGAAATCGATAGGTGACTTTGTTAATGCCCTAATTCTATCAATTTTTGAATAACTATGGATATTTGATTTTACCCTCTTCATTGGATACTCCAAGTTTGACGCACTCTACTTCTGAATCGCATAGTTTTAGAGCACTCCTGATTTTTTATATCATTTTTATATGAAGGCATGTTTTCTTTCAACTTAAATGCTCTCCTAATATTTGAAACATTTATCTTATCGAAGAATGGACAACACCAGTCGATTTGTCGTATCAAAGAACACTTATTCTCATAATTTCAGTATTTTTTGAGAGGAAAAACATTTTTCGTGAAATATGTAGTAAGGAATATATTGCATTTTTCGCAATACTCCAAAAATATATTTTTGGCCTATCATCATCTCGAAACATGTTCGATTAGATGAAATTTCCTCTAAAATTGATAGGTGACTTTGTTAATGCCCTAATTCTATCAATTTTTGAATAACTACGGATATTTGATTTTACCCTCTTCATTGGAAACTCCAAGTTTGACGCACTCTACTTCTGAATCGCATCATTTTAGAGCACTCCCGATTTTTTATATCATAGATTTGACCTTTGACGATACTTTCTCAGAAAATTGAATGATTACTTCCATTATTTTGGTCTGTACTATATTTTATATGAAGGCATGTTTTCTTTTAACTTAAATGCTCTCCTAATATTTGAAACATTTATCTTATCGAAAAATGGACAACACCAGTCGATTTGTCGTATCAAAGAACCCTTATTCTCATATATTCAGTATTTTTTGAGAGGAAAAACATTTTTCGTCAAATATGTAGCTGGACTATAGTAAGGAAAATATTGCATTTTTCGCAATACTCCCAAAATATATTTTTGGCCTATCATCCTCTCGAAACATGTTCGATTAGATGAAATTTCATTTAAAATCGATAGGTGACTTTGTTAATGCCCTAATTCTATCACTTTTTGAATAACTATGGATATTTGATTTTACCCTCTTCATTGGATACTCCAAGTTTGACGCACTCTACTTCTGAATCGCATAATTTTAGAGCACTCCTGATTTTTTATATCATAGATTGGACCTTTGACGATACTTTCTCAGAAAATTGAATGAATACTTCCATTATTTTGGACTGTACTATTTTTCATATGAAGGCATGTTTTCTTTTAACTTAAATGCTCTCCTAATATTTGAAACATTTATCTTATCGAAAAATGGGCAACACCAGTCGATTTGTCGTATCAAAGAACCCTTATTCTGATAATTTCAGTATTTTTTGAGAGGAAAAAGATTTTTCGTCAAATATGTAGCTGGACTATAGTAAGGAAAATATTGCATTTTTCGCAATACTCCAAAAATATATTTTTGGCCTATCATCATCTCGAAACATGTTCGATTGGATGAAATTTCATCTAAAATCGATAGGTGACTTTGTTAATGCCCTAATTCTATCAATTTTTGAATAACTATGGATATTTGATTTCACCCTCTTCATTGGATACTCCAAGTTTGACGCACTCTACTTCTGAATCGCATCATTTTAGAGCACTCCCGATTTTTTATATCATAGATTTGACCTTTGACGATACTTTCTCAGAAAATTGAATGATTACTTCCATTATTTTGGTCTGTACTATATTTTATATGAAGGCATGTTTTCTTTTAACTTAAATGCTCTCCTAATATTTGAAACATTTATCTTATCGAAAAATGGACAACACCAGTCGATTTGTCGTATCAAAGAACCCTTATTCTCATATATTCAGTATTTTTTGAGAGGAAAAACATTTTTCGTCAAATATGTAGCTGGACTATATATAGTAAGGAATTTATTGCATTTTTCGCAATACTCCAAAAATATATTTTTGGCCTATCATCATCTCCAAACATGTTCGATTAGATGAAATTTCATCTTAAATCGATAGGTGACTTTGTTAATGCCCTAATTCTATCAATTTTTGTATAACTATGGATATTTGATTTTACTCTCTTCATTGGATACTCCAAGTTTGACGCACTCTACTTCTGAATCGCATAATTTTAGAGCACTCCTGATTTTTTATATCATAGATTGGACCTTTGACGATACTTTCTCAGAAAATTGAATGAATACTTCCATTATTTTGGTCTGTACTATTTTTCATATGAAGGCATGTTTTCTTTTAACTTAAATGCTCTCCTAATATTTGAAACATTTATCTTATAGAAAAATGGACAACACCAGTCGATTTGTCGTATCAAAGAACCCTTATTCTCATATATTCAGTATTTTTTTAGAGGAAAAACATTTTTCGTCAAATATGTAGCTGGACTATAGTAAGGAATATATTGCATTTTTCGCAATACTCCAAAAATATATTTTTGGCCTATCATCATTTCGAAACATGTTCGATTAGATGAAATTTCATCTAAAATCGATAGGTGACTTTGTTAATGCCCTAATTCTATCAATTTTTAAATAACTATGGATATTTGATTTTACCCTCTTCATTGGATACTCCAAGTTTGACGCACTCTACTTCTGAATCGCATCATTTTAGAGCACTCCCGATTTTTTATATCATAGATTGGACCTTTGACGATACTTTCTCAGAAAATTGAATGAATACTTCCATTATTTTGGTCTGTACTATTTTTTATATGAAGGCATGTTTCCTTTTAACTTAAATGCTCTCCTAATATTTGAAACATTTATCTTATCGAAAAATGGACAACACCAGTCGATTTGTCGTAACAAAGAACCCTTATTCTCAGAATTTCAATATTTTTTGAGAGGAAAAACATTTTTCGTCAAATATGTAGCTGGACTATAGTAAGGAAAATATTGCATTTTTCGCAAAACTCCCAAAATATATTTTTGGCCTATCATCCTCTCGAAACATGTTCGATAAGATGAAATTTCATCTAAAATCGATAGGTGACTTTGTTAATGCCCTAATTCTATCACTTTTTGAATAACTATGGATATTTGATTTTACCCTCTTCATTGGATACTCCAAGTTTGACGCACTCTACTTCTGAATCGCATAATTTTAGAGCACTCCTGATTTTTTATATCATAGATTGGACCTTTGACGATACTTTCTCAGAAAATTGAATGAATACTTCCATGATTTTGGTCTGTACTATTTTTTATATGAAGGCATGTTTTCTTTTAACTTAAATGCTCTCCTAATATTTGAAACATTTATCTTATCGAAAAATGGACAACACCAGTCGATTTGTCGTATCAAAGAACCCTTATTCTCATATATTCAGTATTTTTTGAGAGGAAAAACATTTTTCGTCAAATATGTAGCTGGAGGAAAATATTGCATTTTTCGCAATACTCCAAAAATATATTTTTGGCCTATCATCATCTCGAAACATGTTCGATTAGATGAAATTCCATCTAAAATCGATAGGTGACTTTGTTAATGCCCTAATTCTATCAATTTTTGAATAACTATGGATATTTGATTTTACCCTCTTCATTGGATACTCCAAGTTTGACGCACTCTACTTCTGAATCGCATCATTTTAGAGCACTCCCGATTTTTTATATCATAGATTGGACCATTGACGATACTTTCTCAGAAAATTGAATGAATACTTCCATTATTTTGGTCTGTATTATTTTTTATATGAAGGCATGTTTTATTTCAACTTAAATGCTCTCCTAATATTTGAAACATTTATCTTATCGAAGAATGGACAACACCAGTCGATTTGTCGTATCAAAGAACCCTTATTCTCATAATTTCAGTATTTTTTGAGAGGAAAAACATTTTTCGTGAAATATGTAAGGAATATATTGCATTTTTCGCAATACTCCAAAAATATATTTTTGGGCCTATCATCCACTCGAAACACGTTCGATTAGATGAAATTCCACCTAAAATCGATAGGTGACTTTGTTAATGCCCTAATTCTATCAATTTTTGAATAACTACGGATATTTGATTTTACCCTCTTCATTGGAAACTCCAAGTTTGACGCACTCTACTTCTGAATCGCTTAATTTCAGAGCACTCCTGATTTTTTATATCATAGATTGGACCTTTGACGATACTTTCTCAGGAAATTGAATGAATACTTCCATTATTTTGGTCTGTACTATTTTTTATATGAAGGCATGTTTTATTTCAACTTAAATGCTCTCCTAATATTTGAAACATTTATCTTATCGAAGAATGGACAACACCAGTCGATTTGTCGTATCAAAGAACCCTTATTCTCATAATTTCAGTTTTTTTGAGAGGAAAAACATTTTTCGTGAAATATGTAAGGAATGTATTGCATTTTTCGCAATACTCCAACAATATATTTTTGGCCTATCATCATCTGGAAACATGTTCGATTAGATGAAATTTCCTCTAAAATCGATAGGTGACTTTGTTAATGCCCTAATTCTATCAATTTTTGAATAACTATGGATATTTGATTTTACCCTCTTCATTGGATACTCCAAGTTTGACGCACTCTACTTCTGAATCGCATCATTTAAGAGCACTCCCGATTTTTTATATCATAGATTGGACCTTTGACGATACTTTCTCAGAAAATTGAATGAATACTTCCATTATTTTGGTCTGTACTATTTTTTATATGAAGGCATGTTTTCTTTTAACTTAAATGCTCTCCTAATATTTGAAACATTTATCTTATCGAAAAATGGACAACACCAGTCGATTTGTCGTATTAAAGAACCCTTATTCTCATATATTCAGTATTTTTTGAGAGGAAAAACATTTTTCGTCAAATATGTAGCTGGACTATATATAGTAAGGAATTTATTGCATTTTTCGCAATACTCCAAAAATATATTTTTGGCCTATCATCATCTCCAAACATGTTCGATTAGATGAAATTTCATCTTAAATCGATAGGTGACTTTGTTAATGCCCTAATTCTATCAATTTTTGTATAACTATGGATATTTGATTTTACTCTCTTCATTGGATACTCCAAGTTTGACGCACTCTACTTCTGAATCGCATAATTTTAGAGCACTCCTGATTTTTTATATCATAGATTGGACCTTTGACGATACTTTCTCAGAAAATTGAATGAATACTTCCATTATTTTGGTCTGTACTATTTTTCATATGAAGGCATGTTTTCTTTTAACTTAAATGCTCTCCTAATATTTGAAACATTTATCTTATAGAAAAATGGACAACACCAGTCGATTTGTCGTATCAAAGAACCCTTATTCTCATATATTCAGTATTTTTTTAGAGGAAAAGGAGGAATATATTGCATTTTTCGCAATACTCCAAAAATATATTTTTGGCCTATCATCATTTCGAAACATGTTCGATTAGATGAAATTTCATCTAAAATCGATAGGTGACTTTGTTAATGCCCTAATTCTATCAATTTTTAAATAACTATGGATATTTGATTTTACCCTCTTCATTGGATACTCCAAGTTTGACGCACTCTACTTCTGAATCGCATCATTTTAGAGCACTCCCGATTTTTTATATCATAGATTGGACCTTTGACGATACTTTCTCAGAAAATTGAATGAATACTTCCATTATTTTGGTCTGTACTATTTTTTATATGAAGGCATGTTTCCTTTTAACTTAAATGCTCTCCTAATATTTGAAACATTTATCTTATCGAAAAATGGACAACACCAGTCGATTTGTCGTAACAAAGAACCCTTATTCTCAGAATTTCAATATTTTTTGAGAGGAAAAACATTTTTCGTCAAATATGTAGCTGGAAGGAAAATATTGCATTTTTCGCAAAACTCCCAAAATATATTTTTGGCCTATCATCCTCTCGAAACATGTTCGATTAGATGAAATTTCATCTAAAATCGATAGGTGACTTTGTTAATGCCCTAATTCTATCACTTTTTGAATAACTATGGATATTTGATTTTACCCTCTTCATTGGATACTCCAAGTTTGACGCACTCTACTTCTGAATCGCATAATTTTAGAGCACTCCTGATTTTTTATATCATAGATTGGACCTTTGACGATACTTTCTCAGAAAATTGAATGAATACTTCCATGATTTTGGTCTGTACTATTTTTTATATGAAGGCATGTTTTCTTTTAACTTAAATGCTCTCCTAATATTTGAAACATTTATCTTATCGAAAAATGGACAACACCAGTCGATTTGTCGTATCAAAGAACCCTTATTCTCATATATTCAGTATTTTTTGAGAGGAAAAACATTTTTCGTCAAATATGTAGCTGGAGGAAAATATTGCATTTTTCGCAATACTCCAAAAATATATTTTTGGCCTATCATCATCTCGAAACATGTTCGATTAGATGAAATTCCATCTAAAATCGATAGGTGACTTTGTTAATGCCCTAATTCTATAAATTTTTGAATAACTATGGATATTTGATTTCACCCTCTTCATTGGATACTCCAAGTTTGACGCACTCTACTTCTGAATCGCATCATTTTAGAGCACTCCTGATTTTTTATATCATTTTTATATGAAGGAATGTTTTCTTTTAACTTAAATGCTCTCCTAATATTTGAAACATTTATATAATCGAAAAATGGACAACACCAGTCGATTTGTCGTATCAAAGAACCCTTATTCTTATAATTTCAGTATTTTTTGAGAGGAAAAAAATTTTTGTCAAATATATAGCTGGAAAATATTGCATTTTTCGCAATACTCCAAAAATATATTTATGGCCTATCATCATCTCGAAACATGTTCGATTAGATGAAACTTCATCTAAAATCGATAGGTGACTTTGTTAATGCCCTAATTCTATCAATTTTTGAATAACTATGGATATTTGATTTTACCCTCTTCATTGGATACTCCAAGTTTGACGCACTCTACTTCTGAATCGCATCATTTTAGAGCACTCCCGATTTTTTATATCATAGATTGGACCATTGACGATACTTTCTCAGAAAATTGAATGAATACTTCCATTATTTTGGTCTGTATTATTTTTTATATGAAGGCATGTTTTATTTCAACTTAAATGCTCTCCTAATATTTGAAACATTTATCTTATCGAAGAATGGACAACACCAGTCGATTTGTCGTATCAAAGAACCCTTATTCTCATCATTTCAGTATTTTTTGAGAGGAAAAACATTTTTCGTGAAATATGTAAGGAATATATTGCATTTTTCGCAATACTCCAAAAATATATTTTTGGGCCTATCATCCACTCGAAACACGTTCGATTAGATGAAATTCCACCTAAAATCGATAGGTGACTTTGTTAATGCCCTAATTCTATCAATTTTTGAATAACTACGGATATTTGATTTTACCCTCTTCATTGGAAACTCCAAGTTTGACGCACTCTACTTCTGAATCGCTTAATTTCAGAGCACTCCTGATTTTTTATATCATAGATTGGACCTTTGACGATACTTTCTCAGAAAATTGAATGAATACTTCCATTATTTTGGTCTGTACTATTTTTTATATGAAGGCATGTTTTATTTCAACTTAAATGCTCTCCTAATATTTGAAACATTTATCTTATCGAAGAATGGACAACACCAGTCGATTTGTCGTATCAAAGAACCCTTATTCTCATAATTTCAGTTTTTTTGAGAGGAAAAACATTTTTCGTGAAATATGTAAGGAATGTATTGCATTTTTCGCAATACTCCAACAATATATTTTTGGCCTATCATCATCTGGAAACATGTTCGATTAGATGAAATTTCCTCTAAAATCGATAGGTGACTTTGTTAATGCCCTAATTCTATCAATTTTTGAATAACTATGGATATTTGATTTTACCCTCTTCATTGGATACTCCAAGTTTGACGCACTCTACTTCTGAATCGCATCATTTAAGAGCACTCCCGATTTTTTATATCATTTTTATATGAAGGCATGTTTTCTTTCAACTTAAATGCTCTCCTAATATTTGAAACATTTATCTTATCGAAAAATGGACAACACCAGTCGATTTGTCGTATCAAAGAACCCTTATTCTTATAATTTCAGTATTTTTTGAGAGGAAAAAATTTTTTGTCAAATATGTAGCTGCACTATAGTGAGGAAAATATTGCATTTTTCGCAATACTCCAAAAATATATTGTTGGCCTATCATCCTCACGAAACATGTTCGATTAGATGAAACTTCATCTAAAATCGATAGGTGACTTTGTTAATGCCCTAATTCTATCAGTTTTTGAATAACTATGGATATTTGATTTTACCCTCTTCATTGGATACTCCAAGTTTGACGCACTCTACTTCTGAATCGCATAATTTTAGAGCACTCCTGATTTTTTATATCATAGAATGGACCTTTGACGATACTTTCTCGGAAAATTGAATGAATACTTCCATTATTTTGGTCTGTACTATTTTTTATATGAAGGCATGTTTTCTTTTAACTTTAATGCTCTCCTAATATTTGAAACATTTATCTTATCGAAAAATGGACAACACCAGTCAATTTGTCGTATCAAAGAACCCGTATTCTCACAATTTCAGTATTTTTTGAGAGGAAAAACATTTTTCGTCAAATACGTAGCTGGACTTATAGTAAGGAATATATTGCATTTTTCGCAATACTCCAAAAATATATTTTTGGCCTATCATCATCTCGAAACATGTTCGATTAGATGAAATTTTATCTAAAATCGATAGGTGACTTTGTTAATGCCCTAATTCTATCAATTTTTAAATAACTATGGATATTTGATTTTACCCTCTTCATTGGATACTCCAAGTTTGACGCACTCTACTTCTGAATCGCATCATTTTAGAGCACTCCCGATTTTTTATATCATATTTATATGAAGGCATGTTTTCTTTTAACTTAAATGCTCTCCTAATATTTGAAACATTTATCTTATCGAAAAATGGACAACACCAGTCGATTTGTCGTATCACAGAACCCTCATTCTCATAATTTCAATATTTTTTGAGAGGAAAAACATTTTTCGTCAAATATGTAAGGAAAATATTGCATTTTTCGCAATACTCCAAAAATATATTTTTGGGCCTATCATCCACTCGAAACATGTTCGATTAGATGAAATTTCACCTAAAATCGATAGGTGACTTTGTTAATGCCCTAATTCTATCAATTTTTGAATAACTACGGATATTTGATTTTACCCTCTTCATTGGAAACTCCAAGTTTGACGCACTCTACTTCTGAATCGCATAATTTTAGAGCACTCCTGATTTTTTATATCATAGATTGGACCTTTGACGATACTTTCTCAGAAAATTGAATGAATACTTCCATTATTTTGGTCTGTACTATTTTTTATATGAAGGCATGTTTTATTTCAACTTAAATGCTCTCCTAATATTTGAAACATTTATCTTATCGAAGAATGGACAACACCAGTCGATTTGTCGTATCAAAGAACCCTTATTCTCATAATTTCAGTATTTTTTGAGAGGAAAAACATTTTTCGTGAAATATGTAAGGAATATATTGCATTTTTCGCAATACTCCAAAAATATATTTTTGGCCTATCATCATCTGGAAACATGTTCGATTAGATGAAATTTCCTCTAAAATCGATAGGTGACTTTGTTAATGCCCTAATTCTATCAATTTTTGAATAACTATGGATATTTTATTTTACCCTCTTCATTGGATACTCCAAGTTTGACGCACTCTACTTCTGAATCGCATCATTTAAGAGCACTCCCGATTTTTTATATCATAGATTGGACCTTTGACGATACTTTCTCAGCAAATTGAATGAATACTTCCATTATTTTGGTCTGTACTATTTTTTATATGAAGGCATGTTTTCATTTAACTTAAATGCTCTCCTAATATTTGAAACATTTATCTTATCGAAAAATGGACAACACCAGTCGATTTGTCGTATCAAAGAACCCTTATTCTCATAATTTCAATATTATTTGAGAGGAAAAACATTTTTCGTCAAATATGTAAGGAAAATATTGCATTTTTCGCAATACTCCAAAAATATATTTTTGGGCCTATCATCCTCTCGAAACATATTCGATTAGATGAAATTTCATCTGAAATCGATAGGTGACTTTGTTAATGCCCTAATTCTATCAATTTTTGAATACCTATGGATATTTGATTTTACCCTCTTCATTGGATACTCCAAGTTTGACGCACTCTACTTCTGAATCGCATAATTTTAGAGCACTCCTGATTTTTTATATCATTTTTATATGAAGGCATGTTTTCTTTTAACTTAAATGCTCTCCTAATATTTGAAACATTTATCTTATCGAAAAATGGACAACACCAGTCGATTTGTCGTAACAAAGAACCCTTATTCTCATAATTTCAATATTTTTTGAGAGGAAAAACATTTTTCGTCAAATATGTAGCTGGACTATAGTAAGGAATTTATTGCATTTTTCGCAATACTCCAAAAATATATTTTTGGCCTATCATCATCTCGAAACATGTTCGATTAGATGAAATTTCATTTAAAATCGATAGGTGACTTTGTTAATGCCCTAATTCTATCAATTTTTGAATAACTATGGATATTTCATTTTACCCTCTTCCTTGGATACTCCAAGTTTGACGCACTCTACTTCTGAATCGCATCATTTTAGAGCACTCCCGATTTTTTATATCATAGATTTGACCTTTGACGATACTTTCTCAGAAAATTGAATGATTACTTCCATTATTTTGGTCTGTACTATTTTTTATATGAAGGCATGTTTTCTTTTAACTTAAATGCTCTCCTAATATTTGAAACATTTATCTTATCGAAAAATGGACAACACCAGTCGATTTGTCGTATCAAAGAATCCTTATTCTCATAATTTCAGTATTTTTTGAGAGGAAAAACATTTTTCGTCAAATATGTAGCTGGACTATATATAGTAAGGAATTTATTGCATTTTTCGCAATACTCCAAAAATATATTTTTGGCCTATCATCATCTCGAAACATGTTCGATTAGATGAAATTTCATCTAAAATCGATAGGTGACTTTGTTAATGCCCTAATTCTATCAATTTTTGAATAACTATGGATATTTGATTTCACCCTCTTCATTGGATACTCCAAGTTTGACGCACTCTACTTCTGAATCGCATCATTTTAGACCACTCCCGATTTTTTATATCATAGATTGGACCTTTGACAATACTTTCTCAGAAAATTGAATGAATACTTCCATTATTTTGGTCTGTACTATTTTTTATATGAAGGCATGTTTTCCTTCAACTTAAATGCTCTCCTAATATTTGAAACATTTATCTTATCGAAAAATGGACAACACCAGTCGATTTGTCGTATCAAAGAACCCTTATTCTCATAATTTCAATATTTTTTGAGAGGAAAAACATTTTTCGTCAAATATGTAGCTGGATATAGTAAGGAATATATTGCATTTTTCGCAATACTCCAAAAATATATTTTTGGCCTATCATCATTTCGAAACATGTTCAATTAGATGAAATTTCATCTAAAATCGATAGGTGACTTTGTTAATGCCCTAATTCTATCAATTTTTAAATAACTATGGATATTTGATTTTACCCTCTTCATTGGATACTCCAAGTTTGACGCACTCTAATTCTGAATCGCATCATTTTAGAGCATTCCCGATTTTTTATATCATAGATTGGACCTTTGACGATACTTTCTCAGAAAATTGAATGAATACTTCCATTATTTTGGTCTGTACTATTTTTTATATGAAGGCATGTTTTCTTTTAACTTAAATGCTCTCCTAATATTTGAAACATTTAACTTACCGAAAAATGGACAACACCAGTCGATTTGTCGTAACAAAGAACCCTTATTCTCAGAATTTCAATATTTTTTGAGAGGAAAAACATTTTTCGTCAAATATGTAGCTGGACTATAGTAAGGAAAATATTGCATTTTTCGCAAAACTCCCAAAATATATTTTTGGCCTATCATCCTCTCGAAACATGTTCGATTAGATGAAATTTCATCTAAAATCGATAGGTGACTTTGTTAATGCCCTAATTCTATCACTTTTTGAATAACTATGGATATTTGATTTTACCCTCTTCATTGGATACTCCAAGTTTTCGCACTCTACTTCTGAATCGCATAATTTTAGAGCACTCCTGATTTTTTATATCATTTTTATATGAAGGCATGTTTTCTTTCAACTCAAATGCTCTCCTAATATTTGAAACATTTATCTTATCGAAAAATGGACAACACCAGTCGTTTTGTCGTATCAAAGAACCCTTATTCTCATAATTTCAATATTTTTTGAGAGGAAGAACATTTTTCGTCAAATATGTAAGGAAAATATTGCATTTTTCGCAATACTCCAAAAATATATTTTTGGGCCTATCATCCACTCGAAACACGTTCGATTAGATGAAATTTCACCTGAAATCGATAGGTGACTTTGTTAATGCCCTAATTCTATCAATTTTTGAATAACTACGGATATTTGATTTTACCCTCTTCATTGGAAACTCCAAGTTTGACGCACTCTACTTCTGAATCGCATAATTTTAGAGCACTCCTGATTTTTTATATCATAGATTGGACCTTTGACGATACTTTCTCAGAAAATTGAATGAATACTTCCATTATTTTGGTCTGTACTATTTTTTATATGAAGGCATGTTTTATTTCAACTTAAATGCTCTCCTAATATTTGAAACATTTATCTTACCGAAGAATGGACAACACCAGTCGATTTGTCGTATCAAAGAACCCTTATTCTCATAATTTCAGTATTTTTTGAGAGGAAAAACATTTTTCGTGAAATATGTAAGGAATATACCTATTGCATTTTTCGCAATACTCCAAAAATATATTTTTGGCCTATCATCATCTGGAAACATGTTCGATTAGATGAAATTTCCTCTAAAATCGATAGGTGACTTTGTTAATGCCCTAATTCTATCAATTTTTGAATAACTATGGATATTTGATTTTACCCTCTTCATTGGATACTCCAAGTTTGACGCACTCTACTTCTGAATCGCATCATTTAAGAGCACTCCCGATTTTTTATATCATAGATTGGACCTTTGACGATACTTTCTCAGAAAATTGAATGAATACTTCCATTATTTTGGTCTGTACTATTTTTTATATGAAGGCATGTTTTCTTTTAACTTAAATGCTCTCCTAATATTTGAAACATTTATCATATCGAAAAATGGACAACACCAGTCGATTTGTCGTATCAAAGAACCCCTATTCTCATAATTTCAATATTTTTTGAGAGGAAAAACATTTTTCGTCAAATATGTAAGGAAAATATTGCATTTTTCGCAATACTCCAAAAATATATTTTTGGGCCTATCATCCTCTCGAAACATATTCGATTAGATGAAATTTCATCTGAAATCGATAGGTGACTTTGTTAATGCCCTAATTCTATCAATTTTTGAATAACTATGGATATTTGATTTTACCCTCTTCATTGGATACTCCAAGTTTGACGCACTCTACTTCTGAATCGCATAATTTTAGAGCACTCCTGATTTTTTATATCATTTTTATATGAAGGCATGTTTTCTTTCAACTTAAATGCTCTCCTAATATTTGAAACATTTATCTTATCGAAAAATGGACAACACCAGTCGATTTGTCGTATCAAAGAACCCTTATTCTTATAATTTCAGTATTTTTTGAGAGGAAAAAAATTTTTGTCAAATATGTAGCTGGACTATAGTGAGAAAATATTGCATTTTTCGCAATACTCCAAAAATATATTTTTGGCCTATCATCCTCACGAAACATGTTCGATTAGATGAAACTTCATCTAAAATCGATAGGTGACTTTGTTAATGCCCTAATTCTATCAATTTTTGAATAACTATGGATATTTGATTTTACCCTCTTCATTGGATACTCCAAGTTTGACGCACTCTACTTCTGAATCGCATAATTTTAGAGCACTCCTGATTTTTTATATCATAGATTGGACCTTTGACGATACTTTCTCAGAAAATTGAATGAATACTTCCATTATTTTGGTCTGTACTATTTTTTATATGAAGGCATGTTTTCTTTCAACTTAAATGCTCTCCTAATATTTGAAACATTTATCTTATCGAAAAATGGACAACACCAGTCGATTTGTCGTATCAAAGAACCCTTATTCTCATATATTCAGTATTTTTTGAGAGGAAAAACATTTTTTTTCAAATATGTAGCTGGACTATAGTAAGGAAAATATTGCATTTTTCGCAATACTCCAAAAATATATTTTTGGCCTATCATCATCTCGAAACATGTTCGATTAGATCAAATTTCATCTAAAATCGATAGGTGACTTTGTTAATGCCCTAATTCTATCACTTTTTGAATACCTATGGATATTTGATTTTACCCTCTTCATTGGATACTCCAAGTTTGACGCACTCTACTACTGAATCGCATAATTTTAGAGCACTCCTGATTTTTTATATCATTTTTATATGAAGGCATGTTTTCTTTTAACTCAAATGCTCTCCTAATATTTGAAACATTTATCTTATCGAAAAATGGACAACACCAGTCGATTTGTCGTATCAAAGAACCCTTATTCTTATAATTTCAGTATTTTTTGAGAGGAAAAAAATTTTTGTCAAATATGTAGCTGGACTATAGTGAGGAAAATATTGCATTTTTCGCAATACTCCAAAAATATATTTTTGGCCTATCATCCTCACGAAATATGTTCGATTAGATGAAACTTCATCTAAAATCGATAGGTGACTTTGTTAATGCCCTAATTCTATCACTTTTTGAATAACTATGGATATTTGATTTTACCCTCTTCATTGGATACTCCAAGTTTGACGCACTCTACTTCTGAATCGCATAATTTTAGAGCACTCCTGATTTTTTATATCATTTTTATATGAAGGCATGTTTTCTTTTAACTCAAATGCTCTCCTAATATTTGAAACATTTATCTTATCGAAAAATGGACAACACCAGTCGATTTGTCGTATCAAAGAACCCTTATTCTTATAATTTCAGTATTTTTTGAGAGGAAAAACATTTTTCGTCAAATATGTAGCTGGACTATAATAGTAAGGAAAATATTGCATTTTTCGCAATACTCATGAAATATATTTTTGGCCTATCATCCTCTAGAAACATGTTCGATTAGATGAAATTTCATCTAAAATCGATAGGTGACTTTGTTAATGCCCTAATTCTATCAATTTTTGAATAACTATGGATATTTGATTTTTTCCCCTCTTCATTGGATACTCCAAGTTTGACGCACTCTACTTCTGAATCGCATCATTTTAGAGCACTCCCGATTTTTTATATCATAAATTGGACCTTTGACCATACTTTCTCAGAAAATTGAATGAATAGTTCCATTATTTTGGTCTGTACTATTTTTCATATGAAGGCATGTTTTCTTTTAACTTAAATGCTCTTCTAATATTTGAAACATTCATCTTATCGAAAAATAGACAGGACCAGTTGATTTGTCGTATCAAAGAACCCTTATTCTCATAATTTCAGTATTTATTGGGAGGAAAAACATTTTTCGTCAATTATGTAGCTGGAAAATATTGCATTTTTCGCAATACTCCAAAAATATATTTTTGGCCTATCATCCTCTCAAAACATGATCGATTAGATGAAATTTCATCTAAAATCGATAGGTGACTTTGTTAATGCCCTAATTCTATCAATTTTTGAATAACTATGGATTTTTGATTTTACCCTCTTCATTGGATACTCCAAGTTTGACGCACTCTACTTCTGAATCGCATCATTTTAGAGCACTCCCGATTTTTTATATCATAGATTGGACCTTTGACGATACTTTCTCAGAAAATTGAATGAATACTTCCATTATTTTGGTCTGTACTATTTTTTGTATGAAGACATGTTTTCTTTTAACTTAAATGCTCTCCTAATATTTGAAACATTCATCTTATCGAAAAATGGACAACACCAGTCGATTTGTCGTATCAAAGAACCCGTATTCTCATAATTTCAGTATTTTTTTGAGAGGAAAAACATTTTTCGTCAAATATGTAGCTGGACTATAGTAAGGAAAATATTGCATTTTTCGCAATACTCCCAAAATATATTTTTGGCCTATCATCCTCTCGAAACATGTTCGATTAGATGAAATTTCATCTAAAATCGATAGGTGACTTTGTTAATGCCCTAATTCTATCAATTTTTGAATAACTATAGATATTTGATTTTACCCTCTTCATTGGATACTCCAAGTTGGACGCACTCTACTTCTGAATCGCATCCTTTTAGAGCACTCCCGATTTTTTATATCATAGATTGGACCTTTGACGATACTTTCTCAGAAAATTGAATGAATACTTCCATTATTTTGGTCTGTACTATTTTTTATATGAAGACATGTTTTCTTCTAACTTAAATGCTCTCCTAATATTTGAAACATTTATCTTATCGAAAAATGGACAACACCAGTCGATTTGTCGTATCAAAGAACCCTTATTCTCATAATTTCAGTATTTTTTGAGAGGAAAAACATTTTTCGTCAAATATGTAGCTGGACTATAGTAAGTAAAATATTGCATTTTTCGCAATACTCATGAAATATATTTTTGGCCTATCATCCTCTCGAAACATGTTCGATTAGATGAAATTTCATCTAAAATCGATATGTGACTTTGTTAATGCCCTAATTCTATCAATTTTTGAATAACTATGGATATTTGATTTTACCCTCATCATTGGATACTCCAAGTTTGACGCACTCTACTTCTGAATCGCATCATTTTAGAGCACTCCCGATTTCTTATATCATAGATTGGACCTTTGACGATACTTTCTCAGAAAATTGAATGAATACTTCCATTATTTTGGTCTGTACTATTTTTTATATGACGGCATGTTTTCTTTTAACTTAAATGCTCTTCTAATATTTGAAACATTTATCTTATCGAAAAATGGACAACACCAGTCGATTTGTCGTATCAAAGAACCCTTATTCTCATAATTTCAGTATTTTTTGAGAGGAAAAACATTTTTCGTCAAATATGTAGCTAGACAAGTAAAATATTGCATTTTTCACAATACTCATGAAATATATTTTTGGCCTATCATCCTCTCGAAACATGTTCGATTAGATGAAATTTCATCTAAAATCGATAGGTGACTTTGTTAATGCCCTAATTCTATCAATTTTTGAATAACTATGGATATTTGATTTTACCCTCTTCATTCGATACTCCAAGTTTGACGCACTCTACTTCTGAATCGCATCATTTTAGAGCACTCCCGATTTTTTATATCATAGATTGGACCTTTGACCATACTTTCTCAGAAAATTGAATGAATAGTTCCATTATTTTCGTCTGTACTATTTTTTATATTAAGGCATGTTTTCTTTTAACTCAAATGCTCTTCTAATATTTGAAACATTTATCTTATCGACTAATGGACAACACCAGTCGATTCGTCGTATCAAAGAACCCTTATCCTCATAATTTCAGTATTTTTTGAGAGGAAAAACATCTTTCGTCAAATATGTAGCTGTAAGGAAAATATTGCATTTTTCGCAATACTCATGAAATAGATTCTTGGCCTATCATCCTCTCGAAACATGTTCGATTAGATGAAACTTCATCTAAAATCGATAGGTGACTTTGTTAATGCCCTAATTCTATCAATTTTTGAATAACTATGGATATTTGATTTTACCCTCTTCATTGGATACTCCAAGTTTGACGCACTCTACTTCTGAATGGCATCATTTTAGAGCACTCCCGATTTTTTATATCATAGATTGGACCTTTGACCACACTTTCTTAGAAAATTGAATGAATACTTCCATTATTTTGGTCTGTACTATTTTTTATATGAAGGCATGTTTTCATTTAACTTAAATGTTCTACTAATATTTGAAACATTCATCTTATCGAAAAATGGACAACACCAGTCGATTCGTCGTATCAAAGAACCCTTATCCTCATAATTTCAGTATTTTTTGAGAGGAAAAACATTTTTCGTCAAATATGTAGCTGGACTATAGTAAGTAAAATATTGCATTTTTCGCAATACTCCAAAAATATATTTTTGGCCTATCATCCTCTCGAAACATGTTCGATTAGATGAAATTTCATCTAAAATCGATAGGTGACTTTGTTAATGCCCTAATTCTATCAATTTTTGAATAACTATGGATATTTGATTTTACCCTCTTCATTGGATACTCCAAGTTTGACGCACTCTACTTCTGAATGGCATCATTTTAGAGCACTCCCGATTTTTTATATCATAGATTGGACCTTTGACCATACTTTCTCAGAAAATTGAATGAATACTTCCATTATTTTGGTCTGTACTATTTTTTATATGAAGGCATGTTTTCTTTCAACTTAAATGCTCTCCTAATATTTGAAACATTTATCTTATCGAAAAATGGACAAGACCAGTTGATTTGTCGTATCAAAGAACCCTTATTCTCATAATTTCAGTATTTTTTGAGAGGAAAAACATTTTTCGTCAAATATGTAGCTGGAAAATATTGCATTTTTCGCAATACTCCAAAAATATATTTTTGGCCTATCATCCTCTCGAAACATGTTCGATTAGATGAAATTTCATCTAAAATCGATAGGTGACTTTGTTAATGCCCTAATCCTATCAATTTTTGAATAACTATGGATATTTGATTTTACCCTCTTCATTCGATACTCCAAGTTTGACGCACTCTACTTCTGAATCGCATCATTTTAGAGCACTCCCGATTTTTTATATCATAGATTGGACCTTTGACCATACTTTCTCAGAAAATTGAATGAATAGTTCCATTATTTTCGTCTGTACTATTTTTTATATTAAGGCATGTTTTCTTTTAACTTAAATGCTCTTCTAATATTTGAAACATTTATCTTATCGACTAATGGACAACACCAGTCGATTCGTCGTATCAAAGAACCCTTATCCTCATAATTTCAGTATTTTTTGAGAGGAAAAACATCTTTCGTCAAATATGTAGCTGTAAGGAAAATATTGCATTTTTCGCAATACTCATGAAATAGATTCTTGGCCTATCATCCTCTCGAAACATGTTCGATTAGATGAAATTTCATCTAAAATCGATAGGTGACTTTGTTAATGCCCTAATTCTATCAATTTTTGAATAACTATGGATATTTGATTTTACCCTCTTCATTCGATACTCCAAGTTTGACGCACTCTACTTCTGAATCGCATCATTTTAGAGCACTCCCGATTTTTTATATCATAGATTGGACCTTTGACCATACTTTCTCAGAAAATTGAATGAATAGTTCCATTATTTTCGTCTGTACCATTTTTTATATTAAGGCATGTTTTCTTTTAACTTAAATGCTCTTCTAATATTTGAAACATTTATCTTATCGACTAATGGACAACACCAGTCGATTTGTCGTATCAAAGAACCCTTGTTCTCATAATTTCAGTATTTTTTGAGAGGAAAAACATTTTTCGTCAAATATGTAGCTGGACTATAGTAAGTAAAATATTGCATTTTTCGCAATACTCCAAAAATATATTTTTGGCCTATCATCCTCTCGAAACATGTTCGATTAGATGAAATTTCATCTAAAATCGATAGGTGACTTTGTTAATGCCCTGATTCTATCAAGTTTTGAATAACTCTGGATATTTTATTTTACCCTCTTCATTGGATACTCCAAGTTTGACGCACTCTACTTCTGAATCGCATCATTTTAGAGCATTCCCGATTTTTTATATCATAGATTGGACCTTTGACGATACTTTCTCAGAAAATTGAATGAATACTTCCATTATTTTGGTCTGTACTATTTTTTATATGAAGGCATGTTTTCTTTTAACTTAAATGGTCTCCTAATATTTGAAACATTTATCTTATCGAAAAATAGACAACACCAGTCGATTTGTCGTATCAAAGAACCCGTATTCTCATAAATTCAGTATTTTTTGAGAGGAAAAACATTTTTCGTCAAATATGTAGCTGGACTATAATAAGGAAAATATTGCATTTTTCGCAATACTCCCAAAATATATTTTTGGCCTATCATCCTCTCGAAACATGTTCGATTAGATGAGATTTCATCTAAAATCGATAGGTGACTTTGGTAATGCCCTAATTCTATCAATTTTTGAATAACTATGGATATTTGATTTTACCCTCTTCATTGGATACTCCAAGTTGGACGCACTCTACTTCTGAATCGCATCATTTTAGAACACTCCCGATTCTTTATATCATAGATTGGACCTTTGACGATACTTTCTCAGAAAACTGAATGATTACTTCCATTATTTTGGTCTGTACTATTTTTTATATGAAGGCATGTTTTCTTTTAACTTGAATGCTCTCCTAATATTTGAAACATTCATCTTATCGAAAAATGGACAACACCAGTCGATTTGTCGTATCAAAGAACCCTTATTCTCATAATTTCAGTATTTTTTGAGAGGAAAAACATTTTTCGTCAAATATGTAGCTGGACTATAGTAAGTAAAATATTGCATTTTTCGCAATACTCCAAAAATATATTTTTGGCCTATCATCCTCTCGAAACATGTTCGATTAGATGAGATTTCATCTAAAATCGATAGATGACTTTGGTAATGCCCTAATTCTATCAATTTTTGAATAACTATGGATATTTGATTTTACCCTCTTCATTGGATACTCCAAGTTGGACGCACTCTACTTCTGAATCGCATCATTTTAGAACACTCCCGATTTTTTATATCATAGATTGGACCTTTGACGATACTTTCTCAGAAAATTGAATGAATACTTCCATTATTTTGGTCTGTACTATTTTTTATATGAAGGCATGTTTTCTTTCAACTTAAATGCTCTCCGAATAATTGAAACATTTATCTTATCGAAAAATGGACAACACCAGTCGATTTGTCGTATCAGAGGACCCTTATTCTCATAATTTCAGTATTTTTTTAGAGGAAAAACATTTTTCGTCAAATATGTAGCTGGACTATATATAGTAAGGAAAATATTGCATTTTTCGCAATACTCCAAAAATATATTTTTGGCTTATCATCCTCTCGAAACATGTTCGATTAGATGAAATTTCATCTAAAATCGATAGGTGACTTTGTTGATGCCCTAATTCTATCAATTTTTGAATAACTATGGATATTTGATTTCACCCTCTTCATTGGATACTCCAAGTTTGACGCACTCTACTTCTGAATCGCATCATTTTAGAGCACTCCCGATTCTTTATATCATAGATTGGACCTTTGACGATACTTTCTCAGAAAACTGAATGATTACTTCCATTATTTTGGTCTGTACTATTTTTTATATGAAGGCATGTTTTCTTTTAACTTGAATGCTCTCCTAATATTTGAAACATTCATCTTATCGAAAAATGGACAACACCAGTCGATTTGTCGTATCAAAGAACCCTTATTCTCATAATTTCAGTATTTTTTGAGAGAAAAAACATTTTTCGTCAAATATGTAGCTGGACTATAGTAAGGAATTTATTGCATTTTTCGCAATACTCCAAAAATATATTTTTGGCCTATCATCATCTCGAAACATGTTCGATTAGATGAAATTTCATCTAAAATCGATAGGTGACTTTGTTGATGCCCTAATTCTATCAATTTTTGAATAACTATGGATATTTGATTTCACCCTCTTCATTGGATACTCCAAGTTTGACGCACTCTACTTCTGAATCGCATCATTTTAGAGCACTCCCGATTCTTTATATCATAGATTGGACCTTTGACGATACTTTCTCAGAAAACTGAATGATTACTTCCATTATTTTGGTCTGTACTATTTTTTATATGAAGGCATGTTTTCTTTTAACTTGAATGCTCTCCTAATATTTGAAACATTCATCTTATCGAAAAATGGACAACACCAGTCGATTTGTCGTATCAAAGAACCCTTATTCTTATAATTTCAGTATTTTTTGAGAGGAAAAAAATTTTTGTCAAATATGTAGCTGGACTATAGTGAGGAAAATATTGCATTTTTCGCAATACTCCAAAAATATATTTTTGGCCTATCATCCTCACGAAATATGTTCGATTAGATGAAACTTCATCTAAAATCGATAGGTGACTTTGTTAATGCCCTAATTCTATCACTTTTTGAATAACTATGGATATTTGATTTTACCCTCTTCATTGGATACTCCAAGTTTGACGCACTCTACTTCTGAATCGCATAATTTTAGAGCACTCCTGATTTTTTATATCATTTTTATATGAAGGCATGTTTTCTTTTAACTCAAATGCTCTCCTAATATTTGAAACATTTATCTTATCGAAAAATGGACAACACCAGTCGATTTGTCGTATCAAAGAACCCTTATTCTTATAATTTCAGTATTTTTTGAGAGGAAAAACATTTTTCGTCAAATATGTAGCTGGACTATAATAGTAAGGAAAATATTGCATTTTTCGCAATACTCATGAAATATATTTTTGGCCTATCATCCTCTAGAAACATGTTCGATTAGATGAAATTTCATCTAAAATCGATAGGTGACTTTGTTAATGCCCTAATTCTATCAATTTTTGAATAACTATGGATATTTGATTTTTTCCCCTCTTCATTGGATACTCCAAGTTTGACGCACTCTACTTCTAAATCGCATCATTTTAGAGCACTCCCGATTTTTTATATCATAGATTGGACCTTTGACCATACTTTCTCAGAAAATTGAATGAATAGTTCCATTATTTTGGTCTGTACTATTTTTCATATGAAGGCATGTTTTCTTTTAACTTAAATGCTCTTCTAATATTTGAAACATTCATCTTATCGAAAAATAGACAGGACCAGTTGATTTGTCGTATCAAAGAACCCTTATTCTCATAATTTCAGTATTTTTTGGGAGGAAAAACATTTTTCGTCAATTATGTAGCTGGAAAATATTGCATTTTTCGCAATACTCCAAAAATATATTTTTGGCCTATCATCCTCTCAAAACATGATCGATTAGATGAAATTTCATCTAAAATCGATAGGTGACTTTGTTAATGCCCTAATTCTATCAATTTTTGAATAACTATGGATTTTTGATTTTACCCTCTTCATTGGATACTCCAAGTTTGACGCACTCTACTTCTGAATCGCATCATTTTAGAGCACTCCCGATTTTTTATATCATAGATTGGACCTTTGACGATACTTTCTCAGAAAATTGAATGAATACTTCCATTATTTTGGTCTGTACTATTTTTTGTATGAAGGCATGTTTTCTTTTAACTTAAATGCTCTCCTAATATTTGAAACATTTATCTTATCGAAAAATGGACAACACCAGTCGATTTGTCGTATCAAAGAACCCGTATTCTCATAATTTCAGTATTTTTTTGAGAGGAAAAACATTTTTCGTCAAATATGTAGCTGGACTATAGTAAGGAAAATATTGCATTTTTCGCAATACTCCCAAAATATATTTTTGGCCTATCATCCTCTCGAAACATGTTCGATTAGATGAAATTTCATCTAAAATCGATAGGTGACTTTGTTAATGCCCTAATTCTATCAATTTTTGAATAACTATAGATATTTGATTTTACCCTCTTCATTGGATACTCCAAGTTGGACGCACTCTACTTCTGAATCGCATCCTTTTAGAGCACTCCCGATTTTTTATATCATAGATTGGACCTTTGACGATACTTTCTCAGAAAATTGAATGAATACTTCCATTATTTTGGTCTGTACTATTTTTTATATGAAGACATGTTTTCTTCTAACTTAAATGCTCTCCTAATATTTGAAACATTTATCTTATCGAAAAATGGACAACACCAGTCGATTTGTCGTATCAAAGAACCCTTATTCTCATAATTTCAGTATTTTTTGAGAGGAAAAACATTTTTCGTCAAATATGTAGCTGGACTATAGTAAGTAAAATATTGCATTTTTCGCAATACTCATGAAATATATTTTTGGCCTATCATCCTCTCGAAACATGTTCGATTAGATGAAATTTCATCTAAAATCGATATGTGACTTTGTTAATGCCCTAATTCTATCAATTTTTGAATAACTATGGATATTTGATTTTACCCTCATCATTGGATACTCCAAGTTTGACGCACTCTACTTCTGAATCGCATCATTTTAGAGCACTCCCGATTTCTTATATCATAGATTGGACCTTTGACGATACTTTCTCAGAAAATTGAATGAATACTTCCATTATTTTGGTCTGTACTATTTTTTATATGAAGGCATGTTTTCTTTTAACTTAAATGCTCTTCTAATATTTGAAACATTTATCTTATCGAAAAATGGACAACACCAGTCGATTTGTCGTATCAAAGAACCCTTATTCTCATAATTTCAGTATTTTTTGAGAGGAAAAACATTTTTCGTCAAATATGTAGCTGGACAAGTAAAATATTGCATTTTTCACAATACTCATGAAATATATTTTTGGCCTATCATCCTCTCGAAACATGTTCGATTAGATGAAATTTCATCTAAAATCGATAGGTGACTTTGTTAATGCCCTAATTCTATCAATTTTTGAATAACTATGGATATTTGATTTTACCCTCTTCATTCGATACTCCAAGTTTGACGCACTCTACTTCTGAATCGCATCATTTTAGAGCACTCCCGATTTTTTATATCATAGATTGGACCTTTGACCATACTTTCTCAGAAAATTGAATGAATAGTTCCATTATTTTCGTCTGTACTATTTTTTATATTAAGGCATGTTTTCTTTTAACTCAAATGCTCTTCTAATATTTGAAACATTTATCTTATTGACTAATGGACAACACCAGTCGATTCGTCGTATCAAAGAATCCTTATCCTCATAATTTCAGTATTTTTTGAGAGGAAAAACATCTTTCGTCAAATATGTAGCTGTAAGGAAAATATTGCATTTTTCGCAATACTCATGAAATAGATTCTTGGCCTATCATCCTCTCGAAACATGTTCGATTAGATGAAACTTCATCTAAAATCGATAGGTGACTTTGTTAATGCCCTAATTCTATCAATTTTTGAATAACTATGGATATTTGATTTTACCCTCTTCATTGGATACTCCAAGTTTGACGCACTCTACTTCTGAATGGCATCATTTTAGAGCACTCCCGATTTTTTATATCATAGATTGGACCTTTGACCACACTTTCTTAGAAAATTGAATGAATACTTCCATTATTTTGGTCTGTACTATTTTTTATATGAAGGCATGTTTTCATTTAACTTAAATGTTCTACTAATATTTGAAACATTCATCTTATCGAAAAATGGACAACACCAGTCGATTCGTCGTATCAAAGAACCCTTATCCTCATAATTTCAGTATTTTTTGAGAGGAAAAACATCTTTCGTCAAATATGTAGCTGTAAGGAAAATATTGCATTTTTCGCAATACTCATGAAATAGATTCTTGGCCTATCATCCTCTCGAAACATGTTCGATTAGATGAAATTTCATCTAAAATCGATAGGTGACTTTGTTAATGCCCTAATTCTATCAATTTTTGAATAACTATGGATATTTGATTTTACCCTCTTCATTCGATACTCCAAGTTTGACGCACTCTACTTCTGAATCGCATCATTTTAGAGCACTCCCGATTTTTTATATCATAGATTGGACCTTTGACCATACTTTCTCAGAAAATTGAATGAATAGTTCCATTATTTTCGTCTGTACTATTTTTTATATTAAGGCATGTTTTCTTTTAACTTAAATGCTCTTCTAATATTTGAAACATTTATCTTATCGACTAATGGACAACACCAGTCGATTTGTCGTATCAAAGAACCCTTATTCTCATAATTTCAGTATTTTTTGAGAGGAAAAACATTTTTCGTCAAATATGTAGCTGGACTATAGTAAGTAAAATATTGCATTTTTCGCAATACTCCAAAAATATATTTTTGGCCTATCATCCTCTCGAAACATGTTCGATTAGATGAAATTTCATCTAAAATCGATAGGTGACTTTGTTAATGCCCTGATTCTATCAAGTTTTGAATAACTCTGGATATTTTATTTTACCCTCTTCATTGGATACTCCAAGTTTGACGCACTCTACTTCTGAATCGCATCATTTTAGAGCACTCCCGATTTTTTATATCATAGATTGGACCTTTGACCATACTTTCTCAGAAAATTGAATGAATAGTTCCATTATTTTGGTCTGTACTATTTTTCATATGAAGGCATGTTTTCTTTTAACTTAAATGCTCTTCTAATATTTGAAACATTCATCTTATCGAAAAATAGACAGGACCAGTTGATTTGTCGTATCAAAGAACCCTTATTCTCATAATTTCAGTATTTTTTGGGAGGAAAAACATTTTTCGTCAATTATGTAGCTGGAAAATATTGCATTTTTCGCAATACTCCAAAAATATATTTTTGGCCTATCATCCTCTCAAAACATGATCGATTAGATGAAATTTCATCTAAAATCGATAGGTGACTTTGTTAATGCCCTAATTCTATCAATTTTTGAATAACTATAGATATTTGATTTTACCCTCTTCATTGGATACTCCAAGTTGGACGCACTCTACTTCTGAATCGCATCCTTTTAGAGCACTCCCGATTTTTTATATCATAGATTGGACCTTTGACGATACTTTCTCAGAAAATTGAATGAATACTTCCATTATTTTGGTCTGTACTATTTTTTATATGAAGACATGTTTTCTTCTAACTTAAATGCTCTCCTAATATTTGAAACATTTATCTTATCGAAAAATGGACAACACCAGTCGATTTGTCGTATCAAAGAACCCTTATTCTCATAATTTCAGTATTTTTTGAGAGGAAAAACATTTTTCGTCAAATATGTAGCTGGACTATAGTAAGTAAAATATTGCATTTTTCGCAATACTCATGAAATATATTTTTGGCCTATCATCCTCTCGAAACATGTTCGATTAGATGAAATTTCATCTAAAATCGATATGTGACTTTGTTAATGCCCTAATTCTATCAATTTTTGAATAACTATGGATATTTGATTTTACCCTCATCATTGGATACTCCAAGTTTGACGCACTCTACTTCTGAATCGCATCATTTTAGAGCACTCCCGATTTCTTATATCATAGATTGGACCTTTGACGATACTTTCTCAGAAAATTGAATGAATACTTCCATTATTTTGGTCTGTACTATTTTTTATATGAAGGCATGTTTTCTTTTAACTTAAATGCTCTTCTAATATTTGAAACATTTATCTTATCGAAAAATGGACAACACCAGTCGATTTGTCGTATCAAAGAACCCTTATTCTCATAATTTCAGTATTTTTTGAGAGGAAAAACATTTTTCGTCAAATATGTAGCTGGACAAGTAAAATATTGCATTTTTCACAATACTCGTGAAATATATTTTTGGCCTATCATCCTCTCGAAACATGTTCGATTAGATGAAATTTCATCTAAAATCGATAGGTGACTTTGTTAATGCCCTAATTCTATCAATTTTTGAATAACTATGGATATTTGATTTTACCCTCTTCATTCGATACTCCAAGTTTGACGCACTCTACTTCTGAATCGCATCATTTTAGAGCACTCCCGATTTTTTATATCATAGATTGGACCTTTGACCATACTTTCTCAGAAAATTGAATGAATAGTTCCATTATTTTCGTCTGTACTATTTTTTATATTAAGGCATGTTTTCTTTTAACTTAAATGCTCTTCTAATATTTGAAACATTTATCTTATCGACTAATGGACAACACCAGTCGATTCGTCGTATCAAAGAACCCTTATCCTCATAATTTCAGTATTTTTTGAGAGGAAAAACATCTTTCGTCAAATATGTAGCTGTAAGGAAAATATTGCATTTTTCGCAATACTCATGAAATAGATTCTTGGCCTATCATCCTCTCGAAACATGTTCGATTAGATGGAATTTCATCTAAAATCGATAGGTGACTTTGGTAATGCCCTAATTCTATCAATTTTTGAATAACTATGGATATTTGATTTTACCCTCTTCATTCGATACTCCAAGTTTGACGCACTCTACTTCTGAATCGCATCATTTTAGAGCACTCCCGATTTTTTATATCATAGATTGGACCTTTGACCATACTTTCTCAGAAAATTGAATGAATAGTTCCATTATTTTCGTCTGTACTATTTTTTATATTAAGGCATGTTTTCTTTTAACTTAAATGCTCTTCTAATATTTGAAACATTTATCTTATCGACTAATGGACAACACCAGTCGATTTGTCGTATCAAAGAACCCTTATTCTCATAATTTCAGTATTTTTTGAGAGGAAAAACATTTTTCGTCAAATATGTAGCTGGACTATAGTAAGTAAAATATTGCATTTTTCGCAATACTCCAAAAATATATTTTTGGCCTATCATCCTCTCGAAACATGTTCGATTAGATGAAATTTCATCTAAAATCGATAGGTGACTTTGTTAATGCCCTGATTCTATCAAGTTTTGAATAACTCTGGATATTTTATTTTACCCTCTTCATTGGATACTCCAAGTTTGACGCACTCTACTTCTGAATCGCATCATTTTAGAGCATTCCCGATTTTTTATATCATAGATTGGACCTTTGACGATACTTTCTCAGAAAATTGAATGAATACTTCCATTATTTTGGTCTGTACTATTTTTTATATGAAGGCATGTTTTCTTTTAACTTAAATGGTCTCCTAATATTTGAAACATTTATCTTATCGAAAAATAGACAACACCAGTCGATTTGTCGTATCAAAGAACCCGTATTCTCATAAATTCAGTATTTTTTGAGAGGAAAAACATTTTTCGTCAAATATGTAGCTGGACTATAGTAAGTAAAATATTGCATTTTTCGCAATACTCCAAAAATATATTTTTGGCCTATCATCCTCTCGAAACATGTTCGATTAGATGAAGTTTCATCTAAAATCGATAGGTGACTTTGTTAATGCCCTAATTCTATCAATTTTTGAATAACTATGGATATTTGATTTTACCCTCTTCATTGGATACTCCAAGTTTGACGCACTCTACTTCTGAATGGCATCATTTTAGAGCACTCCCGATTTTTTATATCATAGATTGGACCTTTGACCATACTTTCTCAGAAAATTGAATGAATACTTCCATTATTTTGGTCTGTACTATTTTTTATATGAAGGCATGTTTTCTTTCAACTTAAATGCTCTCCTAATATTTGAAACATTTATCTTATCGAAAAATGGACAAGACCAGTTGATTTGTCGTATCAAAGAACCCTTATTCTCATAATTTCAGTATTTTTTGAGAGGAAAAACATTTTTCGTCAAATATGTAGCTGGAAAATATTGCATTTTTCGCAATACTCCAAAAATATATTTTTGGCCTATCATCCTCTCGAAACATGTTCGATTAGATGAAATTTCATCTAAAATCGATAGGTGACTTTGTTAATGCCCTAATCCTATCAATTTTTGAATAACTATGGATATTTGATTTTACCCTCTTCATTCGATACTCCAAGTTTGACGCACTCTACTTCTATATCGCATCATTTTAGAGCACTCCCGATTTTTTATATCATAGATTGGACCTTTGACCATACTTTCTCAGAAAATTGAATGAATAGTTCCATTATTTTCGTCTGTACTATTTTTTATATTAAGGCATGTTTTCTTTTAACTTAAATGCTCTTCTAATATTTGAAACATTTATCTTATCGACTAATGGACAACACCAGTCGATTCGTCGTATCAAAGAACCCTTATCCTCATAATTTCAGTATTTTTTGAGAGGAAAAACATCTTTCGTCAAATATGTAGCTGTAAGGAAAATATTGCATTTTTCGCAATACTCATGAAATAGATTCTTGGCCTATCATCCTCTCGAAACATGTTCGATTAGATGAAATTTCATCTAAAATCGATAGGTGACTTTGGTAATGCCCTAATTCTATCAATTTTTGAATAACTATGGATATTTGATTTCACCCTCTTCATTGGATACTCCAAGTTTGACGCACTCTACTTCTGAATCGCATCATTTTAGAGCACTCCCGATTCTTTATATCATAGATTGGACCTTTGACGATACTTTCTCAGAAAACTAAATGATTACTTCCATTATTTTGGTCTGTACTATTTTTTATATGAAGGCATGTTTTCTTTTAACTTGAATGCTCTCCTAATATTTGAAACATTCATCTTATCGAAAAATGGACAACACCAGTCGATTTGTCGTATCAAAGAACCCTTATTCTCATAATTTCAGTATTTTTTGAGAGAAAAAACATTTTTCGTCAAATATGTAGCTGGACTATAGTAAGGAATTTATTGCATTTTTCGCAATACTCCAAAAATATATTTTTGGCCTATCATCATCTCGAAACATGTTCGATTAGATGAAATTTCATCTAAAATCGATAGGTGACTTTGTTAATGCCCTAATTCTATCAATTTTTGAATAACTATGGATATTTGATTTTACCCTCTTCATTGGATACTCCAAGTTTGACGCACTCTACTTCTGAATCGCATAATTTTACAGCACTCCTGATTTTTATATCATAGATTGGACCTTTGACGATACTTTCTCAGAAAACTGAATGATTACTTCCATTATTTTGGTCTGTACTATTTTTTATATGAAGGCATGTTTTCTTTTAACTTAAATGCTCTCCTAATATTTGAAACATTTATCTTATCGAAAAATGGACAACACCAGTCGATTTGTCGTATCAAAAAACCCTTATTCTCATAATTTCAGTATTTTTTGAGAGGAAAAACATTTTTCGTCAAATATGTAGCTGGAAAATATTGCACTTTTCGCAATACTCCAAAAATATATTTTTGGCCTATCATGCTCTCGAAATATGTTCGATTAGATGAAATTTCATCTAAAATCGATAGGTGACTTTGTTGATGCCCTAATTCTATCAATTTTTGAATAACTATGGATATTTGATTTTACCCTCTTCATTGGATACTCCAAGTTTAACGCACTCTACTTCTGAATCGCATCATTTTAGAGCACTCCCGATTTTTTATATCATAGATTGGACCTTTGACCATACTTTCTCAGAAAATTGAATGAATAGTTCCATTATTTTGGTCTGTACTATTTTTTATATGAAGGCATGTTTTCTTTTAACTTAAATGCTCTCCTAATATTTGAAACATTTATCTTATCGAAAAATGGACAACACCAGTCGAATCGTCGTATCAAAGAACCCTTATCCTCATAATTTCAGTATTTTTTGAGAGGATAAACATTATTCGTCAAATATGTAGCTGGACTATAGTAAGTAAAATATTGCATTTTTCGCAATACTCCAAAAATATATTTTTGGCCTATCATCCTCTCGAAACACGTTCGATTAGATGAAATTTCATCTAAAATCGATAGGTGACTTTGTTAATGCCCTGATTCTATCAATTTTTGAATAACTATGGATATTTGATTTTACCCTCTTCATTGGATACTCCAAGTTTGACGCACTCTACTCCTGAATCACATCATTTTAGAGCACTCCCGATTTTTTATATCATAGATTGGACCTTTGACCATACTTTCTCAGAAAATTGAATGAATAGTTCCATTATTTTGGTCTGTACTATTTTTTATATGAAGGCATGTTTTCTTTTAACTTAAATGCTCTTCTAATATTTGAAACATTTATCTTATCGAAAAATGGACAACACCAGTCGACTTGTCGTATCAAAGAACCCTTATTCTCATAATTTCAGTATTTTTTGAGAGGAAAAACATCTTTCGTCAAATATGTAGCTGGACTATAAGTAAGTAAAATATTGCATTTTTCGCAATACTCCAAAAATATATTTTTGGCCTATCATCCTCTCGAAACATGTTCGATTAGATGAAATTTCATCTAAAATCGATAGGTGACTTTGTTAATGCCCTGATTCTATCAAGTTTTGAATAACTATGGATATTTTATTTTACCCTCTTCATTGGATACTCCAAGTTTGACGCACCCTACTTCTGAATCTCATCATTTTAGAGCATTCCCGATTTTTTATATCATAGATTGGACCTTTGACGATACTTTCTCAGAAAATTGAATGAATACTTCCATTATTTTGGTCTGTACTATTTTTTATATGAAGGCATGTTTTCTTTTAACTTAAATGGTCTCCTAATATTTGAAACATTTATCTTATCAAAAAATGGACAACACCAGTCGATTTGTCGTATCAAAGAACCCTTATTCTCATGATTTCAGTATTTTTTGAGAGGAAAAACATTTTTCGTCAAATATGTAGCTGGACTATAGTAAGTAAAATATTGCATTTTTCGCAATACTCCAAAAATATATTTTTGGCCTATCATCCTCTCGAAACATGTTCGATTAGATGAAATTTCATTTAAAATCGATAGGTGACTTTGTTAATGCCCTGATTCTATCAAGTTTTGAATAACTATGGATATTTTATTTTACCCTCTTCATTGGATACTCCAAGTTGGACGCACTCTACTTCTGAATCGCATCATTTTAGAGCACTCCCGATTTTTTATATCATATATTGGACCTTTGACGATACTTTCTCAGAAAATTGAATGAATACTTCCATTATTTTGGTCTGTACTATTTTTTATATGAAGGCATGTTTTCTTTTAACTTAAATGGTCTCCTAATATTTGAAACATTTATCTTATCGAAAAATGGACAACACCAGTCGATTTGTCGTATCAAAGAACCCTTATTCTCATGATTTCAGTATTTTTTGAGAAGAAAAACATTTTTCGTCAAATATGTAGCTGGACTATAGTAAGGAAAATATTGCATTTTTCGCAATACTCATAAAATATATTTTTGGCCTATCATCATCTCGAAACATGTTCGATTAGATGAAATTTCATTTAAAATCGATAGGTGACTTTGTTAATGCCCTAATTCTATCAATTTTTGAATAACTATGGATATTTAATTTTACCCTCTTCATTGGATACTCCAAGTTGGACGCACTCTACTTCTGAATCGCATCATTTTAGAGCACTCCCGATTTTTAATATCATAGATTGGACCTTTAACGATACTTTCTCAGAAAATTGAATGAATACTTCCATTATTTTGGTCTGTACTATTTTTTATATGAAGGCATGTTTTCTTTTAACTTAAATGCTCTCCTAATATTTGAAACATTTATCTTATCGAAAAATGGACAAACCAGTCGATTTGTCGTATCAGAGAACCCTTATTCTCATAATTTCAGTATTTTTTGAGAGGAAAAACATTTTTCGTCAAATATGTAGCTGGACTATAGTAAGGAATTTATTGCATTTTTCGCAATACTCCAAAAATATATTTTTGGCCTATCATCCTCTCGAAACACGTTCGATTAGATGAAATTTCATCTAAAATCGATAGGTGACTTTGTTAATGCCCTGATTCTATCAATTTTTGAATAACTATGGATATTTGATTTTACCCTCTTCATTGGATACTCCAAGTTTGACGCACTCTACTTCTGAATCACATCATTTTAGAGCACTCCCGATTTTTTATATCATAGATTGGACCTTTGACCATACTTTCTCAGAAAATTGAATGAATAGTTCCATTATTTTGGTCTGTACTATTTTTTATATGAAGGCATGTTTTCTTTTAACTTAAATGCTCTTCTAATATTTGAAACATTTATCTTATCGAAAAATGGACAAGACCAGTTGATTTGTCGTATCAAAGAACCCTTATTCTCATAATTTCAGTATTTTTTGAGAGGAAAAACATTTTTCGTCAAATATGTAGCTGGACTATAGTCAGGAAAATATTGCATTTTTCGCAATACTCCAAAAATATATTTTTGGCCTATCATTCTCTCGAAACATGTTCGATTGGATGGAATTTCATCTAAAATCGATAGGTGACTTTGTTAATGCCCTAATTCTATCAATTTTTGAATAACTATGGATATTTGATTTCACCCTCTTCATTGGATACTCCAAGTTTGACGCACCCTACTTCTGAATCGCATCATTTTAGAGCATTCCCGATTTTTTATATCATAGATTGGACATTTGACGATACTTTCTCAGAAAATTGAATGAATACTTCCATTATTTTGGTCTGTACTATTTTTAATATGAAGGCATGTTTTCTTTTAACTTAAATGCTCTTCTAATTTTTGAAACATTTATCTTATCGAAAAATGGACAACACCAGTCTACTTGTCGTATCAAAGAACCCTTATTCTCATAATTTCAGTATTTTTTGAGAGGAAAAACATTTTTCGTCAAATATGTAGCTGGACTATAGTAAGTAAAATATTGCATTTTTCGCAATACTCCAAAAATATATTTTTGGCCTATCATCCTCTCGAAACATGTTCGATTAGATGAAATTTCATCTAAAATCGATAGGTGACTTTGTTAATGCCCTGATTCTATCAAGTTTTGAATACCTATGGATATTTTATTTTACCCTCTTCATTGGATACTCCAAGTTTGACGCACCCTACTTCTGAATCGCATCATTTTAGAGCATTCCCGATTTTTTATATCATAGATTGGACCTTTGACGATACTTTCTCAGAAAACTGAATGAATACTTCCATTATTTTGGTCTGTACTATTTTTTATATGAAGGCATGTTTTCTTTAAACTTAAATGCTCTCCTAATATTTGAAACATTTATCTTATCGAAAAATGGACAACACCAGTCGATTTGTCGTATCAAAGAACCCTTATTCTCATGATTTCAGTATTTTTTGAGAGGAAAAACATTTTTCGTCAAATATGTAGCTGGACTATAGTAAGGAAAATATTGCATCTTTCGCAATACTCATAAAATATATTTTTGGCCTATCATCCTCTCGAAACATGTTCGATTAGATGAAATTTCATCAAAATCGATAGGTGACTTTGTTAATGCCCTAATTCTATCAATTTTTGAATAACTATGGATATTTGATTTTACCCTCTTCATTGGATACTCCAAGTTTGACGCACTCTACTTCTAAATCGCATCATTTTAGAGCACTTCCGATTTTTTATATCATAGATTGGACCTTTGACCATACTTTCTCAGAAAATTGAATGAATAGTTCCATTATTTTGGTCTGTACTATTTTTTATATGAAGGCATGTTTTCTTTTAACTTAAATGCTCTCCTAATATTTGAAACATTTATCTTATCGAAAAATGGACAACACCAGTCGATTCGTCGTATCAAAGAATCCTTATCCTCATAATTTCAGTATTTTTTGAGAGGAAAAACATTTTTCGTCAAATATGTAGCTGGAAAATATTGCATTTTTCGCAATACTCCAAAAATATATTTTTGGCCTATCATCCTCTCGAAATATGTTCGATTAGATGAAATTTCATCTAAAATCGATAAGTGACTTTGTTAATGCCCTAATTCTATCAATTTTTGAATAACTATGGATATTTGATTTTACCCTCTTCATTGGATACTCCAAGTTTGACGCACTCTACTTCTGAATCGCATCATTTTAGAGCACTCCCGATTCTTTATATCATATATTGGACCTTTGACGATACTTTCTCAGAAAACTGAATGATTACTTCCGTTATTTTGGTCTGTACTATTTTTTATATAAAGGCATGTTTTCTTTTAACTTAAATGCTCTCCTAATATTTGAAACATTCATCTTATCGAAAAATGGACAACACCAGTCGATTTGTCGTATCAGAGAACCCTTATTCTCATAATTTCAGTATTTTTTGAGAGGAAAAACATTTTTCGTCAAATATGTAGCTGTAAGGAAAATATTGCATTTTTCGCAATACTCCAAAAATATATTTTTGGCTTATCATCCTCTCGATACATGTTCGATTAGATGAAATTTCATCTCAAATCGATAGGTGACTTTGTTGATGCCCTAATTCTATCAATTTTTGAATAACTATAGATATTTGATTTCACCCTCTTCATTGGATACTCCAAGTTTGACGCACTCTACTTCTGAATCGCATCATTTTAGAGCACTCCCGATTTTTTATATCATAGATTGGACCTTTGAAGATACTTTCTCAGAAAATTGAATGAATACTTCCATTATTTTGGTCTGTACTATTTTTTATATGAAGGCATGTTTTCTTTTAACTTAAATGCTCTCCTAATATTTGAAACATTTATCTTATCGAAAAATGAACAACACCAGTCGATTTGTCGTATCAGAGAACCCTTATTCTCATAATTTCAGTATTTTTTGAGAGGAAAAACATTTTTCGTCAAATATGTAGCTGGACTATATATAGTAAGGAAAATATTGCATTTTTCGCAATACTCCAAAAATATATTTTTGGCTTATCATCCTCTCGAAACATGTTCGATTAGATGAAATTTCATCTTAAATCGATAGGTGACTTTGTTAATGCCCTAATTCTATCAATTTTTGAATAACTATGGATATTTGATTTTACCCTCTTCATTGGATACTCCAAGTTTGACGCACTCTACTTCTGAATCGCATCATTTTAGAGCACTCCCGATTTTTTATATCATAGATTGGACCTTTGACCAAACTTTCTCAGAAAATTGAATGAATAGTTCCATTATTTTGGACTGTACTATTTTTTATATGAAGGCATGTTTTCTTTCAACTTAAATGCTCTTCTAATATTTGAAACATTTATCTTATCGAAAAATGGACAAGACCAGTCGATTTGTCGTATCAAAGAACCCTTATTCTCATAATTTCAGTATTTTTTGAGAGGAAAAACATTTTTCGTCAAATATGTAGCTGTAAGGAAAATATTGCATTTTTCGCAATACTCCAAAAATATATTTTTGGCCTATCATCCTCTCGAACATGTTCGATTAGATAAAATTTCATCTAGAATCGATAGGTGACTTTGTTAATGCCCTAATTCTATCAATTTTTGAATAACTATGGATATTTGATTTTACCCTCTTCATTGGATACTCCAAGTTTGACGCACTCTACTTCTGAATCCCATCATTTTAGAGCACTCCCGATTTTTTATATCATAGATTGGACCTTTGACCATACTTTCTCAGAAAATTGAATGAATAGTTCCATTATTTTGGTCTGTACTTTTTTTTATATGAAGGCATGTTCTCTTCTAACTTAAATGCTCTTCTAATATTTGAAACATCTATCTTATCGAAAAATGGACAACACCAGTCGATTTGTCGTATCAAAGAACCCTTATTCTCATAAATTCAGTATTTTTTGAGAGGAAAAACATTTTTCGTCAAATATGTAGCTGGACTATATATAGTAAGGAAAATATTGCATTTTTCGCAATACTCCAAAAATATATTTTTGGCTTATCATCCTCTCGAAACATGTTCGATTAGATGAAATTTCATCTAAAATCGATAGGTGACTTTGTTAATGCCCTAATTCTATCAATTTTTGAATAACTATGGATATTTGATTTTACCCTCTTCATTGGATACTCCAAGTTTAACGCACTCTACTTCTGAATCGCATCATTTTAGAGCACTTCCGATTTTTTATATCATAGATTGGACCTTTGACCATACTTTCCCAGAAAATTGAATGAATAGTTCCATTATTTTGGTCTGTACTATTTTTTATATGAAGGCATGTTTTCTTTTAACTTAAATGCTCTTCTAATATTTGAAACATCTATCTTATCGAAAAATGGACAACACCAGTCGATTTGTTGTATCAAAGAACCCTTATTCTCATAATTTCAGTATTTTTTCAGAGGAAAAACATTTTTCGTCAAATATGTAGCTGGACTATAGTAAAGAAAATATTGCATTTTTAGCAATACTCATAAAATATATTTTTGGCCTATCATCCTCTCGAAACATGTTCGATCAGATGAAATTTCATCTAAAATCGATAGGTGACTTTGTTAATGCCCTAATTCTATCAATTTTTGAATAACTATGGATATTTGATTTCACTCTCTTCATTGGATACTCCAAGTTTGACGCACTCTACTTCTGAATCGCATCATTTTAGAGCACTTCCGATTTTTTATATCATAGATTGGACCTTTGACCATACTTTCTCAGAAAATTGAATGAATAGTTCCATTATTTTGGACTGTACTATTTTTTATATGAAGGCATGTTTTCTTTCAACTTAAATGCTCTTCTAATATTTGAAACATTTATCTTATCGAAAAATGGACAAGACCAGTCGATTTGTCGTATCAAAGAACCCTTATTCTCATAATTTCAGTATTTTTTGAGAGGAAAAACATTTTTCGTCAAATATGTAGCTGTAAGGAAAATATTGCATTTTTCGCAATTTTCCAAAAATATATTTTTGGCCTATCATCCTCTCGAACATGTTCGATTAGATGAAATTTCATCTAAAATCGATAGGTGACTTTGTTAATGCCCTCATTTTATCAATTTTTGAATAACTATGGATATTTTATTTTACCCTCTTCATTGGATACTCCAAGTTTGACGCACTCTACTTCTGAATCGCATCATTTTAGAGCACTCCCGATTTTTTATATCATAGATTGGACCTTTGACGATACTTTTTCAGAAAATTGAATGAATACTTCCATTATTTTGGTCTGTACTATTTTTTATATGGAGGCATGTTTTCTTTTAACTTAAATGCTCTTCTAATATTTGAAACATCTATCTTATCGGAAAATGGACAACACCAGTCGATTTGTCGTATCAAAGAACCCTTATTCTCATAATTTCAGTATTTTTTGAGAGGAAAAACATTTTTCGTCAAATATGTAGCTGGACTATAGTAAAGAAAATATTGCATTTTTAGCAATACTCATAAAATATATTTTTGGCCTATCATCCTCTCGAACATGTTCGATTAGATGAAATTTCATCTAAAATCGATAGGTGACTTTGTTAATGCCCTCATTTTATCAATTTTTGAATAACTATGGATATTTGATTTTACCCTCTTCGTTGGATACTCCAAGTTTGACGCACTCTACTTCTGAATCGCATAATTTTAGAGCACTCCCAACTTTTTATATCATAGATTGGACCTTTGACCATACTTTCTCAGAAAATTGAATGAATAGTTCCATTATTTTGGACTGTACTATTTTTTATATGAAGGCATGTTTTCTTTCAACTTAAATGCTCTTCTAATATTTGAAACATCTATCTTATCGGAAAATGGACAACACCAGTCGATTTGTCGTATCAAAGAACCCTTATTCTCATAATTTCAGTATTTTTTGAGAGGAAAAACATTTTTCGTCAAATATGTAGCTGGACTATAGTAAAGAAAATATTGCATTTTTAGCAATACTCATAAAATATATTTTTGGCCTATCATCCTCTCGAACATGTTCGATTAGATGAAATTCCATCTAAAATCGATAGGTGACTTTGTTAATGCCCTCATTTTATCAATTTTTGAATAACTATGGATATTTTATGTCACTCTCTTCATTGGATACTCCAAGTTTGACGCACTCTACTTCTGAATCGCATCAGTTTAGAGCACTCCCGATTCTTTATATCATAGATTGGACCTTTGGCCATACTTTCTCAGAAAATTGAATGAATAGTTCCATTATTTTGGTCTGTACTATTTTTTATATGAAGGCATGTTTTCTTTTAACTTAAATGCTCTTCTAATATTTGAAACATTTATCTTATCGAAAAATGGATAAGACCAGTCGATTTGTCGTATCAAAGAATCCTTATTCTCATAATTTCAGTATTTTTTGGGAGGAAAAACATTTTTCGTCAAATATGTGTAAGGAAAATATTGCATTTTTCGCAATACTCCAAAAATATATTTTTGGCCTATCATCCTCTCGAACATGTTCGATTAGATGAAATTTCATCTAAAATCGATAGGTGACTTTGTTAATGCCCTAATTCTATCAATTTTTTAATAACTATGGATATTTGATTTTACCCTCTTCATTGGATACTCCAAGTTTGACGCACTCTACTTCTGAATCGCATCATTTTAGAGCACTCCCGATTTTTTATATCATAGATTGGACCTTTGACGATACTTTTTCAGAAAATTGAATGAATACTTCCATTATTTTGGTCTGTACTATTTTTTATATGAAGGCATATTTTCTTTTAACTTAAATGCTCTTCTAATATTTGAAACATTTATCTTATCGAAAAATGGACAACACCAGCCGATTTGTCGTATCAAAGAACCCTCATTCTCATAATTTCAGTACTAATTGAGAGGAAAAACATTTTTCGTCAAATATGTAGCTGGGAAATATTGCATTTTTCGCAATACTCCATAAATATATTTTTGGCCTATCATCCTCCCCAAACATGTTCGATTAGATGAAATTTCATCTAAAATCGATAGGTGACTTTGTTAATGCCCTAATTCTATCAATTTTTGAATAACTATGGATATTTGATTTTACCCTCTTCATTGGATACTCCAAGTTTGACGCACTCTACTTCTGAATCGCATCATTTTAGAGCACTCCCGATTTTTTATATCATAGATTGGACCTTTGACGATACTTTCTCAGAAAATTGAATGAATACTTCCATTATTTTGGTCTGTACTATTTTTTATATGAAGGCATGTTTTCTTTTAACTTAAATGCTCTCCTTATATTTGAAACATTTATCTTATCGAAAAATGGACAACATCAGTCGATTTGACGTATCAAAGAACCCTTATCCTCATAATTTCAGTATTTTTTGAGAGGAAAAACATTTTTCGTCAAATATGTAGCTGGACTATAGTGAGGAAAATATTGCATTTTTCGCAATACTCCCAAAATATATTTTTGGCCTATCATCCTCTCGAAACATGTTCGATCAGATGAAATTTCATCTAAAATAGATAGGTGACTTTGTTAATGCCCTAATTCTATCAATTTTTGAATAACTATGGATATTTGATTTCACTCTCTTCATTGGATACTCCAAGTTTGACGCACTCTACTTCTGAATCGCATAGTTTTAGAGCACTCCTGATTTTTATATCATAGATTGGACCTTTGACGATACTTTCTCAGAAAATTGAATGAATACTTCCATTATTTTGGTCTGTACTATTTTTTATATGAAGGCATGTTTTCTTTTAACTTAAATGCTCTCCTTATATTTGAAACATCTATCTTATCGGAAAATGGACAACACCAGTCGATTTGTCGTATCAAAGAACCCTTATTCTCATAATTCCAGTATTTTTTTAGAGGAAAAACATTTCTCCTCAAATATGTAGCTGGACTATAGTAAGGAAAATATTGCATTTTACGCTATACTCCAAAAATATATTTTTGGCCTATCATCCTCTCGAAACATGTTCGATTAGATGAAATTCCATCTATAATCGATAGGTGACTTTGTTAATGCCCTAATTCTATCAATTTTTGAATAACTATGGATATTTGATTTTACCCTCTTCATTGGATACTCCAAGTTTGACGCACTCTACTTCTGAATCGCATCATTTTAGAGCACTTCCGATTTTTTATATCATAGATTGGACCTTTGACCATACTTTCTCAGAAAATTGAATGAATAGTTCCATTATTTTGGTCTGTACTATTTTTTATATGAAGGCATGTTTTCTTTTAACTTAAATGCTCTTCTAATATTTGAAACATCTATCTTATCGAAAAATGGACAACACCAGTCGATTTGTCGTATCAAAGAACCCTTATTCTCATAATTTCAGTATTTTTTGAGAGGAAAAACATTATTCGTCAAATATGTAGCTGGAAAATATTGCATTTTTCGCAATACTCATAAAATATATTTTTGGCCTATCATCCTCTCGAAACATGTTCGATCAGATGAAATTTCATCTAAAATAGATAGGTGACTTTGTTAATGCCCTAATTCTATCAATTTTTGAATAACTATGGATATTTGATTTCACTCTCTTCATTGGATACTCCAAGTTTGACGCACTCTACATCTGAATCGCATCATTTTAGAGCACTTCCGATTTTTGATATCATATATTGGACCTTTGAACATACTTTCTCAGAAAATTGAATGAATACTTCCATTATTTTGGTCTGTACTATTTTTTATATGAAGGCATGTTTTCTTTTAACTTAAATGCTCTTCTAATATTTGAAACATCTATCTTATCGAAAAATGGACAACACCAGTCGATTTGTCGTACCAAAGAACCCTTATTCTCATGATTTCAGAATTTTTTGAGAGGAAAAACATTTTTCGTCAAATATGTAGCTGGACTATAGTAAGGAAAATATTGCATTTTTCGCAATACTCATAAAATATATTTTTGGCCTATCATCCTCTCGAAACATGTTCGATTAGATGAAATTCCATCTAAAATCGATAGGTGACTTTGTTAATGCCCTAATTCTATCAATTTTTGAATAATTATGGATATTTGATTTTACCCTCTTCATTGGATACTCCAAGTTTGACGCACTCTACTTCTGAATCGCATCAGGTTAGAGCACTCCCGATTCTTTATATCATAGATTGGACCTTTGGCCATACTTTCTCAGAAAATTGAATGAATAGTTCCATTATTTTGGTCTGTACTATTTTTTATATGAAGGCATGTTTTCTTTTAACTTAAATGCTCTTCTAATATTTGAAACATTTATCTTATCGAAAAATGGATAAGACCAGTCGATTTGTCGTATCAAAGAACCCTTATTCTCATAATTTCAGTATTTTTTGGGAGGAAAAACATTTTTTGTCAAATATGTAGCTGTAAGGAAAATATTGCATTTTTCGCAATACTCCAAAAATATATTTTTGGCCTATCATCCTCTCGAACATGTTCGATTAGATGAAATTTCATCTAAAATCGATAGGTGACTTTGTTAATGCCCTAATTCTATCAATTTTTGAATAACTATGGATATTTGATTTTACCCTCTTCATTGGATACTCCAAGTTTGACGCACTCTACTTCTGAATCGCATCATTTTAGAGCACTCCCGATTTTTTATATCATAGATTGGACCTTTGGCGATACTTTCTCAGAAAATTGAATTAATACATCCATTATTTTGGTCTGTACTATTTTTTATATGAAGGCATGTTTTCTTATAACTTAAATGCTCCCCTAATATTTGAAACATCTATCTTATCGAAAAATGGACAACTACAGTCGATTTGTCGTATCAAAGAACCCTTATTCTCATAATTTCAGTATTTTTTGAGAGGAAAAACATTTTTCGTCAAATATGTAGCTGGGAAATATTGCATTTTTCGCTATACTCTAAAAATATATTTTTGGCCTATCATCCTCTCGAAATATGTTCGATTAGATGAAATTCCATCTAAAATCGATAGGTGACTTTGTTAATGCCCTAATTCTATCAATTTTTGAATAACTATGGATATTTGATTTTACCCTCTTCATTGGATACTCCAAGTTTGACGCACTCTACTTCTGAATCGCATCATTTTAGAGCACTCCCGATTTTTTATATCATAGATTGGACCTTTGACAATACTTTCTCGGAAAATTGAATAAATACTTCCATTATTTTGATCTGTACTATTTTTTATATGAAGGCATGTTTTCTTTTAACTTAAATGCTCTCCTGATATTTGAAACATTTATCTTATCGAAAAATGGACAACACCAGTCGATTTGTCGTATCAAAGGACCCTTATCCTCATAATTTCAGTATTTTTTGAGAGGAAAAACATTTTTCGTCAAATATGTAGCTGGAAAATATTGCATTTTTCGCAATACTCCAAAAATATATTTTTGGGCCTATCATCCACTCGAAACATGTTCGATTAGATGAAATTTCACCTGAAATCGATAGGTGACTTTGTTAATGCCCTAATTCTATCAATTTTTGAATAACTATGGATATTTGATTTTACCCTCTTCATTGGATACTCCAAGTTTGACGCACTCTACTTCTGAATCGCATCATTTTAGAGCACTCCCGATTTTTTATATCATAGATTGGACCTTTGACGATACTTTCTCAGAAAATTGAATGAATACTTCCATTATTTTGGTCTGTACTATTTTTTATATGAAGGCATGTTTTCTTTTAACTTAAATGCTCTCCTGATATTTGAAACATTTATCTTATCGAAAAATTGACAACACCAGTCGATTTGTCGTATCAAAGAACCCTTATCCTCATAATTTCAGTATTTTTTGAGAGGAAAAACATTTTTCGTCAAATATGTAGCTGGAAAATATTGCATTTTTCGCAATACTCCCAAAATATATTTTTGGCCTATCATCCTCTCGAAACATGTTCGATTAGATGAAATTTCATCTAAAATCGATAGGTGACTTTGTTAATGCCCTAATTCTATCAATTTTTGAATAACTATGGATATTTAATTTCACCCTCTTCATTGGATACTCCAAGTTTGACGCACTCTACTTCTGAATCGCATCATTTTAGAGCACTCCCGATTTTTTATATCATAGATTGGACCTTTGACCATACTTTCTCAGAAAATTGAATGAATACTTCCATTATTTTGGTCTGTACTATTTTTTATATGAAGGCATGTTTTCTTCTAACTTAAATGCTCTTCTAATATTTGAAACATTTATCTTATCGAAAAATGGACAACACCAGTCTATTTGTCGTATCAAAGAACCCTTATTCTCATAATTTCAGTATTTTTTGAGAGGAAAAACATTTTTCGTCAAATATGTAGCTGGACTATATATAGTAAGGAAAATATTGCATTTTTCGCAATACTCCCAAAATATATTTTTGGCCTATCATCCTCTCGAAACATGTTCGATTAGATGAAATTTCATCTAAAATCGATAGGTGACTTTGTTAATGCCCTAATTCTATCAATTTTCGAATAACTATGGATGTATGATTTTACCCTCTTCATTGGATACTCCAAGTTTGACGCACTCTACTTCTGAATCGCATCATTTTAGAGCACTCCCGATTTTTTATATCATTTTTATATGAAGGCATGTTTTCTTTTAACTTAAATGCTCTCCTAATATTTGAAACATTTATCTTATCGAAAAATGGACAACACCAGTCGATTTGTCGTATCAAAGAACCCTTATTCTCATAATTTCAATATTTTTTGAGAGGAAAAACATTTTTCGTCAAATATGTAAGGAAAATATTGCATTTTTCGCAATACTCCAAAAATATATTTTTGGGCCTATCATCCACTCGAAACATGTTCGATTAGATGAAATTCCACCTAAAATCGATAGGTGACTTTGTTAATGCCCTAATTCTATCAATTTTTGAATAACTTTGGATATTTGATTTTACCCTCTTCATTGGATACTCCAAGTTTGACGCACTCTACTTCTGAATCGCATCATTTTAGAGCACTCCCGATTTTTTATATCATAGATTGGACCTTTGACAATACTTTCTCGGAAAATTGAATGAATACTTCCATTATTTTGGTCTGTACTATTTTTTATATGAAGGCATGTTTTCTTTTAACTTAAATGCTCTCCTGATATTTGAAACATTTATCTTATCGAAAAATGGACAACACCAGTCGATTTGTCGTATCAAAGAACCCTTATCCTCATAATTTCAGTATTTTTTGGGAGGAAAAACATTTTTCGTCAAATATGTAGCTGGAAAATATTGCATTTTTCGCAATACTCCAAAAATATATTTTTGGGCCTATCATCCACTCGAAACATGTTCGATTAGATGAAATTTCACCTAAAATCGATAGGTGACTTTGTTAATGCCCTAATTCTATCAATTTTTGAATAACTATGGATATTTGATTTTACCCTCTTCATTGGATACTCCAAGTTTGACGTACTCTACTTCTGAATCGCATCATTTTAGAGCACTCCCGATTTTTTATATCATAGATTGGACCTTTGACGATACTTTCTCAGAAAATTGAATGGATACTTCCATTATTTTGGTCTGTACTATTTTTTATATGAAGGCATGTTTTCTTTCAACTTAAATGCTCTCCTTATATTTGAAACATTTATCTTATCGAAAAATGGACAACATCAGTCGATTTGACGTATCAAAGAACCCTTATCCTCATAATTTCAGTTTTTTTTGAGAGGAAAAACATTTTTCGTCAAATATGTAGCTGGACTATAGTGAGGAAAATATTGCATTTTTCGCAATACTCCCAAAATATATTTTTGGCCTATCATCCTCTCGAAACATGTTCGATTAGATGAAATTTCATCTAAAATCGATAGGTGACTTTGTTAATGCCCTAATTCTATCAATTTTCGAATAACTATGGATGTATGATTTTACCCTCTTCATTGGATACTCCAAGTTTGACGCACTCTACTTCTGAATCGCATCATTTTAGAGCACTCCCGATTTTTTATATCATAGATTGGACCTTTGACCATACTTTCTCAAAAAATTGAATGAACCGTTCCATTATTTTGGTCTGTACTATTTTTTATATGGAGGCATGTTTTCTTTTAACTTAAATGCTCTCCTGATATTTGAAACATCTATCTTATCGAAAAATGGACAACACCAGTCGATTTGTCGTATCAAAGAACCCTTATCCTCATAATTTCAGTATTTTTTGAGGGGAAAAACATTTTTCGTCAAATATGTAGCTGGACTATAGTAAGGAAAATATTGCATTTTTCGCAATACTCCAAAAATATATTTATGGCCTATCAGCATCTCGAAACATGTTCGATTAGATGAAATTTCATCTAAAATCGATAAGTGACTTTGTTAATGCCCTAATTCTATCAATTTTTGAATAACTACGGATATTTGATTTTACCCTCTTCATTGGATACTCCAAGTTTGACGCACTCTACTTCTGAATCGCATAATTTTAGAGCACTCCTGATTTTTTATATCATTTTTATATGAAGGCATGTTTTCTTTTAACTTAAATGCTCTCCTAATATTTGAAACATTTATCTTATCGAAAAATGGACAACACCAGTCGATTTGTCGTATCAAAGAACCCTTATTCTCATAATTTCAATATTTTTTGAGAGGAAAAACATTTTTCGTCAAATATGTAAGGAAAATATTGCATTTTTCGCAATACTCCAAAAATATATTTTTGGGCCTATCATCCACTCGAAACATGTTCGATTAGATGAAATTCCACCTAAAATCGATAGGTGACTTTGTTAATGCCCTAATTCTATAAATTTTTGAATAACTATGGATATTTGATTTTACCCTCTTCATTGGATACTCCAAGTTTGACGCACTCTACTTCTGAATCGCATCATTTTAGAGCACTCCCGATTTTTTATATCATAGATTGGACCTTTGACAATACTTTCTCGGAAAATTGAATGAATACTTCCATTATTTTGGTCTGTACTATTTTTTATATGAAGGCATGTTTTCTTTTAACTTAAATGCTCTCCTGATATTTGAAACATTTATCTTATCGAAAAATGGACAACACCAGTCGATTTGTCGTATCAAAGAACCCTTATCCTCATAATTTCAGTATTTTTTGGGAGGAAAAACATTTTTCGTCAAATATGTAGCTGGAAAATATTGCATTTTTCGCAATACTCCAAAAATATATTTTTGGGCCTATCATCCACTCGAAACATGTTCGATTAGATGAAATTTCACCTAAAATCGATAGGTGACTTTGTTAATGCCCTAATTCTATCAATTTTTGAATAACTATGGATATTTGATTTTACCCTCTTCATTGGATACTCCAAGTTTGACGCACTCTACTTCTGAATCGCATCATTTAAGAGCACTCCCGATTTTTTATATCATAGATTGGACCTTTGACAATACTTTCTCGGAAAATTGAATGAATACTTCCATTATTTTGGTCTGTACTATTTTTTATATGAAGGCATGTTTTCTTTTAACTTAAATGCTCTCCTGATATTTGAAACATTTATCTTATCGAAAAATGGACAACACCAGTCGATTTGTCGTATCAAAGAACCCTTATTCTCATAATTTCAGTATTTTTTTAGAGGAAAAACATTTTTCGTCAAATATGTAGCTGTAAGGAAAATATTGCATTTTTCGCAATACTCCAAAAATATATTTTTGGCCTATCATCCTCTCGAACATGTTCGATTAGATGAAATTTCATCTAAAATCGTTAGGTGACTTTGTTAATGCCCTAATTCTATCAATTTTTGAATAACTATGGATATTTGATTTTACCCTCTTCATTGGATACTCCAAGTTTGACGCACTCTACTTCTGAATCGCATCATTTTAGAGCACTTCCGATTTTTTATATCATAGATTGGACCTTTAACGATACTTTCTCAGAAAATTGAATGAATACTTCCATTATTTTGGTCTGTACTATTTTTTATATGAAGGCATGTTTTCTTTTAACTTAAATGCTCTACTAATATTTGAAACATTTATCTTATCGAAAAATGGACAACACCAGTTGATTCGTCGTATCAAAGAACCCTTATCCTCATAATTTCAGTATTTTTTGAGAGGAAAAACATTTTTCGTCAAATATATAGCTGGACGCATATTGCATTTTTCGCAATACTCCAAAAATATATTTTTGGCCTATCATCCTCTCGAAACATGTTCGATTAGATGAAATTTCATCTGAAATCGATAGGTGACTTTGTTAATGCCCTAATTCTATCAATTTTTGAATAACTATGGATATTTGATTTTACCCACTTCATTGGATACTCCAAGTTTGACGCACTCTACTTCTGAATCGCATCATTTTAGAGCACTCCCGATTTTTTATATCATAGATTGGACCTTTGACGATACTTTTTCAGAAAATTGAATGAATACTTCCATTATTTTGGTCTGTACTATTTTTTATATGAAGGCATATTTTCTTTTAACTTAAATGGTATTCTAATATTTGAAACATTTATCTTATCGAAAAATGGACAACACCAGTCGATTTGTCGTATCAAAGAACCCTTATTCTCATAATTTCAGTATTAATTGAGAGGAAAAACATTTTTCGTCAAATATGTAGCTGGAAAATATTGCATTTTTCGCAATACTCCATAAATATATTTTTGGCCTATCATCCTCCCGAAACATGTTCGATTAGATGAAATTTCATCTAAAATCGATAGGTGACTTTGTTAATGCCCTAATTCTATCAATTTTTGAATAACTATGGATATTTGATTTTACCCTCTTCATTGGATACTCCAAGTTTGACGCACTCTACTTCTGAATCGCATCATTTTAGAGCACTCCCGATTTTTTATATCATAGATTGGACCTTTGGCGATACTTTCTCAGAAAATTGAATGAATACTTCCATTATTTTGGTCTGTACTATTTTTTATATGAAGGCATGTTTTCTTTTAACTTAAATGCTCCCCTAATATTTGAAACATCTATCTTATCGAAAAATGGACAACTCCAGTCGATTTGTCGTATCAAAGAACCCTTATTCTCATAATTTCAGTATTTTTTGAGAGGAAAAACATTTTTCGTCAAATATGTAGCTGGGAAATATTGCATTTTTCGCTATACTCTAAAAATATATTTTTGGCCTATCATCCTCTCGAAACTTGTTTGATTAGATGAAATTCCATCTAAAATCGATAGGTGACTTTGTTAATGCCCTAATTCTATCAATTTTTGAATAACTATGGATATTTGATTTTACCCTCTTCATTGGATACTCCAAGTTTGACGCACTCTACTTCTGAATCGCATCATTTTAGAGCACTCCCGATTTTTTATATCATAGATTGGACCTTTGACAATACTTTCTCGGAAAATTGAATGAATACTTCCATTATTTTGGTCTGTACTATTTTTTATATGAAGGCATGTTTTCTTTTAACTTAAATGCTCTCCTGATATTTGAAACATCTATCTTATCAAAAAATGGACAACTCCAGTCGATTTGTCGTATCAAAGAACCCTTATTCTCATAATTTCAGTATTTTTTGAGAGGAAAAACATTTTTCGTCAAATATATAGCTGGACTATAGTAAGGAAAATATTGCATTTTTCGCAATACTCCAAAAATATATTTTTGGCCTATCATCCTCTCGAAACATGTTCGATTAGATGAAATTTCATCTATATTTTTGGCCTATCATCCTCTCGAAACATGTTCGATTAGATGAAATTTCATCTAAAATCGATAGGTGACTTTGTTAATGCCCTAATTCTATCAATTTTTGAATAACTATGGATATTTGATTTTACCCTATTCATTGGATACTCCAAGTTTGACGCACTCTAATTCTGAATCGCATCATTTTAGAGCACTCCCGATTTTTTATATCATAGATTGGACCTTTGACGATACTTTCTCAGAAAATTGAATGAATACTTCCATTATTTTGGTCTGTACTATTTTTTATATGAAGGCATGTTTTCTTTTAACTTAAATGCTCTTCTAATATTTGAAACATTTATCTTATCAAAAAATGGACAACACCAGTCGATTTGTCGTATCAAAGAACCCTTATTCTCATAATTTCAGTATTTTTTGAGAGGAAAAACATTTTTCGTCAAATATGTAGCTGGACTATACTAAGGAAAATATTGCATTTTTCGCAATACTCCCAAAATATATTTTTGGCCTATCATCCTCTCGAAACATGTTCGATAAGATGAAATTTCATCTAAAATCGATAGGTGACTTTGTTAATGCCCTAATTATATCAATTTTTAAATAACTATGGATATTTAATTTTACCCTCTTCATTGGATACTCCAAGTTTGACGCACTCTACTTCTGAATCGCATCATTTTAGAGCACCCCCGATTTTTTATATCATAGATTGGACCTTTGACCATACTTTCTCAGAAAATTGAATGAATACTTCCATTATTTTGGTCTGTGCTATTTTTTATATGAAGGCATGTTTTCTTTTAACTTAAATGCTCTCCTGATATTTGAAACATTTATCTTATCGAAAAATGGACAACACCAGTCGATTTGTCGTATCAAAGAACCCTTATCCTCATAATTTCAGTATTTTTTGAGGGGAAAAATATTTTTCGTCAAATATGTAGCTGGACTATAGTAAGGAAAATATTGCATTATTCGCAATACTCCATAAATATATTTTTGGCCTATCATCCTCTCGAAACATGTTCGATTAGATGAAATTTCATCTAAAATCGATAGGTGACTTTGTTAATGCCCTAATTCTATCAATTTTTGAATAAATTTGGATATTTGATTCTACCCTCTTCATTGGATACTCCAAGTTTGACGCACTCTACTTCTGAATCGCATCATTTTAGAGCACTCCCGATTTTTTATATCATAGATTGGACCTTTGACCATACTTTCTCAAAAAATTGAATGAACCGTTCCATTATTTTGGTCTGTACTATTTTTTATATGAAGGCATGTTTTCTTTTAACTTAAATGCTCTTCTAATATTTGAAACATTTATCTTATCAAAAAATGGACAACACCAGTCGATTTGTCGTATCTAAGAACCCTTATTCTCATAATTTCAGTATTTTTTGAGAGGAAAAACATTTTTCGTCAAATATGTAGCTGGACTATACTAAGGAAAATATTGCATTTTTCGCAATACTCCCAAAATATATTTTTGGCCTATCATCCTCTCGAAACATGTTCGATTAGATGAAATTTCATCTAAAATCGATAGGTGACTTTGTTAATGCCCTAATTCTATCAATTTTTGAATAACTATGGATATTTAATTTTACCCTCTTCATTGGATACTCCAAGTTTGACGCACTCTACTTCTGAATCGCATCATTTTAGAGCACTCCCGATTTTTTATATCATAGATTGGACCTTTGGCGATACTTTCTCAGAAAATTGAATGAATACTTCCATTATTTTGGTCTGTACTATTTTTTATATGAAGGCATGTTTTCTTTTAACTTAAATGCTCCCCTAATATTTGAAACATCTATCTTATCAAAAAATGGACAACTCCAGTCGATTTGTCGTATCAAAGAACCCTTATTCTCATAATTTCAGTATTTTTTGAGAGGAAAAACATTTTTCGTCAAATATATAGCTGGACTATAGTAAGGAAAATATTGCATTTTTCGCAATACTCCAAAAATATATTTTTGGCCTATCATCCTCTCGAAACATGTTCGATTAGATGAAATTTCATCTATATTTTTGGCCTATCATCCTCTCGAAACATGTTCGATTAGATGAAATTTCATCTAAAATCGATAGGTGACTTTGTTAATGCCCTAATTCTATCAATTTTTGAATAACTATGGATATTTGATTTTACCCTATTCATTGGATACTCCAAGTTTGACGCACTCTAATTCTGAATCGCATCATTTTAGAGCACTCCCGATTTTTTATATCATAGATTGGACCTTTGACGATACTTTCTCAGAAAATTGAATGAATACTTCCATTATTTTGGTCTGTACTATTTTTTATATGAAGGCATGTTTTCTTTTAACTTAAATGCTCTTCTAATATTTGAAACATTTATCTTATCAAAAAATGGACAACACCAGTCGATTTGTCGTATCAAAGAACCCTTATTCTCATAATTTCAGTATTTTTCGAGAGGAAAAACATTTTTCGTCAAATATGTAGATGGACTATACTAAGGAAAATATTGCATTTTTCGCAATACTCCCAAAATATATTTTTGGCCTATCATCCTCTCGAAACATGTTCGATTAGATGAAATTTCATCTAAAATCGATAGGTGACTTTGTTAATGCCCTAATTCTATCAATTTTTAAATAACTATGGATATTTAATTTTACCCACTTCATTGGATACTCCAAGTTTGACGCACTCTACTTCTGAATCGCATCATTTTAGAGCACCCCCGATTTTTTATATCATAGATTGGACCTTTGACCATACTTTCTCAGAAAATTGAATGAATACTTCCATTATTTTGGTCTGTGCTATTTTTTATATGAAGGCATGTTTTCTTTTAACTTAAATGCTCTCCTGATATTTGAAACATTTATCTTATCGAAAAATGGACAACACCAGTCAATTTGTCGTATCAAAGAACCCTTATCCTCATAATTTCAGTATTTTTTGAGGGGAAAAATATTTTTCGTCAAATATGTAGCTGGACTATAGTAAGGAAAATATTGCATTATTCGCAATACTCCATAAATATATTTTTGGCCTATCATCCTCTCGAAACATGTTCGATTAGATGAAATTTCATCTAAAATCGATAGGTGACTTTGTTAATGCCCTAATTCTATCAATTTTTGAATAACTTTGGATATTTGATTCTACCCTCTTCATTGGATACTCCAAGTTTGACGCACTCTACTTCTGAATCGCATCATTTTAGAGCACTCCCGATTTTTTATATCATAGATTGGACCTTTGACCATACTTTCTCAAAAAATTGAATGAACCGTTCCATTATTTTGGTCTGTACTATTTTTTATATGAAGGCATGTTTTCTTTTAACTTAAATGCTCTTCTAATATTTGAAACATTTATCTTATCAAAAAATGAACAACACCAGTCGATTTGTCGTATCAAAGAACCCTTATTCTCATAATTTCAGTATTTTTTGAGAGGAAAAACATTTTTCGTCAAATATGTAGCTGGACTATACTAAGGAAAATATTGCATTTTTCGCAATACTCCCAAAATATATTTTTGGCCTATCATCCTCTCGAAACATGTTCGATTAGATGAAATTTCATCTAAAATCGATAGGTGACTTTGTTAATGCCCTAATTCTATCAATTTTTGAATAACTATGGATATTTAATTTTACCCTCTTCATTGGATACTCCAAGTTTGACGCACTCTACTTCTGAATCGCATCATTTTAGAGCACTCCCGATTTTTTATATCATAGATTGGACCTTTGGCGATACTTTCTCAGAAAATTGAATGAATACTTCCATTATTTTGGTCTGTACTATTTTTTATATGAAGGCATGTTTTCTTTTAACTTAAATGCTCCCCTAATATTTGAAACATCTATCTTATCAAAAAATGGACAACTCCAGTCGATTTGTCGTATCAAAGAACCCTTATTCTCATAATTTCAGTATTTTTTGAGAGGAAAAACATTTTTCGTCAAATATATAGCTGGACTATAAGGAAAATATTGCATTTTTCGCAATACTCCAAAAATATATTTTTGGCCTATCATCCTCTCGAAACATGTTCGATTAGATGAAATTTCATCTGAAATCGATAGGTGACTTTGTTAATGCCCTAATTCTATCAATTTTTGAATAACTATGGATATTTGATTTTACCCACTTCATTGGATACTCCAAGTTTGACGCACTCTACTTCTGAATCGCATCATTTTAGAGCACTCCCGATTTTTTATATCATAGATTGGACTTTTGACGATACTTTTTCAGAAAATTGAATGAATACTTCCATTATTTTGGTCTGTACTATTTTTTATATGAAGGCATATTTTCTTTTAACTTAAATGGTATTCTAATATTTGAAACATTTATCTTATCGAAAAATGGACAACACCAGTCGATTTGTCGTATCAAAGAACCCTTATTCTCATAATTTCAGTATTAATTGAGAGGAAAAACATTTTTCGTCAAATATGTAGCTGGAAAATATTGCATTTTTCGCAATACTCCATAAATATATTTTTGGCCTATCATCCTCCCGAAACATGTTCGATTAGATGAAATTTCATCTAAAATCGATAGGTGACTTTGTTAATGCCCTAATTCTATCAATTTTTGAATAACTATGGATATTTGATTTTACCCTCTTCATTGGATACTCCAAGTTTGACGCACTCTACTTCTGAATCGCATCATTTTAGAGCACTCCCGATTTTTTATATCATAGATTGGACCTTTGGCGATACTTTCTCAGAAAATTGAATGAATACTTCCATTATTTTGGTCTGTACTATTTTTTATATGGAGGCATGTTTTCTTTTAACTTAAATGCTCCCCTAATATTTGAAACATCTATCTTATCGAAAAATGGACAACTCCAGTCGATTTGTCGTATCAAAGAACCCTTATTCTCATAATTTCAGTATTTTTTGAGAGGAAAAACATTTTTCGTCAAATATGTAGCTGGGAAATATTGCATTTTTCGCTATACTCTAAAAATATATTTTTGGCCTATCATCCTCTCGAAACTTGTTTGATTAGATGAAATTCCATCTAAAATTGATAGGTGACTTTGTTAATGCCCTAATTCTATCAATTTTTGAATAACTATGGATATTTGATTTTACCCTCTTCATTGGATACTCCAAGTTTGACGCACTCTACTTCTGAATCGCATCATTTTAGAGCACTCCCGATTTTTTATATCATAGATTGGACCTTTGACAATACTTTCTCGGAAAATTGAATGAATACTTCCATTATTTTGGTCTGTACTATTTTTTATATGAAGGCATGTTTTCTTTTAACTTAAATGCTCTCCTGATATTTGAAACATTTATCTTATCGAAAAATGGACAACACCAGTCGATTTGTCGTATCAAAGAACCCTTATCCTCATAATTTCAGTATTTTTTGAGAGGAAAAACATTTTTCGTCAAATATGTAGCTGGAAAATATTGCATTTTTCGCAATACTCCATAAATATATTTTTGGCCTATCATCCTCTCGAAACATGTTCGATTAGATGAAATTTCATCTAAAATCGATAGGTGACTTTGTTAATGCCCTAATTCTATCAATTTTTGAATAACTATGGATATTTGATTTTACCCTATTCATTGGATACTCCAAGTTTGACGCACTCTAATTCTGAATCGCATCATTTTAGAGCACTCCCGATTTTTTATATCATAGATTGGACCTTTGACGATACTTTCTCAGAAAATTGAATGAATACTTCTATTATTTTGATATGCAACATTTTTTATATGAAGGCATGTTTTCTTTTAAATTAAATGCTCTCCTAATATTTGAAACATTCATCTTATCGAAAAATGGACAACACCAGTCGATTTGTCGTATCAAAGAACCCTTATTCTCATAATTTCAATATTTTTTGAGAGGAAAAACATTTTTCGTCAAATATGTAGCTGGACTATAGTAAGGAATATATTGCATTTTTCGCAATACTCCAAAAATATATTTTTGGCCTATCATCCTCTCCAAACATGTTCGATTAGATGAAATTCCATCTAAAATCGATGGGTGACTTTGTGAATGCCCTAATTCTATCAATTTTTGGATAACTATGGATATTTGATTTTACCCTCTTCATTGGATACTCAAAGTTTGACGCACTCTACTTCTGAATCGCATCATTTTAGAGCACTCCCGTTTTTTTATATCATAGATTGGACCTTTGACGGTACTTTCTAAGAAAATTGAATGAATACTTCTATTATTTTGATATGCAACATTTTTTATATGAAGGCATGTTTTCTTTTAAATTAAATGCTCTCCTAATATTTGAAACATTCATCTTATCGAAAAATGGACAACACCAGTCGATTTGTTGTATCAAAAAACCCTTATTCTCATAATTTCAGTATTTTTTGAGAGGAAAAACATTTTTCGTCAAATATGTAGCTGGACTATAGTAAGGAAAATATTGCATTATTCGCAATACTCCATAAATATATTTTTGGCCTATCATCCTCTCGAAACATGTTCGATTAGATGAAATTTCATCTAAAATCGATAGGTGACTTTGTTAATGCCCTAATTCTATCAATTTTTGAATAACTTTGGATATTTGATTCTACCCTCTTCATTGGATACTCCAAGTTTGACGCACTCTACTTCTGAATCGCATCATTTTAGAGCACTCCCGATTTTTTATATCATAGATTGGACCTTTGACCATACTTTCTCAAAAAATTGAATGAACCGTTCCATTATTTTGGTCTGTACTATTTTTTATATGAAGGCATGTTTTCTTTTAACTTAAATGCTCCCCTAATATTTGAAACATCTATCTTATCAAAAAATGGACAACTCCAGTCGATTTGTCGTATCAAAGAACCCTTATTCTCATAATTTCAGTATTTTTTGAGAGGAAAAACATTTTTCGTCAAATATGTAGCTGGGAAATATTGCATTTTTCGCTATACTCTAAAAATATATTTTTGGTCTATCATCCTCTCGAAACTTGTTTGATTAGATGAAATTCCATCTAAAATCGATAGGTGACTTTGTTAATGCCCTAATTCTATCAATTGTTGAATAACTATGGATATTTGATTTTACCCTCTTCATTGGATACTCCAAGTTTGACGCACTCTACTTCTGAATCGTATCATTTTAGAGCACTCCCGATTTTTTATATCATAGATTGGACCGTTGACGATACTTTCTCAGAAAATTGAATGAATACTTCCATTATTTTGGTCTGTACTATTTTTTATATGAAGGCATGTTTTCTTTTAACTTAAATGCTCTTCTAATATTTGAAACATTTATCTTATCAAAAAATGGACAACACCAGTCGATTTGTCGTATCAAAGAACCCTTATTCTCATAATTTCAGTATTTTTTGAGAGGAAAAACATTTTTCGTCAAATATGTAGCTGGACTATACTAAGGAAAATATTGCATTTTTCGCAATACTCCCAAAATATATTTTTGGCCTATCATCCTCTCGAAACATGTTCGATTAGATGAAATTTCATCTAAAATCGATAGGTGACTTTGTTAATGCCCTAATTCTATCAATTTTTGAATAACTATGGATATTTAATTTTACCCTCTTCATTGGATACTCCAAGTTTGACGCACTCTACTTCTGAATCGCATCATTTTAGAGCACTCCCGATTTTTTATATCATAGATTGGACCTTTGACCATACTTTCTCAGAAAATTGGATGAATAATTCCATTATTTTGGTCTGTGCTATTTTTTATATGAAGGCATGTTTTCTTTTAACTTAAATGCTCTCCTGATATTTGAAACATTTATCTTATCGAAAAATGGACAACACCAGTCGATTTGTCGTATCAAAGAACCCTTATCCTCATAATTTCAGTATTTTTTGAGGGGAAAAATATTTTTCGTCAAATATGTAGCTGGACTATAGTAAGGAAAATATTGCATTTTTCGCAATACTCCATAAATATATTTTTGGCCTATCATCCTCTCGAAACATGTTCGATTAGATGAAATTTCATCTAAAATCGATAGGTGACTTTGTTAATGCCCTAATTCTATCAATTTTTGAATAACTTTGGATATTTGATTCTACCCTCTTCATTGGATACTCCAAGTTTGACGCACTCTACTTCTGAATCGCATCATTTTAGAGCACTCCCGATTTTTTATATCATAGATTGGACCTTTGACCATACTTTCTCAAAAAATTGAATGAACCGTTCCATTATTCTGGTCTGTACTATTTTTTATATGAAGGCATGTTTTCTTTTAACTTAAATGCTCTTCTAATATTTGAAACATTTATCTTATCAAAAAATGGACAACACCAGTCGATTTGTCGTATCAAAGAACCCTTATTCTCATAATTTCAGTATTTTTTGAGAGGAAAAACATTTTTCGTCAAATATGTAGCTGGACTATACTAAGGAAAATATTGCATTTTTCGCAATACTCCGAAAATATATTTTTGGCCTATCATCCTCTCGAAACATGTTAGATTAGATGAAATTTCATCTAAAATCGATAGGTGACTTTGTTAATGCCCTAATTCTATCAATTTTTGAATAACTATGGATATTTAATTTTACCCTCTTCATTGGATACTCCAAGTTTGACGCACTCTACTTCTGAATCGCATCCTTTTAGAGCACTCCCGATTTTTTATATCATAGATTGGACCTTTGACCATACTTTCTCAGAAAATTGAATGAATACTTCCATTATTTTGGTCTGTGCTATTTTTTATATGAAGGCATGTTTTCTTTTAACTTAAATGCTCTTCTAATATTTGAAACATTTATCTTATCAAAAAATGGACAAGACCAGTTGATTTGTCGTATCAAAGAACCCTTATCCTCATAATTTCAGTATTTTTTGAGAGGAAAAACATTGCATTTTTCGCAATACTCCAAAAATATATTTTTGGCCTATCATCCTCTCGAAACATGTTCGATTAGATGAAATTTCATCTAAAATCGATAGGTGACTTTGTTAATGCCCTAATTCTATCAATTTTCGAATAACTATGGATACTTGATTTTACCCTCTTCATTGGATACTCCAAGTTTGACGCACTCTACTTCTGAATCGCATCATTTTAGAGCACTCCCGATTTTTTATATCATAGATTGGACCTTTGACCATACTTTCTCAAAAAATTGAATGAACCGTTCCATTATTTTGGTCTGTACTATTTTTTATATGAAGGCATGTTTTCTTTTAACTTAAATGCTCTCCTGATATTTGAAACATTTATCTTATCGAAAAATGGACCACACCAGTCGATTTGTCGTATCAAAGAACCCTTATCCTCATAATTTCAGTATTTTTTGAGGGGAAAAATATTTTTCGCAATACTCCATAAATATATTTTTGGCCTATCATCCTCTCGAAACATGTTCGATTAGATGAAATTTCATCTAAAATCGATAGGTGACTTTGTTAATGCCCTAATTCTATCAATTTTTGAATAACTATGGATATTTGATTTTACCCTCTTCAATGGATACTCCAAGTTTGACGCACTCTACTTCTGAATCGCATCATTTTAGAGCACTCCCGATTTTTTATATCATAGATTGGACCTTTGACGATACTTTCTCAGAAAATTGAATGAATACTTCCATTATTTTGGTCTGTACTATTTTTTATATGAAGGCATGTTTTCTTTTAACTTAAATGCTCTTCTAATATTTGAAACATTTATCTTATCAAAAAATGGACAACACCAGTCGATTTGTCGTATCAAAGAACCCTTATTCTCATAATTTCAGTATTTTTTGAGAGGAAAAACATTTTTCGTCAAATATGTAGCTGGACTATACTAAGGAAAATATTGCATTTTTCGCAATACTCCCAAAATATATTTTTGGCCTATCATCCTCTCGAAACATGTTCGATTAGATGAAATTTCATCTAAAATCGATAGGTGACTTTGTTAATGCCCTAATTCTATCAATTTTTGAATAACTATGGATATTTAATTTTACCCTCTTCATTGGATACTCCAAGTTTGACGCACTCTACTTCTGAATCGCATCATTTTAGAGCACTCCCGATTTTTTATATCATAGATTGAACCTTTGACCATACTTTCTCAGAAAATTGAATGAATACTTCCATTATTTTGGTCTGTGCTATTTTTTATATGAAGGCATGTTTTCTTTTAACTTAAATGCTCTCCTGATATTTGAAACATTTATCTTATCGAAAAATGGACACCACCAGTCGATTTGTCGTATCAAAGAACCCTTATCCTCATAATTTCAGTATTTTTTGAGGGGAAAAATATTTTTCGTCAAATATGTAGCTGGACTATAGTAAGGAAAATATTGCATTTTTCGCAATACTCCATAAATATATTTTTGGCCTATCATCCTCTCGAAACATGTTCGATTAGATGAAATTTCATCTAAAATCGATAGGTGACTTTGTTAATGCCCTAATTCTATCAATTTTTGAATAACTTTGGATATTTGATTCTACCCTCTTCATTGGATACTCCAAGTTTGACGCACTCTACTTCTGAATCGCATCATTTTAGAGCACTTCCGATTTTTTATATCATAGATTGGACCTTTGACCATACTTTCTCAAAAAATTGAATGAACCGTTCCATTATTTTGGTCTGTACTATTTTTTATATGAAGGCATGTTTTCTTTTAACTTAAATGCTCTCCTGATATTTGAAACATTTATCTTATCGAAAAATGGACAACACCAGTCGATTTGTCGTATCAAAGAACCCTTATCCTCATAATTTCAGTATTTTTTGAGGGGAAAAATATTTTTCGCAATACTCCATAAATATATTTTTGGCCTATCATCCTCTCGAAACATGTTCGATTAGATGAAATTTCATCTAAAATCGATAGGTGACTTTGTTAATGCCCTAATTCTATCAATTTTTGAATAACTATGGATATTTGATTTTACCCTCTTCAATGGATACTCCAAGTTTGACGCACTCTACTTCTGAATCGCATCATTTTAGAGCACTCCCGATTTTTTATATCATAGATTGGACCTTTGACGATACATTTTCAGAAAATTGAATGAATACTTCCATTATTTTGGTCTGTGCTATTTTTTATATGAAGGCATGTTTTCTTTTAACTTAAATGCTCTTCTAATATTTGAAACATTTATCTTATCAAAAAATGGACAAGACCAGTTGATTTGTCGTATCAAAGAACCCTTATCCTCATAATTTCAGTATTTTTTGAGAGGAAAAACATTGCATTTTTCGCAATACTCCAAAAATATATTTTTGGCCTATCATCCTCTCGAAACATGTTCGATTAGATGAAATTTCATCTAAAATCGATAGGTGACTTTGTTAATGCCCTAATTCTATCAATTTTTGAATAACTATGGATATTTAATTTTACCCTCTTCATTGGATACTCCAAGTTTGACGCACTCTACTTCTGAATCGCATCATTTTAGAGCACTCCCGATTTTTTATATCATAGATTGGACCTTTGACCATACTTTCTCAGAAAATTGAATGAATACTTCCATTATTTTGGTCTGTGCTATTTTTTATATGAAGGCATGTTTTCTTTTAACTTAAATGCTCTCCTGATATTTGAAACATTTATCTTATCGAAAAATGGACAACACCAGTCGATTTGTCGTATCAAAGAACCCTTATCCTCATAATTTCAGTATTTTTTGAGGGGAAAAATATTTTTCGTCAAATATGTAGCTGGACTATAGTAAGGAAAATATTGCATTTTTCGCAATACTCCATAAATATATTTTTGGCCTATCATCCTCTCGAAACATGTTCGATTCGATGAAATTTCATCTAAAATCGATAGGTGACTTTGTTAATGCCCTAATTCTATCAATTTTTGAATAACTTTGGATATTTGATTCTACCCTCTTCATTGGATACTCCAAGTTTGACGCACTCTACTTCTGAATCGCATTATTTTAGAGCACTTACGATTTTTTATATCATAGATTGGACCTTTGACCATACTTTCTCAAAAAATTGAATGAACCGTTCCATTATTTTGGTCTGTACTATTTTTTATATGAAGGCATGTTTTCTTTTAACTTAAATGCTCTCCTGATATTTGAAACATTTATCTTATCGAAAAATGGACAACACCAGTCGATTTGTCGTATCAAAGAACCCTTATCCTCATAATTTCAGTATTTTTTGAGGGGAAAAATATTTTTCGCAATACTCCATAAATATATTTTTGGCCTATCATCCTCTCGAAACATGTTCGATTAGATGAAATTTCATCTAAAATCGATAGGTGACTTTGTTAATGCCCTAATTCTATCAATTTTTGAATAACTATGGATATTTGATTTTACCCTCTTCAATGGATACTCCAAGTTTGACGCACTCTACTTCTGAATCGCATCATTTTAGAGCACTCCCGATTTTTTATATCATAGATTGGACCTTTGACGATACATTTTCAGAAAATTGAATGAATACTTCCATTATTTTGGTCTGTACCATTTTTTATATGAAGGCATGTTTTCTTTTAACTTAAATGCTCCCCTAATATTCAAAACATTTATCTTATCGAAAAATGGACAACACCAGTCGATTTGTCGTATCAAAGAACCCTTATTCTCATAATTGCAGTATATTTTGAGAGGAAAAACATTTTTCGTCAAATATGTAGCTGGACTATAGTAAGGAAAATATCGCATTTTTCGCAATACTCCAAAAATATATTTTTGGCCTATCATCATCTCGAAACACGTTCGATTAGATGAAATTTCATCTAAAATCGATAGGTGACTTTGTTAATGCCCTAATTCTATCAATTTTTGAATAACTATGGATGATTGATTTTACCCTCTTCATTGGATACTCCAAGTTTGACGCACTCTACTTCTGAATCGCATAATTTTAGAGCACTCCATATTTTTTATATCATAGATTGGACCTTTGACGATACTTTCTCAGAAAATTGAATGAATACTTCTATTATTTTGGTATGCAACATTTTTTAAATGAAGGCATGTTTTCTTTTAAATTAAATGCTCTCCTAATATTTGAAACATTTATCTTATCGAAAAATGGACAACACCAGTCGATTTGTCGTATCAAAGAACCCTTATTCTCATAATTTCGGTATTTTTTGAGAGGAAAAACATTTTTCGTCAAATATGTAGCTGGACTATAGTAAGGAAAATATTGTATTTTTCGCAATACTCCAAAAATATATTTTTAGCCTCTCATCCCCTCAAAACATGTTCGATTAGATGAAATTTCATCCGAAATCGATAGGTGACTTTGTTAATGCCCTAATTCTATCAATTTTTGAATAACTATGGATATTTGATTTTACCCTCTTCATTGGATACTCCAAGTTTTACGCACTCTACTTCTGAATCGCATCATTTTAGAGCACTCCCGATTTTTTATATCATAGATTGGACCTTCGACGATACTTTCTCAGAAAATTGAATGAATACTCCTATTATTTTGCTATGCAACATTTTTTATATGAAGGCATGTTTTCTTTTAAATTAAATGCTCTCCTAATATTTGAAACATTTATCTTATCGAAAAATGGACAACACCAGTCGATTTGTCGTACCAAAGAACCCTTATTCTCATAATTTCAGTATTTTTTGAGAGGAAAAACATTTTTCGTCAAATATGTAGCTGGACTTATAGTAAGGAAAATATTGCATTTTTCGCAATACTCAAAAAATATATTTTTGGCCTCTCATCCCCTCAAAACATGTTCGATTAGATGAAATTTGACGCACTCTACTTCTGAATCGCATCATTTTAGAGCACTCCCGATTTTTTATATCATAGATTGGACCTTTGACGATACTTTCTCAGAAAATTGAATGAATACTTCCATTATTTTGGTCTGTACTATTTTTTTTATGAAGGCATGTTTTCTTTTAACTTAAATGCTCTCCTAATATTTGAAACATTTATCTTATCGAAACATGGACAACACCAGTCGATTTGTGGTATCAAAGAACCCTTATTCTAATAATTCCAGTATTTTTTGAGAGGAAAAACATTTTTCGTCAAATATGTAGCTGGACTTATAGTAAGGAAAATATTGCATTTTTCGCAATACTCAAAAAATATATTTTTGGCCTCTCATCCCCTCAAAACATGTTCGATTAGATGAAATTTGACGCACTCTACTTCTGAATCGCATCATTTTAGAGCACTCCCGATTTTTTATATCATAGATTGGACCTTTGACGATACTTTCTCAGAAAATTGAATGAATACTTCCATTATTTTGGTCTGTACTATTTTTTTTATGAAGGCATGTTTTCTTTTAACTTAAATGCTCTCCTAATATTTGAAACATTTATCTTATCGAAAAATGGACAACACCAGTCGATTTGTCGTATCAAAGAACCCTTATCCTCATAATTTCAGTATTTTTTGAGGGGAAAAATATTTTTCGCAATACTCCATAAATATATTTTTGGCCTATCATCCTCTCGAAACATGTTCGATTAGATGAAATTTCATCTAAAATCGATAGGTGACTTTGTTAATGCCCTAATTCTATCAATTTTTGAATAACTATGGATATTTGATTTTACCCTCTTCAATGGATACTCCAAGTTTGACGCACTCTACTTCTGAATCGCATCATTTTAGAGCACTCCCGATTTTTTATATCATAGATTGGACCTTTGACGATACATTTTCAGAAAATTGAATGAATACTTCCATTATTTTGGTCTGTACAATTTTTTATATGAAGGCATGTTTTCTTTTAACTTAAATGCTCCCCTAATATTCAAAACATTTATCTTATCGAAAAATGGACAACACCAGTCGATTTGTCGTATCAAAGAACCCTTATTCTCATAATTGCAGTATATTTTGAGAGGAAAAACATTTTTCGTCAAATATGTAGCTGGACTATAGTAAGGAAAATATCGCATTTTTCGCAATACTCCAAAAATATATTTTTGGCCTATCATCATCTCGAAACACGTTCGATTAGATGAAATTTCATCTAAAATCGATAGGTGACTTTGTTAATGCCCTAATTCTATCAATTTTTGAATAACTATGGATGATTGATTTTACCCTCTTCATTGGATACTCCAAGTTTGACGCACTCTACTTCTGAATCGCATAATTTTAGAGCACTCCATATTTTTTATATCATAGATTGGACCTTTGACGATACTTTCTCAGAAAATTGAATGAATACTTCTATTATTTTGGTATGCAACATTTTTTAAATGAAGGCATGTTTTCTTTTAAATTAAATGCTCTCCTAATATTTGAAACATTTATCTTATCGAAAAATGGACAACACCAGTCGATTTGTCGTATCAAAGAACCCTTATTCTCATAATTTCGGTATTTTTTGAGAGGAAAAACATTTTTCGTCAAATATGTAGCTGGACTATAGTAAGGAAAATATTGTATTTTTCGCAATACTCCAAAAATATATTTTTAGCCTCTCATCCCCTCAAAACATGTTCGATTAGATGAAATTTCATCCGAAATCGATAGGTGACTTTGTTAATGCCCTAATTCTATCAATTTTTGAATAACTATGGATATTTGATTTTACCCTCTTCATTGGATACTCCAAGTTTTACGCACTCTACTTCTGAATCGCATCATTTTAGAGCACTCCCGATTTTTTATATCATAGATTGGACCTTCGACGATACTTTCTCAGAAAATTGAATGAATACTCCTATTATTTTGCTATGCAACATTTTTTATATGAAGGCATGTTTTCTTTTAAATTAAATGCTCTCCTAATATTTGAAACATTTATCTTATCGAAAAATGGACAACACCAGTCGATTTGTCGTACCAAAGAACCCTTATTCTCATAATTTCAGTATTTTTTGAGAGGAAAAACATTTTTCGTCAAATATGTAGCTGGACTTATAGTAAGGAAAATATTGCATTTTTCGCAATACTCAAAAAATATATTTTTGGCCTCTCATCCCCTCAAAACATGTTCGATTAGATGAAATTTGACGCACTCTACTTCTGAATCGCATCATTTTAGAGCACTCCCGATTTTTTATATCATAGATTGGACCTTTGACGATACTTTCTCAGAAAATTGAATGAATACTCCCATTATTTTGGTCTGTACTATTTTTTTTATGAAGGCATGTTTTCTTTTAACTTAAATGCTCTCCTAATATTTGAAACATTTATCTTATCGAAACATGGACAACACCAGTCGATTTGTGGTATCAAAGAACCCTTATTCTAATAATTCCAGTATTTTTTGAGAGGAAAAACATTTTTCGTCAAATATGTAGCTGGACTTACAGTAAGGAAAATATTGCATTTTTCGCAATACTCCAAAAATATATTTTTAGCCTATCATCATCTCGAAACATGTTCGATTAGATGAACTTTCATCTAAAATCGATAGGTGACTTTGTTAATGCCCTAATTCTATCAATTTTTGAATAACTATGGATATTTGATTTTACCCTCTTCATTGGATACTCCAAGATTGACGCACTCTACTTCTGAATCGCATCATTTTAAAGCACTCCCGATTTTTTATATCATAGATTGGACCTTTGACGATACTTTCTCAGAAAATTGAATGAATACTTTTATTATTTTGGTATGCAACATTTTTTATATGAAGGCATGTTTTCTTTTAAATTAAATGCTCTCCTAATATTTGAAACATTCATCTTATCGAAAAATGGATAACACCAGTCGATTTGTCGTATCAAAGAACCCTTATTCTCATAATTTCAGTATTTTTTTAGGGGAAAAACATTTTTCGTCAAATATGTAGCTGGACTATAGTAAGGAAAATATTGTATTTTTCGCAATACTCCAAAAATATATTTTTGGCCTATCATCCTCTCGAAACATGTTCGATTAGATGAAATTTCATCTAAAATCGATAGGTGACTTTGTTAATGCCCTAATTCTATCAATTTTTGAATAACTATGGATATTTGATTTTACCCTCTTCATTGGATACTCCAAGTTTTACGCACTCTACTTCTGAATCGCATCATTTTAGAGCACTCCCGATTTTTTATATCACAGATTGGACCTTCGACGATACTTTCTCAGAAAATTGAATGAATACTTCTATTATTTTGCTATGCAACATTTTTTATATGAAGGCATGTTTTCTTTTAAATTAAATGCTCTCCTAATATTTGAAACATTTATCTTATCGAAAAATGGACAACACCAGTCGATTTGTCGTACCAAAGAACCCTTATTCTCATAACTTCAGTATTTTTTGAGAGGAAAAACATTTTTCGTCAAATATGTAGCTGGACTTATAGTAAGGAAAATATTGCATTTTTCGCAATACTCAAAAAATATATTTTTGGCCTCTCATCCCCTCAAAACATGTTCGATTAGATGAAATTTGACGCACTCTACTTCTGAATCGCATCATTTTAGAGCACTCCCGATTTTTTATATCATAGATTGGACCTTTGACGATACTTTCTCAGAAAATTGAATGAATACTTCCATTATTTTGGTCTGTACTATTTTTTTTATGAAGGCATGTTTTCTTTTAACTTAAATGCTCTCCTAATATTTGAAACATTTATCTTATCGAAACATGGACAACACCAGTCGATTTGTGGTATCAAAAAACCCTTATTCTAATAATTCCAGTATTTTTTGAGAGGAAAATCATTTTTCGTCAAATATGTAGCTGGACTTATAGTAAGGAAAATATTGCATTTTTCGCAATACTCAAAAAATATATTTTTGGCCTCTCATCCCCTCAAAACATGTTCGATTAGATGAAATTTGACGCAGTCTACTTCTGAATCGCATCATTTTAGAGCACTCCCGATTTTTTATATCATAGATTGGACCTTTGACGATACTTTCTCAGAAAATTGAATGAATACTTCCATTATTTTGGTCTGTACTATTTTTTTTATGAAGGCATGTTTTCTTTTAACTTAAATGCTCTCCTAATATTTGAAACATTTATCTTATCGAAACATGGACAACACCAGTCGATTTGTGGTATCAAAGAACCCTTATTCTAATTATTCCAGTATTTTTTGAGAGGAAAAACATTTTTCGTCAAATATGTAGCTGGACTACAGTAAGGAAAATATTGCATTTTTCGCAATACTCCAAAAATATATTTTTAGCCTATCATCATCTCTAAACATGTTCGATTAGATGAACTTTCATCTAAAATAGATAGGTGACTTTGTTAATGCCCTAATTCTATCAATTTTTGAATAACTATGGATATTTGATTTTACCCTCTTCATTGGATACTCCAAGTTTGACGCACTCTACTTCTGAATCGCATCATTTTAAAGCACTCCCGATTCTTTATATCATAGATTGGACCTTTGACGATACTTTCTCAGAAAATTGAATGAATACTTCTATTATTTTGGTATGCAATATTTTTTATATGAAGGCATGTTTTCTTTTAAATTAAATGCTCTCCTAATATTTGAAACATTCATCCTATCGAAAAATGGACAACACCAGTCGATTTGTCGTATCAAAGAACCCTTATTCTCATAATTTCAGTATTTTTTTAGAGGAAAAAAATTTTTCGTCAAATATGTAGTAAGGAAAATATTGTATTTTCCGCAATACTCCAAAAATATATTTTTGGCCTATCATCCTCTCGAAACATGTTCGATTAGATGAAATTTCATCTAAAATCGATAGGTGACTTTGTTAATGCCCTAATTCTATCAATTTTTGAATAACTATGGATATTTGATTTTACCCTCTTCATTGGATACTCCAAGTTTGACGCACTCTACTTCTGAATCGCATCATTTTAAAGCACTCCCGATTTTTTATATCATAGATTGGACCTTTGACGATACTTTCTCAGAAAATTGAATGAATACTTCTATTATTTTGGTATGCAACATTTTTTATATGAAGGCATGTTTTCTTTTAAATTAAATGCTCTCCTAATATTTGAAACATTCATCTTATCGAAAAATGGACAACACCAGTCGATTTGTCGTATCAAAGAACCCTTATTCTCATAATTTCAGTATTTTTTTAGAGGAAAATCATTTTTCGTCAAATATGTAGCTGGACTATAGTAAGGAAAATATTGTATTTTTCGCAATACTCCAAAAATATATTTTTGGCCCATCATCCTTTCGAAACATGTTCGATTAGATGAAATTTCATCTAAAATCGATAGGTGACTTTGTTAATGCCCTAATTCTATCAATTTTTGAATAACTATGGATATTTGATTTTACCCTCTTCATTGGATACTCCAAGTTTTACGCACTCTACTTCTGAATCGCATCATTTTAGAGCACTCCCGATTTTTTATATCATAGATTGGACCTTCGACGATACTTTCTTAGAAAATTGAATGAATACTTCCATTATTTTGGTCTGTACTATTTTTTTTATGAAGGCATGTTTTCTTTTAACTTAAATGCTCTCCTAATATTTGAAACATTTATCTTATCGAAACATGGACAACACCAGTCGATTTGTGGTATCAAAGAACCCTTATTCTAACAATTCCAGTATTTTTTGAGAGGAAAAACATTTTTCGTCAAATATGTAGCTGGACTTATAGTAAGGAAAATATTGCATTTTTCGCAATACTCAAAAAATATATTTTTGGCCTCTCATCCCCTCAAAACATGTTCGATTAGATGAAATTTGACGCACTCTACTTCTGAATCGCATCATTTTAGAGCACTCCCGATTTTTTATATCATAGATTGGACCTTTGACGATACTTTCTCAGAAAATTGAATGAATACTTCCATTATTTTGGTCTGTACTATTTTTTTTATGAAGGCATGTTTTCTTTTAACTTAAATGCTCTCCTAATATTTGAAACATTTATCTTATCGAAACATGGACAACACCAGTCGATTTGTGGTATCAAAGAACCCTTATTCTAATAATTCCATTATTTTTTGAGAGGAAAAACATTTTTCGTCAAATATGTAGCTGGACTACAGTAAGGAAAATATTGCATTTTTCGCAATACTCCAAAAATATATTTTTAGCCTATCATCATCTCTAAACATGTTCGATTAGATGAACTTTCATCTAAAATCGATAGGTGACTTTGTTAATGCCCTAATTCTATCAATTTTTGAATAACTATGGATATTTGATTTTACCCTCTTCATTGGATACTCCAAGTTTGACGCACTCTACTTCTGAATCGCATCATTTTAAAGCACTCCCGATTCTTTATATCATAGATTGGACCTTTGACGATACTTTCTCAGAAAATTGAATGAATACTTCTATTATTTTGGTATGCAATATTTTTTATATGAAGGCATGTTTTCTTTTAAATTAAATGCTCTCCTAATATTTGAAACATTCATCTTATCGAAAAATGGACAACACCAGTCGATTTGTCGTATCAAAGAACCCTTATTCTCATAATTTCAGTATTTTTTTAGAGGAAAAACATTTTTCGTCAAATATGTAGCTGCACTATAGTAAGGAAAATATTGCATTTTTCGCAATACTCCAAAAATATATTTTGGGCCTATCATTATCTCGAAACATGTGCGATTAGATGAACTTTCATCTAAAATCGATAGGTGACTTTGTTAATGCCCTAATTCTATCAATTTTTGAATAACTATGGATATTTGATTTCACCCTCTTCATTGGATACTCCAAGTTTGACGCACTCTACTTCTGAATCGCATCATTTTAGAGCACTCCCGATTATTTATATCATAGATTGGACCTTTGACGATACATTCTCAGAAAATTGAATGAATACTTCCATTATTTTGGTCTGTACTATTTTTTATACAAAGGCATGTTTTCTTTTAACTTAAATGCTCTCCTAATATTTGAAACATTTATCTTATCGAAAAATGGACAACACCAGTCGATTTGTCGTATCAAAGAACCCTTATTCTCATGATTTCAGTATTTTTTGAGAGGAAAAACATTTTTCGTCAAATATGTAGCTGGACTATAGTAAGGAAAATATTCCATTTTTCGCAATACTCCAAAAATATATTTTTGGCCTATCATCATCTCGAAACATGTGCGATTAGATGAACTTTCATCTAAAATCGATAGGTGACTTTATTAATGCCCTAATTCTATCAATTTTTGAATAACTATGGATATTTGATTTCACCCTCTTCATTGGATACTCCAAGTTTGACGCACTCTACTTCTGAATAGCATCATTTTAGAGCACTCTCGATTTTTTATATCATAGATTGGACCTTTGACGATACATTCTCAGAAAATTGAATGAATACTTCCATTATTTTGGTCTGTACTATTTTTTATACAAAGGCATGTTTTCTTTTAACTTAAATGCTCTCCTAATATTTGAAACATTCATCTTATCGAAAAATGGACAACACCAGTCGATTTGTCGTATCAAAGAACCCTTATTCTCATGATTTCAGTATTTTTTGAGAGGAAAAACATTTTTCGTCAAATATGTAGCTGGACTATAGTAAGGAAAATATTGCATTTTTCGCAATACTCCAAAAATATATTTTTGGCCTATCATCCTCTCGAAACATGTTCGATTAGATGAAATTTCATTTAAAATCGATAGGTGACTTTGTTAATGCCCTAATTCTATCAATTTTTGAATAACTATGGATATTTGATTTTACCCTCTTCATTGGATACTCCAAGTTTGACGCACTCTACTTCTGAATCGCATCATTTTAGAGCACTCCCGAGTTTTTATATCATAGATTGGACCTTTGACGATACTTTCTCAGAAAATTGAATGAATACTTCTATTATTTTGGTATGCAACATTTTTCATATGAAGGCATGTTTTCATTTAAATTAAATGCTCTCCTAATATTTGAAACATTTATCTTATCGAAAAATGGACAACACCAGTCGATTTGTCGTATCAAAGAACCCTCATTCTCATAATTTCAGTATTTTTTGAGAGGAAAAACAATTTTCGTCAAATATGTAGCTGGACTATAGTAAGGAAAATATTGTATTTTTCGCAATACTCCAATAATATATTTTTGGCCTATCATCCTCTCGAAACATGTTCGATTAGATGAAATTTCATCTAAAATCGATAGGTGACTTTGTTAATGCCCTAATTCTATCAATTTTTGAATAACTATGGATATTTGATTTTACCCTCTTCATTGGATACTCCAAGTTTTACGCACTCTACTTCTGAATCGCATCATTTTAGAGCACTCCCGATTTTTTATATCATAGATTGGACCTTCGACGATACTTTCTCAGAAAATTGAATGAATACTTCTATTATTTTGCTATGCAACATTTTTTATATGAAGGCATGTTTTCTTTTAAATTAAATGCTCTCCTAATATTTGAAACATTTATCTTATCGAAAAATGGACAACACCAGTCGATTTGTCGTACCAAAGAACCCTTATTCTCATAATTTCAGTATTTTTTGAGAAGAAAAACATTTTTCGTCAAATATGTAGCTGGACTTATAGTAAGGAAAATATTGCATTTTTCGCAATACTCAAAAAATATATTTTTGGCCTCTCATCCCCTCAAAACATGTTCGATTAGATGAAATTTGACGCACTCTACTTCTGAATCGCATCATTTTAGAGCACTCCCGATTTTTTATATCATAGATTGGACCTTTGACGATACTTTCTCAGAAAATTGAATGAATACTTCCATTATTTTGGTCTGTACTATTTTTTTTATGAAGGCATGTTTTCTTTTAACTTAAATGCTCTCCTAATATTTGAAACATTTATCTTATCGAAACATGGACAACACCAGTCGATTTGTGGTATCAAAGAACCCTTATTCTAATAATTCCAGTATTTTTTGAGAGGAAAATCATTTTTCGTCAAATATGTAGCTGGACTTATAGTAAGGAAAATATTGCATTTTTCGCAATACTCAAAAAATATATTTTTGGCCTCTCATCCCCTCAAAACATGTTCGATTAGATGAAATTTGACGCAGTCTACTTCTGAATCGCATCATTTTAGAGCACTCCCGATTTTTTATATCATAGATTGGACCTTTGACGATACTTTCTCAGAAAATTGAATGAATACTTCCATTATTTTGGTCTGTACTATTTTTTTTATGAAGGCATGTTTTCTTTTAACTTAAATGCTCTCCTAATATTTGAAACATTTATCTTATCGAAACATGGACAACACCAGTCGATTTGTGGTATCAAAGAACTCTTATTCTAATAATTCCAGTATTTTTTGAGAGGAAAAACATTTTTCGTCAAATATGTAGCTGGACTACAGTAAGGAAAATATTGCATTTTTCGCAATACTCCAAAAATATATTTTTAGCCTATCATCATCTCTAAACATGTTCGATTAGATGAACTTTCATCTAAAATCGATAGGTGACTTTGTTAATGCCCTAATTCTATCAATTTTTGAATAACTATGGATATTTGATTTTACCCTCTTCATTGGATACTCCAAGTTTGACGCACTCTACTTCTGAATCGCATCATTTTAAAGCACTCCCGATTCTTTATATCATAGATTGGACCTTTGACGATACTTTCTCAGAAAATAGAATGAATACTTCTATTATTTTGGTATGCAATATTTTTTATATGAAGGCATGTTTTCTTTTAAATTAAATGCTCTCCTAATATTTGAAACATTCATCTTATCGAAAAATGGACAACACCAGTCGATTTGTCGTATCAAAGAACCCTTATTCTCATTATTTCACTATTTTTTTAGAGGAAAAAAATTTTTCGTCAAATATGTATCTGGACTATAGCAAGGAAAATATTGTATTTTCCGCAATACTCCAAAAATATATTTTTGGCCTATCATCCTCTCGAAACATGTTCGATTAGATGAAATTTCATCTAAAATCGATAGGTGACTTTGTTAATGCCCTAATTCTATCAATTTTTGAATAACTATGGATATTTGATTTTACCCTCTTCATTGGATACTCCAAGTTTGACGCACTCTACTTCTGAATCGCATCATTTTAAAGCACTCCCGATTTTTTATATCATAGATTGGACCTTTGACGATACTTTCTCAGAAAATTGAATGAATACTTTTATTATTTTGGTATGCAACATTTTTTATATGAAGGCATGTTTTCTTTTAAATTAAATGCTCTCCTAATATTTGAAACATTCATCTTATCGAAAAATGGACAACACCAGTCGATTTGTCGTATCAAAGAACCCTTATTCTCATAATTTCAGTATTTTTTTAGAGGAAAATCATTTTTCGTCAAATATGTAGCTGGACCATAGTAAGGAAAATATTGTATTTTTCGCAATACTCCAAAAATATATTTTTGGCCTATCATCCTCTCGAAACATGTTCGATTAGATGAAATTTCATCTAAAATCGATAGGTGACTTTGTTAATGCCCTAATTCTATCAATTTTTGAATAACTATGGATATTTGATTTTACCCTCTTCATTGGATACTCCAAGTTTTACGCACTCTACTTCTGAATCGCATCATTTTAGAGCACTCCCGATTTTTTATATCATAGATTGGACCTTCGACGATACTTTCTCAGAAAATTGAATGAATACTTCCATTATTTTGGTCTGTACTATTTTTTTTATGAAGGCATGTTTTCTTTTAACTTAAATGCTCTCCTAATATTTGAAACATTTATCTTATCGAAACATGGACAACACCAGTCGATTTGTGGTATCAAAGAACCCTTATTCTAACAATTCCAGTATTTTTTGAGAGGAAAAACATTTTTCGTCAAATATGTAGCTGGACTTATAGTAAGGAAAATATTGCATTTTTCGCAATACTCAAAAAATATATTTTTGGCCTCTCATCCCCTCAAAACATGTTCGATTAGATGAAATTTGACGCACTCTACTTCTGAATCGCATCATTTTAGAGCACTCCCGATTTTTCATATCATAGATTGGACCTTTGACGATACTTTCTCAGAAAATTGAATGAATACTTCCATTATTTTGGTCTGTACTATTTTTTTTATGAAGGCATGTTTTCTTTTAACTTAAATGCTCTCCTAATATTTGAAACATTTATCTTATCGAAATATGGACAACACCAGTCGATTTGTGGTATCAAAGAACCCTTATTCTAAAAATTCCATTATTTTTTGAGAGGAAAAACATTTTTCGTCAAATATGTAGCTGGACTACAGTAAGGAAAATATTGCATTTTTCGCAATACTCCAAAAATATATTTTTAGCCTATCATCATCTCTAAACATGTTCGATTAGATGAACTTTCATCTAAAATCGATAGGTGACTTTGTTAATGCCCTAATTCTATCAATTTTTGAATAACTATGGATATTTGATTTTACCCTCTTCATTGGATACTCCAAGTTTGACGCACTCTACTTCTGAATCGCATCATTTTAAAGCACTCCCGATTCTTTATATCATAGATTGGACCTTTGACGATACTTCCTCAGAAAATTGAATGAATACTTCCATTATTTTGGTCTGTACTATTTTTTATATGAAGGCATGTTTTCTTTTAACTTAAATGCTCTCCTAATATTTGAAACATGTATCATATCGAAAAATGGACAACACCAGTCGATTTGTCGTATCAAAGAACACTTATTCTCATGATTTCAGTATTTTTTGAGAGGAAAAACATTTTTCGTCAAATATGTAGCTGCACTATAGTAAGGAAAATATTGCATTTTTCGCAATACTCCAAAAATATATTGTGGGCCTATCATTATCTCGAAACATGTGCGATTAGATGAACTTTCATCTAAAATCGATAGGTGACTTTGTTAATCCCCTAATTCTATCAATTTTTGAATAACTATGGATATTTGATTTCACCCTCTTCATTGGATACTCCAAGTTTGACGCACTCTACTTCTGAATCGCATCATTTTAGAGCACTCCCGATTTTTTATATCATAGATTGGACCTTTGACGATACATTCTCAGAAAATTGAATGAATACTTCCATTATTTTGGTCTGTACTATTTTTTATACAAAGGCATGTTTTCTTTTAACTTAAATGCTCTCCTAATATTTGAAACATTTATCTTATCGAAAAATGGACAACACCAGTCGATTTGTCGTATCAAAGAACCCTTATTCTCATGATTTCAGTATTTTTTGAGAGGAAAAACATTTTTCGTCAAATATGTAGCTGGACTATAGTAAGGAAAATATTCCATTTTTCGCAATACTCCAAAAATATATTTTTGGCCTATCATCATCTCGAAACATGTGCGATTAGATGAACTTTCATCTAAAATCGATAGGTGACTTTATTAATGCCCTAATTCTATCAATTTTTGAATAACTATGGATATTTGATTTCACCCTCTTCATTGGATACTCCAAGTTTGACGCACTCTACTTCTGAATAGCATCATTTTAGAGCACTCTCGATTTTTTATATCATAGATTGGACCTTTGACGATACATTCTCAGAAAATTGAATGAATACTTCCATTATTTTAGTCTGTACTATTTTTTATACAAAGGCATGTTTTCTTTTAACTTAAATGCTCTCCTAATATTTGAAACATTTATCTTATCGAAAAATGGACAACACCAGTCGATTTGTCGTATCAAAGAACCCTTATTCTCATGATTTCAGTATTTTTTGAGAGGAAAAACATTTTTCGTCAAATATGTAGCTGGACTATAGTAAGGAAAATATTGCATTTTTCGCAATACTCCAAAAATATATTTTTGGCCTATCATCCTCTCGAAACATGTTCGATTAGATGAAATTTCATTTAAAATCGATAGGTGACTTTGTTAATGCCCTAATTCTATCAATTTTTGAATAACTATGGATATTTGATTTTACCCTCTTCATTGGATACTCCAAGTTTGACGCACTCTACTTCTGAATCGCATCATTTTAGAGCACTCCCGAGTTTTTATATCATAGATTGGACCTTTGACGATACTTTCTCAGAAAATTGAATGAATACTTCTATTATTTTGGTATGCAACATTTTTTATATGAAGGCATGTTTTCATTTAAATTAAATGCTCTCCTAATATTTGAAACATTTATCTTATCGAAAAATGGACAACACCAGTCGATTTGTCGTATCAAAGAACCCTCATTCTCATAATTTCAGTATTTTTTGAGAGGAAAAACATTTTTCGTCAAATATGTAGCTGGACTATAGTAAGGAAAATATTGCATTTTTCGCAATACTCCAAAAATATATTTTTGGCCTATCATCCTCTCGAAACATGTTCGATTAGATGAAATTTCATCTAAAATCGATAGGTGACTTTGTTAATGCCCTAATTCTATCAATTTTTGAATAACTATGGATATTTGATTTTACCCTCTTCATTGGATACTCCAAGTTTGACGCACTCTACTTCTGAATCGCATCATTTTAAAGCACTCCCGATTTTTTATATCATAGATTGGACCTTTGACGATACTTTCTCAGAAAATTGAATGAATACTTTTATTATTTTGGTATGCAACATTTTTTATATGAAGGCATGTTTTCTTTTAAATTAAATGCTCTCCTAATATTTGAAACATTCATCTTATCGAAAAATGGACAACACCAGTCGATTTGTCGTATCAAAGAACCCTTATTCTCATAATTTCAGTATTTTTTTAGAGGAAAATCATTTTTCGTCAAATATGTAGCTGGACCATAGTAAGGAAAATATTGTATTTTTCGCAATACTCCAAAAATATATTTTTGGCCTATCATCCTCTCGAAACATGTTCGATTAGATGAAATTTCATCTAAAATCGATAGGTGACTTTGTTAATGCCCTAATTCTATCAATTTTTGAATAACTATGGATATTTGATTTTACCCTCTTCATTGGATACTCCAAGTTTTACGCACTCTACTTCTGAATCGCATCATTTTAGAGCACTCCCGATTTTTTATATCATAGATTGGACCTTCGACGATACTTTCTCAGAAAATTGAATGAATACTTCCATTATTTTGGTCTGTACTATTTTTTTTATGAAGGCATGTTTTCTTTTAACTTAAATGCTCTCCTAATATTTGAAACATTTATCTTATCGAAACATGGACAACACCAGTCGATTTGTGGTATCAAAGAACCCTTATTCTAACAATTCCAGTATTTTTTGAGAGGAAAAACATTTTTCGTCAAATATGTAGCTGGACTTATAGTAAGGAAAATATTGCATTTTTCGCAATACTCAAAAAATATATTTTTGGCCTCTCATCCCCTCAAAACATGTTCGATTAGATGAAATTTGACGCACTCTACTTCTGAATCGCATCATTTTAGAGCACTCCCGATTTTTCATATCATAGATTGGACCTTTGACGATACTTTCTCAGAAAATTGAATGAATACTTCCATTATTTTGGTCTGTACTATTTTTTTTATGAAGGCATGTTTTCTTTTAACTTAAATGCTCTCCTAATATTTGAAACATTTATCTTATCGAAATATGGACAACACCAGTCGATTTGTGGTATCAAAGAACCCTTATTCTAATAATTCCATTATTTTTTGAGAGGAAAAACATTTTTCGTCAAATATGTAGCTGGACTACAGTAAGGAAAATATTGCATTTTTCGCAATACTCCAAAAATATATTTTTAGCCTATCATCATCTCTAAACATGTTCGATTAGATGAACTTTCATCTAAAATCGATAGGTGACTTTGTTAATGCCCTAATTCTATCAATTTTTGAATAACTATGGATATTTGATTTTACCCTCTTCATTGGATACTCCAAGTTTGACGCACTCTACTTCTGAATCGCATCATTTTAAAGCACTCCCGATTCTTTATATCATAGATTGGACCTTTGACGATACTTCCTCAGAAAATTGAATGAATACTTCCATTATTTTGGTCTGTACTATTTTTTATATGAAGGCATGTTTTCTTTTAACTTAAATGCTCTCCTAATATTTGAAACATGTATCATATCGAAAAATGGACAACACCAGTCGATTTGTCGTATCAAAGAACACTTATTCTCATGATTTCAGTATTTTTTGAGAGGAAAAACATTTTTCGTCAAATATGTAGCTGCACTATAGTAAGGAAAATATTGCATTTTTCGCAATACTCCAAAAATATATTTTGGGCCTATCATTATCTCGAAACATGTGCGATTAGATGAACTTTCATCTAAAATCGATAGGTGACTTTGTTAATGCCCTAATTCTATCAATTTTTGAATAACTATGGATATTTGATTTCACCCTCTTCATTGGATACTCCAAGTTTGACGCACTCTACTTCTGAATCGCATCATTTTAGAGCACTCCCGATTTTTTATATCATAGATTGGACCTTTGACGATACATTCTCAGAAAATTGAATGAATACTTCCATTATTTTGGTCTGTACTATTTTTTATACAAAGGCATGTTTTCTTTTAACTTAAATGCTCTCCTAATATTTGAAACATTTATCTTATCGAAAAATGGACAACACCAGTCGATTTGTCGTATCAAAGAACCCTTATTCTCATGATTTCAGTATTTTTTGAGAGGAAAAACATTTTTCGTCAAATATGTAGCTGGACTATAGTAAGGAAAATATTCCATTTTTCGCAATACTCCAAAAATATATTTTTGGCCTATCATCATCTCGAAACATGTGCGATTAGATGAACTTTCATCTAAAATCGATAGCTGACTTTATTAATGCCCTAATTCTATCAATTTTTGAATAACTATGGATATTTGATTTCACCCTCTTCATTGGATACTCCAAGTTTGACGCACTCTACTTCTGAATAGCATCATTTTAGAGCACTCTCGATTTTTTATATCATAGATTGGACCTTTGACGATACATTCTCAGAAAATTGAATGAATACTTCCATTATTTTAGTCTGTACTATTTTTTATACAAAGGCATGTTTTCTTTTAACTTAAATGCTCTCCTAATATTTGAAACATTTATCTTATCGAAAAATGGACAACACCAGTCGATTTGTCGTATCAAAGAACCCTTATTCTCATGATTTCAGTATTTTTTGAGAGGAAAAACATTTTTCGTCAAATATGTAGCTGGACTATAGTAAGGAAAATATTGCATTTTTCGCAATACTCCAAAAATATATTTTTGGCCTATCATCCTCTCGAAACATGTTCGATTAGATGAAATTTCATTTAAAATCGATAGGTGACTTTGTTAATGCCCTAATTCTATCAATTTTTGAATAACTATGGATATTTGATTTTACCCTCTTCATTGGATCCTCCAAGTTTGACGCACTCTACTTCTGAATCGCATCATTTTAGAGCACTCCCGAGTTTTTATATCATAGATTGGACCTTTGACGATACTTTCTCAGAAAATTGAATGAATACTTCTATTATTTTGGTATGCAACATTTTTTATATGAAGGCATGTTTTCATTTAAATTAAATGCTCTCCTAATATTTGAAACATTTATCTTATCGAAAAATGGACAACACCAGTCGATTTGTCGTATCAAAGAACCCTCATTCTCATAATTTCAGTATTTTTTGAGAGGAAAAACAATTTTCGTCAAATATGTAGCTGGACTATAGTAAGGAAAATATTGTATTTTTCGCAATACTCCAAAAATATATTTTTGGCCTATCATCCTCTCGAAACATGTTCGATTAGATGAAATTTCATCTAAAATCGATAGGTGACTTTGTTAATGCCCTAATTCTATCAATTTTTGAATAACTATGGATATTTGATTTTACCCTCTTCATTGGATACTCCAAGTTTTACGCACTCTACTTCTGAATCGCATCATTTTAGAGCACTCCCGATTTTTTATATCATAGATTGGACCTTTGACGATACTTTCTCAGAAAATTGAATGAATACTTCCATTATTTTGGTCTGTACTATTTTTTTTATGAAGGCATGTTTTCTTTTAACTTAAATGCTCTCCTAATATTTGAAACATTTATCTTATCGAAACATGGACAACACCAGTCGATTTGTGGTATCAAAGAACTCTTATTCTAATAATTCCAGTATTTTTTGAGAGGAAAAACATTTTTCGTCAAATATGTAGCTGGACTACAGTAAGGAAAATATTGCATTTTTCGCAATACTCCAAAAATATATTTTTAGCCTATCATCATCTCTAAACATGTTCGATTAGATGAACTTTCATCTAAAATCGATAGGTGACTTTGTTAATGCCCTAATTCTATCAATTTTTGAATAACTATGGATATTTGATTTTACCCTCTTCATTGGATACTCCAAGTTTGACGCACTCTACTTCTGAATCGCATCATTTTAAAGCACTCCCGATTCTTTATATCATAGATTGGACCTTTGACGATACTTTCTCAGAAAATTGAATGAATACTTCTATTATTTTGGTATGCAATATTTTTTTTATGAAGGCATGTTTTCTTTTAAATTAAATGCTCTCCTAATATTTGAAACATTCATCTTATCGAAAAAGGGACAACACCAGTCGATTTGTCGTATCAAAGAACCCTTATTCTCATAATTTCACTATTTTTTTAGAGGAAAAAAATTTTTCGTCAAATATGTATCTGGACTATAGTAAGGAAAATATTGTATTTTCCGCAATACTCCAAAAATATATTTTTGGCCTATCATCCTCTCGAAACATGTTCGATTAGATGAAATTTCATCTAAAATCGATAGGTGACTTTGTTAATGCCCTAATTCTATCAATTTTTGAATAACTATGGATATTTGATTTTACCCTCTTCATTGGATACTCCAAGTTTGACGCACTCTACTTCTGAATCGCATCATTTTAAAGCACTCCCGATTTTTTATATCATAGATTGGACCTTTGACGATACTTTCTCAGAAAATTGAATGAATACTTTTATTATTTTGGTATGCAACATTTTTTATATGAAGGCATGTTTTCTTTTAAATTAAATGCTCTCCTAATATTTGAAACATTCATCTTATCGAAAAATGGACAACACCAGTCGATTTGTCGTATCAAAGAACCCTTATTCTCATAATTTCAGTATTTTTTTAGAGGAAAATCATTTTTCGTCAAATATGTAGCTGGACCATAGTAAGGAAAATATTGTATTTTTCGCAATACTCCAAAAATATATTTTTGGCCTATCATCCTCTCGAAACATGTTCGATTAGATGAAATTTCATCTGAAATCGATAGGTGACTTTGTTAATGCCCTAATTCTATCAATTTTTGAATAACTATGGATATTTGATTTTACCCTCTTCATTGGATACTCCAAGTTTTACGCACTCTACTTCTGAATCGCATCATTTTAGAGCACTCCCGATTTTTTATATCATAGATTGGACCTTCGACGATACTTTCTCAGAAAATTGAATGAATACTTCCATTGTTTTGGTCTGTACTATTTTTTTTATGAAGGCATGTTTTCTTTTAACTTAAATGCTCTCCTAATATTTGAAACATTTATCTTATCGAAACATGGACAACACCAGTCGATTTGTGGTATCAAAGAACCCTTATTCTAACAATTCCAGTATTTTTTGAGAGGAAAAACATTTTTCGTCAAATATGTAGCTGGACTTATAGTAAGGAAAATATTGCATTTTTCGCAATACTCAAAAAATATATTTTTGGCCTCTCATCCCCTCAAAACATGTTCGATTAGATGAAATTTGACGCACTCTACTTCTGAATCGCATCATTTTAGAGCACTCCCGATTTTTTATATCATAGATTGGACCTTTGACGATACTTTCTCAGAAAATTGAATTAATACTTCCATTATTTTGGTCTGTACTATTTTTTTTATGAAGGCATGTTTTCTTTTAACTTAAATGCTCTCCTAATATTTGAAACATTTATCTTATCGAAACATGGACAACACCAGTCGATTTGTGGTATCAAAGAACCCTTTTTCTAATAATTCCATTATTTTTTGAGAGGAAAAACATTTTTCGTCAAATATGTAGCTGGACTACAGTAAGGAAAATATTGCATTTTTCGCAATACTCCAAAAATATATTTTTAGCCTATCATCATCTCTAAACATGTTCGATTAGATGAACTTTCATCTAAAATCGATAGGTGACTTTGTTAATGCCCTAATTCTATCAATTTTTGAATAACTATGGATATTTGATTTTACCCTCTTCATTGGATACTCCAAGTTTGACGCACTCTACTTCTGAATCGCATCATTTTAAAGCACTCCCGATTCTTTATATCATAGATTGGACCTTTGACGATACTTTCTCAGAAAATTGAATGAATACTTCTATTATTTTGGTATGCAATATTTTTTATATGAAGGCATGTTTTCTTTTAAATTAAATGCTCTCCTAATATTTGAAACATTCATCTTATCGAAAAATGGACAACACCAGTCGATTTGTCGTATCAAAGAACCCTTATTCTCATAATTTCAGTATTTTTTTAGAGGAAAAAAATTTTTCGTCGAATATGTATCTGGACTATAGTAAGGAAAATATTGTATTTTTCGCAATACTCCAAAAATATATTTTTGGCCTATCATCCTCTCGAAACATGTTCGATTAGATGAAATTTCATCTAAAATCGATAGGTGACTTTGTTAATGCCCTAATTCTATCAATTTTTGGATAACTATGGATATTTGATTTTACCCTCTTCATTGGATACTCCAAGTTTGACGCACTCTACTTCTGAATCGCATCATTTTAGAGCACTCACGATTTTTTATATCATAGATTGGACCTTTGACGATACTGTCTCAGAAAATTGAATGAATACTTCCAATATTTTGGTCTGTACTATTTTTTATATGAAGGCATGTTTTCTTTTAACTTAAATGCTCTCCTAATATTTGAAACATTTATCTTATAGAAAAACGGACAACACCAGCCGATTTGTCGAATCAAAGAACCCTTATTTTCATAATTTCAGTATTTTTTGAGAGGAAAAACATTTTTCGTCAAATATGTAGCTGGACTATAGTAAGGAAAATATTGCATTTCTCGCAATACTCCAAAAATATATTTTTGGCCTATCATCCTCTCGAAACATGTTCGATTAGATGAAATTTCATTTAAAATCGATAGGTGACTTTGTTAATGCCCTAATTCTATCAATTTCTGAATAACTATGTATATTTGATTTTACCCTCTTCATTGGATACTCCAAGTTTGACGCACTCTACTTCTGAATCGCATCATTTTAGAGCACTCCCGAGTTTTCATATCATAGATTGGACCTTTGACGATACTTTCTCAGAAAATTGAATGAATACTTCCATTATTATGGTCTGTACTATTTTTTATATGAAGGCATGTTTTCTTTTAACTTAAATGCTCTCCTAATATTTGAAACATTTATCTTATCGGAAAATGGACAACACCAGTCGATTTGTGGTATCAAAGAACCCTTATTCTAATAATTTTAGTATTTTTTGAGAGGAAAAACATTTTTCGTCAAATATGTAGCTGGACTATAGTAAGGAAAATATTTCATTTTTCGCAATACTCCAAAAATATATTTTTGGCCTATCATCATCTCGAAACACGTTCGATTAGATGAAATTTCATCTAAAATCGATAGGTGACTTTGTTAATGCCCTAATTCTATCAATTTTTGAATAACTATGGATATTTGATTTTACCCTCTTCATTGGATACTCCAAGTTTGACGCACTCTACTTCTGAATCGCATAATTTTAGAGCACTCCCAACTTTTTATATAATAGATTGGACCTTTGACGATACTTTCTCAGAAAATTGGATGAATACTTCTATTATTTTGGTATGCAACAATTTTTATATGAAGGCATGTTTTCTTTTAAATTAAATGCTCTCCTAATATTTGAAGCATTTATCTTATCGTAAAATGGACAACACCAGTCGATTTGTCGTATCAAAGAACCCTTATTCTCATAATTTGAGTATTTTTTGAGAGGAAAAACATTTTTCGTCAAATATGTAGCTGGAAAATATTGCATTTTTCGCAATACTCCCAAAATATATTTTTGGCCTATCATCCTCTCGAAACATGTTCGATTAGATGAAATTTCATTTAAAATCGATAGGTGACTTTGTTAATGCCCTAATTCTATCAATTTTTGAATAACTATGGATATTTGATTTTACCCTCTTCATTGGATACTCCAAGTTTGACGCACTCTACTTCTGAATCGCACCATTTTAGAGCACTCCCGATTCTTTTTATCATAGATTGGACCTTTGACGATACTTTCTCAGAAAATTGAATAAATACTTCCATTATTTTGGTCTGTACTATTTTTTATACGAAGGCATGTTTTCTTTTAACTTAAATGCTCTCCTAATATTTGAAACATTTATCTTATCGGAAAATGGACAACACCAGTCGATTTGTGGTATCAAAGAACCCTTATTCTAATAATTTTAGTATTTTTTGAGAGGAAAAACATTTTTCGTCAAATATGTAGCTGGACTATAGTAAGGAAAATATTGCATTTTTCGCAATACTCCCAAAATATATTTTTGGACTATCATCCTCTCGAAACATGTTCGATTAGATGAAATTTCCTCTTGAATCGATAGGTGACTTTGTTAAAGCCCTAATTCTATCAATTTTTGAATAACTATGGATATTTGATTTTACCCTCTTCATTGGATACTCCAAGTTTGACGCACTCTACTTCTGAATCGCATCATTTTAGAGCACTTCCGATTTTTTATATCATAGATTGGACCTTTGACGATACATTCTCAGAAAATTGAATGAATACTTCCATTATTTTGGTCTGTACTATTTTTTATATGAAGGCATGTTTTCATTTAACTTAAATGCTCTCCTAATATTTGAAACATTTATCTTATCGAAAAATGGACAACACCAGTCGAATCGTCGTATCAAAGAACCCTTATCCTCATAATTTCAGTATTTTTTGAGAGGAAAAACATTTTTCGTCAAATATGTAGCTGGACTATAGTAAGGAAAATATTGCATTTTTCGCTATACTCCAAAAATATATTTTTGGCCTATCATCCTCTCGAAACATGTTCGATTAGATGAAATTCCATCTATAATCGATAGGTGACTTTGTTAATGCCCTAATTCTATCAATTTTTGAATAACTATGGATATTTGATTTTACCCTCTTCATTGGATACTCCAAGTTTGACGCACTCTACTTCTGAATCGCATCATTTTAGAGCACTCCCGAGTTTTCATATCATAGATTGGACCTTTGACGATACATTCTCAGAAAATTGAATGAATACTTCCATTATTTTGGTCTGTACTATTTTTTATACAAAGGCATGTTTTCTTTTAACTTAAATGCTCTCCTAATATTTGAAACATTTATCTTATCGAAAAATGGACAACACCAGTCGATTTGTCGTATCAAAGAACCATTATTCTCATGATTTCAGTATTTTTTGAGAAGAAAAACATTTTTCGTCAAATATGTAGCTGGACTGTAAGGAAAATATTGCATTTTTCGCAATACTCCAAAAATATATTTTTGGCCTATCATCATCTCGAAACATGTGCGATTAGATGAACTTTCATCTAAAATCGATAGGTGACTTTGTTAATGCCCTAATTCTATCAATTTTTGAATAACTATGGATATTTGATTTACCCTCTTCATTGGATACTCCAAGTTTGACGCACTCTACTTCTGAATCGCATCATTTTAGAGCACTCCCGATTTTTTAAATCATAGATTGGACCTTTGACGATACATTCTCAGAAAATTGAATGAATACTTCCGTTATTTTGGTCTGTACTATTTTTTATATGAAGGCATGTTTTCTTTTAACTTAAATGCTCTCCTAATATTTGAAACATTTATCTTATCGAAAAATGGACAACACCAGTCGATTTGTCGTATCAAAGAACCCTTATTCTCCTAATTTCAGTATTTTTTGAGAGGAAAAACATTTTTCGTCAAATATGTAGCTGGATTATAGTAAGGAAAATATTGCATTTTTCGCAATACTCCAAAAATATATTTTTGGCCTATCATCATCTCGAAACATGTTCGATTAGATGAAATTTCATCTAAAATCGATAGGTGACTTTGTTAATGCCCTAATTCTATCAATTTTTGAATAACTATGGATATTTGATTTTACCCTCTTCATTGGATACTCCAAGTTTGACGCACTCTACTTCTGAATCGCATCATTTTAGAGCACTCCCGAGTTTTCATATCATAGATTGGACCTTTGACGATACTTTCTCAGAAAATTGAATGAATACTTCCATTATTTTGGTCTGTACTATTTTTTATATGAAGGCATGTTTTCTTTTAACTTAAATGCTCTCCTAATATTTGAAACATTCATCTTATCGAAAAATGGACAACATCAGTCGATTTGTCGTATCAAAGAACCCTCATTCTCATAATTTCAGTATTTTTTGAGAGGAAAAACATTTTTCGTCAAATATGTAAGGAAAATATTGCATTTTTTGCAATACTCCCAAAATATATTTTTGGCCTATCATTCTCTCGAAACATGTTCGATTAGATGAAATTTCATTCAAAATCGATAGGTGACTTTGTTAATGCCCTAATTCTATCAATTTTTGAATAATTATGGATATTTGATTTTACCCTCTTCATTGGATACTCCAAGTTTGACGCACTCTACTTCTGAATCGCATCATTTTAGAGCACTCCCGAGTTTTCATATCATAGATTGGACCTTTGACGATACTTTCTCAGAAAATTGAATGAATACTTCCATTATTTTGGTCTGTACTATTTTTTATATGAAGGCATGTTTTCTTTTAACTTAAATGCTCTCCTAATATTTGAAACATTTATCTTATCGAAAAATGGACAACACCAGTCGATTTGTCGTATCAAAGAACCCTTATTCTCATGATTTCAGTATTTTTTGAGAGGAAAAACATTTTTCGTCAAATATGTAGTAAGGAAAATATTGCATTTTTCGCAATACTCCAAAAATATATTTTGGGCCTATCATTATCTCGAAACATGTGCGATTAGATGAACTTTCATCTAAAATCGATAGGTGACTTTGTTAATGCCCTAATTCTATCAATTTTTGAATAACTATGGATATTTGATTTCACCCTCTTCATTGGATACTCCAAGTTTGACGCACTCTACTTCTGAATCGCATCATTTTAGAGCACTCCCGATTTTTTATATCATAGATTGGACCTTTGAAGATACATTCTCAGAAAATTGAATGAATACTTCCATTATTTTGGTCTGTACTATTTTTTATACAAAGGCATGTTTTCTTTTAACTTAAATGCTCTCCTAATATTTGAAACATTTATCTTATCGAAAAATGGACAACACCAGTCGATTTGTCGTATCAAAGAACCCTTATTCTCATGATTTCAGTATTTTTTGAGAGGAAAAACATTTTTCGTCAAATATGTAGCTGGACTATAGTAAGGAAAATATTCCATTTTTCGCAATACTCCAAAAATATATTTTTGGCCTAGCATCATCTCGAAACATGTGCGATTAGATGAACTTTCATCTAAAATCGATAGGTGTCTTTGTTAATGCCCTAATTCTATCAATTTTTGAATAACTATGGATATTTGATTTTACCCTCTTCATTGGATACTCCAAGTTTTACGCACTCTTTTTCTGAATCGCATCATTTTAGAGCACTCCCGATTTTTTATATCATAGATTGGACCTTTGACGATACTTTCTCAGAAAATTGAATGAATACTTCTATTATTTTGGTATGCAACATTTTTTATATGAAGGCATGTTTTCATTTAAATTAAATGCTCTCCTAATATTTGAAACATTTATCTTATCGAAAAATGGACAACACCAGTCGATTTGTCGTATCAAAGAACCCTCATTCTCATAATTTCAGTATTTTTTGAGAGGAAAAACATTTTTCGTCAAATATGTAGCTGGACTATAGTAAGGAAAATATTGCATTTTTCGCAATACTCCAAAAATATATTTTGGGCCTATCATTATCTCGAAACATGTGCGATTAGATGAACTTTCATCTAAAATCGATAGGTGACTTTGTTAATGCCCTAATTCTATCAATTTTTGAATAACTATGGATATTTGATTTCACCCTCTTCATAGGATACTCCAAGTTTGACGCACTCTACTTCTGAATCGCATCATTTTAGAGCACTCCCGAGTTTTCATATCATAGATTGGACCTTTGACGATACTTTCTCAGAAAATTGAATGAATACTTCCATTATTTTGGTCTGTACTATTTTTTATATGAAGGCATGTTTTCTTTTAACTTAAATGCTCTCCTAATATTTGAAACATTTATCTTATCGAAAAATGGACAACACCAGTCGATTTGTCGTATCAAAGAACCCTTATTCTCATGATTTCAGTATTTTTTGAGAGGAAAAACATTTTTCGTCAAATATGTAGTAAGGAAAATATTGCATTTTTCGCAATACTCCAAAAATATATTTTTGGCCTATCATCATCTCGAAACATGTGCGATTAGATGAACTTTCATCTAAAATCGATAGATGACTTTGTTAATGCCCTAATTCTATCAATTTTTGAATAACTATGGATATTTGATTTTACCCTCTTCATTGGATACTCCAAGTTTGACGCACTCTACTTCTGAATCGCATCATTTTAAAGCACTCCCGATTTTTTATATCATAGATTGGACCTTTGACGATACTTTCTCAGAAAATTGAATGAATACTTTTATTATTTTGGTATGCAACATTTTTTATATGAAGGCATGTTTTCTTTTAAATTAAATGCTCTCCTAATATTTGAAACATTCATCTTATCGAAAAATGGACAACACCAGTCGATTTGTCGTATCAAAGAACCCTTATTCTCATAATTTCAGTATTTTTTTAGAGGAAAATCATTTTTCGTCAAATATGTAGCTGGACCATAGTAAGGAAAATATTGTATTTTTCGCAATACTCCAAAAATATATTTTTGGCCTATCATCCTCTCGAAACATGTTCGATTAGATGAAATTTCATCTGAAATCGATAGGTGACTTTGTTAATGCCCTAATTCTATCAATTTTTGAATAACTATGGATATTTGATTTTACCCTCTTCATTGGATACTCCAAGTTTTACGCACTCTACTTCTGAATCGCATCATTTTAGAGCACTCCCGATTTTTTATATCATAGATTGGACCTTCGACGATACTTTCTCAGAAAATTGAATGAATACTTCCATTGTTTTGGTCTGTACTATTTTTTTTATGAAGGCATGTTTTCTTTTAACTTAAATGCTCTCCTAATATTTGAAACATTTATCTTATCGAAACATGGACAACACCAGTCGATTTGTGGTATCAAAGAACCCTTATTCTAACAATTCCAGTATTTTTTGAGAGGAAAAACATTTTTCGTCAAATATGTAGCTGGACTTATAGTAAGGAAAATATTGCATTTTTCGCAATACTCAAAAAATATATTTTTGGCCTCTCATCCCCTCAAAACATGTTCGATTAGATGAAATTTGACGCACTCTACTTCTGAATCGCATCATTTTAGAGCACTCCCGATTTTTTATATCATAGATTGGACCTTTGACGATACTTTCTCAGAAAATTGAATTAATACTTCCATTATTTTGGTCTGTACTATTTTTTTTATGAAGGCATGTTTTCTTTTAACTTAAATGCTCTCCTAATATTTGAAACATTTATCTTATCGAAACATGGACAACACCAGTCGATTTGTGGTATCAAAGAACCCTTATTCTAATAATTCCATTATTTTTTGAGAGGAAAAACATTTTTCGTCAAATATGTAGCTGGACTACAGTAAGGAAAATATTGCATTTTTCGCAATACTCCAAAAATATATTTTTAGCCTATCATCATCTCTAAACATGTTCGATTAGATGAACTTTCATCTAAAATCGATAGGTGACTTTGTTAATGCCCTAATTCTATCAATTTTTGAATAACTATGGATATTTGATTTTACCCTCTTCATTGGATACTCCAAGTTTGACGCACTCTACTTCTGAATCGCATCATTTTAAAGCACTCCCGATTCTTTATATCATAGATTGGACCTTTGACGATACTTTCTCAGAAAATTGAATGAATACTTCTATTATTTTGGTATGCAATATTTTTTATATGAAGGCATGTTTTCTTTTAAATTAAATGCTCTCCTAATATTTGAAACATTCATCTTATCGAAAAATGGACAACACCAGTCGATTTGTCGTATCAAAGAACCCTTATTCTCATAATTTCAGTATTTTTTTAGAGGAAAAAAATTTTTCGTCAAATATGTATCTGGACTATAGTAAGGAAAATATTGTATTTTTCGCAATACTCCAAAAATATATTTTTGGCCTATCATCCTCTCGAAACATGTTCGATTAGATGAAATTCCATCTAAAATCGATAGGTGACTTTGTTAATGCCCTAATTCTATCAATTTTTGGATAACTATGGATATTTGATTTTACCCTCTTCATTGGATACTCCAAGTTTGACGCACTCTACTTCTGAATCGCATCATTTTAGAGCACTCACGATTTTTTATATCATAGATTGGACCTTTGACGATACTGTCTCAGAAAATTGAATGAATACTTCCAATATTTTGGTCTGTACTATTTTTTATATGAAGGCATGTTTTCTTTTAACTTAAATGCTCTCCTAATATTTGAAACATTTATCTTATAGAAAAACGGACAACACCAGCCGATTTGTCGAATCAAAGAACCCTTATTTTCATAATTTCAGTATTTTTTGAGAGGAAAAACATTTTTCGTCAAATATGTAGCTGGACTATAGTAAGGAAAATATTGCATTTCTCGCAATACTCCAAAAATATATTTTTGGCCTATCATCCTCTCGAAACATGTTCGATTAGATGAAATTTCATTTAAAATCGATAGGTGACTTTGTTAATGCCCTAATTCTATCAATTTCTGAATAACTATGTATATTTGATTTTACCCTCTTCATTGGATACTCCAAGTTTGACGCACTCTACTTCTGAATCGCATCATTTTAGAGCACTCCCGAGTTTTCATATCATAGATTGGACCTTTGACGATACTTTCTCAGAAAATTGAATGAATACTTCCATTATTTTGGTCTGTACTATTTTTTATATGAAGGCATGTTTTCTTTTAACTTAAATGCTCTCCTAATATTTGAAACATTTATCTTATCGGAAAATGGACAACACCAGTCGATTTGTGGTATCAAAGAACCCTTATTCTAATAATTTTAGTATTTTTTGAGAGGAAAAACATTTTTCGTCAAATATGTAGCTGGACTATAGTAAGGAAAATATTTCATTTTTCGCAATACTCCAAAAATATATTTTTGGCCTATCATCATCTCGAAACACGTTCGATTAGATGAAATTTCATCTAAAATCGATAGGTGACTTTGTTAATGCCCTAATTCTATCAATTTTTGAATAACTATGGATATTTGATTTTACCCTCTTCATTGGATACTCCAAGTTTGACGCACTCTACTTCTGAATCGCATAATTTTAGAGCACTCCCAACTTTTTATATAATAGATTGGACCTTTGACGATACTTTCTCAGAAAATTGGATGAATACTTCTATTATTTTGGTATGCAACAATTTTTATATGAAGGCATGTTTTCTTTTAAATTAAATGCTCTCCTAATATTTGAAGCATTTATCTTATCGTAAAATGGACAACACCAGTCGATTTGTCGTATCAAAGAACCCTTATTCTCATAATTTGAGTATTTTTTGAGAGGAAAAACATTTTTCGTCAAATATGTAGCTGGAAAATATTGCATTTTTCGCAATACTCCCAAAATATATTTTTGGCCTATCATCCTCTCGAAACATGTTCGATTAGATGAAATTTCATTTAAAATCGATAGGTGACTTTGTTAATGCCCTAATTCTATCAATTTTTGAATAACTATGGATATTTGATTTTACCCTCTTCATTGGATACTCCAAGTTTGACGCACTCTACTTCTGAATCGCATCATTTTAGAGCACTCCCGATTCTTTTTATCATAGATTGGACCTTTGACGATACTTTCTCAGAAAATTGAATAAATACTTCCATTATTTTGGTCTGTACTATTTTTTATACGAAGGCATGTTTTCTTTTAACTTAAATGCTCTCCTAATATTTGAAACATTTATCTTATCGGAAAATGGACAACACCAGTCGATTTGTGGTATCAAAGAACCCTTATTCTAATAATTTTAGTATTTTTTGAGAGGAAAAACATTTTTCGTCAAATATGTAGCTGGACTATAGTAAGGAAAATATTGCATTTTTCGCAATACTCCCAAAATATATTTTTGGCCTATCATCCTCTCGAAACATGTTCGATTAGATGAAATTTCCTCTTGAATCGATAGGTGACTTTGTTAAAGCCCTAATTCTATCAATTTTTGAATAACTATGGATATTTGATTTTACCCTCTTCATTGGATACTCCAAGTTTGACGCACTCTACTTCTGAATCGCATCATTTTAGAGCACTTCCGATTTTTTATATCATAGATTGGACCTTTGACGATACATTCTCAGAAAATTGAATGAATACTTCCATTATTTTGGTCTGTACTATTTTTTATATGAAGGCATGTTTTCATTTAACTTAAATGCTCTCCTAATATTTGAAACATTTATCTTATCGAAAAATGGACAACACCAGTCGAATCGTCGTATCAATGAAACCCTTATCCTCATAATTTCAGTATTTTTTGAGAGGAAAAACATTTTTCGTCAAATATGTAGCTGGACTATAGTAAGGAAAATATTGCATTTTTCGCTATACTCCAAAAATATATTTTTGGCCTATCATCCTCTCGAAACATGTTCGATTAGATGAAATTCCATCTATAATCGATAGGTGACTTTGTTAATGCCCTAATTCTATCAATTTTTGAATAACTATGGATATTTGATTTTACCCTCTTCATTGGATACTCCAAGTTTGACGCACTCTACTTCTGAATCGCATCATTTTAGAGCACTCCCGAGTTTTCATATCATAGATTGGACCTTTGACGATACATTCTCAGAAAATTGAATGAATACTTCCATTATTTTGGTCTGTACTATTTTTTATACAAAGGCATGTTTTCTTTTAACTTAAATGCTCTCCTAATATTTGAAACATTTATCTTATCGAAAAATGGACAACACCAGTCGATTTGTCGTATCAAAGAACCATTATTCTCATGATTTCAGTATTTTTTGAGAGGAAAAACATTTTTCGTCAAATATGTAGCTGGACTGTAAGGAAAATATTGCATTTTTCGCAATACTCCAAAAATATATTTTTGGCCTATCATCATCTCGAAACATGTGCGATTAGATGAACTTTCATCTAAAATCGATAGGTGACTTTGTTAATGCCCTAATTCTATCAATTTTTGAATAACTATGGATATTTGATTTACCCTCTTCATTGGATACTCCAAGTTTGACGCACTCTACTTCTGAATCGCATCATTTTAGAGCACTCCCGATTTTTTAAATCATAGATTGGACCTTTGACGATACATTCTCAGAAAATTGAATGAATACTTCCGTTATTTTGGTCTGTACTATTTTTTATATGAAGGCATGTTTTCTTTTAACTTAAATGCTCTCCTAATATTTGAAACATTTATCTTATCGAAAAATGGACAACACCAGTCGATTTGTCGTATCAAAGAACCCTTATTCTCCTAATTTCAGTATTTTTTGAGAGGAAAAACATTTTTCGTCAAATATGTAGCTGGATTATAGTAAGGAAAATATTGCATTTTTCGCAATACTCCAAAAATATATTTTTGGCCTATCATCATCTCGAAACATGTTCGATTAGATGAAATTTCATCTAAAATCGATAGGTGACTTTGTTAATGCCCTAATTCTATCAATTTTTGAATAACTATGGATATTTGATTTTACCCTCTTCATTGGATACTCCAAGTTTGACGCACTCTACTTCTGAATCGCATCATTTTAGAGCACTCCCGAGTTTTCATATCATAGATTGGACCTTTGACGATACTTTCTCAGAAAATTGAATGAATACTTCCATTATTTTGGTCTGTACTATTTTTTATATGAAGGCATGTTTTCTTTTAACTTAAATGCTCTCCTAATATTTGAAACATTCATCTTATCGAAAAATGGACAACATCAGTCGATTTGTCGTATCAAAGAACCCTCATTCTCATAATTTCAGTATTTTTTGAGAGGAAAAACATTTTTCGTCAAATATGTAAGGAAAATATTGCATTTTTTGCAATACTCCCAAAATATATTTTTGGCCTATCATTCTCTCGAAACATGTTCGATTAGATGAAATTTCATTCAAAATCGATAGGTGACTTTGTTAATGCCCTAATTCTATCAATTTTTGAATAATTATGGATATTTGATTTTACCCTCTTCATTGGATACTCCAAGTTTGACGCACTCTACTTCTGAATCGCATCATTTTAGAGCACTCCCGAGTTTTCATATCATAGATTGGACCTTTGACGATACTTTCTCAGAAAATTGAATGAATACTTCCATTATTTTGGTCTGTACTATTTTTTATATGAAGGCATGTTTTCTTTTAACTTAAATGCTCTCCTAATATTTGAAACATTTATCTTATCGAAAAATGGACAACACCAGTCGATTTGTCGTATCAAAGAACCCTTATTCTCATGATTTCAGTATTTTTTGAGAGGAAAAACATTTTTCGTCAAATATGTAGTAAGGAAAATATTGCATTTTTCGCAATACTCCAAAAATATATTTTGGGCCTATCATTATCTCGAAACATGTGCGATTAGATGAACTTTCATCTAAAATCGATAGGTGACTTTGTTAATGCCCTAATTCTATCAATTTTTGAATAACTATGGATATTTGATTTCACCCTCTTCATTGGATACTCCAAGTTTGACGCACTCTACTTCTGAATCGCATCATTTTAGAGCACTCCCGATTTTTTATATCATAGATTGGACCTTTGAAGATACATTCTCAGAAAATTGAATGAATACTTCCATTATTTTGGTCTGTACTATTTTTTATACAAAGGCATGTTTTCTTTTAACTTAAATGCTCTCCTAATATTTGAAACATTTATCTTATCGAAAAATGGACAACACCAGTCGATTTGTCGTATCAAAGAACCCTTATTCTCATGATTTCAGTATTTTTTGAGAGGAAAAACATTTTTCGTCAAATATGTAGCTGGACTATAGTAAGGAAAATATTCCATTTTTCGCAATACTCCAAAAATATATTTTTGGCCTAGCATCATCTCGAAACATGTGCGATTAGATGAACTTTCATCTAAAATCGATAGGTGTCTTTGTTAATGCCCTAATTCTATCAATTTTTGAATAACTATGGATATTTGATTTTACCCTCTTCATTGGATACTCCAAGTTTTACGCACTCTTTTTCTGAATCGCATCATTTTAGAGCACTCCCGATTTTTTATATCATAGATTGGACCTTTGACGATACTTTCTCAGAAAATTGAATGAATACTTCTATTATTTTGGTATGCAACATTTTTTATATGAAGGCATGTTTTCATTTAAATTAAATGCTCTCCTAATATTTGAAACATTTATCTTATCGAAAAATGGACAACACCAGTCGATTTGTCGTATCAAAGAACCCTCATTCTCATAATTTCAGTATTTTTTGAGAGGAAAAACATTTTTCGTCAAATATGTAGCTGGACTATAGTAAGGAAAATATTGCATTTTTCGCAATACTCCAAAAATATATTTTGGGCCTATCATTATCTCGAAACATGTGCGATTAGATGAACTTTCATCTAAAATCGATAGGTGACTTTGTTAATGCCCTAATTCTATCAATTTTTGAATAACTATGGATATTTGATTTCACCCTCTTCATTGGATACTCCAAGTTTGACGCACTCTACTTCTGAATCGCATCATTTTAGAGCACTCCCGAGTTTTCATATCATAGATTGGACCTTTGACGATACTTTCTCAGAAAATTGAATGAATACTTCCATTATTTTGGTCTGTACTATTTTTTATATGAAGGCATGTTTTCTTTTAACTTAAATGCTCTCCTAATATTTGAAACATTTATCTTATCGAAAAATGGACAACACCAGTCGATTTGTCGTATCAAAGAACCCTTATTCTCATGATTTCAGTATTTTTTGAGAGGAAAAACATTTTTCGTCAAATATGTAGTAAGGAAAATATTGCATTTTTCGCAATACTCCAAAAATATATTTTTGGCCTATCATCATCTCGAAACATGTGCGATTAGATGAACTTTCATCTAAAATCGATAGGTGACTTTGTTAATGCCCTAATTCTATCAATTTTTAAATAACTATGGATATTTGATTTCACCCTCTTCATTGGATACTCCAAGTTTGACGCACTCTACTTCTGAATCGCATCATTTTAGAGCACTCCCGATTTTTTATATCATAGATTGGACCTTTGACGATACATTCTCAGAAAATTGGATGAATACTTCCATTATTTTGGTCTGTACTATTTTTTATACAAAGGCATGTTTTCTTTTAACTTAAATGCTCTCCTAATATTTGAAACATTTATCTTATCGAAAAATGGACAACACCAGTCGATTTGTCGTATCAAAGAACCCTTATTCTCATGATTTCAGTATTTTTTGAGAGGAAAAACATTTTTCGTCAAATATGTAGCTGGACTATAGTCAGGAAAATATTCCATTTTTCGCAATACTCCAAAAATATATTTTTGGCCTATCATCATCTCGAAACATGTGCGATTAGATGAACTTTCATCTAAAATCGATAGGTGACTTTGTTAATGCCCTAATTCTATCAATTTTTGAATAACTATGGATATTTGATTTACCCTCTTCATTGGATACTCCAAGTTTGACGCACTCTACTTCTGAATCGCATCATTTTAGAGCACTCCCGATTTTTTAAATCATAGATTGGACCTTTGACGATACATTCTCAGAAAATTGAATGAATACTTCCGTTATTTTGGTCTGTACTATTTTTTATATGAAGGCATGTTTTCTTTTAACTTAAATGCTCTCCTAATATTTGAAACATTTATCTTATCGAAAAATGGACAACACCAGTCGATTTGTCGTATCAAAGAACCCTTATTCTCCTAATTTCAGTATTTTTTGAGAGGAAAAACATTTTTCGTCAAATATGTAGCTGGATTATAGTAAGGAAAATATTGCATTTTTCGCAATACTCCAAAAATATATTTTTGGCCTATCATCATCTCGAAACATGTTCGATTAGATGAAATTTCATCTAAAATCGATAGGTGACTTTGTTAATGCCCTAATTCTATCAATTTTTGAATAACTATGGATATTTGATTTTACCCTCTTCATTGGATACTCCAAGTTTGACGCACTCTACTTCTGAATCGCATCATTTTAGAGCACTCCCGAGTTTTCATATCATAGATTGGACCTTTGACGATACTTTCTCAGAAAATTGAATGAATACTTCCATTATTTTGGTCTGTACTATTTTTTATATGAAGGCATGTTTTCTTTTAACTTAAATGCTCTCCTAATATTTGAAACATTCATCTTATCGAAAAATGGACAACATCAGTCGATTTGTCGTATCAAAGAACCCTCATTCTCATAATTTCAGTATTTTTTGAGAGGAAAAACATTTTTCGTCAAATATGTAAGGAAAATATTGCATTTTTTGCAATACTCCCAAAATATATTTTTGGCCTATCATTCTCTCGAAACATGTTCGATTAGATGAAATTTCATTCAAAATCGATAGGTGACTTTGTTAATGCCCTAATTCTATCAATTTTTGAATAATTATGGATATTTGATTTTACCCTCTTCATTGGATACTCCAAGTTTGACGCACTCTACTTCTGAATCGCATCATTTTAGAGCACTCCCGAGTTTTCATATCATAGATTGGACCTTTGACGATACTTTCTCAGAAAATTGAATGAATACTTCCATTATTTTGGTCTGTACTATTTTTTATATGAAGGCATGTTTTCTTTTAACTTAAATGCTCTCCTAATATTTGAAACATTTATCTTATCGAAAAATGGACAACACCAGTCGATTTGTCGTATCAAAGAACCCTTATTCTCATGATTTCAGTATTTTTTGAGAGGAAAAACATTTTTCGTCAAATATGTAGTAAGGAAAATATTGCATTTTTCGCAATACTCCAAAAATATATTTTGGGCCTATCATTATCTCGAAACATGTGCGATTAGATGAACTTTCATCTAAAATCGATAGGTGACTTTGTTAATGCCCTAATTCTATCAATTTTTGAATAACTATGGATATTTGATTTCACCCTCTTCATTGGATACTCCAAGTTTGACGCACTCTACTTCTGAATCGCATCATTTTAGAGCACTCCCGATTTTTTATATCATAGATTGGACCTTTGAAGATACATTCTCAGAAAATTGAATGAATACTTCCATTATTTTGGTCTGTACTATTTTTTATACAAAGGCATGTTTTCTTTTAACTTAAATGCTCTCCTAATATTTGAAACATTTATCTTATCGAAAAATGGACAACACCAGTCGATTTGTCGTATCAAAGAACCCTTATTCTCATGATTTCAGTATTTTTTGAGAGGAAAAACATTTTTCGTCAAATATGTAGCTGGACTATAGTAAGGAAAATATTCCATTTTTCGCAATACTCCAAAAATATATTTTTGGCCTAGCATCATCTCGAAACATGTGCGATTAGATGAACTTTCATCTAAAATCGATAGGTGTCTTTGTTAATGCCCTAATTCTATCAATTTTTGAATAACTATGGATATTTGATTTTACCCTCTTCATTGGATACTCCAAGTTTTACGCACTCTTTTTCTGAATCGCATCATTTTAGAGCACTCCCGATTTTTTATATCATAGATTGGACCTTTGACGATACTTTCTCAGAAAATTGAATGAATACTTCTATTATTTTGGTATGCAACATTTTTTATATGAAGGCATGTTTTCATTTAAATTAAATGCTCTCCTAATATTTGAAACATTTATCTTATCGAAAAATGGACAACACCAGTCGATTTGTCGTATCAAAGAACCCTCATTCTCATAATTTCAGTATTTTTTGAGAGGAAAAACATTTTTCGTCAAATATGTAGCTGGACTATAGTAAGGAAAATATTGCATTTTTCGCAATACTCCAAAAATATATTTTGGGCCTATCATTATCTCGAAACATGTGCGATTAGATGAACTTTCATCTAAAATCGATAGGTGACTTTGTTAATGCCCTAATTCTATCAATTTTTGAATAACTATGGATATTTGATTTCACCCTCTTCATTGGATACTCCAAGTTTGACGCACTCTACTTCTGAATCGCATCATTTTAGAGCACTCCCGAGTTTTCATATCATAGATTGGACCTTTGACGATACTTTCTCAGAAAATTGAATGAATACTTCCATTATTTTGGTCTGTACTATTTTTTATATGAAGGCATGTTTTCTTTTAACTTAAATGCTCTCCTAATATTTGAAACATTTATCTTATCGAAAAATGGACAACACCAGTCGATTTGTCGTATCAAAGAACCCTTATTCTCATGATTTCAGTATTTTTTGAGAGGAAAAACATTTTTCGTCAAATATGTAGTAAGGAAAATATTGCATTTTTCGCAATACTCCAAAAATATATTTTTGGCCTATCATCATCTCGAAACATGTGCGATTAGATGAACTTTCATCTAAAATCGATAGGTGACTTTGTTAATGCCCTAATTCTATCAATTTTTAAATAACTATGGATATTTGATTTCACCCTCTTCATTGGATACTCCAAGTTTGACGCACTCTACTTCTGAATCGCATCATTTTAGAGCACTCCCGATTTTTTATATCATAGATTGGACCTTTGACGATACATTCTCAGAAAATTGGATGAATACTTCCATTATTTTGGTCTGTACTATTTTTTATACAAAGGCATGTTTTCTTTTAACTTAAATGCTCTCCTAATATTTGAAACATTTATCTTATCGAAAAATGGACAACACCAGTCGATTTGTCGTATCAAAGAACCCTTATTCTCATGATTTCAGTATTTTTTGAGAGGAAAAACATTTTTCGTCAAATATGTAGCTGGACTATAGTCAGGAAAATATTCCATTTTTCGCAATACTCCAAAAATATATTTTTGGCCTATCATCATCTCGAAACATGTGCGATTAGATGAACTTTCATCTGAAATCGATAGGTGATTTTGTTAATGCCCTAATTCTATCAATTTTTAAATAACTATGGATATTTGATTTTACCCTCTTCATTGGATACTCCAAGTTTGACGCACTCTACTTCTGAATCGCATCATTTCAGAGCACTCCCGATTTTTTATATCATAGATTGGACCTTTGACGATACTTTCTCAGAAAATTGAATGAATACTTCCATTATTTTGGTCTGTACTATTTTTTATATGAAGGCATGTTTTCTTTTAACTTAAATGCTCTCCTAATATTTGAAACATTTATCTTATCGAAAAATGGACAACATCAGTCGATTTGTCGTATCAAAGAACCCTCATTCTCATAATTTCAGTATTTTTTGAGAGGAAAAACATTTTTCGTCAAATATGTAGCTGGACTATAGTCAGGAAAATATTCCATTTTTCGCAATACTCTAAAAATATATTTTTGGCCTATCATCATCTCGAAACCTGTGCGATTAGATGAACTTTCATCTAAAATCGATAGGTGACTTTGTTAATGCCCTAATTCTATCAATTTTTAAATAACTATGGATATTTGATTTTACCCTCTTCATTGGATACTCCAAGTTTGACGCACTCTACTTCTGAATCGCATCATTTTAGAGCACTCCCGAGTTTTCATACCATAGATTGGACCTTTGACGATACTTTCTCAGAAAATTGAATGAATACTTCCATTATTTTGGTCTGTACTATTTTTTATATGAAGGCATGTTTTCTTTTAACTTAAATGCTCTCCTAATATTTGAAACATTCATCTTATCGAAAAATGGACAACATCAGTCGATTTGTCGTATCAAAGAACCCTCATTCTCATAATTTCAGTATTTTTTGAGAGGAAAAACATTTTTCGTCAAATATGTAGCTGGACTTATAGTAAGGAAAATATTGCATTTTTCGCAATACTCCAAAAATATATTTTTGGCCTATCATCATCTCGAAACATGTGCGATTAGATGAACTTTCATCTAAAATCGATAGGTGACTTTGTTAATGCCCTAATTCTATCAATTTTTAAATAACTATGGATATTTGATTTCACCCTCTTCATTGGATACTCCAAGTTTGACGCACACTACTTCTGAATCGCATCATTTTAGAGCACTCCCGAGTTTTCATATCATAGATTGGACCTTTGACGATACTTTCTCAGAAAATTGAATGAATACTTCCATTATTTTGGTCTGTACTATTTTTTATATGAAGGCATGTTTTCTTTTAACTTAAATGCTCTCCTAATATTTGAAACATTTATCTTATCGAAAAATGGACAACACCAGTCGATTTGTCGTATCAAAGAACCCTTATTCTCATGATTTCAGTATTTTTTGAGAGGAAAAACATTTTTCGTCAAATATGTAGTAAGGAAAATATTGCATTTTTCGCAATACTCCAAAAATATATTTTTGGCCTATCATCATCTCGAAACATGTGCGATTAGATGAACTTTCATCTAAAATCGATAGGTGACTTTGTTAATGCCCTAATTCTATCAATTTTTAAATAACTATGGATATTTGATTTCACCCTCTTCATTGGATACTCCAAGTTTGACGCACTCTACTTCTGAATCGCATCATTTTAGAGCACTCCCGATTTTTTATATCATAGATTGGACCTTTGACGATACATTCTCAGAAAATTGGATGAATACTTCCATTATTTTGGTCTGTACTATTTTTTATACAAAGGCATGTTTTCTTTTAACTTAAATGCTCTCCTAATATTTGAAACATTTATCTTATCGAAAAATGGACAACACCAGTCGATTTGTCGTATCAAAGAACCCTTATTCTCATGATTTCAGTATTTTTTGAGAGGAAAAACATTTTTCGTCAAATATGTAGCTGGACTATAGTCAGGAAAATATTCCATTTTTCGCAATACTCCAAAAATATATTTTTGGCCTATCATCATCTCGAAACATGTGCGATTAGATGAACTTTCATCTGAAATCGATAGGTGATTTTGTTAATGCCCTAATTCTATCAATTTTTAAATAACTATGGATATTTGATTTTACCCTCTTCATTGGATACTCCAAGTTTGACGCACTCTACTTCTGAATCGCATCATTTCAGAGCACTCCCGATTTTTTATATCATAGATTGGACCTTTGACGATACTTTCTCAGAAAATTGAATGAATACTTCCATTATTTTGGTCTGTACTATTTTTTATATGAAGGCATGTTTTCTTTTAACTTAAATGCTCTCCTAATATTTGAAACATTTATCTTATCGAAAAATGGACGACATCAGTCGATTTGTCGTATCAAAGAACCCTCATTCTCATAATTTCAGTATTTTTTGAGAGGAAAAACATTTTTCGTCAAATATGTAGCTGGACTATAGTCAGGAAAATATTCCATTTTTCGCAATACTCTAAAAATATATTTTTGGCCTATCATCATCTCGAAACCTGTGCGATTAGATGAACTTTCATCTAAAATCGATAGGTGACTTTGTTAATGCACTAATTCTATCAATTTTTAAATAACTATGGATATTTGATTTTACCCTCTTCATTGGATACTCCAAGTTTGACGCACTCTACTTCTGAATCGCATCATTTTAGAGCACTCCCGAGTTTTCATACCATAGATTGGACCTTTGACGATACTTTCTCAGAAAATTGAATGAATACTTCCATTATTTTGGTCTGTACTATTTTTTATATGAAGGCATGTTTTCTTTTAACTTAAATGCTCTCCTAATATTTGAAACATTCATCTTATCGAAAAATGGACAACATCAGTCGATTTGTCGTATCAAAGAACCCTCATTCTCATAATTTCAGTATTTTTTGAGAGGAAAAACATTTTTCGTCAAATATGTAGCTGGACTTATAGTAAGGAAAATATTGCATTTTTCGCAATACTCCAAAAATATATTTTTGGCCTATCATCATCTCGAAACATGTGCGATTAGATGAACTTTCATCTAAAATCGATAGGTGACTTTGTTAATGCCCTAATTCTATCAATTTTTAAATAACTATGGATATTTGATTTCACCCTCTTCATTGGATACTCCAAGTTTGACGCACTCTACTTCTGAATCGCATCATTTTAGAGCACTCCCGATTTTTTATATCATAGATTGGACCTTTGACGATACATTCTCAGAAAATTGGATGAATACTTCCATTATTTTGGTCTGTACTATTTTTTATACAAAGGCATGTTTTCTTTTAACTTAAATGCTCTCCTAATATTTGAAACATTTATCTTATCGAAAAATGGACAACACCAGTCGATTTGTCGTATCAAAGAACCCTTATTCTCATGATTTCAGTATTTTTTGAGAGGAAAAACATTTTTCGTCAAATATGTAGCTGGACTATAGTCAGGAAAATATTCCATTTTTCGCAATACTCCAAAAATATATTTTTGGCCTATCATCATCTCGAAACATGTGCGATTAGATGAACTTTCATCTGAAATCGATAGGTGATTTTGTTAATGCCCTAATTCTATCAATTTTTAAATAACTATGGATATTTGATTTTACCCTCTTCATTGGATACTCCAAGTTTGACGCACTCTACTTCTGAATCGCATCATTTCAGAGCACTCCCGATTTTTTATATCATAGATTGGACCTTTGACGATACTTTCTCAGAAAATTGAATGAATACTTCCATTATTTTGGTCTGTACTATTTTTATATGAAGGCATGTTTTCTTTTAACTTAAATGCTCTCCTAATATTTGAAACATTCATCTTATCGAAAAATGGACAACATCAGTCGATTTGTCGTATCAAAGAACCCTCATTCTCATAATTTCAGTATTTTTTGAGAGGAAAAACATTTTTCGTCAAATATGTAGCTGGACTATAGTCAGGAAAATATTCCATTTTTCGCAATACTCTAAAAATATATTTTTGGCCTATCATCATCTCGAAACCTGTGCGATTAGATGAACTTTCATCTAAAATCGATAGGTGACTTTGTTAATGCCCTAATTCTATCAATTTTTAAATAACTATGGATATTTGATTTTACCCTCTTCATTGGATACTCCAAGTTTGACGCACTCTACTTCTGAATCGCATCATTTTAGAGCACTCCCGAGTTTTCATATCATAGATTGGACCTTTGACGATACTTTCTCAGAAAATTGAATGAATACTTCCATTATTTTGGTCTGTACTATTTTTTATATGAAGGCATGTTTTCTTTTAACTTAAATGCTCTCCTAATATTTGAAACATTCATCTTATCGAAAAATGGACAACATCAGTCGATTTGTCGTATCAAAGAACCCTCATTCTCATAATTTCAGTATTTTTTGAGAGGAAAAACATTTTTCGTCAAATATGTAGCTGGACTTATAGTAAGGAAAATATTGCATTTTTCGCAATACTCCAAAAATATATTTTTGGCCTATCATCATCTCGAAACATGTGCGATTAGATGAACTTTCATCTAAAATCGATAGGTGACTTTGTTAATGCCCTAATTCTATCAATTTTAAAATAACTATGGATATTTGATTTTACCCTCTTCATTGGATACTCCAAGTTTGACGCACTCTACTTCTGAATCGCATCATTTTAGAGCACTCCCGAGTTTTCATATCATAGATTGGACCTTTGACGATACTTTCTCAGAAAATTGAATGAATACTTCCATTATTTTGGTCTGTACTATTTTTTATATGAAGGCATGTTTTCTTTTAACTTAAATGCTCTCCTAATATTTGAAACATTCATCTTATCGAAAAATGGACAACATCAGTCGATTTGTCGTATCAAAGAACCCTCATTCTCATAATTTCAGTATTTTTTGAGAGGAAAAACATTTTTCGTCAAATATGTAGCTGGACTTATAGTAAGGAAAATATTGCATTTTTCGCAATACTCCAAAAATATATTTTTGGCCTATCATCATCTCGAAACATGTGCGATTAGATGAACTTTCATCTAAAATCGATAGGTGACTTTGTTAATGCCCTAATTCTATCAATTTTTAAATAACTATGGATATTTGATTTCACCCTCTTCATTGGATACTCCAAGTTTGACGCACTCTACTTCTGAATCGCATCATTTTAGAGCACTCCCGATTTTTTATATCATAGATTGGACCTTTGACGATACATTCTCAGAAAATTGGATGAATACTTCCATTATTTTGGTCTGTACTATTTTTTATACAAAGGCATGTTTTCTTTTAACTTAAATGCTCTCCTAATATTTGAAACATTTATCTTATCGAAAAATGGACAACACCAGTCGATTTGTCGTATCAAAGAACCCTTATTCTCATGATTTCAGTATTTTTTGAGAGGAAAAACATTTTTCGTCAAATATGTAGCTGGACTATAGTCAGGAAAATATTCCATTTTTCGCAATACTCCAAAAATATATTTTTGGCCTATCATCATCTCGAAACATGTGCGATTAGATGAACTTTCATCTGAAATCGATAGGTGATTTTGTTAATGCCCTAATTCTATCAATTTTTAAATAACTATGGATATTTGATTTTACCCTCTTCATTGGATACTCCAAGTTTGACGCACTCTACTTCTGAATCGCATCATTTCAGAGCACTCCCGATTTTTTATATCATAGATTGGACCTTTGACGATACTTTCTCAGAAAATTGAATGAATACTTCCATTATTTTGGTCTGTACTATTTTTATATGAAGGCATGTTTTCTTTTAACTTAAATGCTCTCCTAATATTTGAAACATTCATCTTATCGAAAAATGGACAACATCAGTCGATTTGTCGTATCAAAGAACCCTCATTCTCATAATTTCAGTATTTTTTGAGAGGAAAAACATTTTTCGTCAAATATGTAGCTGGACTATAGTCAGGAAAATATTCCATTTTTCGCAATACTCTAAAAATATATTTTTGGCCTATCATCATCTCGAAACCTGTGCGATTAGATGAACTTTCATCTAAAATCGATAGGTGACTTTGTTAATGCCCTAATTCTATCAATTTTTAAATAACTATGGATATTTGATTTTACCCTCTTCATTGGATACTCCAAGTTTGACGCACTCTACTTCTGAATCGCATCATTTTAGAGCACTCCCGAGTTTTCATATCATAGATTGGACCTTTGACGATACTTTCTCAGAAAATTGAATGAATACTTCCATTATTTTGGTCTGTACTATTTTTTATATGAAGGCATGTTTTCTTTTAACTTAAATGCTCTCCTAATATTTGAAACATTCATCTTATCGAAAAATGGACAACATCAGTCGATTTGTCGTATCAAAGAACCCTCATTCTCATAATTTCAGTATTTTTTGAGAGGAAAAACATTTTTCGTCAAATATGTAGCTGGACTTATAGTAAGGAAAATATTGCATTTTTCGCAATACTCCAAAAATATATTTTTGGCCTATCATCATCTCGAAACATGTGCGATTAGATGAACTTTCATCTAAAATCGATAGGTGACTTTGTTAATGCCCTAATTCTATCAATTTTAAAATAACTATGGATATTTGATTTTACCCTCTTCATTGGATACTCCAAGTTTGACGCACTCTACTTCTGAATCGCATCATTTTAGAGCACTCCCGAGTTTTCATATCATAGATTGGACCTTTGACGATACTTTCTCAGAAAATTGAATGAATACTTCCATTATTTTGGTCTGTACTATTTTTTATATGAAGGCATGTTTTCTTTTAACTTAAATTCTCTCCTAATATTTGAAACATTTATCTTATCGAAAAATGGACAACATCAGTGGATTTGTCGTATCAAAGAACCCTCATTCTCATAATTTCAGTATTTTTTGAGAGGAAAAACATTTTTCGTCAAATATGTAGCTGGAATATAGTAAGGAAAATATTGCATTTTTCGCAATACTCCAAAAATATATTTTGGGCCTATCATTATCTCGAAACATGTGCGATTAGATGAACTTTCATCTAAAATCGATAGGTGACTTTGTTAATGCCCTTATTCTATCAATTTTTGAATAACTATGGATATTTGATTTCACCCTCTTCATTGGATACTCCAAGTTTAACGCACTCTACTTCTGAATCGCATCATTTTAGAGCACTCCCGAGTTTTCATACCATAGATTGGACCTTTGACGATACTTTCTCAGGAAATTGAATGAATACTTCCATTATTTTGGTCTGTACTATTTTTTATATGAAGGCATGTTTTCTTTTAACTTAAATGCTCTCCTAATATTTGAAACATTCATCTTATCGAAAAATGGACAACATCAGTCGATTTGTCGTATCAAAGAACCCTCATTCTCATAATTTCAGTATTTTTTGAGAGGAAAAACATTTTTCGTCAAATATGTAGCTGGACTTATAGTAAGGAAAATATTGCATTTTTCGCAATACTCCAAAAATATATTTTTGGCCTATCATCATCTCGAAACATGTGCGATTAGATGAACTTTCATCTAAAATCGATAGGTGACTTTGTTAATGCCCTAATTCTATCAATTTTAAAATAACTATGGATATTTGATTTTACCCTCTTCATTGGATACTCCAAGTTTGACGCACTCTACTTCTGAATCGCATCATTTTAGAGCACTCCCGAGTTTTCATATCATAGATTGGACCTTTGACGATACTTTCTCAGAAAATTGAATGAATACTTCCATTATTTTGGTCTGTACTATTTTTTATATGAAGGCATGTTTTCTTTTAACTTAAATTCTCTCCTAATATTTGAAACATTTATCTTATCGAAAAATGGACAACATCAGTCGATTTGTCGTATCAAAGAACCCTCATTCTCATAATTTCAGTATTTTTTGAGAGGAAAAACATTTTTCGTCAAATATGTAGCTGGACTATAGTCAGGAAAATATTCCATTTTTCGCAATACTCTAAAAATATATTTTTGGCCTATCATCATCTCGAAACCTGTGCGATTAGATGAACTTTCATCTAAAATCGATAGGTGACTTTGTTAATGCACTAATTCTATCAATTTTTAAATAACTATGGATATTTGATTTTACCCTCTTCATTGGATACTCCAAGTTTGACGCACTCTACTTCTGAATCGCATCATTTCAGAGCACTCCCGAGTTTTCATACCATAGATTGGACCTTTGACGATACTTTCTCAGAAAATTGAATGAATACTTCCATTATTTTGGTCTGTACTATTTTTTATATGAAGGCATGTTTTCTTTTAACTTAAATGCTCTCCTAATATTTGAAACATTCATCTTATCGAAAAATGGACAACATCAGTCGATTTGTCGTATCAAAGAACCCTCATTCTCATAATTTCAGTATTTTTTGAGAGGAAAAACATTTTTCGTCAAATATGTAGCTGGACTTATAGTAAGGAAAATATTGCATTTTTCGCAATACTCCAAAAATATATTTTTGGCCTATCATCATCTCGAAACATGTGCGATTAGATGAACTTTCATCTAAAATCGATAGGTGACTTTGTTAATGCCCTAATTCTATCAATTTTTAAATAACTATGGATATTTGATTTCACCCTCTTCATTGGATACTCCAAGTTTGACGCACTCTACTTCTGAATCGCATCATTTTAGAGCACTCCCGATTTTTTATATCATAGATTGGACCTTTGACGATACATTCTCAGAAAATTGGATGAATACTTCCATTATTTTGGTCTGTACTATTTTTTATACAAAGGCATGTTTTCTTTTAACTTAAATGCTCTCCTAATATTTGAAACATTTATCTTATCGAAAAATGGACAACACCAGTCGATTTGTCGTATCAAAGAACCCTTATTCTCATGATTTCAGTATTTTTTGAGAGGAAAAACATTTTTCGTCAAATATGTAGCTGGACTATAGTCAGGAAAATATTCCATTTTTCGCAATACTCCAAAAATATATTTTTGGCCTATCATCATCTCGAAACATGTGCGATTAGATGAACTTTCATCTGAAATCGATAGGTGATTTTGTTAATGCCCTAATTCTATCAATTTTTAAATAACTATGGATATTTGATTTTACCCTCTTCATTGGATACTCCAAGTTTGACGCACTCTACTTCTGAATCGCATCATTTCAGAGCACTCCCGATTTTTTATATCATAGATTGGACCTTTGACGATACTTTCTCAGAAAATTGAATGAATACTTCCATTATTTTGGTCTGTACTATTTTTATATGAAGGCATGTTTTCTTTTAACTTAAATGCTCTCCTAATATTTGAAACATTCATCTTATCGAAAAATGGACAACATCAGTCGATTTGTCGTATCAAAGAACCCTCATTCTCATAATTTCAGTATTTTTTGAGAGGAAAAACATTTTTCGTCAAATATGTAGCTGGACTATAGTCAGGAAAATATTCCATTTTTCGCAATACTCTAAAAATATATTTTTGGCCTATCATCATCTCGAAACCTGTGCGATTAGATGAACTTTCATCTAAAATCGATAGGTGACTTTGTTAATGCCCTAATTCTATCAATTTTTAAATAACTATGGATATTTGATTTTACCCTCTTCATTGGATACTCCAAGTTTGACGCACTCTACTTCTGAATCGCATCATTTTAGAGCACTCCCGAGTTTTCATATCATAGATTGGACCTTTGACGATACTTTCTCAGAAAATTGAATGAATACTTCCATTATTTTGGTCTGTACTATTTTTTATATGAAGGCATGTTTTCTTTTAACTTAAATGCTCTCCTAATATTTGAAACATTCATCTTATCGAAAAATGGACAACATCAGTCGATTTGTCGTATCAAAGAACCCTCATTCTCATAATTTCAGTATTTTTTGAGAGGAAAAACATTTTTCGTCAAATATGTAGCTGGACTTATAGTAAGGAAAATATTGCATTTTTCGCAATACTCCAAAAATATATTTTTGGCCTATCATCATCTCGAAACATGTGCGATTAGATGAACTTTCATCTAAAATCGATAGGTGACTTTGTTAATGCCCTAATTCTATCAATTTTAAAATAACTATGGATATTTGATTTTACCCTCTTCATTGGATACTCCAAGTTTGACGCACTCTACTTCTGAATCGCATCATTTTAGAGCACTCCCGAGTTTTTATATCATAGATTGGACCTTTGACGATACTTTCTCAGAAAATTGAATGAATACTTCCATTATTTTGGTCTGTACTATTTTTTATATGAAGGCATGTTTTCTTTTAACTTAAATTCTCTCCTAATATTTGAAACATTTATCTTATCGAAAAATGGACAACATCAGTGGATTTGTCGTATCAAAGAACCCTCATTCTCATAATTTCAGTATTTTTTGAGAGGAAAAACATTTTTCGTCAAATATGTAGCTGGAATATAGTAAGGAAAATATTGCATTTTTCGCAATACTCCAAAATTTTGGGCCTATCATTATCTCGAAACATGTGCGATTAGATGAACTTTCATCTAAAATCGATAGGTGACTTTGTTAATGCCCTTATTCTATCAATTTTTGAATAACTATGGATATTTGATTTCACCCTCTTCATTGGATACTCCAAGTTTAACGCACTCTACTTCTGAATCGCATCATTTTAGAGCACTCCCGATTTTTTATATCATAGATTGGACCTTTGACGATACATTCTCAGAAAATTGAATGAATACTTCTATTATTTTGGTCTGTACTATTTTTTATACAAAGGCATGTTTTATTTTAACTTATATGCTCTCCTAATATTTGAAACATTTATCTTATCGAAAAATGGACAACACCAGTCGATTTGTCGTATCGAAGAACCCTTATTCTCATGATTTCAGTATTTTTTGAGAGGAAAAACATTTTTCGTCAAATATGTAGCTGGACTATATCTCGTAGTAAGGAAAATATTCCATTTTTCGCAATACTCCAAAAATATATTTTTGGCCTATCATCATCTCGAAACATGTGCGATTAGATGAACTTTCATCTAAAATCGATAGGTGACTTTGTTAATGCCCTAATTCTATCAATTTTTGAATAACTATGGATATTTGATTTTACCCTCTTCATTGGATACTCCAAGTTTTACGCACTCTACTTCTGAATCGCATTATTTTAGAGCACTCCCGATTTTTTATATCATAGATTGGACCTTTGACGATACTTTCTCAGAAAATTGAATGAATACTTCTATTATTTTGGTATGCAACATTTTTTATATGAAGGCATGTTTTCATTTAAATTAAATGCTCTCCTAATATTTGAAACATTTATCTTATCGAAAAATGGACAACACCAGTCGATTTGTCGTATCGAAGAACCCTTATTCTCATAATTTCAGTATTTTTTGAGAGGAAAAACATTTTTCGTCAAATATGTAGCTGGACTATAGTAAGGAAAATATTGCATTTTTCGCAATACTCCAAAAATATATTTTTGGCCTATCATCATCTCGAAACATGTTCGATTAGATGAACTTCCATCTAAAATCGATAGGTGACTTTGTTAATGCCCTAATTCTATCAATTTTTGAATAACTATGGATATTTGATTTTACCCTCTTCATTGTATACTCCAAGTTTGACGCACTCTATTTCTGAATCGCATCATTTTAGAGCACTCCCGATTTTTTATATCATAGATTGGACCTTTGACGATACATTCTCAGAAAATTGAATGAATACTTCCATTATTTTGGTCTGTACTATTTTTTATATGAAGGCATGTTTTCTTTTAACTTAAATGCTCTCCTAATATTTGAAACATTTATCTTATCGAAAAATGGACGACATCAGTCGATTTGTCGTATCAAAGAACCCTCATTCTCATAATTTCAGTATTTTTTGAGAGGAAAAACATTTTTCGTCAAATATGTAGCTGGACTATAGTCAGGAAAATATTCCATTTTCCGCAATACTCTAAAAATATATTTTTGGCCTATCATCATCTCGAAACCTGTGCGATTAGATGAACTTTCATCTAAAATCGATACGTGACTTTGTTAATGCACTAATTCTATCAATTTTTAAATAACTATGGATATTTGATTTTACCCTCTCCATTGGATACTCCAAGTTTGACGCACTCTACTTCTGAATCGCATCATTTTAGAGCACTCCCGAGTTTTCATACCATAGATTGGACCTTTGACGATACTTTCTCAGAAAATTGAATGAATACTTCCATTATTTTGGTCTGTACTATTTTTTATATGAAGGCATGTTTTCTTTTAACTTAAATGCTCTCCTAATATTTGAAACATTCATCTTATCGAAAAATGGACAACATCAGTCGATTTGTCGTATCAAAGAACCCTCATTCTCATAATTTCAGTATTTTTTGAGAGGAAAAACATTTTTCGTCAAATATGTAGCTGGACTTATAGTAAGGAAAATATTGCATTTTTCGCAATACTCCAAAAATATATTTTTGGCCTATCATCATCTCGAAACATGTGCGATTAGATGAACTTTCATCTAAAATCGATAGGTGACTTTGTTAATGCCCTAATTCTATCAATTTTTAAATAACTATGGATATTTGATTTCACCCTCTTCATTGGATACTCCAAGTTTGACGCACTCTACTTCTGAATCGCATCATTTTAGAGCACTCCCGATTTTTTATATCATAGATTGGACCTTTGACGATACATTCTCAGAAAATTGGATGAATACTTCCATTATTTTGGTCTGTACTATTTTTTATACAAAGGCATGTTTTCTTTTAACTTAAATGCTCTCCTAATATTTGAAACATTTATCTTATCGAAAAATGGACAACACCAGTCGATTTGTCGTATCAAAGAACCCTTATTCTCATGATTTCAGTATTTTTTGAGAGGAAAAACATTTTTCGTCAAATATGTAGCTGGACTATAGTCAGGAAAATATTCCATTTTTCGCAATACTCCAAAAATATATTTTTGGCCTATCATCATCTCGAAACATGTGCGATTAGATGAACTTTCATCTGAAATCGATAGGTGATTTTGTTAATGCCCTAATTCTATCAATTTTTAAATAACTATGGATATTTGATTTTACCCTCTTCATTGGATACTCCAAGTTTGACGCACTCTACTTCTGAATCGCATCATTTTAGAGCACTCCCGAGTTTTCATATCATAGATTGGACCTTTGACGATACTTTCTCAGAAAATTGAATGAATACTTCCATTATTTTGGTCTGTACTATTTTTTATATGAAGGCATGTTTTCTTTTAACTTAAATGCTCTCCTAATATTTGAAACATTCATCTTATCGAAAAATGGACAACATCAGTCGATTTGTCGTATCAAAGAACCCTCATTCTCATAATTTCAGTATTTTTTGAGAGGAAAAACATTTTTCGTCAAATATGTAGCTGGATATTTGATTTTACCCTCTTCATTGGATACTCCAAGTTTGACGCACTCTACTTCTGAATCGCATCATTTTAGAGCACTCCCGATTTTTTATATCATAGATTGGACTTTTGACGATACATTCTCAGAAAATTGAATGAATACTTCTATTATTTTGGTCTGTACTATTTTTTATACAAAGGCATGTTTTATTTTAACTTAAATGCTCTCCTAATATTTGAAACATTTATCTTATCGAAAAATGGACAACACCAGTCGATTTGTCGTATCGAAGAACCCTTATTCTCATGATTTCAGTATTTTTTGAGAGGAAAAACATTTTTCGTCAAATATGTAGCTGGACTATATATAGTAAGGAAAATATTCCATTTTTCGCAATACTCCAAAAATATATTTTTGGCCTATCATCATCTCGAAACATGTGCGATTAGATGAACTTTCATCTAAAATCGATAGGTGACTTTGTTAATGCCCTAATTCTATCAATTTTTGAATAACTATGGATATTTGATTTTACCCTCTTCATTGGATACTCCAAGTTTTACGCACTCTACTTCTGAATCGCATTATTTTAGAGCACTCCCGATTTTTTATATCATAGATTGGACCTTTGACGATACTTTCTCAGAAAATTGAATGAATACTTCTATTATTTTGGTATGCAACATTTTTTATATGAAGGCATGTTTTCATTTAAATTAAATGCTCTCCTAATATTTGAAACATTTATCTTATCGAAAAATGGACAACACCAGTCGATTTGTCGTATCGAAGAACCCTTATTCTCATAATTTCAGTATTTTTTGAGAGGAAAAACATTTTTCGTCAAATATGTAGCTGGACTATAGTAAGGAAAATATTGCATTTTTCGCAATACTCCAAAAATATATTTTTGGCCTATCATCATCTCGAAACATGTTCGATTAGATGAACTTCCATCTAAAATCGATAGGTGACTTTGTTAATGCCCTAATTCTATCAATTTTTGAATAACTATGGATATTTGATTTTACCCTCTTCATTGTATACTCCAAGTTTGACGCACTCTATTTCTGAATCGCATCATTTTAGAGCACTCCCGATTTTTTATATCATAGATTGGACCTTTGACGATACATTCTCAGAAAATTGAATAAATACTTCCATTATTTTGGTCTGTACTATTTTTTATATGAAGGCATGTTTTCTTTTAACTTAAATGCTCTCATAATATTTGAAACATTTATCTTATCGAAAAATGGACAACACCAGTCGATTTGTCGTATCAAAGAACTCTTATTCTCCTAATTTCAGTATTTTTTGAGAGGAAAAACATTTTTTGTCAAATATGTAGCTGGATTATAGTAAGGAAAATATTGCATTTTTCGCAATACTCCAAAAATATATTTTTGGCCTATCATCATCTCGAAACATGTTCGATTAGATGAAATTTCATCTAAAATCGATAGGTGACTTTGTTAATGCCCTAATTCTATCAATTTTTGAATAACTATGGATATTTGATTTTACCCTCTTCATTGGATACTCCAAGTTTGACGCACTCTACTTCTGAATCGCATAATTTTAGAGCACTCCCAACTCTTTATGCAATAGATTGGACCTTTGACGATACTTTCTCAGAAAATTGAACGAATACTTCTATTATTTTGGTATGCAACATTTTTTATATGAAGGCATGTTTTCTTTTAAATTAAATGCTCTCCTAATATTTGAAACATTTATCTTATCGAAAAATGGACAACACCAGTCGATTTGTCGTATCAAAGAACCCTTATTCTCATAATTTCAGTATTTTTTGAGAGGAAAAATATTTTTCGTCAAATATGTAGCTGGACTATAGTAAGGAAAATATTGCATTTTTCGCAATACTCCAAAAATATATTTTTGGCCTATCATCATCTCGAAACATGTGCGATTAGATGAACTTTCATCTAAAATCGAAAGGTGACTTTGTTAATGCCCTAATTCTATCAATTTTTGAATAACTATGGATATTGATTTTACCCTCTCCATTGGATACTCCAAGTTTGACGCACTCTACTTCTGAATCGCATCATTTTAGAGCACTCCCGATTTTTTATATCATAGATTGGACCTTTGACGATACATTCTCAGAAAATTGAATGAATACTTCCATTATTTTGGTCTGTACTATTTTTTATATGAAGGCATGTTTTCTTTTAACTTAAATGCTCTCCTAATATTTGAAACATTTATCTTATCGAAAAATGGACAACACCAGTCGATTTGTCGTATCAAAGAACCCTTATTCTCCTAATTTCAGTATTTTTTGAGAGGAAAAACATTTTTCGTCAAATATGTAGCTGGATTATAGTAAGGAAAATATTGCATTTTTCGCAATACTCCAAAAATATATTTTTGGCCTATCATCATCTCGAAACATGTTCGATTAGATAAAATTTCATCTAAAATCGATAGGTGACTTTGTTAATGCCCTAATTCTATCAATTTTTGAATAACTATGGATATTTGATTTTACCCTCTTCATTGGATACTCCAAGTTTGACGCACTCTACTTCTGAATCGCATCATTTAAGAGCACTCCCGAGTTTTCATATCATAGATTGGACCTTTGACGATACTTTCTCAGAAAATTGAATGAATACTTCCAATATTTTGGTCTGTACTATTTTTTATATGAAGGCATGTTTTCTTTTAACTTAAATGCTCTCCTAATATTTGAAACATTTATCTTATAGAAAAATGGACAACACCAGCCGATTTGTCGTATCAAAGAACCCTTATTCTCATAATTTCAGTATTTTTTGAGAGGAAAAACATTTTTCGTCAAATATGTAGCTGGACTATAAGTAAGGAAAATATTGCATTTTTCGCAATACTCCAAAAATATATTTTGGGCCTATCATTATCTCGAAACATGTGCGATTAGATGAACTTTCATCTAAAATCGATAGGTGACTTTGTTAATGCCCTAATTCTATCAATTTTTGAATAACTATGGATATTTGATTTCACCCTCTTCATTGGATACTCCAAGTTTGACGCACTCTACTTCTGAATCGCATCATTTTAGAGCACTCCCGATTTTTTATATCATAGATTGGACCTTTGACGATACTTTCTCAGAAAATTGAATGAATACTTCCATTATTTTGGTCTGTACTATTTTTTATATGAAGGCATGTTTTCTTTTAACTTAAATGCTCTCCTAATATTGGAAACATTTATCTTATCGAAAAATGGACAACACCAGTCGATTTGTCGTATCAAAGAACCCTTATTCTCATGATTTCAGTATTTTTTGAGAGGAAAAACATTTTTCGTCAAATATGTAGCTGGACTTATAGTAAGGAAAATATTGCATTTTTCGCAATACTCCAAAAATATATTTTTGGCCTATCATCATCTCGAAACATGTGCGATTAGATGAACTTTCATCTAAAATCGATAGGTGACTTTGTTAATGCCCTAATTCTATCAATTTTAAAATAACTATGGATATTTGATTTTACCCTCTTCATTGGATACTCCAAGTTTGACGCACTCTACTTCTGAATCGCATCATTTTAGAGCACTCCCGAGTTTTCATATCATAGATTGGACCTTTGACGATACTTTCTCAGAAAATTGAATGAATACTTCCATTATTTTGGTCTGTACTATTTTTCATATGAAGGCATGTTTTCTTTTAACTTAAATGCTCTCCTAATATTTGAAACATTCATCTTATCGAAAAATGGACAACATCAGTCGATTTGTCGTATCAAAGAACCCTCATTCTCATAATTTCAGTATTTTTTGAGAGGAAAAACATTTTTCGTCAAATATGTAGCTGGACTTATAGTAAGGAAAATATTGCATTTTTCGCAATACTCCAAAAATATATTTTTGGCCTATCATCATCTCGAAACATGTGCGATTAGATGAACTTTCATCTAAAATCGATAGGTGACTTTGTTAATGCCCTAATTCTATCAATTTTAAAATAACTATGGATATTTGATTTTACCCTCTTCATTGGATACTCCAAGTTTGACGCACTCTACTTCTGAATCGCATCATTTTAGAGCACTCCCGAGTTTTCATATCATAGATTGGACCTTTGACGATACTTTCTCAGAAAATTGAATGAATACTTCCATTATTTTGGTCTGTACTATTTTTTATATGAAGGCATGTTTTCTTTTAACTTAAATTCTCTCCTAATATTTGAAACATTTATCTTATCGAAAAATGGACAACATCAGTGGATTTGTCGTATCAAAGAACCCTCATTCTCATAATTTCAGTATTTTTTGAGAGGAAAAACATTTTTCGTCAAATATGTAGCTGGAATATAGTAAGGAAAATATTGCATTTTTCGCAATACTCCAAAAATATATTTTTGGCCTATCATCATCTCGAAACATGTTCGATTAGATGAAATTTAATCTAAAATCGATAGGTGACTTTGTTAATGCCCTAATTCTATCAATTTTTGAATAACTATGGATATTTGATTTTACCCTCTTCATTGGATACTCCAAGTTTGACGCACTCTACTTCTGAATCGCATAATTTTAGAGCACTCCCAACTCTTTATGCAATAGATTGGACCTTTGACGATACTTTCTCAGAAAATTGAATGAATACTTCTATTATTTTGGTATGCAACATTTTTTATATGTAGGCATGTTTTCTTTTAAATTAAATGCTCTCCTAATATTTGAAACATTTATCTTATCGAAAAATGGACAACACCAGTCGATTTGTCGTATCAAAGAACCCTTATTCTCATAATTTCAGTATTTTTTGAGAGGAAAAATATTTTTCGTCAAATATGTAGCTGGACTATAGTAAGGAAAATATTGCATTTTTCGCAATACTCCAAAAATATATTTTTGGCCTATCATCATCTCGAAACATGTGCGATTAGATGAACTTTCATCTAAAATCGAAAGGTGACTTTGTTAATGCCCTAATTCTATCAATTTTTGAATAACTATGGATATTGATTTTACCCTCTCCATTGGATACTCCAAGTTTGACGCACTCTACTTCTGAATCGCATCATTTTAGAGCACTCCCGATTTTTTATATCATAGATTGGACCTTTGACGATACATTCTCAGAAAATTGAATGAATACTTCCATTATTTTGGTCTGTACTATTTTTTATATGAAGGCATGTTTTCTTTTAACTTAAATGCTCTCCTAATATTTGAAACATTTATCTTATCGAAAAATGGAGAACACCAGTCGATTTGTCGTATCAAAGAACCCTTATTCTCCTAATTCCAGTATTTTTTGAGAGGAAAAACATTTTTCGTCAAATATGTAGCTGGACTATAGTAAGGAAAATATTGCATTTTTCGCAATACTCCAAAAATATATTTTTGGCCTATCATCATCTCGAAACATGTGCGATTGGATGAACTTACATCTAAAATCGATAGGTGACTTTGTTAATGCCCTAATTCTATCAATTTTTGAATAACTATGGATATTTGATTTTACCCTCTCCATTGGATACTCCAAGTTTGACGCACTCTACTTCTGAATCGCATCATTTTAGAGCACTTCCGATTTTTTATATCATAGATTGGACCTTTGACGATACATTCTCAGAAAATTGAATGAATACTTCCATTATTTTGGTCTGTACTATTTTTTATATGAAGGCATGTTTTCTTTTAACTTAAATGCTCTCCTAATATTTGAAACATTTATCTTATCGAAAAATGGACAACACCAGTCGATTTGTCGTATCAAAGAACCCTTATTCTCCTAATTTCAGTATTTTTTGAGAGGAAAAACATTTTTCGTCAAATATGTAGCTGGATTATATATAGTAAGGAAAATATTGCATTTTTCGCAATACTCCAAAAATATATTTTTGGCCTATCATCATCTCGAAACATGTTCGATTAGTTGAAATTTCATCTAAAATCGATAGGTGACTTTGTTAATGCCCTAATTCTATCAATTTTTGAATAACTATGGATATTTGATTTTACCCTCTTCATTGGATACTCCAAGTTTGACGCACTCTACTTCTGAATCGCATAATTTTAGAGCACTCCCAACTTTTTATACAATAGATTGGACCTTTGACGATACTTTCTCAGAAAATTGAAATAATACTTCTATTATTTTGGTATGCAACATTTTTTATATGAAGGCATGTTTTCTTTTAAATTAAATGCTCTCCTAATATTCGAAACATTTATCTTATCGAAAAATTGACAACACCAGTCGATTTGTCGTATCAAAGAACCCTTATTCTCATAATTTCAGTATTTTTCGAGAGGAAAAATATTTTTCGTCAAATATGTAGCTGGACTATAGTAAGGAAAATATTGCATTTTTCGCAATACTCCAAAAATATATTTTTGGCCTATCATCATCTCGAAACATGTGCGATTAGATGAACTTTCATCTAAAATCGATAGGTGACTTTGTTAATGCCCTAATTCTATCAATTTTTGAATAACTATGGATATTTGATTTTACCCTCTCCATTGGATACTCCAAGCTTGACGCACTCTACTTCTGAATCGCATCATTTTAGAGCACTCCCGATTCTTTATATTATAGATTGGACCTTTGACGATACATTCTCAGAAAATTGAATGAATACTTCCATTATTTTGGTCTGTACTATTTTTTATATGAAGGCATGTTTTCTTTTAACTTAAATGCTCTCCTAATATTTGAAACATATATCTTATCGAAAAATGGACAACACCAGTCGATTTGTCGTATCGAAGAACCCTTATTCTCATAATTTCAGTATTTTTTGAGAGGAAAAACATTTTTCGTCAAATATGTAGCTGGACTATAGTAAGGAAAATATTGCATTTTTCGCAATACTCCAAAAATATATTTTGGGCCTATCATTATCTCGAAACATGTGCGATTAGATGAACTTTCATCTAAAATCGATAGGTGACTTTGTTAATGCCCTAATTCTATCAATTTTTGAATAACTATGGATATTTGATTTCACCCTCTTCATTGGATACTCCAAGTTTGACGCACTCTACTTCTGAATCGCATCATTTTAGAGCACTCCCGATTTTTTATATCATAGATTGGACCTTTGACGATACTTTCTCAGAAAATTGAATGAATACTTCCATTATTTTGGTCTGTACTATTTTTTATATGAAGGCATGTTTTCTTTTAACTTAAATGCTCTCCTAATATTTGAAACATTTATCTTATCGAAAAATGGACAACACCAGTCGATTTGTCGTATCAAAGAACACTTATTCTCATGATTTCAGTATTTTTTGAGAGGAAAAACATTTTTCGTCAAATATGTAGCTGGACTATAGTAAGGAAAATATTCCATTTTTCGCAATACTCCCAAAATATATTTTTGGCCTATCATTCTCTCGAAACATGTTCGATTAGATGAAATTTCATTCAAAATCGATAGGTGACTTTGTTAATGCCCTAATTCTATCAATTTTTGAATAACTATGGATATTTGATTTTACCCTCTTCATTGGATACTCCAAGTTTTACGCACTCTACTTCTGAATCGCATCATTTAAGAGCACTCCCGAGTTTTCATATCATAGATTGGACCTTTGACGATACTTTCTCAGAAAATTGTATGAATACTTCCAATATTTTGGTCTGTACTATTTTTTATATGAAGGCATGTTTTCTTTTAACTTAAATGCTCTCCTAATATTTGAAACATTTATCTTATCGAAAAATGAACAACACCAGTCGATTTGTCGTATCAAAGAACCCTTATTCTCCTAATTTCAGTATTTTTTGAGAGGAAAAACATTTTTCGTCAAATATGTAGCTGGATTATATTAAGGAAAATATTGCATTTTTCGCAATACTCCAAAAATATATTTTGGGCCTATCATTATCTCGAAACATGTGCGATTAGATGAACTTTCATCTAAAATCGATAGGTGACTTTGTTAATGCCCTAATTCTATCAATTTTTGAATAACTATGGATATTTGATTTTACCCTCTTCATTGGATACTCCAAGTTTGACGCACTCTACTTCTGAATCGCATCATTTTAGAGCACTCCCGATTTTTTATATCATAGATTGGACCTTTGACGATACTTTCTCAGAAAATTGAATGAATACTTCCATTATTTTGGTCTGTACTATTTTTTATATGAAGGCATGTTTTCTTTTAACTTAAATGCTCTCCTAATATTTGAAACATTTATCTTATCGAAAAATGGACAACACCAGTCGATTTGTCGTATCAAAGAACCCTTATTCTCATGATTTCAGTATTTTTTGAGAGGAAAAACATTTTTCGTCAAATATGTAGCTGGACTATAGTAAGGAAAATATTCCATTTTTCGCAATACTCCCAAAATATATTTTTGGCCTATCATTCTCTCGAAACATGTTCGATTAGATGAAATTTCATTCAAAATCGATAGGTGACTTTGTTAATGCCCTAATTCTATCAATTTTTGAATAACTATGGATATTTGATTTTACCCTCTTCATTGGATACTCCAAGTTTTACGCACTCTACTTCTGAATCGCATCATTTTAGAGCACTCCCGAGTTTTCATATCATAGATTGGACCTTTGACGATACTTTCTCAGAAAATTGAATGAATACTTCCAATATTTTGGTCTGTACTATTTTTTATATGAAGGCATGTTTTCTTTTAACTTAAATGCTCTCCTAATATTTGAAACATTTATCTTATCGAAAAATGGACAACACCAGTCGATTTGTCGTATCAAAGAACCCTTATTCTCATGATTTCAGTATTTTTTGAGAGGAAAAACATTTTTCGTCAAATATGTAGCTGGACTATAGTAAGGAAAATATTGCATTTTTCGCAATACTCCAAAAATATATTTTGGGCCTATCATTATCTCGAAACATGTGCGATTAGATGAACTTTCATCTAAAATCGATAGGTGACTTTGTTAATGCCCTAATTCTATCAATTTTTGGATAACTATGGATATTTGATTTTACCCTCTTCATTGGATACTCCAAGTTTGACGCACTCTACTTCTGAATCGCATAATTTTAGAGCACTCCCAACTTTTTATACAATAGATTGGACCTTTGACGATACTTTCTCAGAAAATTGAATGAATACTTCTATTATTTTGGTATGCAACATTTTTTATATGAAGGCATGTTTTCTTTTAAATTAAATGCTCTCCTAATATTTGAAACATTCATCTTATCGAAAAATGGACAACACCAGTCGATTTGTCGTATCAAAGATACCTTATTCTCATAATTTCAGTATTTTTTGAGAGGAAAAATATTTTTCGTCAAATATGTAGCTGGACTATCTATAGTAAGGAAAATATTGCATTTTTCGCAATACTCCAAAAATATATTTTTGGCCTATCATCATCTCGAAACATGTGCGATTGGATGAACTTACATCTAAAATCGATAGGTGACTTTGTTAATGCCCTAATTCTATCAATTTTTGAATAACTATGGATATTTGATTTTACCCTCTCCATTGGATACTCCAAGTTTGACGCACTCTACTTCTGAATCGCATCATTTTAGAGCACTTCCGATTTTTTATATCATAGATTGGACCTTTGACGATACATTCTCAGAAAATTGAATGAATACTTCCATTATTTTGGTCTGTACTATTTTTTATATGAAGGCATGTTTTCTTTTAACTTAAATGCTCTCCTAATATTTGAAACATTTATCTTATCGAAAAATGGACAACACCAGTCGATTTGTCGTATCAAAGAACCCTTATTCTCCTAATTTCAGTATTTTTTGAGAGGAAAAACATTTTTCGTCAAATATGTAGCTGGATTATATATAGTAAGGAAAATATTGCATTTTTCGCAATACTCCAAAAATATATTTTTGGCCTATCATCATCTCGAAACATGTTCGATTAGATGAAATTTCATCTAAAATCGATAGGTGACTTTGTTAATGCCCTAATTCTATCAATTTTTGAATAACTATGGATATTTGATTTTACCCTCTTCATTGGATACTCCAAGTTTGACGCACTCTACTTCTGAATCGCATAATTTTAGAGCACTCCCAACTTTTTATACAATAGATTGGACCTTTGACGATACTTTCTCAGAAAATTGAAATAATACTTCTATTATTTTGGTATGCAACATTTTTTATATGAAGGCATGTTTTCTTTTAAATTAAATGCTCTCCTAATATTCGAAACATTTATCTTATCGAAAAATGGACAACACCAGTCGATTTGTCGTATCAAAGAACCCTTATTCTCATAATTTCAGTATTTTTCGAGAGGAAAAATATTTTTCGTCAAATATGTAGCTGGACTATAGTAAGGAAAATATTGCATTTTTCGCAATACTCCAAAAATATATTTTTGGCCTATCATCATCTCGAAACATGTGCGATTAGATGAACTTTCATCTAAAATCGATAGGTGACTTTGTTAATGCCCTAATTCTATCAATTTTTGAATAACTATGGATATTTGATTTTACCCTCTCCATTGGATACTCCAAGCTTGACGCACTCTACTTCTGAATCGCATCATTTTAGAGCACTCCCGATTTTTTATATTATAGATTGGACCTTTGACGATACATTCTCAGAAAATTGAATGAATACTTCCATTATTTTGGTCTGTACTATTTTTTATATGAAGGCATGTTTTCTTTTAACTTAAATGCTCTCCTAATATTTGAAACATATATCTTATCGAAAAATGGACAACACCAGTCGATTTGTCGTATCAAAGAACCCTTATTCTCATAATTTCAGTATTTTTTGAGAGGAAAAACATTTTTCGTCAAATATGTAGCTGGACTATAGTAAGGAAAATATTGCATTTTTCGCAATACTCCAAAAATATATTTTGGGCCTATCATTATCTCGAAACATGTGCGATTAGATGAACTTTCATCTAAAATCGATAGGTGACTTTGTTAATGCCCTAATTCTATCAATTTTTGAATAACTATGGATATTTGATTTCACCCTCTTCATTGGATACTCCAAGTTTGACGCACTCTACTTCTGAATCGCATCATTTTAGAGCACTCCCGATTTTTTATATCATAGATTGGACCTTTGACGATACTTTCTCAGAAAATTGAATGAATACTTCCATTATTTTGGTCTGTACTATTTTTTATATGAAGGCATGTTTTCTTTTAACTTAAATGCTCTCCTAATATTTGAAACATTTATCTTATCGAAAAATGGACAACACCAGTCGATTTGTCGTATCAAAGAACACTTATTCTCATGATTTCAGTATTTTTTGAGAGGAAAAACATTTTTCGTCAAATATGTAGCTGGACTATAGTAAGGAAAATATTCCATTTTTCGCAATACTCCCAAAATATATTTTTGGCCTATCATTCTCTCGAAACATGTTCGATTAGATGAAATTTCATTCAAAATCGATAGGTGACTTTGTTAATGCCCTAATTCTATCAATTTTTGAATAACTATGGATATTTGATTTTACCCTCTTCATTGGATACTCCAAGTTTTACGCACTCTACTTCTGAATCGCATCATTTTAGAGCACTCCCGAGTTTTCATATCATAGATTGGACCTTTGACGATACTTTCTCAGAAAATTGAATGAATACTTCCAATATTTTGGTCTGTACTATTTTTTATATGAAGGCATGTTTTCTTTTAACTTAAATGCTCTCCTAATATTTGAAACATTTATCTTATCGAAAAATGGACAACACCAGTCGATTTGTCGTATCAAAGAACCCTTATTCTCATGATTTCAGTATTTTTTGAGAGGAAAAACATTTTTCGTCAAATATGTAGCTGGACTATAGTAAGGAAAATATTGCATTTTTCGCAATACTCCAAAAATATATTTTGGGCCTATCATTATCTCGAAACATGTGCGATTAGATGAACTTCCATCTAAAATCGATAGGTGACTTTGTTAATGCCCTAATTCTATCAATTTTTGGATAACTATGGATATTTGATTTTACCCTCTTCATTGGATACTCCAAGTTTGACGCACTCTACTTCTGAATCGCATAATTTTAGAGCACTCCCAACTTTTTATACAATAGATTGGACCTTTGACGATACTTTCTCAGAAAATTGAATGAATACTTCTATTATTTTGGTATGCAACATTTTTTATATGAAGGCATGTTTTCTTTTAAATTAAATGCTCTCCTAATATTTGAAACATTTATCTTATTGAAAAATGGACAACACCAGTCGATTTGTCGTATCAAAGATACCTTATTCTCATAATTTCAGTATTTTTTGAGAGGAAAAATATTTTTCGTCAAATATGTAGCTGGACTATTATAGTAAGGAAAATATTGCATTTTTCGCAATACTCCAAAAATATATTTTTGGCCTATCATCATCTCGAAACATGTGCGATTGGATGAACTTACATCTAAAATCGATAGGTGACTTTGTTAATGCCCTAATTCTATCAATTTTTGAATAACTATGGATATTTGATTTTACCCTCTCCATTGGATACTCCAAGTTTGACGCACTCTACTTCTGAATCGCATCATTTTAGAGCACTTCCGATTTTTTATATCATAGATTGGACCTTTGACGATACATTCTCAGAAAATTGAATGAATACTTCCATTATTTTGGTCTGTACTATTTTTTATATGAAGGCATGTTTTCTTTTAACTTAAATGCTCTCCTAATATTTGAAACATTTATCTTATCGAAAAATGGACAACACCAGTCGATTTGTCGTATCAAAGAACCCTTATTCTCCTAATTTCAGTATTTTTTGAGAGGAAAAACATTTTTCGTCAAATATGTAGTAAGGAAAATATTGCATTTTTCGCAATACTCCAAAAATATATTTTTGGCCTATCATCATCTCGAAACATGTTCGATTAGATGAAATTTCATCTAAAATCGATAGGTGACTTTGTTAATGCCCTAATTCTATCAATTTTTGAATAACTATGGATATTTGATTTTACCCTCTTCATTGGATACTCCAAGTTTGACGCACTCTACTTCTGAATCGCATAATTTTAGAGCACTCCCAACTTTTTATACAATAGATTGGACCTTTGACGATACTTTCTCAGAAAATTGAAATAATACTTCTATTATTTTGGTATGCAACATTTTTTATATGAAGGCATGTTTTCTTTTAAATTAAATGCTCTCCTAATATTCGAAACATTTATCTTATCGAAAAATGGACAACACCAGTCGATTTGTCGTATCAAAGAACCCTTATTCTCATAATTTCAGTATTTTTCGAGAGGAAAAATATTTTTCGTCAAATATGTAGCTGGACTATAGTAAGGAAAATATTGCATTTTTCGCAATACTCCAAAAATATATTTTTGGCCTATCATCATCTCGAAACATGTGCGATTAGATGAACTTCCATTTAAAATCGATAGGTGACTTTGTTAATGCCCTAATTCTATCAATTTTTGAATAACTATGGATATTTGATTTTACCCTCTCCATTGGATACTCCAAGCTTGACGCACTCTACTTCTGAATCGCATCATTTTAGAGCACTCCCGATTTTTTATATTATAGATTGGACCTTTGACGATACATTCTCAGAAAATTGAATGAATACTTCCATTATTTTGGTCTGTACTATTTTTTATATGAAGGCATGTTTTCTTTTAACTTAAATGCTCTCCTAATATTTGAAACATATATCTTATCGAAAAATGGACAACACCAGTCGATTTGTCGTATCAAAGAACCCTTATTCTCCTAATTTCAGTATTTTTTGAGAGGAAAAACATTTTTCGTCAAATATGTAGCTGGACTATAGTAAGGAAAATATTGCATTTTTCGCAATACTCCAAAAATATATTTTGGGCCTATCATTATCTCGAAACATGTGCGATTAGATGAACTTTCATCTAAAATCGATAGGTGACTTTGTTAATGCCCTAATTCTATCAATTTTTGAATAACTATGGATATTTGATTTTACCCTCTTCATTGGATACTCCAAGTTTGACGCACTCTACTTCTGAATCGCATAATTTTAGAGCACTCCCAACTTTTTATACAATAGATTGGACCTTTGACGATACTTTCTCAGAAAATTGAAATAATACTTCTATTATTTTGGTATGCAACATTTTTTATATGAAGGCATGTTTTCTTTTAAATTAAATGCTCTCCTAATATTCGAAACATTTATCTTATCGAAAAATGGACAACACCAGTCGATTTGTCGTATCAAAGAACCCTTATTCTCATAATTTCAGTATTTTTCGAGAGGAAAAATATTTTTCGTCAAATATGTAGCTGGACTATAGTAAGGAAAATATTGCATTTTTCGCAATACTCCAAAAATATATTTTTGGCCTATCATCATCTCGAAACATGTGCGATTAGATGAACTTTCATCTAAAATCGATAGGTGACTTTGTTAATGCCCTAATTCTATCAATTTTTGAATAACTATGGATATTTGATTTTACCCTCTCCATTGGATACTCCAAGCTTGACGCACTCTACTTCTGAATCGCATCATTTTAGAGCACTCCCGATTTTTTATATTATAGATTGGACCTTTGACGATACATTCTCAGAAAATTGAATGAATACTTCCATTATTTTGGTCTGTACTATTTTTTATATGAAGGCATGTTTTCTTTTAACTTAAATGCTCTCCTAATATTTGAAACATATATCTTATCGAAAAATGGACAACACCAGTCGATTTGTCGTATCAAAGAACCCTTATTCTCATAATTTCAGTATTTTTTGAGAGGAAAAACATTTTTCGTCAAATATGTAGCTGGACTATAGTAAGGAAAATATTGCATTTTTCGCAATACTCCAAAAATATATTTTGGGCCTATCATTATCTCGAAACATGTGCGATTAGATGAACTTTCATCTAAAATCGATAGGTGACTTTGTTAATGCCCTAATTCTATCAATTTTTGAATAACTATGGATATTTGATTTCACCCTCTTCATTGGATACTCCAAGTTTGACGCACTCTACTTCTGAATCGCATCATTTTAGAGCACTCCCGATTTTTTATATCATAGATTGGACCTTTGACGATACTTTCTCAGAAAATTGAATGAATACTTCCATTATTTTGGTCTGTACTATTTTTTATATGAAGGCATGTTTTCTTTTAACTTAAATGCTCTCCTAATATTTGAAACATTTATCTTATCGAAAAATGGACAACACCAGTCGATTTGTCGTATCAAAGAACACTTATTCTCATGATTTCAGTATTTTTTGAGAGGAAAAACATTTTTCGTCAAATATGTAGCTGGACTATAGTAAGGAAAATATTCCATTTTTCGCAATACTCCCAAAATATATTTTTGGCCTATCATTCTCTCGAAACATGTTCGATTAGATGAAATTTCATTCAAAATCGATAGGTGACTTTGTTAATGCCCTAATTCTATCAATTTTTGAATAACTATGGATATTTGATTTTACCCTCTTCATTGGATACTCCAAGTTTTACGCACTCTACTTCTGAATCGCATCATTTTAGAGCACTCCCGAGTTTTCATATCATAGATTGGACCTTTGACGATACTTTCTCAGAAAATTGAATGAATACTTCCAATATTTTGGTCTGTACTATTTTTTATATGAAGGCATGTTTTCTTTTAACTTAAATGCTCTCCTAATATTTGAAACATTTATCTTATCGAAAAATGGACAACACCAGTCGATTTGTCGTATCAAAGAACCCTTATTCTCATGATTTCAGTATTTTTTGAGAGGAAAAACATTTTTCGTCAAATATGTAGCTGGACTATAGTAAGGAAAATATTGCATTTTTCGCAATACTCCAAAAATATATTTTTGGCCTATCATCATCTCGAAACATGTGCGATTAGATGAACTTCCATTTAAAATCGATAGGTGACTTTGTTAATGCCCTAATTCTATCAATTTTTGAATAACTATGGATATTTGATTTTACCCTCTCCATTGGATACTCCAAGCTTGACGCACTCTACTTCTGAATCGCATCATTTTAGAGCACTCCCGATTTTTTATATTATAGATTGGACCTTTGACGATACATTCTCAGAAAATTGAATGAATACTTCCATTATTTTGGTCTGTACTATTTTTTATATGAAGGCATGTTTTCTTTTAACTTAAATGCTCTCCTAATATTTGAAACATATATCTTATCGAAAAATGGACAACACCAGTCGATTTGTCGTATCAAAGAACCCTTATTCTCCTAATTTCAGTATTTTTTGAGAGGAAAAACATTTTTCGTCAAATATGTAGCTGGATTATATATAGTAAGGAAAATATTGAATTTTTCGCAATACTCCAAAAATATATTTTTGGCCTATCATCATCTCGAAACATGTTCGATTAGATGAAATTTCATCTAAAATCGATAGGTGACTTTGTTAATGCCCTAATTCTATCAATTTTTGAATAACTATGGATATTTGATTTTACCCTCTTCATTGGATACTCCAAGTTTGACGCACTCTACTTCTGAATCGCATAATTTTAGAGCACTCCCAACTTTTTATACAATAGATTGGACCTTTGACGATACTTTCTCAGAAAATTGAAATAATACTTCTATTATTTTGGTATGCAACATTTTTTATATGAAGGCATGTTTTCTTTTAAATTAAATGCTCTCCTAATATTCGAAACATTTATCTTATCGAAAAATGGACAACACCAGTCGATTTGTCGTATCAAAGAACCCTTATTCTCATAATTTCAGTATTTTTCGAGAGGAAAAATATTTTTCGTCAAATATGTAGCTGGACTATAGTAAGGAAAATATTGCATTTTTCGCAATACTCCAAAAATATATTTTTGGCCTATCATCATCTCGAAACATGTGCGATTAGATGAACTTTCATCTAAAATCGATAGGTGACTTTGTTAATGCCCTAATTCTATCAATTTTTGAATAACTATGGATATTTGATTTTACCCTCTCCATTGGATACTCCAAGCTTGACGCACTCTACTTCTGAATCGCATCATTTTAGAGCACTCCCGATTTTTTATATTATAGATTGGACCTTTGACGATACATTCTCAGAAAATTGAATGAATACTTCCATTATTTTGGTCTGTACTATTTTTTATATGAAGGCATGTTTTCTTTTAACTTAAATGCTCTCCTAATATTTGAAACATATATCTTATCGAAAAATGGACAACACCAGTCGATTTGTCGTATCAAAGAACCCTTATTCTCATAATTTCAGTATTTTTTGAGAGGAAAAACATTTTTCGTCAAATATGTAGCTGGACTATAGTAAGGAAAATATTGCATTTTTCGCAATACTCCAAAAATATATTTTGGGCCTATCATTATCTCGAAACATGTGCGATTAGATGAACTTTCATCTAAAATCGATAGGTGACTTTGTTAATGCCCTAATTCTATCAATTTTTGAATAACTATGGATATTTGATTTCACCCTCTTCATTGGATACTCCAAGTTTGACGCACTCTACTTCTGAATCGCATCATTTTAGAGCACTCCCGATTTTTTATATCATAGATTGGACCTTTGACGATACTTTCTCAGAAAATTGAATGAATACTTCCATTATTTTGGTCTGTACTATTTTTTATATGAAGGCATGTTTTCTTTTAACTTAAATGCTCTCCTAATATTTGAAACATTTATCTTATCGAAAAATGGACAACACCAGTCGATTTGTCGTATCAAAGAACACTTATTCTCATGATTTCAGTATTTTTTGAGAGGAAAAACATTTTTCGTCAAATATGTAGCTGGACTATAGTAAGGAAAATATTCCATTTTTCGCAATACTCCCAAAATATATTTTTGGCCTATCATTCTCTCGAAACATGTTCGATTAGATGAAATTTCATTCAAAATCGATAGGTGACTTTGTTAATGCCCTAATTCTATCAATTTTTGAATAACTATGGATATTTGATTTTACCCTCTTCATTGGATACTCCAAGTTTTACGCACTCTACTTCTGAATCGCATCATTTTAGAGCACTCCCGAGTTTTCATATCATAGATTGGACCTTTGACGATACTTTCTCAGAAAATTGAATGAATACTTCCAATATTTTGGTCTGTACTATTTTTTATATGAAGGCATGTTTTCTTTTAACTTAAATGCTCTCCTAATATTTGAAACATTTATCTTATCGAAAAATGGACAACACCAGTCGATTTGTCGTATCAAAGAACCCTTATTCTCATGATTTCAGTATTTTTTGAGAGGAAAAACATTTTTCGTCAAATATGTAGCTGGACTATAGTAAGGAAAATATTGCATTTTTCGCAATACTCCAAAAATATATTTTGGGCCTATCATTATCTCGAAACATGTGCGATTAGATGAACTTCCATCTAAAATCGATAGGTGACTTTGTTAATGCCCTAATTCTATCAATTTTTGGATAACTATGGATATTTGATTTTACCCTCTTCATTGGATACTCCAAGTTTGACGCACTCTACTTCTGAATCGCATAATTTTAGAGCACTCCCAACTTTTTATACAATAGATTGGACCTTTGACGATACTTTCTCAGAAAATTGAATGAATACTTCTATTATTTTGGTATGCAACATTTTTTATATGAAGGCATGTTTTCTTTTAAATTAAATGCTCTCCTAATATTTGAAACATTTATCTTATTGAAAAATGGACAACACCAGTCGATTTGTCGTATCAAAGATACCTTATTCTCATAATTTCAGTATTTTTTGAGAGGAAAAATATTTTTCGTCAAATATGTAGCTGGACTATTATAGTAAGGAAAATATTGCATTTTTCGCAATACTCCAAAAATATATTTTTGGCCTATCATCATCTCGAAACATGTGCGATTGGATGAACTTACATCTAAAATCGATAGGTGACTTTGTTAATGCCCTAATTCTATCAATTTTTGAATAACTATGGATATTTGATTTTACCCTCTCCATTGGATACTCCAAGTTTGACGCACTCTACTTCTGAATCGCATCATTTTAGAGCACTTCCGATTTTTTATATCATAGATTGGACCTTTGACGATACATTCTCAGAAAATTGAATGAATACTTCCATTATTTTGGTCTGTACTATTTTTTATATGAAGGCATGTTTTCTTTTAACTTAAATGCTCTCCTAATATTTGAAACATTTATCTTATCGAAAAATGGACAACACCAGTCGATTTGTCGTATCAAAGAACCCTTATTCTCCTAATTTCAGTATTTTTTGAGAGGAAAAACATTTTTCGTCAAATATGTAGTAAGGAAAATATTGCATTTTTCGCAATACTCCAAAAATATATTTTTGGCCTATCATCATCTCGAAACATGTTCGATTAGATGAAATTTCATCTAAAATCGATAGGTGACTTTGTTAATGCCCTAATTCTATCAATTTTTGAATAACTATGGATATTTGATTTTACCCTCTTCATTGGATACTCCAAGTTTGACGCACTCTACTTCTGAATCGCATAATTTTAGAGCACTCCCAACTTTTTATACAATAGATTGGACCTTTGACGATACTTTCTCAGAAAATTGAAATAATACTTCTATTATTTTGGTATGCAACATTTTTTATATGAAGGCATGTTTTCTTTTAAATTAAATGCTCTCCTAATATTCGAAACATTTATCTTATCGAAAAATGGACAACACCAGTCGATTTGTCGTATCAAAGAACCCTTATTCTCATAATTTCAGTATTTTTCGAGAGGAAAAATATTTTTCGTCAAATATGTAGCTGGACTATAGTAAGGAAAATATTGCATTTTTCGCAATACTCCAAAAATATATTTTTGGCCTATCATCATCTCGAAACATGTGCGATTAGATGAACTTCCATTTAAAATCGATAGGTGACTTTGTTAATGCCCTAATTCTATCAATTTTTGAATAACTATGGATATTTGATTTTACCCTCTCCATTGGATACTCCAAGCTTGACGCACTCTACTTCTGAATCGCATCATTTTAGAGCACTCCCGATTTTTTATATTATAGATTGGACCTTTGACGATACATTCTCAGAAAATTGAATGAATACTTCCATTATTTTGGTCTGTACTATTTTTTATATGAAGGCATGTTTTCTTTTAACTTAAATGCTCTCCTAATATTTGAAACATATATCTTATCGAAAAATGGACAACACCAGTCGATTTGTCGTATCAAAGAACCCCTATTCTCCTAATTTCAGTATTTTTTGAGAGGAAAAACATTTTTCGTCAAATATGTAGCTGGACTATAGTAAGGAAAATATTGCATTTTTCGCAATACTCCAAAAATATATTTTGGGCCTATCATTATCTCGAAACATGTGCGATTAGATGAACTTTCATCTAAAATCGATAGGTGACTTTGTTAATGCCCTAATTCTATCAATTTTTGAATAACTATGGATATTTGATTTTACCCTCTTCATTGGATACTCCAAGTTTGACGCACTCTACTTCTGAATCGCATCATTTTTGAGCACTCCCGAGTTTTCATATCATAGATTGGACCTTTGACGATACATTCTCAGAAAATTGAATGAATACTTCCATTATTTTGGTCTGTACTATTTTTTATATGAAGGCATGTTTTCTTTTAACTTAAATGCTCTCCTAATATTCGAAACATATATCTTATCGAAAAATGGACAACACCAGTCGATTTGTCGTATCAAAGAACCCTTATTCTCCTAATTTCAGTATTTTTTGAGAGGAAAAACATTTTTCGTCAAATATGTAGCTGGAGTATAGTAAGGAAAATATTGCATTTTTCGCAATACTCCAAAAATATATTTTTGGCCTATCATCATCTCGAAACATGTTCGATTAGATAAAATTCCATCTAAAATCGATAGGTGACTTTGTTAATGCCCTAATTCTATCAATTTTTGAATAACTATGGATATTTGATTTTACCCTCTTCATTGGATACTCCAAGTTTGACGCACTCTACTTCTGAATCGCATCATTTTAGAGCACTCCCGAGTTTTCATATCATAGATTGGACCTTTGACGATACTTTCTCAGAAAATTGAATGAATACTTCCAATATTTTGGTCTGTACTATTTTTTATATGAAGGCATGTTTTCTTTTAACTTAAATGCTATCCTAATATTTGAAACATTTATCTTATAGAAAAATGGACAACACCAGCCGATTTGTCGTATCGAAGAACCCTTATTCTCATAATTTCAGTATTTTTTGAGAGGAAAAACATTTTTCGTCAAATATGTAGCTGGATTATAGTAAGGAAAATATTGCATTTTTCGCAATACTCCAAAAATATATTTTTGGCCTATCATCCTCTCGAAACATGTTCGATTAGATGAAATTTCATTTAAAATCGATAGGTGACTTTGTTAATGACCTAATTCTATCAATTTTTGAATAACTACGGATATTTGGTTTTACCCTCTTCGTTGGATACTCCAAGTTTGACGCACTCTACTTCTGAATCGCATAATTTTAGAGCACTCCTGATTTTTTATATCATAGATTGGACCTTTGACGATACTTTCTCAGAAAATTGAATGAATACTTCCATTATTTTGGTCGGTACTATTTTTTATATGATGGCATGTTTTCTTTTAACTTAAATGCTCTCCTAATATTTGAAACATTCATCTTATCGGAAAATGGACAACACCAGTCGATTTGTCGTATCAAAGAACCCTTATTCTTATAATTTCAGTATTTTTTGAGAGGAAAAATTTTTTTGTCAAATATGTAGCTGGACTATAGTGAGGAAAATATTGCATTTTTCGCAATACTCCAAAAATATATTTTTGGCCTATCATCCTCACGAAACATGTTCGATTAGATGAAACTTCATCTAAAATCGATAGGTGACTTTGTTAATGACCTAATTCTATCAATTTTTGAATAACTATGGATATTTGATTTCACCCTCTCCATTGGATACTCCAAGTTTGACGCACTCTACTTCTGAATCGCATCATTTTAGAGCACTCCTGATTTTTTATATCATAGATTGGACCTTTGAAGATACATTCTCAGAAAATTGAATGAATACTTCCATAATTTTGGTCTGTACTATTTTTTATACAAAGGCAAGTTTTCTTTTAACTTAAATGCTCTCCTAATATTTGAAACATTTATCTTATCGAAAAATGGACAACACCAGTCGATTTGTCGTATCAAAGAACCCTTATTCTCGTGATTTCAGTATTTTTTGAGAGGAAAAACATTTTTCGTCAAATATGTAGCTGGACTATAGTAAGGAAAATATTCCATTTTTCGCAATACTCCAAAAATATATTTTTGGCCTATCATCATCTCGAAGCATGTGCGATTAGATGAACTTTCATCTAAAATCGATAGGTGACTTTGTTAATGCCCTAATTCTATGAATTTTTGAATAACTATGGATATTTGATTTTACCCTCTTCATTGGATACTCCAAGTTTCACGCACTCTACTTCTGAATCGCATCATTTTAGAGCACTCCCGATTTTTTATATCATAGATTGGACCTTTGACGATACTTTCTTAGAAAATTGAATGAATACTTCTATTATTTTGGTATGCAACATTTTTTATATGAAGGCATGTTTTCATTTAAATTAAATGCTCTCCTAATATTTGAAACATTTATCTTATCGAAGAATGGACAACACCAGTCGATTTGTCGTATCGACGAACCCTTATTCTCATAATTTCAGTATTTTTTGAGAGGAAAAACATTTTTCGTCAAATATGTAGCTGGACTATAGTAAGGAAAATATTGCATTTTTCGCAATACTCCAAAAATATATTTTTGGCCTATCATCATCTCGAAACATGTTCGATTAGATGAAATTTCATCTAAAATCGATAGGTGACTTTGTTGATGCCCTAATTCTATCAATTTTTGAATAACTATGGATATTTGATTTTACCCTCTTCATTGGATACTCCAAGTTTGACGCACTCTACTTCTGAATCGCATAATTTTAGAGCACTCCCAACTTTTTATACAATAGATTGGACCTTTGACGATACTTTCTCAGAAAATTGAATGAATACTTCCATTATTTTGGTCTGTACTATTTTTTATATGAAGGCATGTTTTCTTTTAACTTAAATGCTCTCCAAATATTTGAAACATTTATCTTATCGAAAAATGGACAACACCAGTCGATTTGTCGTATCAAAGAACCCTCATTCTCATAATTTCAGTATTTTTTGAGAGGAAAAACATTTTTCGTCAAATATGTAGCTGGACTATATATAGTAAGGAAAATATTGCATTTTTCGCAATACTCCCATAATATATTTTTGGCCTATCATCCTCTCGAAACATGTTCGATTCGATGAAATTTCATCTAAAATCGATAGGTGACTTTGTTAATGCCCTAATTCTATCAATTTTTGAATAACTATGGATATTTGATTTTACCCTCTCCATTGGATACTCCAAGTTTGACGCACTCTACTTCCGAATCGCATAATTTTAGAGCACTCCTGATTTTTCATATCATAGATTGGACCTTTGACGATACATTCTCAGAAAATTGAATGAATACTTCCATTATTTTGGTCTGTACTATTTTTTATATGAAGGCATGTTTTCTTTTAACTTAAATGCTCTCCTAATATTTGAAACATTTATCTTATCGAAAAATGGAAAACACCAGCCGATTTGTCGTATCAAACAACCCTTATTCTCCTAATTTCAGTATTTTTTGAGAGGAAAAACATTTTTCGTCAAATATGTAGCTGGAGTGTAAGGAAAATATTGCATTTTTCGCAATACTCCAAAAATATATTTTTGGCCTATCATCCTCTCGAAACATGTTCGATTAGATGGAATTTCATTTAAAATCGATAGGTGACTTTGTTAATGCCCTAATTCTATCAATTTTTGAATAACTATGGATATTTGATTTTACCCTCTTCATTGGATACTCCAAGTTTAACGCACTCTACTTCTGAATCGCATCATTTTAGAGCACTCCCGAGTTTTCATATCATAGATTGGACCTTTGACGATACTTTCTCAGAAAATTGAATGAATACTTCCATTATTTTGGTCTGTACTATTTTTTATATGAAGGCATGTTTTCTTTTAACTTAAATACTCTCCTAATATTTGAAACATTTATCTTATCGAAAAATGGACAACACCAGTCGATTTGTCGTATCAAAGAACCCTCATTCTCATAATTTCAGTATTTTTTGAGAGGAAAAACATTTTTCGTCAAATATGTAGCTGGACTATATATAGTAAGGAAAATATTGCATTTTTCGCAATACTCCCAAAATATATTTTTGGCCTATCATCCTCTCGAAACATGTTCGATTCGATGAAATTTCATCTAAAATCGATAGGTGACTTTGTTAATGCCCTAATTCTATCAATTTTTGAATAACTACGGATATTTGATTTTACCCTCTTCGTTGGATACTCCAAGTTTGACGCACTCTACTTCTGAATCGCATAATTTTAGAGCACTCCTGATTTTTCATATCATAGATTGGACCTTTGACGATACTTTCTCAGAAAATTGAATGAATACTTCCATTATTTTGGTCTGTACTATTTTTATATGATGGCATGTTTTCTTTTAACTTAAATGCTCTCCTAATATTTGAAACATTCATCTTATCGAAAAATGGACAACACCAGTCGATTTGTCGTATCAAAGAACCCTTATTCTTATAATTTCAGTATTTTTTGAGAGGAAAAAAATTTTTGTCAAATATGTAGCTGGACTATAGTAAGGAAAATATTGCATTTTTCGCAATACTCCAAAAATATATTTTTGGCCTATCATCATCTCGAAACATGTGCGATTAGATGAACTCTCATCTAAAATCGATAGGTGACTTTGTTAATGCCCTAATTCTATCAATTTTTGAATAACTATGGATATTTGATTTTACCCTCTCCATTGGATACTCCAAGTTTGACGCACTCTACTTCTGAATCGCATAATTTTAGAGCACTCCTGATTTTTCATATCATAGATTGGACCTTTGACGATACATTCTCAGAAAATTGAATGAATACTTCCATTATTTTGGTCTGTACTATTTTTTATATGAAGGCATGTTTTCTTTTAACTTAAATGCTCTCCTAATATTTGAAACATTTATCTTATCGAAAAATGGACAACACCAGTCGATTTGTCGTATCAAAGAACCCTTATTCTCCTAATTTCAGTATTTTTTGAGAGGAAAAACATTTTTCGTCAAATATGTAGCTGGATTATAGTAAGGAAAATATTGCATTTTTCGCAATACTCCAAAAATATATTTTTGGCCTATCATCATCTCGAAACATCTTCGATTAGATGAAATTTCATCTAAAATCGATAGGTGACTTTGTTAATGCCCTAATTCTATCATTTTTTGAATAACTATGGATATTTGATTTCCCCCTCTTCATTGGATACTCCAAGTTTGACGCACTCTACTTCTGAATCGCATCATTTTAGAGCACTCACGATTTTTTATATCATAGATTGGACCTTTGACGATACTTTCTCAGAAAATTGGATGGATACTTCCAATATTTTGGTCTGTACTATTTTTTATATGAAGGCATGTTTTCTTTTAACTTGAATGTTCTCCTAATATTTGAAACATTTATCTTATAGAAAAATGGACAACACCAGCCGATTTGTCGTATCAAACAACCCTTATTTTCATAATTTCAGTATTTTTTGAGAGGAAAAACATTTTTCGTCAAATATGTAGCTGGAGTATAGTAAGGAAAATATTGCATTTTTCGCAATACTCCAAAAATATATTTTTGGCCTATCATCCTCTCGAAACATGTTCGATTAGATGGAATTTCATTTAAAATCGATAGGTGACTTTGTTAATGCCCTAATTCTATCAATTTTTGAATAACTATGGATATTTGATTTTACCCTCTTCATTGGATACTCCAAGTTTGACGCACTCTACTTCTGAATCGCATCAATTTAGAGCACTCCCGAGTTTTCATATCATAGATTGGACCTTTGACGATACTTTCTCAGAAAATTGAATGAATACTATTTTGGTCTGTACTATTTTTTATATGAAGGCATGTTTTCTTTTAACTTAAATGCTCTCCTAATATTTGAAACATTTATCTTATCGAAAAATGGACAACACCAGTCGATTTGTCGTATCAAAGAACCCTCTTTCTCATAATTTCAGTATTTTTTGAGAGGAAAAACATTTTTCGTCAAATATGTAGCTGGACTATAGTAAGGAAAATATTGCATTTTTCGCAATACTCCCAAAATATATTTTTGGCCTATCATCCTCTCGAAACATGTTCGATTCGATGAAATTTCATCTAAAATCGATAGGTGACTTTGTTAATGCCCTAATTCTATCAATTTTTGAATAACTACGGATATTTGATTTTACCCTCTTCGTTGGATACTCCAAGTTTGACGCACTCTACTTCTGAATCGCATAATTTTAGAGCACTCCTGATTTTCCATATCATAGATTGGACCTTTGACGATACTTTCTCAGAAAATTGAATGAATACTTCCATTATTTTGTTCTGTACTATTTTTATATGATGGCATGTTTTCTTTTAACTTAAATGCTCTCCTAATATTTGAAACATTCATCTTATCGAAAAATGGACAACACCAGTCGATTTGTCGTATCAAAGAACCCTTATTCTTATAATTTCAGTATTTTTTGAGAGGAAAAAATTTTTTGTCAAATATGTAGCTGGACTATAGTGAGGAAAATATTGCATTTTTCGCAATACTCCAAAAATATATTTTTGGCCTATCATCCTCACGAAACATGTTCGATTAGATGAAACTTCATCTAAAATCGATAGGTGACTTTGTTAATGACCTAATTCTATCAATTTTTGAATAACTATGGATATTTGATTTTACCCTCTTCATTGGATACTCCAAGTTTGACGCACTCTACTTCTGAATCGCATCATTTTAGAGCACTCCCGAGTTTTCATATCATAGATTGGACCTTTGACGATACTTCCCCAGAAAATTGAATGAATACTTCCATTATTTTGGTCTGTACTATTTTTTATATGAAGGCATGTTTTCTTTTAACTTAAATGCTCTCCTAATATTTGAAACATTTATCATATCGAAAAATGGACAACACCAGTCGATTTGTCGTATCAAAGAACACTTATTCTCATGATTTCAGTATTTTTTGAGAGGAAAAACATTTTTCGCCAAATATGTAGCTGCACTATAGTAAGGAAAATATTGCATTTTTCGCAATACTCCAAAAATATATTTTGGGCCTATCATTATCTCGAAACATGTGCGATTAGATGAACTTTCATCTAAAATCGATAGGTGACTTTGTTAATGCCCTAATTCTATCAATTTTTGAATAACTATGGATATTTGATTTCACCCTCTTCATTGGATACTCCAAGTTTGACGCACTCTACTTCTGAATCGCATCATTTTAGAGCACTCCCGATTTTTTATATCATAGATTGGACCTTTGACGATACATTCTTAGAAAATTGAATGAATTCTTCCATTATTTTGGTCTGTACTATTTTTTATACAAAGGCATGTTTTCTTTTAACTTAAATGCTCTCCTAATATTTGAAACATTTATCTTATCGAAAAATGGACAACACCAGTCGATTTGTCGTATCAAAGAACCCTTATTCTCATGATTTCAGTATTTTTTGAGAGGAAAAACATTTTTCGTCAAATATGTATAGTAAGGAAAATATTCCATTTTTCGCAATACTCCAAAAATATATTTTTGGCCTATCATCATCTCGAAACATGTGCGATTAGATGAACTTTCATCTAAAATCGATAGGTGACTTTATTAATGCCCTAATTCTATCAATTTTTGAATAACTATGGATATTTGATTTCACCCTCTTCATTGGATACTCCAAGTTTGACGCACTCTACTTCTGAATAGCATCATTTTAGAGCACTCCCGATTTTTTATATCATAGATTGGACCTTTGACGATACATTCTCAGAAAATTGAATGAATACTTCCATTATTTTGGTCTGTACTATTTTTCATACAAAGGCATGTTTTCTTTTAACTTAAATGCTCTCCTAATATTTGAAACATTTATCTTATCGAAAAATGGACAACACCAGTCGATTTGTCGTATCAAAGAACCCTTATTCTCATGATTTCAGTATTTTTTGAGAGGAAAAACATTTTTCGTCAAATATGTAGCTGGACTATAGTAAGGAAAATATTGCATTTTTCGCAATACTCCAAAAATATATTTTTGGCCTATCATCCTCTCGAAACATGTTCGATTAGATGAAATTTCATTTAAAATCGATAAATGACTTTGTTAATGCCCTAATTCTATCAATTTTTGAATAACTATGGATATTTGATTTTACCCTCTTCATTGGATACTCCAAGTTTGACGCACTCTACTTCTGAATCGCATCATTTTAGAGCACTCCCGAGTTTTTATATCATAGATTGGACCTTTGACGATACTTTCTCAGAAAATTGAATGAATACTTCTATTATTTTGATATGCAACATTTTTTATATGAAGGCATGTTTTCATTTAAATTAAATGCTCTCCTAATATTTGAAACATTTATCTTATCGAAAAATGGACAACACCAGTCGATTTGTCGTATCAAAGAACCCTCATTCTCATAATTTCAGTATTTTTTGAGAGGAAAAACAATTTTCGTCAAATATGTAGCTGGACTATAGTAAGGAAAATATTGCATTTTTCGCAATACTCCCAAAATATATTTTTGGCCTATCATCCTCTCGAAACATGTTCGATTAGATGAAATTTCATTCAAAATCGATAGGTGACTTTGTTAATGCCCTAATTCTATCAATTTTTGAATAACTATGGATATTTGATTTTACCCTCTTCATTGGATACTCCAAGTTTGACGCACTCTACTTCTGAATCGCATCATTTTAGAGCACTCCCGAGTTTTCATATCATAGATTGGACCTTTGACAATACTTCCTCAAAAAATTGAATAAATACTTCCATTATTTTGGTCTGTACTATTTTTTATATGAAGGCATGTTTTCTTTTAACTTAAATGCTCTCCTAATATTTGAAACATTTATCTTATCGAAAAATGGACAACACCAGTCGATTTGTCGTATCAAAGGACCCTTATTCTCATGATTTCAGTATTTTTTGAGAGGAAAAACATTTTTCGTCAAATATGTAGCTGGACTATAGTAAGGAAAATATTGCATTTTTCGCAATACTCCAAAAATATATTTTGGGCCTATCATTATCTCGAAACATGTGCGATTAGATGAACTCTCATCTAAAATCGATAAGTGACTTTGTTAATGCCCTAATTCTATCAATTTTTGAATAACTATGGATATTTGATTCCCCCCTCTTCATTGGATACTCCAAGTTTGACGCACTCTACTTCTGAATCGCATCATTTTAGAGCACTCAGGATTTTTTATATCATAGATTGGACCTTTGACGATACTTTTTCAGAAAATTGAATGAATACTTCCATTATTTTGGTCTGTACTATTTTTTATATGAAGGCATGTTTTCTTTTAACTTAAATGCTCTCCTAATATTTGAAACATTTATCTTATCGAAAAATGGACAACACCAGTCGATTTGTCGTATCAAAGAACCCTCATTCTCATAATTTCAGTATTTTTTGAGAGGAAAAACAATTTTCGTCAAATATGTAGCTGGACTATAGTAAGGAAAATATTGCATTTTTCGCAATACTCCCAAAATATATTTTTGGCCTATCATCCTCTCGAAACATGTTCGATTAGATGAAATTTCATTCAAAATCGATAGGTGACTTTGTTAATGCCCTAATTCTATCAATTTTTGAATAACTATGGATATTTGATTTTACCCTCTTCATTGGATACTCCAAGTTTGACGCACTCTACTTTTGAATCGCATCATTTTAGAGCACTCCCGAGTTTTCATATCATATATTGGACCTTTGACGATACTTCCTCAGAAAATTGAATGAATACTTCCATTATTTTGGTCTGTACTATTTTTAATATGAAGGCATGTTTTCTTTTAACTTAAATGCTCTCCTAATATTTGAAACATTTATCTTATCGAAAAATGGACAACACCAGTCGATTTGTCGTATCAAAGAACCCTTATTCTCATGATTTCAGTATTTTTTGAGAGGAAAAACATTTTTCGTCAAATATGTAGCTGGAAAAGGAAAATATTGCATTTTTCGCAATACTCCAAAAATATATTTTGGGCCTATCATTATCTCGAAACATGTGCGATTAGATGAACTTTCATCTAAAATCGATAGGTAACTTTGTTAATGCCCTAATTCTATCAATTTTTGAATAACTATGGATATTTGATTTCACCCTCTTCATTGGATACTCCAAGTTTGACGCACTTTACTTCTGAATCGCATTATTTTCGAGCACTCTCGATTTTTATATCATAGATTGGACCTTTGACGATACTTTCTCAGAAAATTGAATGAATAATTCCATTATTCTGGTCTGTACTATTTTTTATATGAAGGCATGTTTTCTTTTAACTTAAATGCTCTCCTAATATTTGAAACATTTATCTTATCGAAAAATGGACAACACCAGTCGATTTGTCGTATCAAAGAACCCTCATTCTCATAATTTCAGTATTTTTTGAGAGGAAAAACATTTTTCGTCAAATATGTAGCTGCACTATAGTAAGGAAAATATTGCATTTTTCGCAATACTCCAAAAATATATTTTGGGCCTATCATTATCTCGAAACATGTGCGATTAGATGAACTTTCATCTAAAATCGATAGGTGACTTTGTTAATGCCCTAATTCTATCAATTTTTGAATAACTATGGATATTTGATTTCACCCTCTTCATTGGATACTCCAAGTTTGACGCACTTTACTTCTGAATCGCATTATTTTCGAGCACTCTCGATTTTTATATCATAGATTGGACCTTTGATGATACATTCTCAGAAAATTGAATGAATACTTCCATTATTTTGGTCTGTACTATTTTTTATATGAAGGCATGTTTTCTTTTAACTTAAATGCTCTCCTAATATTTGAAACATTTATCTTATCGAAAAATGGACAACACCAGTCGATTTGTCGTATCAAAGAACCCTTATTCTCCTAATTTCAGTATTTTTTGAGAGGAAAAACATTTTTCGTCAAATATGTAGCTGGATTATAGTAAGGAAAATATTGCATTTTTCGCAATACTCCAAAAATATATTTTTGGCCTATCATCCTCTCGAAACATGTTCGATTAGATGAAATTTCATTTAAAATCGATAGGTGACTTTGTTAATGACCTAATTCTATCAATTTTTGAATAACTACGGATATTTGATTTTACCCTCTTCGTTGGATACTCCAAGTTTGACGCACTCTACTTCTGAATCGCATAATTTTAGAGCACTCCTGATTTTTTATATCATAGATTGGACCTTTGACGATACTTTCTCAGAAAATTGAATGAATACTTCCATTATTTTGGTCGGTACTATTTTTTATATGATGGCATGTTTTCTTTTAACTTAAATGCTCTCCTAATATTTGAAACATTCATCTTATCGGAAAATGGACAACACCAGTCGATTTGTCGTATCAAAGAACCCTTATTCTTATAATTTCAGTATTTTTTGAGAGGAAAAAATTTTTTGTCAAATATGTAGCTGGACTATAGTGAGGAAAATATTGCATTTTTCGCAATACTCCAAAAATATATTTTTGGCCTATCATCCTCACGAAACATGTTCGATTAGATGAAACTTCATCTAAAATCGATAGGTGACTTTGTTAATGACCTAATTCTATCAATTTTTGAATAACTATGGATATTTGATTTCACCCTCTCCATTGGATACTCCAAGTTTGACGCACTCTACTTCTGAATCGCATCATTTTAGAGCACTCCTGATTTTTTATATCATAGATTGGACCTTTGACGATACTTTCTCAGAAAATTGAATGAATACTATTTTGGTCTGTACTATTTTTTATATGAAGGCATGTTTTCTTTTAACTTAAATGCTCTCCTAATATTTGAAACATTTATCTTATCGAAAAATGGACAACACCAGTCGATTTGTCGTATCAAAGAACCCTCTTTCTCATAATTTCAGTATTTTTTGAGAGGAAAAACATTTTTCGTCAAATATGTAGCTGGACTATAGTAAGGAAAATATTGCATTTTTCGCAATACTCCCAAAATATATTTTTGGCCTATCATCCTCTCGAAACATGTTCGATTCGATGAAATTTCATCTAAAATCGATAGGTGACTTTGTTAATGCCCTAATTCTATCAATTTTTGAATAACTACGGATATTTGATTTTACCCTCTTCGTTGGATACTCCAAGTTTGACGCACTCTACTTCTGAATCGCATAATTTTAGAGCACTCCTGATTTTCCATATCATAGATTGGACCTTTGACGATACTTTCTCAGAAAATTGAATGAATACTTCCATTATTTTGTTCTGTACTATTTTTATATGATGGCATGTTTTCTTTTAACTTAAATGCTCTCCTAATATTTGAAACATTCATCTTATCGAAAAATGGACAACACCAGTCGATTTGTCGTATCAAAGAACCCTTATTCTTATAATTTCAGTATTTTTTGAGAGGAAAAAATTTTTTGTCAAATATGTAGCTGGACTATAGTGAGGAAAATATTGCATTTTTCGCAATACTCCAAAAATATATTTTTGGCCTATCATCCTCACGAAACATGTTCGATTAGATGAAACTTCATCTAAAATCGATAGGTGACTTTGTTAATGACCTAATTCTATCAATTTTTGAATAACTATGGATATTTGATTTTACCCTCTTCATTGGATACTCCAAGTTTGACGCACTCTACTTCTGAATCGCATCAATTTAGAGCACTCCCGAGTTTTCATATCATAGATTGGACCTTTGACGATACTTTCTCAGAAAATTGAATGAATACTATTTTGGTCTGTACTATTTTTTATATGAAGGCATGTTTTCTTTTAACTTAAATGCTCTCCTAATATTTGAAACATTTATCTTATCGAAAAATGGACAACACCAGTCGATTTGTCGTATCAAAGAACCCTCTTTCTCATAATTTCAGTATTTTTTGAGAGGAAAAACATTTTTCGTCAAATATGTAGCTGGACTATAGTAAGGAAAATATTGCATTTTTCGCAATACTCCCAAAATATATTTTTGGCCTATCATCCTCTCGAAACATGTTCGATTCGATGAAATTTCATCTAAAATCGATAGGTGACTTTGTTAATGCCCTAATTCTATCAATTTTTGAATAACTACGGATATTTGATTTTACCCTCTTCGTTGGATACTCCAAGTTTGACGCACTCTACTTCTGAATCGCATAATTTTAGAGCACTCCTGATTTTCCATATCATAGATTGGACCTTTGACGATACTTTCTCAGAAAATTGAATGAATACTTCCATTATTTTGTTCTGTACTATTTTTATATGATGGCATGTTTTCTTTTAACTTAAATGCTCTCCTAATATTTGAAACATTCATCTTATCGAAAAATGGACAACACCAGTCGATTTGTCGTATCAAAGAACCCTTATTCTTATAATTTCAGTATTTTTTGAGAGGAAAAAATTTTTTGTCAAATATGTAGCTGGACTATAGTGAGGAAAATATTGCATTTTTCGCAATACTCCAAAAATATATTTTTGGCCTATCATCCTCACGAAACATGTTCGATTAGATGAAACTTCATCTAAAATCGATAGGTGACTTTGTTAATGACCTAATTCTATCAATTTTTGAATAACTATGGATATTTGATTTTACCCTCTTCATTGGATACTCCAAGTTTGACGCACTCTACTTCTGAATCGCATCATTTTAGAGCACTCCCGAGTTTTCATATCATAGATTGGACCTTTGACGATACTTCCCCAGAAAATTGAATGAATACTTCCATTATTTTGGTCTGTACTATTTTTTATATGAAGGCATGTTTTCTTTTAACTTAAATGCTCTCCTAATATTTGAAACATTTATCATATCGAAAAATGGACAACACCAGTCGATTTGTCGTATCAAAGAACACTTATTCTCATGATTTCAGTATTTTTTGAGAGGAAAAACATTTTTCGCCAAATATGTAGCTGCACTATAGTAAGGAAAATATTGCATTTTTCGCAATACTCCAAAAATATATTTTGGGCCTATCATTATCTCGAAACATGTGCGATTAGATGAACTTTCATCTAAAATCGATAGGTGACTTTGTTAATGCCCTAATTCTATCAATTTTTGAATAACTATGGATATTTGATTTCACCCTCTTCATTGGATACTCCAAGTTTGACGCACTCTACTTCTGAATCGCATCATTTTAGAGCACTCCCGATTTTTTATATCATAGATTGGACCTTTGACGATACATTCTTAGAAAATTGAATGAATTCTTCCATTATTTTGGTCTGTACTATTTTTTATACAAAGGCATGTTTTCTTTTAACTTAAATGCTCTCCTAATATTTGAAACATTTATCTTATCGAAAAATGGACAACACCAGTCGATTTGTCGTATCAAAGAACCCTTATTCTCATGATTTCAGTATTTTTTGAGAGGAAAAACATTTTTCGTCAAATATGTATAGTAAGGAAAATATTCCATTTTTCGCAATACTCCAAAAATATATTTTTGGCCTATCATCATCTCGAAACATGTGCGATTAGATGAACTTTCATCTAAAATCGATAGGTGACTTTATTAATGCCCTAATTCTATCAATTTTTGAATAACTATGGATATTTGATTTCACCCTCTTCATTGGATACTCCAAGTTTGACGCACTCTACTTCTGAATAGCATCATTTTAGAGCACTCCCGATTTTTTATATCATAGATTGGACCTTTGACGATACATTCTCAGAAAATTGAATGAATACTTCCATTATTTTGGTCTGTACTATTTTTCATACAAAGGCATGTTTTCTTTTAACTTAAATGCTCTCCTAATATTTGAAACATTTATCTTATCGAAAAATGGACAACACCAGTCGATTTGTCGTATCAAAGAACCCTTATTCTCATGATTTCAGTATTTTTTGAGAGGAAAAACATTTTTCGTCAAATATGTAGCTGGACTATAGTAAGGAAAATATTGCATTTTTCGCAATACTCCAAAAATATATTTTTGGCCTATCATCCTCTCGAAACATGTTCGATTAGATGAAATTTCATTTAAAATCGATAAATGACTTTGTTAATGCCCTAATTCTATCAATTTTTGAATAACTATGGATATTTGATTTTACCCTCTTCATTGGATACTCCAAGTTTGACGCACTCTACTTCTGAATCGCATCATTTTAGAGCACTCCCGAGTTTTTATATCATAGATTGGACCTTTGACGATACTTTCTCAGAAAATTGAATGAATACTTCTATTATTTTGATATGCAACATTTTTTATATGAAGGCATGTTTTCATTTAAATTAAATGCTCTCCTAATATTTGAAACATTTATCTTATCGAAAAATGGACAACACCAGTCGATTTGTCGTATCAAAGAACCCTCATTCTCATAATTTCAGTATTTTTTGAGAGGAAAAACAATTTTCGTCAAATATGTAGCTGGACTATAGTAAGGAAAATATTGCATTTTTCGCAATACTCCCAAAATATATTTTTGGCCTATCATCCTCTCGAAACATGTTCGATTAGATGAAATTTCATTCAAAATCGATAGGTGACTTTGTTAATGCCCTAATTCTATCAATTTTTGAATAACTATGGATATTTGATTTTACCCTCTTCATTGGATACTCCAAGTTTGACGCACTCTACTTCTGAATCGCATCATTTTAGAGCACTCCCGAGTTTTCATATCATAGATTGGACCTTTGACAATACTTCCTCAAAAAATTGAATAAATACTTCCATTATTTTGGTCTGTACTATTTTTTATATGAAGGCATGTTTTCTTTTAACTTAAATGCTCTCCTAATATTTGAAACATTTATCTTATCGAAAAATGGACAACACCAGTCGATTTGTCGTATCAAAGGACCCTTATTCTCATGATTTCAGTATTTTTTGAGAGGAAAAACATTTTTCGTCAAATATGTAGCTGGACTATAGTAAGGAAAATATTGCATTTTTCGCAATACTCCAAAAATATATTTTGGGCCTATCATTATCTCGAAACATGTGCGATTAGATGAACTCTCATCTAAAATCGATAAGTGACTTTGTTAATGCCCTAATTCTATCAATTTTTGAATAACTATGGATATTTGATTCCCCCCTCTTCATTGGATACTCCAAGTTTGACGCACTCTACTTCTGAATCGCATCATTTTAGAGCACTCAGGATTTTTTATATCATAGATTGGACCTTTGACGATACTTTTTCAGAAAATTGAATGAATACTTCCATTATTTTGGTCTGTACTATTTTTTATATGAAGGCATGTTTTCTTTTAACTTAAATGCTCTCCTAATATTTGAAACATTTATCTTATCGAAAAATGGACAACACCAGTCGATTTGTCGTATCAAAGAACCCTCATTCTCATAATTTCAGTATTTTTTGAGAGGAAAAACAATTTTCGTCAAATATGTAGCTGGACTATAGTAAGGAAAATATTGCATTTTTCGCAATACTCCCAAAATATATTTTTGGCCTATCATCCTCTCGAAACATGTTCGATTAGATGAAATTTCATTCAAAATCGATAGGTGACTTTGTTAATGCCCTAATTCTATCAATTTTTGAATAACTATGGATATTTGATTTTACCCTCTTCATTGGATACTCCAAGTTTGACGCACTCTACTTTTGAATCGCATCATTTTAGAGCACTCCCGAGTTTTCATATCATATATTGGACCTTTGACGATACTTCCTCAGAAAATTGAATGAATACTTCCATTATTTTGGTCTGTACTATTTTTAATATGAAGGCATGTTTTCTTTTAACTTAAATGCTCTCCTAATATTTGAAACATTTATCTTATCGAAAAATGGACAACACCAGTCGATTTGTCGTATCAAAGAACCCTTATTCTCATGATTTCAGTATTTTTTGAGAGGAAAAACATTTTTCGTCAAATATGTAGCTGGAAAAGGAAAATATTGCATTTTTCGCAATACTCCAAAAATATATTTTGGGCCTATCATTATCTCGAAACATGTGCGATTAGATGAACTTTCATCTAAAATCGATAGGTAACTTTGTTAATGCCCTAATTCTATCAATTTTTGAATAACTATGGATATTTGATTTCACCCTCTTCATTGGATACTCCAAGTTTGACGCACTTTACTTCTGAATCGCATTATTTTCGAGCACTCTCGATTTTTATATCATAGATTGGACCTTTGACGATACTTTCTCAGAAAATTGAATGAATAATTCCATTATTCTGGTCTGTACTATTTTTTATATGAAGGCATGTTTTCTTTTAACTTAAATGCTCTCCTAATATTTGAAACATTTATCTTATCGAAAAATGGACAACACCAGTCGATTTGTCGTATCAAAGAACCCTCATTCTCATAATTTCAGTATTTTTTGAGAGGAAAAACATTTTTCGTCAAATATGTAGCTGCACTATAGTAAGGAAAATATTGCATTTTTCGCAATACTCCAAAAATATATTTTGGGCCTATCATTATCTCGAAACATGTGCGATTAGATGAACTTTCATCTAAAATCGATAGGTGACTTTGTTAATGCCCTAATTCTATCAATTTTTGAATAACTATGGATATTTGATTTCACCCTCTTCATTGGATACTCCAAGTTTGACGCACTTTACTTCTGAATCGCATTATTTTCGAGCACTCTCGATTTTTATATCATAGATTGGACCTTTGATGATACATTCTCAGAAAATTGAATGAATACTTCCATTATTTTGGTCTGTACTATTTTTTATATGAAGGCATGTTTTCTTTTAACTTAAATGCTCTCCTAATATTTGAAACATTTATCTTATCGAAAAATGGACAACACCAGTCGATTTGTCGTATCAAAGAACCCTTATTCTCCTAATTTCAGTATTTTTTGAGAGGAAAAACATTTTTCGTCAAATATGTAGCTGGATTATAGTAAGGAAAATATTGCATTTTTCGCAATACTCCAAAAATATATTTTTGGCCTATCATCCTCTCGAAACATGTTCGATTAGATGAAATTTCATTTAAAATCGATAGGTGACTTTGTTAATGACCTAATTCTATCAATTTTTGAATAACTACGGATATTTGATTTTACCCTCTTCGTTGGATACTCCAAGTTTGACGCACTCTACTTCTGAATCGCATAATTTTAGAGCACTCCTGATTTTTTATATCATAGATTGGACCTTTGACGATACTTTCTCAGAAAATTGAATGAATACTTCCATTATTTTGGTCGGTACTATTTTTTATATGATGGCATGTTTTCTTTTAACTTAAATGCTCTCCTAATATTTGAAACATTCATCTTATCGGAAAATGGACAACACCAGTCGATTTGTCGTATCAAAGAACCCTTATTCTTATAATTTCAGTATTTTTTGAGAGGAAAAAATTTTTTGTCAAATATGTAGCTGGACTATAGTGAGGAAAATATTGCATTTTTCGCAATACTCCAAAAATATATTTTTGGCCTATCATCCTCACGAAACATGTTCGATTAGATGAAACTTCATCTAAAATCGATAGGTGACTTTGTTAATGACCTAATTCTATCAATTTTTGAATAACTATGGATATTTGATTTCACCCTCTCCATTGGATACTCCAAGTTTGACGCACTCTACTTCTGAATCGCATCATTTTAGAGCACTCCTGATTTTTTATATCATAGATTGGACCTTTGAAGATACATTCTCAGAAAATTGAATGAATACTTCCATAATTTTGGTCTGTACTATTTTTTATACAATGGCATGTTTTCTTTTAACTTAAATGCTCTCCTAATATTTGAAACATTTATCTTATCGAAAAATGGACAACACCAGTCGATTTGTCGTATCAAAGAACCCTTATTCTCATGATTTCAGTATTTTTTGAGAGGAAAAACATTTTTCGTCAAATATGTAGCTGGACTATAGTAAGGAAAATATTCCATTTTTCGCAATACTCCAAAAATATATTTTTGGCCTATCATCATCTCGAAGCATGTGCGATTAGATGAACTTTCATCTAAAATCGATAGGTGACTTTGTTAATGCCCTAATTCTATGAATTTTTGAATAACTATGGATATTTGATTTTACCCTCTTCATTGGATACTCCAAGTTTTACGCACTCTACTTCTGAATCGCATCATTTTAGAGCACTCCCGATTTTTTATATCATAGATTGGACCTTTGACGATACTTTCTTAGAAAATTGAATGAATACTTCTATTATTTTGGTATGCAACATTTTTTATATGAAGGCATGTTTTCATTTAAATTAAATGCTCTCCTAATATTTGAAACATTTATCTTATCGAAAAATGGACAACACCAGTCGATTTGTCGTATCGACGAACCCTTATTCTCATAATTTCAGTATTTTTGGAGAGGAAAAACATTTTTCGTCAAATATGTAGCTGGACTTATAGTAAGGAAAATATTGCATTTTTCGCAATACTCCAAAAATATATTTTTGGCCTATCATCATCTCGAAGCATGTGCGATTAGATGAACTTTCATCTAAAATCGATAGGTGACTTTGTTAATGCCCTAATTCTATGAATTTTTGAATAACTATGGATATTTGATTTTACCCTCTTCATTGGATACTCCAAGTTTTACGCACTCTACTTCTGAATCGCATCATTTTAGAGCACTCCCGATTTTTTATATCATAGATTGGACCTTTGACGATACTTTCTTAGAAAATTGAATGAATACTTCTATTATTTTGGTATGCAACATTTTTTATATGAAGGCATGTTTTCATTTAAATTAAATGCTCTCCTAATATTTGAAACATTTATCTTATCGAAAAATGGACAACACCAGTCGATTTGTCGTATCGACGAACCCTTATTCTCATAATTTCAGTATTTTTGGAGAGGAAAAACATTTTTCGTCAAATATGTAGCTGGACTATAGTAAGGAAAATATTCCATTTTTCGCAATACTCCAAAAATATATTTTTGGCCTATCATCATCTCGAAGCATGTGCGATTAGATGAACTTTCATCTAAAATCGATAGGTGACTTTGTTAATGCCCTAATTCTATGAATTTTTGAATAACTATGGATATTTGATTTTACCCTCTTCGTTGGATACTCCAAGTTTGACGCACTCTACTTCTGAATCGCATAATTTTAGAGCACTCCTGATTTTTCATATCATAGATTGGACCTTTGACGATACTTTCTTAGAAAATTGAATGAATACTTCCATTATTTTGGTCTGTACTATTTTTATATGATGGCATGTTTTCTTTTAACTTAAATGCTCTCCTAATATTTGAAACATTCATCTTATCGAAAAATGGACAACACCAGTCGATTTGTCGTATCAAAGAACCCTTATTCTTATAATTTCAGTATTTTTTGAGAGGAAAAAAATTTTTGTCAAATATGTAGCTGGACTATAGTAAGGAAAATATTGCATTTTTCGCAATACTCCAAAAATATATTTTTGGCCTATCATCATCTCGAAACATGTGCGATAAGATGAACTTTCATCTAAAATCGATAGGTGACTTTGTTAATGCCCTAATTCTATCAATTTTTGAATAACTATGGATATTTGATTTCACCCTCTCCATTGGATACTCCAAGTTTGACGCACTCTACTTCCGAATCGCATAATTTTAGAGCACTCCTGATTTTTCATATCATAGATTGGACCTTTGACGATACATTCTCAGAAAATTGAATGAATACTTCCATTATTTTGGTCTGTACTATTTTTTATATGAAGGCATGTTTTCTTTTAACTTAAATGCTCTCCTAATATTTGAAACATTTATCTTATCGAAAAATGGAAAACACCAGCCGATTTGTCGTATCAAACAACCCTTATTCTCCTAATTTCAGTATTTTTTGAGAGGAAAAACATTTTTCGTCAAATATGTAGCTGGAGTGTAAGGAAAATATTGCATTTTTCGCAATACTCCAAAAATATATTTTTGGCCTATCATCCTCTCGAAACATGTTCGATTAGATGGAATTTCATTTAAAATCGATAGGTGACTTTGTTAATGCCCTAATTCTATCAATTTTTGAATAACTATGGATATTTGATTTTACCCTCTTCATTGGATACTCCAAGTTTGACGCACTCTACTTCTGAATCGCATCATTTTAGAGCACTCCCGAGTTTTCATATCATAGATTGGACCTTTGACGATACTTTCTCAGAAAATTGAATGAATACTTCCATTATTTTGGTCTGTACTATTTTTTATATGAAGGCATGTTTTCTTTTAACTTAAATGCTCTCCTAATATTTGAAACATTTATCTTATCGAAAAATGGACAACACCAGTCGATTTGTCGTATCAAAGAACCCTCATTCTCATAATTTCAGTATTTTTTGAGTGGAAAAACATTTTTCGTCAAATATGTAGCTGGACTATATATAGTAAGGAAAATATTGCATTTTTCGCAATACTCCCAAAATATATTTTTGGCCTATCATCCTCTCGAAACATGTTCGATTCGATGAAATTTCATCTAAAATCGATAGGTGACTTTGTTAATGCCCTAATTCTATCAATTTTTGAATAACTACGGATATTTGATTTTACCCTCTTCGTTGGATACTCCAAGTTTGACGCACTCTACTTCTGAATCGCATAATTTTAGAGCACTCCTGATTTTTCATATCATAGATTGGACCTTTGACGATACTTTCTCAGAAAATTGAATGAATACTTCCATTATTTTGGTCTGTACTATTTTTATATGATGGCATGTTTTCTTTTAACTTAAATGCTCTCCTAATATTTGAAACATTCATCTTATCGAAAAATGGACAACACCAGTCGATTTGTCGTATCAAAGAACCCTTATTCTTATAATTTCAGTATTTTTTGAGAGGAAAAAATTTTTTGTCAAATATGTAGCTGGACTATAGTAAGGAAAATATTGCATTTTTCGCAATACTCCAAAAATATATTTTTGGCCTATCATCATCTCGAAACATGTGCGATTAGATGAACTCTCATCTAAAATCGATAGGTGACTTTGTTAATGCCCTAATTCTATCAATTTTTGAATAACTATGGATATTTGATTTTACCCTCTCCATTGGATACTCCAAGTTTGACGCACTCTACTTCTGAATCGCATAATTTTAGAGCACTCCTGATTTTTCATATCATAGATTGGACCTTTGACGATACATTCTCAGAAAATTGAATGAATACTTCCATTATTTTGGTCTGTACTATTTTTTATATGAAGGCATGTTTTCTTTTAACTTAAATGCTCTCCTAATATTTGAAACATTTATCTTATCGAAAAATGGACAACACCAGTCGATTTGTCGTATCAAAGAACCCTTATTCTCCTAATTTCAGTATTTTTTGAGAGGAAAAACATTTTTCGTCAAATATGTAGCTGGATTATAGTAAGGAAAATATTGCATTTTTCGCAATACTCCAAAAATATATTTTTGGCCTATCATCATCTCGAAACATCTTCGATTAGATGAAATTTCATCTAAAATCGATAGGTGACTTTGTTAATGCCCTAATTCTATCATTTTTTGAATAACTATGGATATTTGATTTCCCCCTCTTCATTGGATACTCCAAGTTTGACGCACTCTACTTCTGAATCGCATCATTTTAGAGCACTCACGATTTTTTATATCATAGATTGGACCTTTGACGATACTTTCTCAGAAAATTGAATGGATACTTCCAATATTTTGGTCTGTACTATTTTTTATATGAAGGCATGTTTTCTTTTAACTTGAATGTTCTCCTAATATTTGAAACATTTATCTTATAGAAAAATGGACAACACCAGCCGATTTGTCGTATCAAACAACCCTTATTCTCATAATTTCAGTATTTTTTGAGAGGAAAAACATTTTTCGTCAAATATGTAGCTGGAGTATAGTAAGGAAAATATTGCATTTTTCGCAATACTCCAAAAATATATTTTTGGCCTATCATCCTCTCGAAACATGTTCGATTAGATGGAATTTCATTTAAAATCGATAGGTGACTTTGTTAATGCCCTAATTCTATCAATTTTTGAATAACTATGGATATTTGATTTTACCCTCTTCATTGGATACTCCAAGTTTGACGCACTCTACTTCTGAATCGCATCAATTTAGAGCACTCCCGAGTTTTCATATCATAGATTGGACCTTTGACGATACTTTCTCAGAAAATTGAATGAATACTTCCATTATTTTGGTCTGTACTATTTTTTATATGAAGGCATGTTTTCTTTTAACTTAAATGCTCTCCTAATATTTGAAACATTTATCTTATCGAAAAATGGACAACACCAGTCGATTTGTCGTATCAAAGAACCCTCATTCCCATAATTTCAGTATTTTTTGAGAGGAAAAACATTTTTCGTCAAATATGTAGCTGGACTATAGTAAGGAAAATATTGCATTTTTCGCAATACTCCCAAAATATATTTTTGGCCTATCATCCTCTCGAAACATGTTCGATTCGATGAAATTTCATCTAAAATCGATAGGTGACTTTGTTAATGCCCTAATTCTATCAATTTTTGAATAACTATGGATATTTGATTTCACCCTCTCCATTGGATACTCCAAGTTTGACGCACTCTACTTCCGAATCGCATAATTTTAGAGCACTCCTGATTTTTCATATCATAGATTGGACCTTTGACGATACATTCTCAGAAAATTGAATGAATACTTCCATTATTTTGGTCTGTACTATTTTTTATATGAAGGCATGTTTTCTTTTAACTTAAATGCTCTCCTAATATTTGAAACATTTATCTTATCGAAAAATGGACAACACCAGTCGATTTGTCGTATCAAAGAACCCTTATTCTTATAATTTCAGTATTTTTTGAGAGGAAAAAAATTTTTGTCAAATATGTAGCTGGACTATAGTAAGGAAAATATTGCATTTTTCGCAATACTCCAAAAATATATTTTTGGCCTATCATCATCTCGAAACATGTGCGATTAGATGAACTTTCATCTAAAATCGATAGGTGACTTTGTTAATGCCCTAATTCTATCAATTTTTGAATAACTATGGATATTTGATTTCACCCTCTCCATTGGATACTCCAAGTTTGACGCACTCTACTTCCGAATCGCATAATTTTAGAGCACTCCTGATTTTTCATATCATAGATTGGACCTTTGACGATACATTCTCAGAAAATTGAATGAATACTTCCATTATTTTGGTCTGTACTATTTTTTATATGAAGGCATGTTTTCTTTTAACTTAAATGCTCTCCTAATATTTGAAACATTTATCTTATCGAAAAATGGAAAACACCAGCCGATTTGTCGTATCAAACAACCCTTATTCTCCTAATTTCAGTATTTTTTGAGAGGAAAAACATTTTTCGTCAAATATGTAGCTGGAGTGTAAGGAAAATATTGCATTTTTCGCAATACTCCAAAAATATATTTTTGGCCTATCATCCTCTCGAAACATGTTCGATTAGATGGAATTTCATTTAAAATCGATAGGTGACTTTGTTAATGCCCTAATTCTATCAATTTTTGAATAACTATGGATATTTGATTTTACCCTCTTCATTGGATACTCCAAGTTTGACGCACTCTACTTCTGAATCGCATCATTTTAGAGCACTCCCGAGTTTTCATATCATAGATTGGACCTTTGACGATACTTTCTCAGAAAATTGAATGAATACTTCCATTATTTTGGTCTGTACTATTTTTTATATGAAGGCATGTTTTCTTTTAACTTAAATGCTCTCCTAATATTTGAAACATTTATCTTATCGAAAAATGGACAACACCAGTCGATTTGTCGTATCAAAGAACCCTCATTCTCATAATTTCAGTATTTTTTGAGTGGAAAAACATTTTTCGTCAAATATGTAGCTGGACTATATATAGTAAGGAAAATATTGCATTTTTCGCAATACTCCCAAAATATATTTTTGGCCTATCATCCTCTCGAAACATGTTCGATTCGATGAAATTTCATCTAAAATCGATAGGTGACTTTGTTAATGCCCTAATTCTATCAATTTTTGAATAACTACGGATATTTGATTTTACCCTCTTCGTTGGATACTCCAAGTTTGACGCACTCTACTTCTGAATCGCATAATTTTAGAGCACTCCTGATTTTTCATATCATAGATTGGACCTTTGACGATACTTTCTCAGAAAATTGAATGAATACTTCCATTATTTTGGTCTGTACTATTTTTATATGATGGCATGTTTTCTTTTAACTTAAATGCTCTCCTAATATTTGAAACATTCATCTTATCGAAAAATGGAAAACACCAGTCGATTTGTCGTATCAAAGAACCCTTATTCTTATAATTTCAGTATTTTTTGAGAGGAAAAAAATTTTTGTCAAATATGTAGCTGGACTATAGTAAGGAAAATATTGCATTTTTCGCAATACTCCAAAAATATATTTTTGGCCTATCATCATCTCGAAACATGTGCGATTAGATGAACTCTCATCTAAAATCGATAGGTGACTTTGTTAATGCCCTAATTCTATCAATTTTTGAATAACTACGGATATTTGATTTTACCCTCTTCGTTGGATACTCCAAGTTTGACGCACTCTACTTCTGAATCGCATAATTTTAGAGCACTCCTGATTTTTCATATCATAGATTGGACCTTTGACGATACATTCTCAGAAAATTGAATGAATACTTCCATTATTTTGGTCTGTACTATTTTTTATATGAAGGCATGTTTTCTTTTAACTTAAATGCTCTCCTAATATTTGAAACATTTATCTTATCGAAAAATGGAAAACACCAGTCGATTTGTCGTATCAAAGAACCCTTATTCTTATAATTTCAGTATTTTTTGAGAGGAAAAAAATTTTTGTCAAATATGTAGCTGGACTATAGTAAGGAAAATATTGCATTTTTCGCAATACTCCAAAAATATATTTTTGGCCTATCATCATCTCGAAACATGTGCGATTAGATGAACTCTCATCTAAAATCGATAGGTGACTTTGTTAATGCCCTAATTCTATCAATTTTTGAATAACTATGGATATTTGATTTTACCCTCTCCATTGGATACTCCAAGTTTGACGCACTCTACTTCTGAATCGCATAATTTTAGAGCACTCCTGATTTTTCATATCATAGATTGGACCTTTGACGATACATTCTCAGAAAATTGAATGAATACTTCCATTATTTTGGTCTGTACTATTTTTTATATGAAGGCATGTTTTCTTTTAACTTAAATGCTCTCCTAATATTTGAAACATTTATCTTATCGAAAAATGGACAACACCAGTCGATTTGTCGTATCAAAGAACCCTTATTCTCCTAATTTCAGTATTTTTTGAGAGGAAAAACATTTTTCGTCAAATATGTAGCTGGATTATAGTAAGGAAAATATTGCATTTTTCGCAATACTCCAAAAATATATTTTTGGCCTATCATCATCTCGAAACATCTTCGATTAGATGAAATTTCATCTAAAATCGATAGGTGACTTTGTTAATGCCCTAATTCTATCATTTTTTGAATAACTATGGATATTTGATTTCCCCCTCTTCATTGGATACTCCAAGTTTGACGCACTCTACTTCTGAATCGCATCATTTTAGAGCACTCACGATTTTTTATATCATAGATTGGACCTTTGACGATACTTTCTAAGAAAATTGAATGGATACTTCCAATATTTTGGTCTGTACTATTTTTTATATGAAGGCATGTTTTCTTTTAACTTGAATGTTCTCCTAATATTTGAAACATTTATCTTATAGAAAAATGGACAACACCAGCCGATTTGTCGTATCAAACAACCCTTATTCTCATAATTTCAGTATTTTTTGAGAGGAAAAACATTTTTCGTCAAATATGTAGCTGGAGTATAGTAAGGAAAATATTGCATTTTTCGCAATACTCCAAAAATATATTTTTGGCCTATCATCCTCTCGAAACATGTTCGATTAGATGGAATTTCATTTAAAATCGATAGGTGACTTTGTTAATGCCCTAATTCTATCAATTTTTGAATAACTATGGATATTTGATTTTACCCTCTTCATTGGATACTCCAAGTTTGACGCACTCTACTTCTGAATCGCATCAATTTAGAGCACTCCCGAGTTTTCATATCATAGATTGGACCTTTGACGATACTTTCTCAGAAAATTGAATGAATACTTCCATTATTTTGGTCTGTACTATTTTTTATATGAAGGCATGTTTTCTTTTAACTTAAATGCTCTCCTAATATTTGAAACATTTATCTTATCGAAAAATGGACAACATCAGTCGATTTGTCGTATCAAAGAACCCTCATTCCCATAATTTCAGTATTTTTTGAGAGGAAAAACATTTTTCGTCAAATATGTAGCTGGACTATAGTAAGGAAAATATTGCATTTTTCGCAATACTCCCAAAATATATTTTTGGCCTATCATCCTCTCGAAACATGTTCGATTCGATGAAATTTCATCTAAAATCGATAGGTGACTTTGTTAATGCCCTAATTCTATCAATTTTTGAATAACTACGGATATTTGATTTTACCCTCTTCGTTGGATACTCCAAGTTTGACGCACTCTACTTCTGAATCGCATAATTTTAGAGCACTTCTGATTTTCCATATCATAGATTGGACCTTTGACGATACTTTCTCAGAAAATTGAATGAATACTTCCATTATTTTGTTCTGTACTATTTTTATATGATGGCATGTTTTCTTTTAACTTAAATGCTCTCCTAATATTTGAAACATTCATCTTATCGAAAAATGGACAACACCAGTCGATTTGTCGTATCAAAGAACCCTTATTCTTATAATTTCAGTATTTTTTGAGAGGAAAAAAATTTTTGTCAAATATGTAGCTGGACTATAGTGAGGAAAATATTGCATTTTTCGCAATACTCCAAAAATATATTTTTGGCCTATCATCCTCACGAAACATGTTCGATTAGATGAAACTTCATCTAAAATCGATAGGTGACTTTGTTAATGACCTAATTCTATCAATTTTTGAATAACTATGGATATTTGATTTTACCCTCTTCATTGGATACTCCAAGTTTGACGCACTCTACTTCTGAATCGCATCATTTTAGAGCACTCCCGATTTTTCATATCATAGATTGGACCTTTGACGATACTTTCTCAATAAATTGAATGAATACTTCCATTATTTTGGTCTGTACTATTTTTTAAATGAAGGCATGTTTTCTTTTAACTTAAATGCTCTCCTCATATTTGAAACATTCATCTTATCGAAAAATGGACAACACCAGTCGTTTTATCGTATCAAAGAACCCTTATTCTTATAATTTCAGTATTTTTCGAGAGGAAAAACATTTTTCGTCAAATATGTAGCTGGACTATAGTGAGGAATATATTGCATTTTTCGCAATACTCCCAAAATATATTTTTGGCCTATCATCCTCTCGAAACATGTTCGATTCGATGAAATTTCATCTAAAATCGATAGGTGACTTTGTTAATGCCCTAATTCTATCAATTTTTGAATAACTACGGATATTTGATTTTACCCTCTTCGTTGGATACTCCAAGTTTGACGCACTCTACTTCTGAATCGCATAATTTTAGAGCACTTCTGATTTTCCATATCATAGATTGGACCTTTGACGATACTTTCTCAGAAAATTGAATGAATACTTCCATTATTTTGTTCTGTACTATTTTTATATGATGGCATGTTTTCTTTTAACTTAAATGCTCTCCTAATATTTGAAACATTCATCTTATCGAAAAATGGACAACACCAGTCGATTTGTCGTATCAAAGAACCCTTATTCTTATAATTTCAGTATTTTTTGAGAGGAAAAAAATTTTTGTCAAATATGTAGCTGGACTATAGTGAGGAAAATATTGCATTTTTCGCAATACTCCAAAAATATATTTTTGGCCTATCATCCTCTCGAAACATGTTCGATTCGATGAAATTTCATCTAAAATCGATAGGTGACTTTGTTAATGCCCTAATTCTATCAATTTTTGAATAACTATGGATATTTGATTTTACCCTCTTCATTGGATACTCCAAGTTTGACGCACTCTACTTCTGAATCGCATCATTTTAGAGCACTCCCGAGTTTTCATATCATAGATTGGACCTTTGACGATACTTCCTCAGAAAATTGAATGAATACTTCCATTATTTTGGTCTGTACTATTTTTTATATGAAGGCATGTTTTCTTTTAACTTAAATGCTCTCCTAATATTTGAAACATTTATCATATCGAAAAATGGACAACACCAGTCGATTTGTCGTATCAAAGAACACTTATTCTCATGATTTCAGTATTTTTTGAGAGGAAAAACATTTTTCGTCAAATATGTAGCTGCACTATAGTAAGGAAAATATTGCATTTTTCGCAATACTCCAAAAATATATTTTGGGCCTATCATTATCTCGAAACATGTGCGATTAGATGAACTTTCATCTAAAATCGATAGGTGACTTTGTTAATGCCCTAATTCTATCAATTTTTGAATAACTATGGATATTTGATTTCACCCTCTTCATTGGATACTCCAAGTTTGACGCACTTTACTTCTGAATCGCATTATTTTCGAGCACTCTCGATTTTTATATCATAGATTGGACCTTTGACGATACTTTCTCAGAAAATTGAATGAATAATTCCATTATTCTGGTCTGTACTATTTTTTATATGAAGGCATGTTTTCTTTTAACTTAAATGCTCTCCTAATATTTGAAACATTTATCTTATCGAAAAATGGACAACACCAGTCGATTTGTCGTATCAAAGAACCCTCATTCTCATAATTTTAGTATTTTTTGAGAGGAAAAACATTTTTCGTCAAATATGTAGCTGGACTATAGTAAGGAAAATATTGCATTTTTCGCAATACTCCCAAAATATATTTTTGGCCTATCATCCTCTCGAAACATGTTCGATTCGATGAACCTTCATCTAAAATCGATAGGTGACTTTGTTAATGCCCTAATTCTATCAATTTTTGAATAACTATGGATATTTGATTTTACCCTCTTCATTGGATACTCCAAGTTTGACGCACTCTACTTCTGAATCGCATCATTTTAGAGCACTCCCGATTTTTTATATCATAGATTGGACCTTTGACGATACTTTCTCAGAAAATTGAATGAATACTTCTATTATTTTGGTATGCAACATTTTTTATATGAAGGCATGTTTTCATTTAAATTAAATGCTCTCCTAATATTTGAAACATTTATCTTATCGAAAAATGGACAACACCAGTCGATTTGTCGTATCAAAGAACCCTTATTCTCATAATTTCAGTATTTTTTGAGAGGAAAAACATTTTTCGTCAAATATGTAGCTGGACTATAGTAAGGAAAATATTGCATTTTTCGCAATACTCCAAAAATATATTTTTGGCCTATCATCATCTCGAAGCATGTGCGATTAGATGAACTTCCATCTAAAATCGATAGGTGACTTTGTTAATGCCCTAATTCTATCAATTTTTGAATAACTATGGATATTTGATTTTACTCTCTTCATTGGATACTCCAAGTTTGACGCACTCTACTTCTGAATCGCATCATTTTAGAGCACTCCCGATTTTTTATATCATAGATTGGACCTTTGACGATACATTCTCAGAAAATTGAATGAATACTTCCATTATTTTGGTCTGTACTATTTTTTATATGAAGGCATGTTTTCTTTTAACTTAAATGCTCTCCTAATATTTGAAACATTTATCTTATCGAAAAATGGACAACACCAGTCGATTTGTCGTATCAAAGAACCCTCATTCTCCTAATTTCAGTATTTTTTGAGAGGAAAAACATTTTTCGTCAAATATGTAGCTGGATTATAGTAAGGAAAATATTGCATTTTTCGCAATACTCCAAAAATATATCCTTGGCCTATCATCATCTCGAAACATGTTCGATTAGATGAAATTTCATCTAAAATCGATAGGTGACTTTGTTAATGCCCTAATTCTATCAATGTTTGAATAACTATGGATATTTGATTTTACCCTCTTCATTGGATACTCCAAGTTTGACGCACTCTACTTCTGAATCGCATAATTTTAGAGCACTCCCAACTTTTTATACAATAGATTGGACCTTTGACGATACTTTCTCAGAAAATTGAATGAATACCTCTATTATTTTGGTATGCAACATTTTTTATATGAAGGCATGTTTTCTTTTAAATTAAATGCTCTCCTAATATTTGAAACATTTATCTTATCGAAAAATGGACAACACCAGTCGATTTGTCGTATCAAAGAACCCTTATTCTCATAATTTCAGTATTTTTTGAGAGGAAAAACATTTTTCGTCAAATATGTAGCTGGACTATAGTAAGGAAAATATTGCATTTTTCGCAATACTCCAAAAATATATTTTTGGCCTAACATCCTCTCGAAACATGTTCGATTAGATGAAATTTTATCTAAAATCGATAGGTGACTTTGTTGATGCCCTAATTCTATCAATTTTTGAATAACTATGGATATTTGATTTCCCCCTCTTCATTGGATACTCCAAGTTTGACGCACTCTACTTCTGAATCGCTACATTTTAGAGCACTCCCGATTTTTTATATCATAGATTGGAACTTTGACGATACATTCTCAGAAAATTGAATGAATACTGCCATTATTTTGGTCTGTACTATTTTTTATATGAAGGCATGTTTTCTTTTAACTTAAATGCTCTCCTAATATCTGAAACATTTATCTTATCGAAAAATGGACAACACCAGTCGATTTGTCGTATCAAAGAACCCTTATTCTCATAATTTCAGTATTTTTTGAGAGGAAAAACATTTTTCGTCAAATATGTAGCTGGACTACAGTAATGAAAATATTGCATTTTTCGCAATACTCCAATAATATATTTTTGGCCTATCATCATCTCGAAACATGTTCGATTAGATGATATTTCATCTAAAAGCGATAGGTGACTTTGTTAATGCCCTAATTCTATCAATTTTTGAATAACTATGGATATTTGATTTTACCCTCTTCGTTGGATACTCCAAGTTTGACGCACTCTACTTCTGAATCGCATAATTTTAGAGCACTCCCAACTTTTTATATCATAGATTGGACCTTTGACGATACTTTCTCAGAAAATTGAATGAATACTTCCATTATTTTGGTCTGTACTATTTTTTATATGAAGGCATGTTTTCTTTTAACTTAAATGCTCTCCTAATATTTGAAACATTTATCTTATCGAAAAATGGACAACACCAGTCGATTTGTCGTATCAATAAACCCTTATTCTCATGATTTCAGTATTATTTGAGAGGAAAAACATTTTTCGTCAAATATGTAGCTGGACTACAGTAAGGAAAATATTGCATTTTTCGCAATACTCCAAAAATATATTTTTGGCCTATCATCATCTCGAAACATGTTCGATTAGATTTACTTTCATCTAAAATCGATAAGTGACATTGTTAATGCCCTAGTTCTATCAATTTTTGAATAACTATGGATATTTGATTTTATCCTCTTCATTGGATACTCCAAGTTTGACGCACTCTACTTCTGAATCGCATCATTTTAGAGCACTCCCGATTTTTCATATCATAGATTGGACCTTTGACGATACTTTCTCAATAAATTGAATGAATACTTCCATTATTTTGGTCTGTACTATTTTTTAAATGAAGGCATGTTTTCTTTTAACTTAAATGCTCTCCTCATATTTGAAACATTCATCTTATCGAAAAATGAACAACACCAGTCGTTTTATCGTATCAAAGAACCCTTATTCTTATAATTTCAGTATTTTTCGAGAGGAAAAACATTTTTCGTCAAATATGTAGCTGGACTATAGTGAGGAATATATTGCATTTTTCGCAATACTCTTAAAATATATTTTTGGCCTATCATGCTCTCGAAAGATGTTCGATTAGATGAAATTTCCTCTTAAATCGATAGGTAACTTTGTTAATGGCCTAATTCTATCAATTTTTGAATAACTATGGATATTTGATTTTACCCTCTTCATTGGATACTCAAAGTTTGACGCACTCTACTTCTGAATCGCATCATTTTAGAGCACTCCCGATTTTTTATATCATAGATTGGACCTTTGACGATACTTTCTCAGAAAATTGAATGAATTCTTCTATTATTTTGGTATGCAACATTTTTTATATGAAGGCATGTTTTCATTTAAATTAAATGCTCTCCTAATATTTGAAACATTTATCTTATCGAAAAATGGACAAAACCAGTCGATTTGTCGTATCAAAGAACCCTTATTCTCATAATTTCAGTATTTTTTGAGAGGAAAAACATTTTTCGTCAAATATGTAGCTGGACTATATATAGTAAGGGAAATATTGCATTTTTCGCAATACTCCCAAAATATATTTTTGGCCTATCATCCTCTCAAAACATGTTCGATTAGATGAAATTTCATTTAAAATCGATAAGTGACTTTGTTAATGCCCTAATTCTATCAATTTTTGAATAACTATGGATATTTGATTTTACCCTCTTCATTGGATACTCCAAGTTTGACGCACTCTACTTCTGAATCGCATCATTTTAGAGCACTCCCGATTTTTTATATCATAGATTGGACCTTTGACGTTACTTTCTCAGAAAATTGAATGAATACTTCCATTATTTTGGTCTGTACTATTTTTTATATGAAGGCATGTTTTCTTTTAACTTAAATGCTCTCCTAATATTTGAAACATTCATCTTATCGAAAAATGGACAACACCAGTCGATTTGTCGTATCAAAGAACCCTTATTCTCATAATTTCTGTATTTTTTGAGAGGAAAAACATTTTTCGTCAAATATGTAGCTGGACTATAGTAAGGAAAATATTGCAATTTTCGCAATACTCCCAAAATATATTTTTGGCCTATCATCCTCTCGAAACATGTTCGATTAGATGAAATTTCCTCTTAAATCGATAGGTGACTTTGTTAATGCCCTAATTCTATCAATTTTTGAATAACTATGGATATTTGATTTTACCCTCTTCATTGGATACTCCAAGTTTGACGCACTATACTTCTGAATCGCATCATTTTAGAGCACTCCCGATTTTTTATATCATAGATTGGACCTTTGACGATACTTTCTCAAAAAATTGAATGAATACTTCCATTATTTTGGTCTGTACTATTTTTTATATGAAGGCATGTTTTCATTAACTTAAATGCTCTCCTAATATTTGAAACATTTATCTTATCGAAAAATGGACAACACCAGTCGATTTGTCGTATCAAAGAACCCTTATTCTCATAATTTCAGTATTTTTTGAGAGGAAAAACATTTTTCGTCAAATATGTAGTTGGACTATAGTAAGGAAAATATTGCATTTTTCGCAATACTCCAAAAATATATTTTTGGCCTAACATCCTCTCGAAACATGTTCGATTAGATGAAATTTTATCTAAAATCGATAGGTGACTTTGTTGATGCCCTAATTCTATCAATTTTTGAATAACTATGGATATTTGATTTCCCCCTCTTCATTGGATACTCCAAGTTTGACGCACTCTACTCCTGAATCGCTACATTTTAGAGCACTCCCGATTTTTTATATCATAGATTGGAACTTTGACGATACATTCTCAGAAAATTGAATGAATACTTCCATTATTTTGGTCTGTACTATTTTTTATATGAAGGCATGTTTTCTTTTAACTTAAATGCTCTCCTAATATTTGAAACATTTATCTTATCGAAAAATGGACAACACCAGTCGATTTGTCGTATCAATAAACCCTTATTCTCATGATTTCAGTATTATTTGAGAGGAAAAACATTATTCGTCAAATATGTAGCTGGACTATAGTAAGGAAAATATTGCATTTTTCGCAATACTCCAAAAATATATTTTTGGCCTATCATCATCTCGAAACATGTTCGATTAGATGAAATTTCATTTAAAATCGATAAGTGACTTTGTTAATGCCCTAATTCTATCAATTTTTGAATAACTATGGATATTTGATTTTACCCTCTTCATTGGATACTCCAAGTTTGACGCACTCTACTTCTGAATCGCATCATTTTAGAGCACTCCCGATTTTTTATATCATAGATTGGACCTTTGACGTTACTTTCTCAGAAAATTGAATGAATTCTTCTATTATTTTGGTATGCAACATTTTTTATATGAAGGCATGTTTTCATTTAAATTAAATGCTCTCCTAATATTTGAAACATTTATCTTATCGAAAAATGGACAACACCAGTCGTTTTATCGTATCAAAGAACCCTTATTCTTATAATTTCAGTATTTTTTGAGAGGAAAAACATTTTTCGTCAAATATGTAGCTGGAATAGTAAGGAATATATTGCATTTTTCGCAATACTCCAAAAATATATTTTTGGCCTATCATCCTCTCGAAAGATGTTCGATTAGATGAAATTTCCTCTTAAATCGATAGGTAACTTTGTTAATGGCCTAATTCTATCAATTTTTGAATAACTATGGATATTTGATTTTACCCTCTTCATTGGATACTCAAAGTTTGACGCACTCTACTTCTGAATCGCATCATTTTAGAGCACTCCCGATTTTTTATATCATAGATTGGACCTTTGACGATACTTTCTCAGAAAATTGAATGAATTCTTCTATTATTTTGGTATGCAACATTTTTTATATGAAGGCATGTTTTCATTTAAATTAAATGCTCTCCTAATATTTGAAACATTTATCTTATCGAAAAATGGACAACACCAGTCGATTTGTCGTATCAAAGAACCCTTATTCTCCTAATTTCAGTATTTTTTGAGAGGAAAAACATTTTTCGTCAAATATGTAGCTGGACTATATATATAGTAAGGGAAATATTGCATTTTTCGCAATACTCCAAAAATATATTTTTGGCCTATCATCATCTCGAAACATGTTCGATTAGATGAAATTTCATTTAAAATCGATAAGTGACTTTGTTAATGCCCTAATTCTATCAATTTTTGAATAACTATGGATATTTGATTTTACCCTCTTCATTGGATACTCCAAGTTTGACGCACTCTACTTCTGAATCGCATCATTTTAGAGCACTCCCGATTTTTTATATCATAGATTGGACCTTTGACGTTACTTTCTCAGAAAATTGAATGAATACTTCCATTATTTTGGTCTGTAGTATTATTTATATGAAGGCATGTTTTCTTTTAACTTAAATGCTCTCCTAATATTTGAAACATTCATCTTATCGAAAAATGGACAACACCAGTCGTTTTATCGTATCAAAGAACCCTTATTCTCATAATTTCAGTATTTTTTGAGAGGAAAAACATTTTCCGTCAAATATGTAGCTGGAAAATATTGCATTTTTCGCAATACTCCCAAAATATATTTTTGGCCTATCATCCTCTCAAAACATGTTCGATTAGATGAAATTTCATTTAAAATCGATAAGTGACTTTGTTAATGCCCTAATTCTATCAATTTTTGAATAACTATGGATATTTGATTTTACCCTCTTCATTGGATACTCCAAGTTTGACGCACTCTACTTCTGAATCGCATCATTTTAGAGCACTCCCGATTTTTTATATCATAGATTGGACCTTTGACGTTACTTTCTCAGAAAATTGAATGAATACTTCCATTATTTTGGTCTGTAGTATTTTTTATATGAAGGCATGTTTTCTTTTAACTTAAATGCTCTCCTAATATTTGAAACATTCATCTTATCGAAAAATGGACAACACCAGTCGATTTGTCGTATCAAAGAACCCTTATTCTCATAATTTCAGTATTTTTTGAGAGGAAAAACATTTTTCGTCAAATATGTAGCTGGACTACAGTAAGGAAAATATTGCATTTTTCGCAATACTCCAATAATATATTTTTGGCCTATCATCATCTCGAAACATGTTCGATTAGATGAAATTTCATCTAAAATCGATAGGTGACTTTGTTAATGCCCTAATTCTACCAATTTTTGAATAACTATGGATATTTGATTTTACCCTCTTCGTTGGATACTCCAAGTTTGACGCACTCTACTTCTGAATCGCATCATTTTAGAGCACTCCCGATTTTTCATATCATAGATTGGACCTTTGACGATACTTTCTCAGAAAATTGAATGAATACTTCCATTATTTTGGTCTGTACTATTTTTTAAATGAAGGCATGTTTTCTTTTAACTTAAATGCTCTCCTAATATTTGAAACATTTATCTTATCGAAAAATGGACAACACTAGTCGTTTTATCGTATCAAAGAACCCTTATTCTCATAATTTCAGTATTTTTTGAGAGGAAAAACATTTTTCGTCAAATATGTAGTTGGACAGTAAGGAAAATATTGCATTTTTCGCAATACTCCAAAAATATATTTTTGGCCTAACATCCTCTCGAAACATGTTCGATTAGATGAAATTTCATCTAAAATCGATAGGTGACTTTGTTGATGCCCTAATTCTATCAATTTTTGAATAACTATGGATATTTGATTTCCCCCTCTTCATTGGATACTCCAAGTTTGACGCACTCTACTTCTGAATCGCTACATTTTAGAGCACTCCCGATTTTTTATATCATAGATTGGAACTTTGACGATACATTCTCAGAAAATTGAATGAATACTTCCATTATTTTGGTCTGTACTATTTTTTATATAAAGGCATGTTTTCTTTTAACTTAAATGCTCTCCTAATATTTGAAACATTTATCTTATCGAAAAATGGACAACACCAGTCGATTTGTCGTATCAATAAACCCTTATTCTCATGATTTCAGTATTATTTGAGAGGAAAAACATTTTTCGTCAAATATGTAGCTGGACTATAGTAAGGAAAATATTGCATTTTTCGCAATACTCCAAAAATATATTTTTGGCCTATCATCATCTCGAAACATGTTCGATTAGATGAACTTTCATCTAAAATCGATAGGTGACTTTGTTAATGCCCTAGTTCTATCAATTTTTGAATAACTATGGATATTTGATTTTATCCTCTTCATTGGATACTCCAAGTTTGACGCACTCTACTTCTGAATCGCATCATTTTAGAGCACTCCCGATTTTTTATATCATAGATTGGACCTTTGACGATACTTTCTCAGAAAATTGAATGAATACTTCTATTATTTTGGTATGCAACATTTTTTATATGAAGGCATGTTTTCATTTAAATTAAATGCTCTCCTAATATTTGAAACATTTATCTTATAGAAAAATGGACAACACCAGTCGATTTGTCGTATCAAAGAACCCTTATTCTCATAATTTCAGTATTTTTTGAGAGGAAAAACATTTTTCGTCAAATATGTAGCTGGACTTATAGTAAGGGAAATATTGCATTTTTCGCAATACTCCCAAAATATATTTTTGGCCTATCATCCTCTCAAAACATGTTCGATTAGATGAAATTTCATTTAAAATCGATAAGTGACTTTGTTAATGCCCTAATTCTATCAATTTTTGAATAACTATGGATATTTGATTTTACCCTCTTCATTGGATACTCCAAGTTTGACGCACTCTACTTCTGAATCGCATCATTTTAGAGCACTCCCGATTTTTTATATCATAGATTGGACCTTTGACGTTACTTTCTCAGAAAATTGAATGAAACTTCCATTATTTTGGTCTGTACTATTTTTTATATGAAGGCATGTTTTCTTTTAACTTAAATGCTCTCCTAATATTTGAAACATTCATCTTATCGAAAAATGGACAACACCAGTCGATTTGTCGTATCAAAGAACCCTTATTCTCATAATTTCAGTATTTTTTGAGAGGAAAAACATTTTTCGTCAAATATGTAGCTGGACTACATACAGTAAGGAAAATATTGCATTTTTCGCAATACTCCAATAATATATTTTTGGCCTATCATCATCTCGAAACATGTTCGATTAGATGAAATTTCATCTAAAATCGATAGGTGACTTTGTTAATGCCCTAATTCTACCAATTTTTGAATAACTATGGATATTTGATTTTACCCTCTTCGTTGGATACTCCAAGTTTGACGCACTCTACTTCTGAATCGCAAAATTTTAGAGCACTCCCAACTTCTTATATCATAGATTGGACCTTTGACGATACTTTCTCAGAAAATTGAATGAATACTTCCATTATTTTGGTCTGTACTATTTTTTATATGAAGGCATGTTTTCTTTTAACTTAAATGCTCTCCTAATATTTGAAACATTTATCTTATCGAAAAATGGACAACACCAGTCGATTTGTCGTATCAATAAACCCTTTATTCTCATGATTTCAGTATTATTTGAGAGGAAAAACATTTTTCGTCAAATATGTAGCTGGACTATAGTAAGGAAAATATTGCATTTTTCGCAATACTCCAAAAATATATTTTTGGCCTATCATCATCTCGAAACATGTTCGATTAGATAAACTTTCATCTAAAATCGATAGGTGACTTTGTTAATGCCCTAGTTCTATCAATTTTTGAATAACTATGGATATTTGATTTTATCCTCTTCATTGGATACTCCAAGTTTGACGCACTCTACTTCTGAATCGCATCATTTTAGAGCACTCCCTATTTTTCATATCATAGATTGGACCTTTGACGATACTTTCTCAGAAAATTGAATGCATACTTCCATTATTTTGGTCTGTACTATTTTTTAAATGAAGGCATGTTTTCTTTTAACTTAAATGCTCTCCTAATATTTGAAACATTCATCTTATCGAAAAATGGACAACACCAGTCGTTTTATCGTATCAAAGAACCCTTATTCTCATAATTTCAGTATTTTTTGAGAGGAAAAACATTTTTCGTCAAATATGTAGTTGGACTATAGTAAGGAAAATATTGCATTTTTCGCAATACTCCAAAAATATATTTTTGGCCTAACATCCTCTCGAAACATGTTCGATTAGATGAAATTTCATCTAAAATCGAAAGGTGACTTTGTTGATGCCCTAATTCTATCAATTTTTGAATAACTATGGATATTTGATTTCCCCCTCTTCATTGGATAATCCAAGTTTGACGCACTCTACTTCTGAATTGCTACATTTTAGAGCACTCTCGATTTTTTATATCATAGATTGGAACTTTGACGATACATTCTCAGAAAATTGAATGAATACTTCCATTATTTTGGTCTGTACTATTTTTTATATGAAGGCATGTTTTCTTTTAACTTAAATGCTCTCCTAATATTTGAAACATTTATCTTATCGAAAAATGGACAACACCAGTCGATTTGTCGTATCAAAGAACCCTTATTCTCATGATTTCAGTATTTTTTGAGAGGAAAAACATTTTTCGTCAAATATGTAGCTGGAAAAGGAAAATATTGCATTTTTCGCAATACTCCAAAAATATATTTTGGGCCTATCATTATCTCGAAACATGTGCGATTAGATGAACTTTCATCTAAAATCGATAGGTAACTTTGTTAATGCCCTAATTCTATCAATTTTTGAATAACTATGGATATTTGATTTCACCCTCTTCATTGGATACTCCAAGTTTGACGCACTCTACTTCTGAATCGCATCATTTTAGAGCACTCCCGATTTTTTATATCATAGATTGGACCTTTGACGATACATTCTCAGAAAATTGAATGAATACTTCCATTATTTTGGTCTGTACTATTTTTTATACAAGGGCATGTTTTCTTTTAACTCAAATGCTCTCCTAATATTTGAAACATTTATCTTATCGAAAAATGGACAACACCAGTTGATTTGTCGTATCAAAGAACCCTCATTCTCATAATTTCAGTATTTTTTGAGAGGAAATACAATTTTCGTCAAATATGTAGCTGGACTATAGTAAGGAAAATATTGCATTTTTCGCAATACTCCCAAAATTTATTTTTGGCCTATCATCCTCTCGAAACATGTTCGATTAGATGGAATTTCATTCAAAATCGATAGGTGACTTTGTTAATGCCCTAATTCTATCAATTTTTGAATAACTATGGATATTTGATTTTACCCTCTTCATTGGATACTCCAAGTTTGACGCACTCTACTTCTGAATCGCATCATTTTAGAGCACTCCCGAGTTTTCATATCATAGATTGGACCTTTGACGATACTTTCTCAGAAAATTGAATGAATACTTCCATTATTTTGGTCTGTACTATTTTTTATATGAAGGCATGTTTTCTTTTAACTTAAATGCTCTCCGAATATTTGAAACATTTATCTTATCGAAAAATGGACAACACCAGTCGATTTGTCGTATCAAAGAACCCTTATTCTCATGATTTCAGTATTTTTTGAGAGGAAAAACATTTTTCGTCAAATATGTAGCTGGACTATAGTAAGGAAAATATTCCATTTTTCGCAATACTCCAAAAATATATTTTTGGCCTATCATCATCTCGAAACATGTGCGATTAGATGAACCTTCATCTAAAATCGATAGGTGACTTTGTTAATGCCCTAATTCTATCAATTTTTGAATAACTATGGATATTTGATTTTACCCTCTTCATTGGATACTCCAAGTTTTACGCACTCTACTTCTGAATCGCATCATTTTAGAGCACTCCCGATTTTTTATATCATAGATTGGACCTTTGACGATACTTTCTCAGAAAATTGAATGAATACTTCTATTATTTTGGTATGCAACATTTTTTATATGAAGGCATGTTTTCATTTAAATTAAATGCTCTCCTAATATTTGAAACATTTATCTTATCGAAAAATGGACAACACCAGTCGATTTGTCGTATCAAAGAACCCTTATTCTCATAATTTCAGTATTTTTTGAGAGGAAAAACATTTTTCGTCAAATATGTAGCTGGACTATAGTAAGGAAAATATTGCATTTTTCGCAATACTCCAAAAATATATTTTTGGCCTATCATCATCTCGAAGCATGTGCGATTAGATGAACTTCCATCTAAAATCGATAGGTGACTTTGTTAATGCCCTAATTCTATCAATTTTTAAATAACTATGGATATTTGATTTTACTCTCTTCATTGGATACTCCAAGTTTGACGCACTCTACTTCTGAATCGCATCATTTTAGAGCCCTCCCGATTTTTTATATCATAGATTGGACCTTTGACGATACATTCTCAGAAAATTGAATGAATACTTCCATTATTTTGGTCTGTACTATTTTTTATATGAAGGCATGTTTTCTTTTAACTTAAATGCTCTCCTAATATTTGAAACATTTATCTTATCGAAAAATGGACAACACCAGTCGATTTGTCGTATCAAAGAACCCTCATTCTCCTAATTTCAGTATTTTTTGAGAGGAAAAACATTTTTCGTCAAATATGTAGCTGGATTATATTAAGGAAAATATTGCATTTTTCGCAATACTCCAAAAATATATCCTTGGCCTATCATCATCTCGAAACATGTTCGATTAGATGAAATTTCATCTAAAATCGATAGGTGACTTTGTTAATGCCCTAATTCTATCAATGTTTGAATAACTATGGATATTTGATTTTACCCTCTTCATTGGATACTCCAAGTTTGACGCACTCTACTTCTGAATCGCATAATTTTAGAGCACTCCCAACTTTTTATACAATAGATTGGACCTTTGACGATACTTTCTCAGAAAATTGAATGAATACCTCTATTATTTTGGTATGCAACATTTTTTATATGAAGGCATGTTTTCTTTTAAATTAAATGCTCTCCTAATATTTGAAACATTTATCTTATCGAAAAATGGACAACACCAGTCGATTTGTCGTATCAAAGAACCCTTATTCTCATAATTTCAGTATTTTTTGAGAGGAAAAACATTTTTCGTCAAATATGTAGCTGGACTATAGTAAGGAAAATATTGCATTTTTCGCAATACTCCAAATATGTAGCTGGACTATAGTAAGGAAAATATTGCATTTTTCGCAATACTCCAAAAATATATTTTTGGCCTAACATCCTCTCGAAACATGTTCGATTAGATGAAATTTTATCTAAAATCGATAGGTGACTTTGTTGATGCCCTAATTCTATCAATTTTTGAATAACTATGGATATTTGATTTCCCCCTCTTCATTGGATACTCCAAGTTTGACGCACTCTACTTCTGAATCGCTACATTTTAGAGCACTCTCGATTTTTTATATCATAGATTGGAACTTTGACGATACATTCTCAGAAAATTGAATGAATACTGCCATTATTTTGGTCTGTACTATTTTTTATATGAAGGCATGTTTTCTTTTAACTTAAATGCTCTCCTAATATCTGAAACATTTATCTTATCGAAAAATGGACAACACCAGTCGATTTGTCGTATCAAAGAACCCTTATTCTCATAATTTCAGTATTTTTTGAGAGGAAAAACATTTTTCGTCAAATATGTAGCTGGACTACAGTAAGGAAAATATTGCATTTTTCGCAATACTCCAATAATATATTTTTGGCCTATCATCATCTCGAAACATGTTCGATTAGATGATATTTCATCTAAAAGCGATAGGTGACTTTGTTAATGCCCTAATTCTATCAATTTTTGAATAACTATGGATATTTGATTTTACCCTCTTCGTTGGATACTCCAAGTTTGACGCACTCTACTTCTGAATCGCATAATTTTAGAGCACTCCCAACTTTTTATATCATAGATTGGACCTTTGACGATACTTTCTCAGAAAATTGAATGAATACTTCCATTATTTTGGTCTGTACTATTTTTTATATGAAGGCATGTTTTCTTTTAACTTAAATGCTCTCCTAATATTTGAAACATTTATCTTATCGAAAAATGGACAACACCAGTCGATTTGTCGTATCAATAAACCCTTATTCTCATGATTTCAGTATTATTTGAGAGGAAAAACATTTTTCGTCAAATATGTAGCTGGACTACAGTAAGGAAAATATTGCATTTTTCGCAATACTCCAAAAATATAATTTTGGCCTATCATCATCTCGAAACATGTTCGATTAGATTTACTTTCATCTAAAATCGATAAGTGACTTTGTTAATGCCCTAGTTCTATCAATTTTTGAATAACTATGGATATTTGATTTTATCCTCTTCATTGGATACTCCAAGTTTGACGCACTCTACTTCTGAATCGCATCATTTTAGAGCACTCCCGATTTTTCATATCATAGATTGGACCTTTGACGATACTTTCTCAATAAATTGAATGAATACTTCCATTATTTTGGTCTGTACTATTTTTTTAATGAAGGCATGTTTTCTTTTAACTTAAATGCTCTCCTCATATTTGAAACATTCATCTTATCGAAAAATGGACAACACCAGTCGTTTTATCGTATCAAAGAACCCTTATTCTCATAATTTCAGTATTTTTCGAGAGGAAAAACATTTTTCGTCAAATATGTAGCTGGACTATAGTGAGGAATATATTGCATTTTTCGCAATACTCCCAAAATATATTTTTGGCCTATCATCCTCTCAAAACATGTTCGATTAGATGAAATTTCATTTAAAATCGATAAGTGACTTTGTTAATGCCCTAATTCTATCAATTTTTGAATAACTATGGATATTTGATTTTACCCTCTTCATTGGATACTCCAAGTTTGACGCACTCTACTTCTGAATCGCATCATTTTAGAGCACTCCCGATTTTTTATATCATAGATTGGACCTTTGACGTTACTTTCTCAGAAAATTGAATGAATACTTCCATTATTTTGGTCTGTACTATTTTTTATATGAAGGCATGTTTTCTTTTAACTTAAATGCTCTCCTAATATTTGAAACATTCATCTTATCGAAAAATGGACAACACCAGTCGATTTGTCGTATCAAAGAACCCTTATTCTCATAATTTCTGTATTTTTTGAGAGGAAAAACATTTTTCGTCAAATATGTAGCTGGACTATAGTAAGGAAAATATTGCAATTTTCGCAATACTCCCAAAATATATTTTTGGCCTATCATCCTCTCGAAACATGTTCGATTAGATGAAATTTCCTCTTAAATCGATAGGTGACTTTGTTAATGCCCTAATTCTATCAATTTTTGAATAACTATGGATATTTGATTTTACCCTCTTCATTGGATACTCCAAGTTTGACGCACTATACTTCTGAATCGCATCATTTTAGAGCACTCCCGATTTTTTATATCATAGATTGGACCTTTGACGATACTTTCTCAAAAAATTGAATGAATACTTCCATTATTTTGGTCTGTACTATTTTTTATATGAAGGCATGTTTTCTTTAACTTAAATGCTCTCCTAATATTTGAAACATTTATCTTATCGAAAAATGGACAACACCAGTCGATTTGTCGTATCAAAGAACCCTTATCCTCATAATTTCAGTATTTTTTGAGAGGAAAAACATTTTTCGTCAAATATGTAGTTGAACTATAGTAAGGAAAATATTGCATTTTTCGCAATACTCCAAAAATATATCCTTGGCCTATCATCATCTCGAAACATGTTCGATTAGATGAAATTTTATCTAAAATCGATAGGTGACTTTGTTGATGCCCTAATTCTATCAATTTTTGAATAACTATGGATATTTGATTTCCCCCTCTTCATTGGATACTCCAAGTTTGACGCACTCTACTTCTGAATCGCATAATTTTAGAGCACTCCCAACTTTTTATACAATAGATTGGACCTTTGACGATACTTTCTCAGAAAATTGAATGAATACCTCTATTATTTTGGTATGCAACATTTTTTATATGAAGGCATGTTTTCTTTTAAATTAAATGCTCTCCTAATATTTGAAACATTTATCTTATCGAAAAATGGACAACACCAGTCGATTTGTCGTATCAAAGAACCCTTATTCTCATAATTTCAGTATTTTTTGAGAGGAAAAACATTTTTCGTCAAATATGTAGCTGGACTATAGTAAGGAAAATATTGCATTTTTCGCAATACTCCAAATATGAAGCTGGACTATAGTAAGGAAAATATTGCATTTTTCGCAATACTCCAAAAATATATTTTTGGCCTAACATCCTCTCGAAACATGTTCGATTAGATGAAATTTTATCTAAAATCGATAGGTGACTTTGTTGATGCCCTAATTCTATCAATTTTTGAATAACTATGGATATTTGATTTCCCCCTCTTCATTGGATACTCCAAGTTTGACGCACTCTACTTCTGAATCGCTACATTTTAGAGCACTCCCGATTTTTTATATCATAGATTGGAACTTTGACGATACATTCTCAGAAAATTGAATGAATACTGCCATTATTTTGGTCTGTACTATTTTTTATATGAAGGCATGTTTTCTTTTAACTTAAATGCTCTCCTAATATCTGAAACATTTATCTTATCGAAAAATGGACAACACCAGTCGATTTGTCGTATCAAAGAACCCTTATTCTCATAATTTCAGTATTTTTTGAGAGGAAAAACATTTTTCGTCAAATATGTAGCTGGACTACAGTAAGGAAAATATTGCATTTTTCGCAATACTCCAATAATATATTTTTGGCCTATCATCATCTCGAAACATGTTCGATTAGATGATATTTCATCTAAAAGCGATAGGTGACTTTGTTAATGCCCTAATTCTATCAATTTTTGAATAACTATGGATATTTGATTTTACCCTCTTCGTTGGATACTCCAAGTTTGACGCACTCTACTTCTGAATCGCATAATTTTAGAGCACTCCCAACTTTTTATATCATAGATTGGACCTTTGACGATACTTTCTCAGAAAATTGAATGAATACTTCCATTATTTTGGTCTGTACTATTTTTTATATGAAGGCATGTTTTCTTTTAACTTAAATGCTCTCCTAATATTTGAAACATTTATCTTATCGAAAAATGGACAACACCAGTCGATTTGTCGTATCAATAAACCCTTATTCTCATGATTTCAGTATTATTTGAGAGGAAAAACATTTTTCGTCAAATATGTAGCTGGACTACAGTAAGGAAAATATTGCATTTTTCGCAATACTCCAAAAATATAATTTTGGCCTATCATCATCTCGAAACATGTTCGATTAGATTTACTTTCATCTAAAATCGATAAGTGACTTTGTTAATGCCCTAGTTCTATCAATTTTTGAATAACTATGGATATTTGATTTTATCCTCTTCATTGGATACTCCAAGTTTGACGCACTCTACTTCTGAATCGCATCATTTTAGAGCACTCCCGATTTTTCATATCATAGATTGGACCTTTGACGATACTTTCTCAATAAATTGAATGAATACTTCCATTATTTTGGTCTGTACTATTTTTTAAATGAAGGCATGTTTTCTTTTAACTTAAATGCTCTCCTCATATTTGAAACATTCATCTTATCGAAAAATGGACAACACCAGTCGTTTTATCGTATCAAAGAACCCTTATTCTCATAATTTCAGTATTTTTCGAGAGGAAAAACATTTTTCGTCAAATATGTAGCTGGACTATAGTGAGGAATATATTGCATTTTTCGCAATACTCCAAAAATATATTTTTGGCCTATCATCCTCTCGAAAGATGTTCGATTAGATGAAATTTCCTCTTAAATCGATAGGTAACTTTGTTAATGGCCTAATTCTATCAATTTTTGAATAACTATGGATATTTGATTTTACCCTCTTCATTGGATACTCAAAGTTTGACGCACTCTACTTCTGAATCGCATCATTTTAGAGCACTCCCGATTTTTTATATCATAGATTGGACCTTTGACGATACTTTCTCAGAAAATTGAATGAATTCTTCTATTATTTTGGTATGCAACATTTTTTATATGAAGGCATGTTTTCATTTAAATTAAATGCTCTCCTAATATTTGAAACATTTATCTTATAGAAAAATGGACAACACCAGCCGATTTGTCGTATCAAACAACCCTTATTCTCATAATTTCAGTATTTTTTGAGAGGAAAAACATTTTTCGTCAAATATGTAGCTGGAGTATAGTAAGGAAAATATTGCATTTTTCGCAATACTCCAAAAATATATTTTTGGCCTATCATCCTCTCGAAACATGTTCGATTAGATGGAATTTCATTTAAAATCGATAGGTGACTTTGTTAATGCCCTAATTCTATCAATTTTTGAATAACTATGGATATTTGATTTTACCCTCTTCATTGGATACTCCAAGTTTGACGCACTCTACTTCTGAATCGCATCAATTTAGAGCACTCCCGAGTTTTCATATCATAGATTGGACCTTTGACGATACTTTCTCAGAAAATTGAATGAATACTTCCATTATTTTGGTCTGTACTATTTTTTATATGAAGGCATGTTTTCTTTTAACTTAAATGCTCTCCTAATATTTGAAACATTTATCTTATCGAAAAATGGACAACACCAGTCGATTTGTCGTATCAAAGAACCCTCATTCCCATAATTTCAGTATTTTTTGAGAGGAAAAACATTTTTCGTCAAATATGTAGCTGGACTATAGTAAGGAAAATATTGCATTTTTCGCAATACTCCCAAAATATATTTTTGGCCTATCATCCTCTCGAAACATGTTCGATTCGATGAAATTTCATCTAAAATCGATAGGTGACTTTGTTAATGCCCTAATTCTATCAATTTTTGAATAACTACGGATATTTGATTTTACCCTCTTCGTTGGATACTCCAAGTTTGACGCACTCTACTTCTGAATCGCATAATTTTAGAGCACTTCTGATTTTCCATATCATAGATTGGACCTTTGACGATACTTTCTCAGAAAATTGAATGAATACTTCCATTATTTTGTTCTGTACTATTTTTATATGATGGCATGTTTTCTTTTAACTTAAATGCTCTCCTAATATTTGAAACATTCATCTTATCGAAAAATGGACAACACCAGTCGATTTGTCGTATCAAAGAACCCTTATTCTTATAATTTCAGTATTTTTTGAGAGGAAAAAAATTTTTGTCAAATATGTAGCTGGACTATAGTGAGGAAAATATTGCATTTTTCGCAATACTCCAAAAATATATTTTTGGCCTATCATCCTCACGAAACATGTTCGATTAGATGAAACTTCATCTAAAATCGATAGGTGACTTTGTTAATGACCTAATTCTATCAATTTTTGAATAACTATGGATATTTGATTTTACCCTCTTCATTGGATACTCCAAGTTTGACGCACTCTACTTCTGAATCGCATCATTTTAGAGCACTCCCGATTTTTCATATCATAGATTGGACCTTTGACGATACTTTCTCAATAAATTGAATGAATACTTCCATTATTTTGGTCTGTACTATTTTTTAAATGAAGGCATGTTTTCTTTTAACTTAAATGCTCTCCTCATATTTGAAACATTCATCTTATCGAAAAATGGACAACACCAGTCGTTTTATCGTATCAAAGAACCCTTATTCTTATAATTTCAGTATTTTTCGAGAGGAAAAACATTTTTCGTCAAATATGTAGCTGGACTATAGTGAGGAATATATTGCATTTTTCGCAATACTCCCAAAATATATTTTTGGCCTATCATCCTCTCGAAACATGTTCGATTCGATGAAATTTCATCTAAAATCGATAGGTGACTTTGTTAATGCCCTAATTCTATCAATTTTTGAATAACTACGGATATTTGATTTTACCCTCTTCGTTGGATACTCCAAGTTTGACGCACTCTACTTCTGAATCGCATAATTTTAGAGCACTTCTGATTTTCCATATCATAGATTGGACCTTTGACGATACTTTCTCAGAAAATTGAATGAATACTTCCATTATTTTGTTCTGTACTATTTTTATATGATGGCATGTTTTCTTTTAACTTAAATGCTCTCCTAATATTTGAAACATTCATCTTATCGAAAAATGGACAACACCAGTCGATTTGTCGTATCAAAGAACCCTTATTCTTATAATTTCAGTATTTTTTGAGAGGAAAAAAATTTTTGTCAAATATGTAGCTGGACTATAGTGAGGAAAATATTGCATTTTTCGCAATACTCCAAAAATATATTTTTGGCCTATCATCCTCTCGAAACATGTTCGATTCGATGAAATTTCATCTAAAATCGATAGGTGACTTTGTTAATGCCCTAATTCTATCAATTTTTGAATAACTATGGATATTTGATTTTACCCTCTTCATTGGATACTCCAAGTTTGACGCACTCTACTTCTGAATCGCATCATTTTAGAGCACTCCCGAGTTTTCATATCATAGATTGGACCTTTGACGATACTTCCTCAGAAAATTGAATGAATACTTCCATTATTTTGGTCTGTACTATTTTTTATATGAAGGCATGTTTTCTTTTAACTTAAATGCTCTCCTAATATTTGAAACATTTATCATATCGAAAAATGGACAACACCAGTCGATTTGTCGTATCAAAGAACACTTATTCTCATGATTTCAGTATTTTTTGAGAGGAAAAACATTTTTCGTCAAATATGTAGCTGCACTATAGTAAGGAAAATATTGCATTTTTCGCAATACTCCAAAAATATATTTTGGGCCTATCATTATCTCGAAACATGTGCGATTAGATGAACTTTCATCTAAAATCGATAGGTGACTTTGTTAATGCCCTAATTCTATCAATTTTTGAATAACTATGGATATTTGATTTCACCCTCTTCATTGGATACTCCAAGTTTGACGCACTTTACTTCTGAATCGCATTATTTTCGAGCACTCTCGATTTTTATATCATAGATTGGACCTTTGACGATACTTTCTCAGAAAATTGAATGAATAATTCCATTATTCTGGTCTGTACTATTTTTTATATGAAGGCATGTTTTCTTTTAACTTAAATGCTCTCCTAATATTTGAAACATTTATCTTATCGAAAAATGGACAACACCAGTCGATTTGTCGTATCAAAGAACCCTCATTCTCATAATTTTAGTATTTTTTGAGAGGAAAAACATTTTTCGTCAAATATGTAGCTGGACTATAGTAAGGAAAATATTGCATTTTTCGCAATACTCCCAAAATATATTTTTGGCCTATCATCCTCTCGAAACATGTTCGATTCGATGAACCTTCATCTAAAATCGATAGGTGACTTTGTTAATGCCCTAATTCTATCAATTTTTGAATAACTATGGATATTTGATTTTACCCTCTTCATTGGATACTCCAAGTTTGACGCACTCTACTTCTGAATCGCATCATTTTAGAGCACTCCCGATTTTTTATATCATAGATTGGACCTTTGACGATACTTTCTCAGAAAATTGAATGAATACTTCTATTATTTTGGTATGCAACATTTTTTATATGAAGGCATGTTTTCATTTAAATTAAATGCTCTCCTAATATTTGAAACATTTATCTTATCGAAAAATGGACAACACCAGTCGATTTGTCGTATCAAAGAACCCTTATTCTCATAATTTCAGTATTTTTTGAGAGGAAAAACATTTTTCGTCAAATATGTAGCTGGACTATAGTAAGGAAAATATTGCATTTTTCGCAATACTCCAAAAATATATTTTTGGCCTATCATCATCTCGAAGCATGTGCGATTAGATGAACTTCCATCTAAAATCGATAGGTGACTTTGTTAATGCCCTAATTCTATCAATTTTTGAATAACTATGGATATTTGATTTTACTCTCTTCATTGGATACTCCAAGTTTGACGCACTCTACTTCTGAATCGCATCATTTTAGAGCACTCCCGATTTTTTATATCATAGATTGGACCTTTGACGATACATTCTCAGAAAATTGAATGAATACTTCCATTATTTTGGTCTGTACTATTTTTTATATGAAGGCATGTTTTCTTTTAACTTAAATGCTCTCCTAATATTTGAAACATTTATCTTATCGAAAAATGGACAACACCAGTCGATTTGTCGTATCAAAGAACCCTCATTCTCCTAATTTCAGTATTTTTTGAGAGGAAAAACATTTTTCGTCAAATATGTAGCTGGATTATAGTAAGGAAAATATTGCATTTTTCGCAATACTCCAAAAATATATCCTTGGCCTATCATCATCTCGAAACATGTTCGATTAGATGAAATTTCATCTAAAATCGATAGGTGACTTTGTTAATGCCCTAATTCTATCAATGTTTGAATAACTATGGATATTTGATTTTACCCTCTTCATTGGATACTCCAAGTTTGACGCACTCTACTTCTGAATCGCATAATTTTAGAGCACTCCCAACTTTTTATACAATAGATTGGACCTTTGACGATACTTTCTCAGAAAATTGAATGAATACCTCTATTATTTTGGTATGCAACATTTTTTATATGAAGGCATGTTTTCTTTTAAATTAAATGCTCTCCTAATATTTGAAACATTTATCTTATCGAAAAATGGACAACACCAGTCGATTTGTCGTATCAAAGAACCCTTATTCTCATAATTTCAGTATTTTTTGAGAGGAAAAACATTTTTCGTCAAATATGTAGCTGGACTATAGTAAGGAAAATATTGCATTTTTCGCAATACTCCAAAAATATATTTTTGGCCTAACATCCTCTCGAAACATGTTCGATTAGATGAAATTTTATCTAAAATCGATAGGTGACTTTGTTGATGCCCTAATTCTATCAATTTTTGAATAACTATGGATATTTGATTTCCCCCTCTTCATTGGATACTCCAAGTTTGACGCACTCTACTTCTGAATCGCTACATTTTAGAGCACTCCCGATTTTTTATATCATAGATTGGAACTTTGACGATACATTCTCAGAAAATTGAATGAATACTGCCATTATTTTGGTCTGTACTATTTTTTATATGAAGGCATGTTTTCTTTTAACTTAAATGCTCTCCTAATATCTGAAACATTTATCTTATCGAAAAATGGACAACACCAGTCGATTTGTCGTATCAAAGAACCCTTATTCTCATAATTTCAGTATTTTTTGAGAGGAAAAACATTTTTCGTCAAATATGTAGCTGGACTACAGTAATGAAAATATTGCATTTTTCGCAATACTCCAATAATATATTTTTGGCCTATCATCATCTCGAAACATGTTCGATTAGATGATATTTCATCTAAAAGCGATAGGTGACTTTGTTAATGCCCTAATTCTATCAATTTTTGAATAACTATGGATATTTGATTTTACCCTCTTCGTTGGATACTCCAAGTTTGACGCACTCTACTTCTGAATCGCATAATTTTAGAGCACTCCCAACTTTTTATATCATAGATTGGACCTTTGACGATACTTTCTCAGAAAATTGAATGAATACTTCCATTATTTTGGTCTGTACTATTTTTTATATGAAGGCATGTTTTCTTTTAACTTAAATGCTCTCCTAATATTTGAAACATTTATCTTATCGAAAAATGGACAACACCAGTCGATTTGTCGTATCAATAAACCCTTATTCTCATGATTTCAGTATTATTTGAGAGGAAAAACATTTTTCGTCAAATATGTAGCTGGACTACAGTAAGGAAAATATTGCATTTTTCGCAATACTCCAAAAATATATTTTTGGCCTATCATCATCTCGAAACATGTTCGATTAGATTTACTTTCATCTAAAATCGATAAGTGACATTGTTAATGCCCTAGTTCTATCAATTTTTGAATAACTATGGATATTTGATTTTATCCTCTTCATTGGATACTCCAAGTTTGACGCACTCTACTTCTGAATCGCATCATTTTAGAGCACTCCCGATTTTTCATATCATAGATTGGACCTTTGACGATACTTTCTCAATAAATTGAATGAATACTTCCATTATTTTGGTCTGTACTATTTTTTAAATGAAGGCATGTTTTCTTTTAACTTAAATGCTCTCCTCATATTTGAAACATTCATCTTATCGAAAAATGAACAACACCAGTCGTTTTATCGTATCAAAGAACCCTTATTCTTATAATTTCAGTATTTTTCGAGAGGAAAAACATTTTTCGTCAAATATGTAGCTGGACTATAGTGAGGAATATATTGCATTTTTCGCAATACTCTTAAAATATATTTTTGGCCTATCATGCTCTCGAAAGATGTTCGATTAGATGAAATTTCCTCTTAAATCGATAGGTAACTTTGTTAATGGCCTAATTCTATCAATTTTTGAATAACTATGGATATTTGATTTTACCCTCTTCATTGGATACTCAAAGTTTGACGCACTCTACTTCTGAATCGCATCATTTTAGAGCACTCCCGATTTTTTATATCATAGATTGGACCTTTGACGATACTTTCTCAGAAAATTGAATGAATTCTTCTATTATTTTGGTATGCAACATTTTTTATATGAAGGCATGTTTTCATTTAAATTAAATGCTCTCCTAATATTTGAAACATTTATCTTATCGAAAAATGGACAAAACCAGTCGATTTGTCGTATCAAAGAACCCTTATTCTCATAATTTCAGTATTTTTTGAGAGGAAAAACATTTTTCGTCAAATATGTAGCTGGACTATATATAGTAAGGGAAATATTGCATTTTTCGCAATACTCCCAAAATATATTTTTGGCCTATCATCCTCTCAAAACATGTTCGATTAGATGAAATTTCATTTAAAATCGATAAGTGACTTTGTTAATGCCCTAATTCTATCAATTTTTGAATAACTATGGATATTTGATTTTACCCTCTTCATTGGATACTCCAAGTTTGACGCACTCTACTTCTGAATCGCATCATTTTAGAGCACTCCCGATTTTTTATATCATAGATTGGACCTTTGACGTTACTTTCTCAGAAAATTGAATGAATACTTCCATTATTTTGGTCTGTACTATTTTTTATATAAAGGCATGTTTTCTTTTAACTTAAATGCTCTCCTAATATTTGAAACATTTATCTTATCGAAAAATGGACAACACCAGTCGATTTGTCGTATCAATAAACCCTTATTCTCATGATTTCAGTATTATTTGAGAGGAAAAACATTTTTCGTCAAATATGTAGCTGGACTATAGTAAGGAAAATATTGCATTTTTCGCAATACTCCAAAAATATATTTTTGGCCTATCATCATCTCGAAACATGTTCGATTAGATGAACTTTCATCTAAAATCGATAGGTGACTTTGTTAATGCCCTAGTTCTATCAATTTTTGAATAACTATGGATATTTGATTTTATCCTCTTCATTGGATACTCCAAGTTTGACGCACTCTACTTCTGAATCGCATCATTTTAGAGCACTCCCGATTTTTTATATCATAGATTGGACCTTTGACGATACTTTCTCAGAAAATTGAATGAATACTTCCATTATTTTGGTCTGTACTATTTTTTATATGAAGGCATGTTTTCATTAACTTAAATGCTCTCCTAATATTTGAAACATTTATCTTATCGAAAAATGGACAACACCAGTCGATTTGTCGTATCAAAGAACCCTTATTCTCATAATTTCAGTATTTTTTGAGAGGAAAAACATTTTTCGTCAAATATGTAGTTGGACTATAGTAAGGAAAATATTGCATTTTTCGCAATACTCCAAAAATATATTTTTGGCCTAACATCCTCTCGAAACATGTTCGATTAGATGAAATTTTATCTAAAATCGATAGGTGACTTTGTTGATGCCCTAATTCTATCAATTTTTGAATAACTATGGATATTTGATTTCCCCCTCTTCATTGGATACTCCAAGTTTGACGCACTCTACTCCTGAATCGCTACATTTTAGAGCACTCCCGATTTTTTATATCATAGATTGGAACTTTGACGATACATTCTCAGAAAATTGAATGAATACTTCCATTATTTTGGTCTGTACTATTTTTTATATGAAGGCATGTTTTCTTTTAACTTAAATGCTCTCCTAATATTTGAAACATTTATCTTATCGAAAAATGGACAACACCAGTCGATTTGTCGTATCAATAAACCCTTATTCTCATGATTTCAGTATTATTTGAGAGGAAAAACATTATTCGTCAAATATGTAGCTGGACTATAGTAAGGAAAATATTGCATTTTTCGCAATACTCCAAAAATATATTTTTGGCCTATCATCATCTCGAAACATGTTCGATTAGATGAAATTTCATTTAAAATCGATAAGTGACTTTGTTAATGCCCTAATTCTATCAATTTTTGAATAACTATGGATATTTGATTTTACCCTCTTCATTGGATACTCCAAGTTTGACGCACTCTACTTCTGAATCGCATCATTTTAGAGCACTCCCGATTTTTTATATCATAGATTGGACCTTTGACGTTACTTTCTCAGAAAATTGAATGAATTCTTCTATTATTTTGGTATGCAACATTTTTTATATGAAGGCATGTTTTCATTTAAATTAAATGCTCTCCTAATATTTGAAACATTTATCTTATCGAAAAATGGACAACACCAGTCGTTTTATCGTATCAAAGAACCCTTATTCTTATAATTTCAGTATTTTTTGAGAGGAAAAACATTTTTCGTCAAATATGTAGCTGGAATAGTAAGGAATATATTGCATTTTTCGCAATACTCCAAAAATATATTTTTGGCCTATCATCCTCTCGAAAGATGTTCGATTAGATGAAATTTCCTCTTAAATCGATAGGTAACTTTGTTAATGGCCTAATTCTATCAATTTTTGAATAACTATGGATATTTGATTTTACCCTCTTCATTGGATACTCAAAGTTTGACGCACTCTACTTCTGAATCGCATCATTTTAGAGCACTCCCGATTTTTTATATCATAGATTGGACCTTTGACGATACTTTCTCAGAAAATTGAATGAATTCTTCTATTATTTTGGTATGCAACATTTTTTATATGAAGGCATGTTTTCATTTAAATTAAATGCTCTCCTAATATTTGAAACATTTATCTTATCGAAAAATGGACAACACCAGTCGATTTGTCGTATCAAAGAACCCTTATTCTCCTAATTTCAGTATTTTTTGAGAGGAAAAACATTTTTCGTCAAATATGTAGCTGGACTATATATAGTAAGGGAAATATTGCATTTTTCGCAATACTCCAAAAATATATTTTTGGCCTATCATCATCTCGAAACATGTTCGATTAGATGAAATTTCATTTAAAATCGATAAGTGACTTTGTTAATGCCCTAATTCTATCAATTTTTGAATAACTATGGATATTTGATTTTACCCTCTTCATTGGATACTCCAAGTTTGACGCACTCTACTTCTGAATCGCATCATTTTAGAGCACTCCCGATTTTTTATATCATAGATTGGACCTTTGACGTTACTTTCTCAGAAAATTGAATGAATACTTCCATTATTTTGGTCTGTAGTATTATTTATATGAAGGCATGTTTTCTTTTAACTTAAATGCTCTCCTAATATTTGAAACATTCATCTTATCGAAAAATGGACAACACCAGTCGTTTTATCGTATCAAAGAACCCTTATTCTCATAATTTCAGTATTTTTTGAGAGGAAAAACATTTTCCGTCAAATATGTAGCTGGAAAATATTGCATTTTTCGCAATACTCCCAAAATATATTTTTGGCCTATCATCCTCTCAAAACATGTTCGATTAGATGAAATTTCATTTAAAATCGATAAGTGACTTTGTTAATGCCCTAATTCTATCAATTTTTGAATAACTATGGATATTTGATTTTACCCTCTTCATTGGATACTCCAAGTTTGACGCACTCTACTTCTGAATCGCATCATTTTAGAGCACTCCCGATTTTTTATATCATAGATTGGACCTTTGACGTTACTTTCTCAGAAAATTGAATGAATACTTCCATTATTTTGGTCTGTAGTATTTTTTATATGAAGGCATGTTTTCTTTTAACTTAAATGCTCTCCTAATATTTGAAACATTCATCTTATCGAAAAATGGACAACACCAGTCGATTTGTCGTATCAAAGAACCCTTATTCTCATAATTTCAGTATTTTTTGAGAGGAAAAACATTTTTCGTCAAATATGTAGCTGGACTACAGTAAGGAAAATATTGCATTTTTCGCAATACTCCAATAATATATTTTTGGCCTATCATCATCTCGAAACATGTTCGATTAGATGAAATTTCATCTAAAATCGATAGGTGACTTTGTTAATGCCCTAATTCTACCAATTTTTGAATAACTATGGATATTTGATTTTACCCTCTTCGTTGGATACTCCAAGTTTGACGCACTCTACTTCTGAATCGCATCATTTTAGAGCACTCCCGATTTTTCATATCATAGATTGGACCTTTGACGATACTTTCTCAGAAAATTGAATGAATACTTCCATTATTTTGGTCTGTACTATTTTTAAAATGAAGGCATGTTTTCTTTTAACTTAAATGCTCTCCTAATATTTGAAACATTTATCTTATCGAAAAATGGACAACACTAGTCGTTTTATCGTATCAAAGAACCCTTATTCTCATAATTTCAGTATTTTTTGAGAGGAAAAACATTTTTCGTCAAATATGTAGTTGGACAGTAAGGAAAATATTGCATTTTTCGCAATACTCCAAAAATATATTTTTGGCCTAACATCCTCTCGAAACATGTTCGATTAGATGAAATTTCATCTAAAATCGATAGGTGACTTTGTTGATGCCCTAATTCTATCAATTTTTGAATAACTATGGATATTTGATTTCCCCCTCTTCATTGGATACTCCAAGTTTGACGCACTCTACTTCTGAATCGCTACATTTTAGAGCACTCCCGATTTTTTATATCATAGATTGGAACTTTGACGATACATTCTCAGAAAATTGAATGAATACTTCCATTATTTTGGTCTGTACTATTTTTTATATGAAGGCATGTTTTCTTTTAACTTAAATGCTCTCCTAATATTTGAAACATTTATCTTATCGAAAAATGGACAACACCAGTCGATTTGTCGTATCAATAAACCCTTATTCTCATGATTTCAGTATTATTTGAGAGGAAAAACATTTTTCGTCAAATATGTAGCTGGACTATAGTAAGGAAAATATTGCATTTTTCGCAATACTCCAAAAATATATTTTTGGCCTATCATCATCTCGAAACATGTTCGATTAGATGAACTTTCATCTAAAATCGATAGGTGACTTTGTTAATGCCCTAGTTCTATCAATTTTTGAATAACTATGGATATTTGATTTTATCCTCTTCATTGGATACTCCAAGTTTGACGCACTCTACTTCTGAATCGCATCATTTTAGAGCACTCCCGATTTTTTATATCATAGATTGGACCTTTGACGATACTTTCTCAGAAAATTGAATGAATACTTCTATTATTTTGGTATGCAACATTTTTTATATGAAGGCATGTTTTCATTTAAATTAAATGCTCTCCTAATATTTGAAACATTTATCTTATAGAAAAATGGACAACACCAGTCGATTTGTCGTATCAAAGAACCCTTATTCTCATAATTTCAGTATTTTTTGAGAGGAAAAACATTTTTCGTCAAATATGTAGCTGGACTTATAGTAAGGGAAATATTGCATTTTTCGCAATACTCCCAAAATATATTTTTGGCCTATCATCCTCTCAAAACATGTTCGATTAGATGAAATTTCATTTAAAATCGATAAGTGACTTTGTTAATGCCCTAATTCTATCAATTTTTGAATAACTATGGATATTTGATTTTACCCTCTTCATTGGATACTCCAAGTTTGACGCACTCTACTTCTGAATCGCATCATTTTAGAGCACTCCCGATTTTTTATATCATAGATTGGACCTTTGACGTTACTTTCTCAGAAAATTGAATGAAACTTCCATTATTTTGGTCTGTACTATTTTTTATATGAAGGCATGTTTTCTTTTAACTTAAATGCTCTCCTAATATTTGAAACATTCATCTTATCGAAAAATGGACAACACCAGTCGATTTGTCGTATCAAAGAACCCTTATTCTCATAATTTCAGTATTTTTTGAGAGGAAAAACATTTTTCGTCAAATATGTAGCTGGACTACATACAGTAAGGAAAATATTGCATTTTTCGCAATACTCCAATAATATATTTTTGGCCTATCATCATCTCGAAACATGTTCGATTAGATGAAATTTCATCTAAAATCGATAGGTGACTTTGTTAATGCCCTAATTCTACCAATTTTTGAATAACTATGGATATTTGATTTTACCCTCTTCGTTGGATACTCCAAGTTTGACGCACTCTACTTCTGAATCGCAAAATTTTAGAGCACTCCCAACTTCTTATATCATAGATTGGACCTTTGACGATACTTTCTCAGAAAATTGAATGAATACTTCCATTATTTTGGTCTGTACTATTTTTTATATGAAGGCATGTTTTCTTTTAACTTAAATGCTCTCCTAATATTTGAAACATTTATCTTATCGAAAAATGGACAACACCAGTCGATTTGTCGTATCAATAAACCCTTTATTCTCATGATTTCAGTATTATTTGAGAGGAAAAACATTTTTCGTCAAATATGTAGCTGGACTATAGTAAGGAAAATATTGCATTTTTCGCAATACTCCAAAAATATATTTTTGGCCTATCATCATCTCGAAACATGTTCGATTAGATAAACTTTCATCTAAAATCGATAGGTGACTTTGTTAATGCCCTAGTTCTATCAATTTTTGAATAACTATGGATATTTGATTTTATCCTCTTCATTGGATACTCCAAGTTTGACGCACTCTACTTCTGAATCGCATCATTTTAGAGCACTCCCTATTTTTCATATCATAGATTGGACCTTTGACGATACTTTCTCAGAAAATTGAATGCATACTTCCATTATTTTGGTCTGTACTATTTTTTAAATGAAGGCATGTTTTCTTTTAACTTAAATGCTCTCCTAATATTTGAAACATTCATCTTATCGAAAAATGGACAACACCAGTCGTTTTATCGTATCAAAGAACCCTTATTCTCATAATTTCAGTATTTTTTGAGAGGAAAAACATTTTTCGTCAAATATGTAGTTGGACTATAGTAAGGAAAATATTGCATTTTTCGCAATACTCCAAAAATATATTTTTGGCCTAACATCCTCTCGAAACATGTTCGATTAGATGAAATTTCATCTAAAATCGAAAGGTGACTTTGTTGATGCCCTAATTCTATCAATTTTTGAATAACTATGGATATTTGATTTCCCCCTCTTCATTGGATAATCCAAGTTTGACGCACTCTACTTCTGAATTGCTACATTTTAGAGCACTCTCGATTTTTTATATCATAGATTGGAACTTTGACGATACATTCTCAGAAAATTGAATGAATACTTCCATTATTTTGGTCTGTACTATTTGTTATATGAAGGCATGTTTTCTTTTAACTTAAATGCTCTCCTAATATTTGAAACATTTATCTTATCGAAAAATGGACAACACCAGTCGATTTGTCGTATCAAAGAACCCTTATTCTCATGATTTCAGTATTTTTTGAGAGGAAAAACATTTTTCGTCAAATATGTAGCTGGAAAAGGAAAATATTGCATTTTTCGCAATACTCCAAAAATATATTTTGGGCCTATCATTATCTCGAAACATGTGCGATTAGATGAACGTTCATCTAAAATCGATAGGTAACTTTGTTAATGCCCTAATTCTATCAATTTTTGAATAACTATGGATATTTGATTTCACCCTCTTCATTGGATACTCCAAGTTTGACGCACTCTACTTCTGAATCGCATCATTTTAGAGCACTCCCGATTTTTTATATCATAGATTGGACCTTTGACGATACATTCTCAGAAAATTGAATGAATACTTCCATTATTTTGGTCTGTACTATTTTTTATACAAGGGCATGTTTTCTTTTAACTCAAATGCTCTCCTAATATTTGAAACATTTATCTTATCGAAAAATGGACAACACCAGTTGATTTGTCGTATCAAAGAACCCTCATTCTCATAATTTCAGTATTTTTTGAGAGGAAATACAATTTTCGTCAAATATGTAGCTGGACTATAGTAAGGAAAATATTGCATTTTTCGCAATACTCCCAAAATATATTTTTGGCCTATCATCCTCTCGAAACATGTTCGATTAGATGGAATTTCATTCAAAATCGATAGGTGACTTTGTTAATGCCCTAATTCTATCAATTTTTGAATAACTATGGATATTTGATTTTACCCTCTTCATTGGATACTCCAAGTTTGACGCACTCTACTTCTGAATCGCATCATTTTAGAGCACTCCCGAGTTTTCATATCATAGATTGGACCTTTGACGATACTTTCTCAGAAAATTGAATGAATACTTCCATTATTTTGGTCTGTACTATTTTTTATATGAAGGCATGTTTTCTTTTAACTTAAATGCTCTCCGAATATTTGAAACATTTATCTTATCGAAAAATGGACAACACCAGTCGATTTGTCGTATCAAAGAACCCTTATTCTCATGATTTCAGTATTTTTTGAGAGGAAAAACATTTTTCGTCAAATATGTAGCTGGACTATAGTAAGGAAAATATTCCATTTTTCGCAATACTCCAAAAATATATTTTTGGCCTATCATCATCTCGAAACATGTGCGATTAGATGAACCTTCATCTAAAATCGATAGGTGACTTTGTTAATGCCCTAATTCTATCAATTTTTGAATAACTATGGATATTTGATTTTACCCTCTTCATTGGATACTCCAAGTTTTACGCACTCTACTTCTGAATCGCATCATTTTAGAGCACTCCCGATTTTTTATATCATAGATTGGACCTTTGACGATACTTTCTCAGAAAATTGAATGAATACTTCTATTATTTTGGTATGCAACATTTTTTATATGAAGGCATGTTTTCATTTAAATTAAATGCTCTCCTAATATTTGAAACATTTATCTTATCGAAAAATGGACAACACCAGTCGATTTGTCGTATCAAAGAACCCTTATTCTCATAATTTCAGTATTTTTTGAGAGGAAAAACATTTTTCGTCAAATATGTAGCTGGACTATAGTAAGGAAAATATTGCATTTTTCGCAATACTCCAAAAATATATTTTTGGCCTATCATCATCTCGAAGCATGTGCGATTAGATGAACTTCCATCTAAAATCGATAGGTGACTTTGTTAATGCCCTAATTCTATCAATTTTTAAATAACTATGGATATTTGATTTTACTCTCTTCATTGGATACTCCAAGTTTGACGCACTCTACTTCTGAATCGCATCATTTTAGAGCACTCCCGATTTTTTATATCATAGATTGGACCTTTGACGATACATTCTCAGAAAATTGAATGAATACTTCCATTATTTTGGTCTGTACTATTTTTTATATGAAGGCATGTTTTCTTTTAACTTAAATGCTCTCCTAATATTTGAAACATTTATCTTATCGAAAAATGGACAACACCAGTCGATTTGTCGTATCAAAGAACCCTCATTCTCCTAATTTCAGTATTTTTTGAGAGGAAAAACATTTTTCGTCAAATATGTAGCTGGATTATATTAAGGAAAATATTGCATTTTTCGCAATACTCCAAAAATATATCCTTGGCCTATCATCATCTCGAAACATGTTCGATTAGATGAAATTTCATCTAAAATCGATAGGTGACTTTGTTAATGCCCTAATTCTATCAATGTTTGAATAACTATGGATATTTGATTTTACCCTCTTCATTGGATACTCCAAGTTTGACGCACTCTACTTCTGAATCGCATAATTTTAGAGCACTCCCAACTTTTTATACAATAGATTGGACCTTTGACGATACTTTCTCAGAAAATTGAATGAATACCTCTATTATTTTGGTATGCAACATTTTTTATATGAAGGCATGTTTTCTTTTAAATTAAATGCTCTCCTAATATTTGAAACATTTATCTTATCGAAAAATGGACAACACCAGTCGATTTGTCGTATCAAAGAACCCTTATTCTCATAATTTCAGTATTTTTTGAGAGGAAAAACATTTTTCGTCAAATATGTAGCTGGACTATAGTAAGGAAAATATTGCATTTTTCGCAATACTCCAAATATGTAGCTGGACTATAGTAAGGAAAATATTGCATTTTTCGCAATACTCCAAAAATATATTTTTGGCCTAACATCCTCTCGAAACATGTTCGATTAGATGAAATTTTATCTAAAATCGATAGGTGACTTTGTTGATGCCCTAATTCTATCAATTTTTGAATAACTATGGATATTTGATTTCCCCCTCTTCATTGGATACTCCAAGTTTGACGCACTCTACTTCTGAATCGCTACATTTTAGAGCACTCTCGATTTTTTATATCATAGATTGGAACTTTGACGATACATTCTCAGAAAATTGAATGAATACTGCCATTATTTTGGTCTGTACTATTTTTTATATGAAGGCATGTTTTCTTTTAACTTAAATGCTCTCCTAATATCTGAAACATTTATCTTATCGAAAAATGGACAACACCAGTCGATTTGTCGTATCAAAGAACCCTTATTCTCATAATTTCAGTATTTTTTGAGAGGAAAAACATTTTTCGTCAAATATGTAGCTGGACTACAGTAAGGAAAATATTGCATTTTTCGCAATACTCCAATAATATATTTTTGGCCTATCATCATCTCGAAACATGTTCGATTAGATGATATTTCATCTAAAAGCGATAGGTGACTTTGTTAATGCCCTAATTCTATCAATTTTTGAATAACTATGGATATTTGATTTTACCCTCTTCGTTGGATACTCCAAGTTTGACGCACTCTACTTCTGAATCGCATAATTTTAGAGCACTCCCAACTTTTTATATCATAGATTGGACCTTTGACGATACTTTCTCAGAAAATTGAATGAATACTTCCATTATTTTGGTCTGTACTATTTTTTATATGAAGGCATGTTTTCTTTTAACTTAAATGATCTCCTAATATTTGAAACATTTATCTTATCGAAAAATGGACAACACCAGTCGATTTGTCGTATCAATAAACCCTTATTCTCATGATTTCAGTATTATTTGAGAGGAAAAACATTTTTCGTCAAATATGTAGCTGGACTACAGTAAGGAAAATATTGCATTTTTCGCAATACTCCAAAAATATAATTTTGGCCTATCATCATCTCGAAACATGTTCGATTAGATTTACTTTCATCTAAAATCGATAAGTGACTTTGTTAATGCCCTAGTTCTATCAATTTTTGAATAACTATGGATATTTGATTTTATCCTCTTCATTGGATACTCCAAGTTTGACGCACTCTACTTCTGAATCGCATCATTTTAGAGCACTCCCGATTTTTCATATCATAGATTGGACCTTTGACGATACTTTCTCAATAAATTGAATGAATACTTCCATTATTTTGGTCTGTACTATTTTTTTAATGAAGGCATGTTTTCTTTTAACTTAAATGCTCTCCTCATATTTGAAACATTCATCTTATCGAAAAATGGACAACACCAGTCGTTTTATCGTATCAAAGAACCCTTATTCTCATAATTTCAGTATTTTTCGAGAGGAAAAACATTTTTCGTCAAATATGTAGCTGGACTATAGTGAGGAATATATTGCATTTTTCGCAATACTCCAAAAATATATTTTTGGCCTATCATCCTCTCGAAAGATGTTCGATTAGATGAAATTTCCTCTTAAATCGATAGGTAACTTTGTTAATGGCCTAATTCTATCAATTTTTGAATAACTATGGATATTTGATTTTACCCTCTTCATTGGATACTCAAAGTTTGACGCACTCTACTTCTGAATCGCATCATTTTAGAGCACTCCCGATTTTTTATATCATAGATTGGACCTTTGGCGATACTTTCTCAGAAAATTGAATGAATTCTTCTATTATTTTGGTATGCAACATTTTTTATATGAAGGCATGTTTTCATTTAAATTAAATGCTCTCCTAATATTTGAAACATTTATCTTATCGAAAAATGGACAACACCAGTCGATTTGTCGTATCAAAGAACCCTTATTCTCATAATTTCAGTATTTTTTGAGAGGAAAAACATTTTTCGTCAAATATGTAGCTGGACTATATATAGTAAGGGAAATATTGCATTTTTCGCAATACTCCCAAAATATATTTTTGGCCTATCATCCTCTCAAAACATGTTCGATTAGATGAAATTTCATTTAAAATCGATAAGTGACTTTGTTAATGCCCTAATTCTATCAATTTTTGAATAACTATGGATATTTGATTTTACCCTCTTCATTGGATACTCCAAGTTTGACGCACTCTACTTCTGAATCGCATCATTTTAGAGCACTCCCGATTTTTTATATCATAGATTGGACCTTTGACGTTACTTTCTCAGAAAATTGAATGAATACTTCCATTATTTTGGTCTGTACTATTTTTTATATGAAGGCATGTTTTCTTTTAACTTAAATGCTCTCCTAATATTTGAAACATTCATCTTATCGAAAAATGGACAACACCAGTCGATTTGTCGTATCAAAGAACCCTTATTCTCATAATTTCTGTATTTTTTGAGAGGAAAAACATTTTTCGTCAAATATGTAGCTGGACTATAGTAAGGAAAATATTGCAATTTTCGCAATACTCCCAAAATATATTTTTGGCCTATCATCCTCTCGAAACATGTTCGATTAGATGAAATTTCCTCTTAAATCGATAGGTGACTTTGTTAATGCCCTAATTCTATCAATTTTTGAATAACTATGGATATTTGATTTTACCCTCTTCATTGGATACTCCAAGTTTGACGCACTATACTTCTGAATCGCATCATTTTAGAGCACTCCCGATTTTTTATATCATAGATTGGACCTTTGACGATACTTTCTCAAAAAATTGAATGAATACTTCCATTATTTTGGTCTGTACTATTTTTTATATGAAGGCATGTTTTCTTTAACTTAAATGCTCTCCTAATATTTGAAACATTTATCTTATCGAAAAATGGACAACACCAGTCGATTTGTCGTATCAAAGAACCCTTATCCTCATAATTTCAGTATTTTTTGAGAGGAAAAACATTTTTCGTCAAATATGTAGTTGAACTATAGTAAGGAAAATATTGCATTTTTCGCAATACTCCAAAAATATATCCTTGGCCTATCATCATCTCGAAACATGTTCGATTAGATGAAATTTTATCTAAAATCGATAGGTGACTTTGTTGATGCCCTAATTCTATCAATTTTTGAATAACTATGGATATTTGATTTCCCCCTCTTCATTGGATACTCCAAGTTTGACGCACTCTACTTCTGAATCGCATAATTTTAGAGCACTCCCAACTTTTTATACAATAGATTGGACCTTTGACGATACTTTCTCAGAAAATTGAATGAATACCTCTATTATTTTGGTATGCAACATTTTTTATATGAAGGCATGTTTTCTTTTAAATTAAATGCTCTCCTAATATTTGAAACATTTATCTTATCGAAAAATGGACAACACCAGTCGATTTGTCGTATCAAAGAACCCTTATTCTCATAATTTCAGTATTTTTTGAGAGGAAAAACATTTTTCGTCAAATATGTAGCTGGACTATAGTAAGGAAAATATTGCATTTTTCGCAATACTCCAAATATGAAGCTGGACTATAGTAAGGAAAATATTGCATTTTTCGCAATACTCCAAAAATATATTTTTGGCCTAACATCCTCTCGAAACATGTTCGATTAGATGAAATTTTATCTAAAATCGATAGGTGACTTTGTTGATGCCCTAATTCTATCAATTTTTGAATAACTATGGATATTTGATTTCCCCCTCTTCATTGGATACTCCAAGTTTGACGCACTCTACTTCTGAATCGCTACATTTTAGAGCACTCCCGATTTTTTATATCATAGATTGGAACTTTGACGATACATTCTCAGAAAATTGAATGAATACTGCCATTATTTTGGTCTGTACTATTTTTTATATGAAGGCATGTTTTCTTTTAACTTAAATGCTCTCCTAATATCTGAAACATTTATCTTATCGAAAAATGGACAACACCAGTCGATTTGTCGTATCAAAGAACCCTTATTCTCATAATTTCAGTATTTTTTGAGAGGAAAAACATTTTTCGTCAAATATGTAGCTGGACTACAGTAAGGAAAATATTGCATTTTTCGCAATACTCCAATAATATATTTTTGGCCTATCATCATCTCGAAACATGTTCGATTAGATGATATTTCATCTAAAAGCGATAGGTGACTTTGTTAATGCCCTAATTCTATCAATTTTTGAATAACTATGGATATTTGATTTTACCCTCTTCGTTGGATACTCCAAGTTTGACGCACTCTACTTCTGAATCGCATAATTTTAGAGCACTCCCAACTTTTTATATCATAGATTGGACCTTTGACGATACTTTCTCAGAAAATTGAATGAATACTTCCATTATTTTGGTCTGTACTATTTTTTATATGAAGGCATGTTTTCTTTTAACTTAAATGCTCTCCTAATATTTGAAACATTTATCTTATCGAAAAATGGACAACACCAGTCGATTTGTCGTATCAATAAACCCTTATTCTCATGATTTCAGTATTATTTGAGAGGAAAAACATTTTTCGTCAAATATGTAGCTGGACTACAGTAAGGAAAATATTGCATTTTTCGCAATACTCCAAAAATATAATTTTGGCCTATCATCATCTCGAAACATGTTCGATTAGATTTACTTTCATCTAAAATCGATAAGTGACTTTGTTAATGCCCTAGTTCTATCAATTTTTGAATAACTATGGATATTTGATTTTATCCTCTTCATTGGATACTCCAAGTTTGACGCACTCTACTTCTGAATCGCATCATTTTAGAGCACTCCCGATTTTTCATATCATAGATTGGACCTTTGACGATACTTTCTCAATAAATTGAATGAATACTTCCATTATTTTGGTCTGTACTATTTTTTAAATGAAGGCATGTTTTCTTTTAACTTAAATGCTCTCCTCATATTTGAAACATTCATCTTATCGAAAAATGGACAACACCAGTCGTTTTATCGTATCAAAGAACCCTTATTCTCATAATTTCAGTATTTTTCGAGAGGAAAAACATTTTTCGTCAAATATGTAGCTGGACTATAGTGAGGAATATATTGCATTTTTCGCAATACTCCAAAAATATATTTTTGGCCTATCATCCTCTCGAAAGATGTTCGATTAGATGAAATTTCCTCTTAAATCGATAGGTAACTTTGTTAATGGCCTAATTCTATCAATTTTTGAATAACTATGGATATTTGATTTTACCCTCTTCATTGGATACTCAAAGTTTGACGCACTCTACTTCTGAATCGCATCATTTTAGAGCACTCCCGATTTTTTATATCATAGATTGGACCTTTGACGATACTTTCTCAGAAAATTGAATGAATTCTTCTATTATTTTGGTATGCAACATTTTTTATATGAAGGCATGTTTTCATTTAAATTAAATGCTCTCCTAATATTTGAAACATTTATCTTATCGAAAAATGGACAACACCAGTCGATTTGTCGTATCAAAGAACCCTTATTCTCATAATTTCAGTATTTTTTGAGAGGAAAAACATTTTTTGTCAAATATGTAGCTGGACTATATATAGTAAGGGAAATATTGCATTTTTCGCAATACTCCCAAAATATATTTTTGGCCTATCATCCTCTCAAAACATGTTCGATTAGATGAAATTTCATTTAAAATCGATAAGTGACTTTGTTAATGCCCTAATTCTATCAATTTTTGAATAACTATGGATATTTGATTTTACCCTCTTCATTGGATACTCCAAGTTTGACGCACTCTACTTCTGAATCGCATCATTTTAGAGCACTCCCGATTTTTTATATCATAGATTGGACCTTTGACGTTACTTTCTCAGAAAATTGAATGAATACTTCCATTATTTTGGTCTGTACTATTTTTTATATGAAGGCATGTTTTCTTTTAACTTAAATGCTCTCCTAATATTTGAAACATTCATCTTATCGAAAAATGGACAACACCAGTCGATTTGTCGTATCAAAGAACCCTTATTCTCATAATTTCTGTATTTTTTGAGAGGAAAAACATTTTTCGTCAAATATGTAGCTGGACTATAGTAAGGAAAATATTGCAATTTTCGCAATACTCCCAAAATATATTTTTGGCCTATCATCCTCTCGAAACATGTTCGATTAGATGAAATTTCCTCTTAAATCGATAGGTGACTTTGTTAATGCCCTAATTCTATCAATTTTTGAATAACTATGGATATTTGATTTTACCCTCTTCATTGGATACTCCAAGTTTGACGCACTATACTTCTGAATCGCATCATTTTAGAGCACTCCCGATTTTTTATATCATAGATTGGACCTTTGACGATACTTTCTCAAAAAATTGAATGAATACTTCCATTATTTTGGTCTGTACTATTTTTTATATGAAGGCATGTTTTCATTAACTTAAATGCTCTCCTAATATTTGAAACATTTATCTTATCGAAAAATGGACAACACCAGTCGATTTGTCGTATCAAAGAACCCTTATTCTCATAATTTCAGTATTTTTTGAGAGGAAAAACATTTTTCGTCAAATATGTAGTTGGACTATAGTAAGGAAAATATTGCATTTTTCGCAATACTCCAAAAATATATTTTTGGCCTAACATCCTCTCGAAACATGTTCGATTAGATGAAATTTTATCTAAAATCGATAGGTGACTTTGTTGATGCCCTAATTCTATCAATTTTTGAATAACTATGGATATTTGATTTCCCCCTCTTCATTGGATACTCCAAGTTTGACGCACTCTACTCCTGAATCGCTACATTTTAGAGCACTCCCGATTCTTTATATCATAGATTGGAACTTTGACGATACATTCTCAGAAAATTGAATGAATACTTCCATTATTTTGGTCTGTACTATTTTTTATATGAAGGCATGTTTTCTTTTAACTTAAATGCTCTCCTAATATTTGAAACATTTATCTTATCGAAAAATGGACAACACCAGTCGATTTGTCGTATCAATAAACCCTTATTCTCATGATTTCAGTATTATTTGAGAGGAAAAACATTATTCGTCAAATATGTAGCTGGACTATAGTAAGGAAAATATTGCATTTTTCGCAATACTCCAAAAATATATTTTTGGCCTATCATCATCTCGAAACATGTTCGATTAGATGAAATTTCATTTAAAATCGATAAGTGACTTTGTTAATGCCCTAATTCTATCAATTTTTGAATAACTATGGATATTTGATTTTACCCTCTCCATTGGATACTCCAAGTTTGACGCACTCTACTTCTGAATCGCATCATTTTAGAGCACTCCCGATTTTTTATATCATAGATTGGACCTTTGACGTTACTTTCTCAGAAAATTGAATGAATTCTTCTATTATTTTGGTATGCAACATTTTTTATATGAAGGCATGTTTTCATTTAAATTAAATGCTCTCCTAATATTTGAAACATTTATCTTATCGAAAAATGGACAACACCAGTCGTTTTATCGTATCAAAGAACCCTTATTCTTATAATTTCAGTATTTTTTGAGAGGAAAAACATTTTTCGTCAAATATGTAGCTGGAATAGTAAGGAATATATTGCATTTTTCGCAATACTCCAAAAATATATTTTTGGCCTATCATCCTCTCGAAAGATGTTCGATTAGATGAAATTTCCTCTTAAATCGATAGGTAACTTTGTTAATGGCCTAATTCTATCAATTTTTGAATAACTATGGATATTTGATTTTACCCTCTTCATTGGATACTCAAAGTTTGACGCACTCTACTTCTGAATCGCATCATTTTAGAGCACTCCCGATTTTTTATATCATAGATTGGACCTTTGACGATACTTTCTCAGAAAATTGAATGAATTCTTCTATTATTTTGGTATGCAACATTTTTTATATGAAGGCATGTTTTCATTTAAGTTAAATGCTCTCCTAATATTTGAAACATTTATCTTATCGAAAAATGGACAACACCAGTCGATTTGTCGTATCAAAGAACCCTTATTCTCATAATTTCAGTATTTTTTGAGAGGAAAAACATTTTTCGTCAAATATGTAGCTGGACTATATATAGTAAGGGAAATATTGCATTTTTCGCAATACTCCCAAAATATATTTTTGGCCTATCATCCTCTCAAAACATGTTCGATTAGATGAAATTTCATTTAAAATCGATAAGTGACTTTGTTAATGCCCTAATTCTATCAATTTTTGAATAACTATGGATATTTGATTTTACCCTCTTCATTGGATACTCCAAGTTTGACGCACTCTACTTCTGAATCGCATCATTTTAGAGCACTCCCGATTTTTTATATCATAGATTGGACCTTCGACGTTACTTTCTCAGAAAATTGAATGAATACTTCCATTATTTTGGTCTGTAGTATTTTTTATATGAAGGCATGTTTTCTTTTAACTTAAATGCTCTCCTAATATTTGAAACATTCATCTTATCGAAAAATGGACAACACCAGTCGTTTTATCGTATCAAAGAACCCTTATTCTCATAATTTCAGTATTTTTTGAGAGGAAAAACATTTTCCGTCAAATATGTAGCTGGAAAATATCGCATTTTTCGCAATACTCCCAAAATATATTTTTGGCCTATCATCCTCTCAAAACATGTTCGATTAGATGAAATTTCATTTAAAATCGATAAGTGACTTTGTTAATGCCCTAATTCTATCAATTTTTGAATAACTATGGATATTTGATTTTACCCTCTTCATTGGATACTCCAAGTTTGACGCACTCTACTTCTGAATCGCATCATTTTAGAGCACTCCCGATTTTTTATATCATAGATTGGACCTTTGACGTTACTTTCTCAGAAAATTGAATGAATACTTCCATTATTTTGGTCTGTAGTATTTTTTATATGAAGGCATGTTTTCTTTTAACTTAAATGCTCTCCTAATATTTGAAACATTCATCTTATCGAAAAATGGACAACACCAGTCGATTTGTCGTATCAAAGAACCCTTATTCTCATAATTTCAGTATTTTTTGAGAGGAAAAACATTTTTCGTCAAATATGTAGCTGGACTACAGTAAGGAAAATATTGCATTTTTCGCAATACTCCAATAATATATTTTTGGCCAATCATCATCTCGAAACATGTTCGATTAGATGAAATTTCATCTAAAATCGATAGGTGACTTTGTTAATGCCCTAATTCTACCAATTTTTGAATAACTATGGATATTTGATTTTACCCTCTTCGTTGGATACTCCAAGTTTGACGCACTCTACTTCTGAATCGCATCATTTTAGAGCACTCCCGATTTTTCATATCATAGATTGGACCTTTGACGATACTTTCTCAGAAAATTGAATGAATACTTCCATTATTTTGGTCTGTACTATTTTTTAAATGAAGGCATGTTTTCTTTTAACTTAAATGCTCTCCTAATATTTGAAACATTCATCTTATCGAAAAATGGACAACACCAGTCGTTTTATCGTATCAAAGAACCCTTATTCTCATAATTTCAGTATTTTTTGAGAGGAAAAACATTTTTCGTCAAATATGTAGTTGGACAGTAAGGAAAATATTGCATTTTTCGCAATACTCCAAAAATATATTTTTGGCCTAACATCCTCTCGAAACATGTTCGATTAGATGAAATTTCATCTAAAATCGATAGGTGACTTTGTTGATGCCCTAATTCTATCAATTTTTGAATAACTATGGATATTTGATTTCCCCCTCTTCATTGGATACTCCAAGTTTGACGCACTCTACTTCTGAATCGTTACATTTTAGAGCACTCCCGATTTTTTATATCATAGATTGGAACTTTGACGATACATTCTCAGAAAATTGAATGAATACTTCCATTATTTTGGTCTGTACTATTTTTTATATGAAGGCATGTTTTCTTTTAACTTAAATGCTCTCCTAATATTTGAAACATTTATCTTATCGAAAAATGGACAACACCAGTCGATTTGTCGTATCAATAAACCCTTATTCTCATGATTTCAGTATTATTTGAGAGGAAAAACATTTTTCGTCAAATATGTAGCTGGACTATAGTAAGGAAAATATTGCATTTTTCGCAATACTCCAAAAATATATTTTTGGCCTATCATCATCTCGAAACATGTTCGATTAGATGAACTTTCATCTAAAATCGATAGGTGACTTTGTTAATGCCCTAGTTCTATCAATTTTTGAATAACTATGGATATTTGATTTTATCCTCTTCATTGGATACTCCAAGTTTGACGCACTCTACTTCTGAATCGCATCATTTTAGAGCACTCCCGATTTTTTATATCATAGATTGGACCTTTGACGATACTTTCTCAGAAAATTGAATGAATACTTCTATTATTTTGGTATGCAACATTTTTTATATGAAGGCATGTTTTCATTTAAATTAAATGCTCTCCTAATATTTGAAACATTTATCTTATAGAAAAATGGACAACACCAGTCGATTTGTCGTATCAAAGAACCCTTATTCTCATAATTTCAGTATTTTTTGAGAGGAAAAACATTTTTCGTCAAATATGTAGCTGGACTATAGTAAGGAAAATATTGCATTTTTCGCAATACTCCCAAAATATATTTTTGGCCTATCATCCTCTCAAAACATGTTCGATTAGATGAAATTTCATTTAAAATCGATAAGTGACTTTGTTAATGCCCTAATTCTATCAATTTTTGAATAACTATGGATATTTGATTTTACCCTCTTCATTGGATACTCCAAGTTTGACGCACTCTACTTCTGAATCGCATCATTTTAGAGCACTCCCGATTTTTTATATCATAGATTGGACCTTTGACGTTACTTTCTCAGAAAATTGAATGAATACTTCCATTATTTTGGTCTGTACTATTTTTTATATGAAGGCATGTTTTCTTTTAACTTAAATGCTCTCCTAATATTTGAAACATTCATCTTATCGAAAAATGGACAACACCAGTCGATTTGTCGTATCAAAGAACCCTTATTCTCATAATTTCAGTATTTTTTGAGAGGAAAAACATTTTTCGTCAAATATGTAGCTGGACTACATACAGTAAGGAAAATATTGCATTTTTCGCAATACTCCAATAATATATTTTTGGCCTATCATCATCTCGAAACATGTTCGATTAGATGAAATTTCATTTAAAATCGATAAGTGACTTTGTTAATGCCCTAATTCTATCAATTTTTGAATAACTATGGATATTTGATTTTACCCTCTTCGTTGGATACTCCAAGTTTGACGCACTCTACTTCTGAATCGCAAAATTTTAGAGCACTCCCAACTTTTTATATCATAGATTGGACCTTTGACGATACTTTCTCAGAAAATTGAATGAATACTTCCATTATTTTGGTCTGTACTATTTTTTATATGAAGGCATGTTTTCTTTTAACTTAAATGCTCTCCTAATATTTGAAACATTTATCTTATCGAAAAATGGACAACACCAGTCGATTTGTCGTATCAATAAACCCTTATTCTCATGATTTCAGTATTATTTGAGAGGAAAAACATTTTTCGTCAAATATGTAGCTGGACTATAGTAAGGAAAATATTGCATTTTTCGCAATACTCCAAAAATATATTTTTGGCCTAACATCCTCTCGAAACATGTTCGATTAGATGAAATTTCATCTAAAATCGAAAGGTGACTTTGTTGATGCCCTAATTCTATCAATTTTTGAATAACTATGGATATTTGATTTCCCCCTCTTCATTGGATAATCCAAGTTTGACGCACTCTACTTCTGAATCGCTACATTTTAGAGCACTCTCGATTTTTTATATCATAGATTGGAACTTTGACGATACATTCTCAGAAAATTGAATGAATACTTCCATTATTTTGGTCTGTACTATTTTTTATATGAAGGCATGTTTTCTTTTAACTTAAATGCTCTCCTAATATTTGAAACATTTATCTTATCCAAAAATGGACAACACCAGTCGATTTGTCGTATCAAAGAACCCTTATTCTCATAATTTCAGTATTTTTTGAGAGGAAAAACATTTTTCGTCAAATATGTAGCTGGACTACATACAGTAAGGAAAATATTGCATTTTTCGCAATACTCCAAAAATATATTTTTGGCCTATCATCATCTCGAAACATGTTCGATTAGATAAACTTTCATCTAAAATCGATAGGTGACTTTGTTAATGCCCTAGTTCTATCAATTTTTGAATAACTATGGATATTTGATTTTATCCTCTTCATTGGATACTCCAAGTTTGACGCACTCTACTTCTGAATCGCATCATTTTAGAGCACTCCCTATTTTTCATATCATAGATTGGACCTTTGACGATACTTTCTCAGAAAATTGAATGCATACTTCCATTATTTTGGTCTGTACTATTTTTTAAATGAAGGCATGTTTTCTTTTAACTTAAATGCTCTCCTAATATTTGAAACATTCATCTTATCGAAAAATGGACAACACCAGTCGTTTTATCGTATCAAAGAACCCTTATTCTCATAATTTCAGTATTTTTTGAGAGGAAAAACATTTTTCGTCAAATATGTAGTTGGACTATAGTAAGGAAAATATTGCATTTTTCGCAATACTCCAAAAATATATTTTTGGCCTAACATCCTCTCGAAACATGTTCGATTAGATGAAATTTCATCTAAAATCGAAAGGTGACTTTGTTGATGCCCTAATTCTATCAATTTTTGAATAACTATGGATATTTGATTTCCCCCTCTTCATTGGATAATCCAAGTTTGACGCACTCTACTTCTGAATCGCTACATTTTAGAGCACTCTCGATTTTTTATATCATAGATTGGAACTTTGACGATACATTCTCAGAAAATTGAATGAATACTTCCATTATTTTGGTCTGTACTATTTTTTATATGAAGGCATGTTTTCTTTTAACTTAAATGCTCTCCTAATATTTGAAACATTTATCTTATCCAAAAATGGACAACACCAGTCGATTTGTCGTATCAATAAACCCTTATTCTCATGATTTCAGTATTATTTGAGAGGAAAAACATTTTTCGTCAAATATGTAGCTGGACTATAGTAAGGAAAATATTGCATTTTTCGCAATACTCCAAAAATATATTTTTGGCCTATCATCATCTCGAAACATGTTCGATTAGATAAACTTTCATCTAAAATCGATAGGTGACTTTGTTAATGCTCTAGTTCTATCAATTTTTGAATAACTATGGATATTTGATTTTACCCTCTTCATTGGATACTCCAAGTTTGACGCACTCTACTTCTGAATCGCATCATTTTAGAGCACTCCCGATTTTTTATATCATAGATTGGACCTTTGACGATACTTTCTCAGAAAATTGAATGAATACTTCTATTATTTTGGTATGCAACATTTTTTATATGAAGGCATGTTTTCATTTAAATTAAATGCTCTCCTAATATTTGAAACATTTATCTTATCGAAAAATGGACAACACCAGTCGATTTGTCGTATCAAAGAACCCTTATTCTCATAATTTCAGTATTTTTTGAGCGGAAAAACATTTTTCGTCAAATATGTAGCTGGACTATAGTAAGGGAAATATTGCATTTTTCGCAATACTCCCAAAATATATTTTTGGCCTATCATCCTCTCAAAACATGTTCGATTAGATGAAATTTCATTTAAAATCGATAAGTGACTTTGTTAATGCCCTAAATCTATCAATTTTTGAATAACTATGGATATTTGATTTTACCCTCTTCATTGGATACTCCAAGTTTGACGCACTCTACTTCTGAATCGCATCATTTTAGAGCACTCCAGATTTTTTATATCATAGATTGGACCTTTGACGTTACTTTCTCAGAAAATTGAATGAATACTTCCATTATTTTGGTCTGTACTATTTTTTATATGAAGGCATGTTTTCTTTTAACTTAAATGCTCTCCTAATATTTGAAACATTCATCTTATCGAAAAATGGACAACACCAGTCGATTTGTCGTATCAAAGATCCCTTATTCTCATAATTTCAGTATTTTTTGAGAGGAAAAACATTTTTCGTCAAATATGTAGCTGGACTACAGTAAGGAAAATATTGCATTTTTCGCAATACTCCAATAATATATTTTTGGCCTATCATCATCTCGAAACATGTTCGATTAGATGAAATTTCATCTAAAATCGATAGGTGACTTTGTTAATGCCCTAATTCTACCAATTTTTGAATAACTATGGATATTTGATTTTACCCTCTTCGTTGGATACTCCAAGTTTGACGCACTCTACTTCTGAATCGCATAATTTTAGAGCACTCCCAACTTTTTATATCATAGATTGGACCTTTGACGATACTTTCTCAGAAAATTGAATGAATACTTCCATTATTTTGGTCTGTACTATTTTTTATATGGAGGCATGTTTTCTTTTAATTTAAATGCTCTCCTAATATTTGAAACATTTATCTTATCGAAAAATGGACAACACCAGTCGATTTGTCGTATCAATAAACCCTTATTCTCATGATTTCAGTATTATTTGAGAGGAAAAACATTTTTCGTCAAATATGTAGCTGGACTATAGTAAGGAAAATATTGCATTTTTCGCAATACTCCAAAAATATATTTTTGGCCTATCATCATCTCGAAACATGTTCGATTAGATAAACTTCCATCTAAAATCGATAGGTGACTTTGTTAATGCCCTAGTTCTATCAATTTTTGAATAACTATGGATATTTGATTTTATCCTCTTCATTGGATACTCCAAGTTTGACGCACTCTACTTCTGAATCGCATCATTTTAGAGCACTCCCGATTTTTCATATCATAGATTGGACCTTTGACGATACTTTCTCAGAAAATTGAATGAATACTTCCATTATTTTGGTCTGTACTATTTTTTAAATGAAGGCATGTTTTCTTTTAACTTAAATGCTCTCCTAATATTTGAAACATTCATCTTATCGAAAAATGGACAACACCAGTCGTTTTATCGTATCAAAGAACCCTTATTCTCATAATTTCAGTATTTTTTGAGAGGAAAAACATTTTTCGTCAAATATGTAGTGATGTACTTAAACTGATTCGCTAAAGTCGCCAATGAAAGCACAAATAAATACATCTATAAAGCTAGCATGATCACATCAGCAGAATCGGTTGGGAATAAGGGCAACAGTTAGTGCTCATTTAGTGCTAATTTAGTGCCAAAAGCTGAAATTTGATGCTCTCATATATTATTAGAAAATGAGAATTCTGCTAACTTTTAATTACGCTAGCAATGTGCACCCTCATACGCCGTAATAATTCAATATTAGTTCTAAAGCTAAATACAGAAAATATTGCATTTTTCGCAATACTCCAAAAATATATTTTTGGCCTATCATCCTCTCGAAAGATGTTCGATTAGATGAAATTTCCTCTTAAATCGATAGGTGACTTTGTTAATGGCCTAATTCTATCAATTTTTGAATAACTATGGATATTTGATTTTACCCTCTTCATTGGATACTCAAAGTTTGACGCACTCTACTTCTGAATCGCATCATTTTAGAGCACTCCTGATTTTTTATATCATAGATTGGACCTTTGACGATATTTTCTCAGAAAATTGAATGAATACTTCTATTATTTTGGTATGCAACATTTTTTATATGAAGGCATGTTTTCATTTAAATTAAATGCTCTCCTAATATTTGAAACATTTATCTTATCGAAAAATGGACAACACCAGTCGATTTGTCGTATCAAAGAACCCTTATTCTCATAATTTCAGTATTTTTTGAGAGGAAAAACATTTTTCGTCAAATATGTAGCTGGACTATAGTAAGGAAAATATTGCATTTTTCGCAATACTCCAAAAATATATTTTTGGCCTATCATCCTCTCGAAACATGTTCGATTAGATGAAATTTCATCTAAAATCGATAGGTGACTTTGTTGATGCCCTAATTCTATCAATTTTTGAATAACTATGGATATTTGATTTCCCCCTCTTCATTGGATACTCCAAGTTTGACGCACTCTACTTCTGAATCGCATCATTTTAGAGCACTCACGATTTTTTATATCATAGATTGGAACTGTGACGATACTTTCTCAGAAAATTGAATGAATACTTCCATTATTTTGGTCTGTACTATTTTTTATATGAAGACATGTTTTCTTTTAACTTAAATGCTCTCCTAATATTTGAAACATTTATCTTATCGAAAAATGGACAACACCAGTCGATTTGTCGTATCAAAGAACCCTTATTCTCATAATTTCAGTATTTTTTGAGAGGAAAAACATTTTTCGTCAAATATGTAGCTGGACTATAGTAAGGAAAATATTGCATTTTTCGCAATACTCCCAAAATATATTTTTGGCCTATCATCCTCTCAAAACATGTTCGATTAGATGAAATTTCATTTAAAATCGATAAGTGACTTTGTTAATGCCCTAATTCTATCAATTTTTGAATAACTATGGATATTTGATTTTACCCTCTTCATTGGATACTCCAAGTTTGACGCACTCTACTTCTGAATCGCATCATTTTAGAGCACTCCCGATTTTTTATATCATAGATTGGACCTTTGACGATACTTTCTCAAAAAATTGAATGATTACTTCCATTATTTTGGTCAGTACTATTTTTTATATGAAGGCATGTTTTCTTTTAACGTAAATGCTCTCCTAATATTTGAAACATTCATCTTATCGAAAAATGGACAACACCATTCGATTTGTCGTATCAAAGAACCCTTATTCTCATAATTTCAGTATTTTTTGAGAGGAAAAACATTTTTCGTCAAATATGTAGCTGGAGTATAGTAAGGAATTTATTGCATTTTTCGCAATACTCCAAAAATATCTTTTTGGCCTATCATCCTCTCGAAACATGTTCGATTAGATGAAATTTCATTTAAAATCGATAGGTGACTTTGTTAATGCCCTAATTCTATCAATTTTTGAATAACTATGGATAATTGTGTGTGTGGCTTTAGTGTTAACAGGCTAGTAGTTAATCACTCCAACATTATTGCAAATCAAAGTGATACGTACCATCTATAAAATTTTCATTTTCATACAGTCATCAAGTTAAATTCAATCATCAACATTTAGTAGAAAATAATTGATTTATTTTAAGGATTCACGTATCAAATCCACAATTCGTAATAATTCATTCATCAAACTGATAGTATAAAAACGTACAGTCAAAATTTCTTATCAATATAAGAAATACCAGCTATAAAGGACATCACACACGTTTGAAATTCGTTTCCATATGATGAGTGATATCACAATTAAGCAACTTATGGAAGAAATTATCAAAAACAGGAGTGAAATCAAGAGTTCAATCGAAGCCAGTGAGGCTAGACTATTACTGAATTTCGAAGGACTGAAAAATAGCTTTGAAAAATTGGAAGTTTTTTTAAATCAATTCAACGAACCGTTCGACTGTATTATTTTAACAGAAAAGTGGAAAATTTTTTCGATTTAGATGGATATGAGTCAGTTTATAATCAGGGAACAATAAACCAAAATGATGGCGTTATAGTTTATATAAGGAACTCTAGGAAATATAAAACAAACATCGTTAAGTTAGGTCCGTGCAAATTAATTGAAGTTTTGATCGATATGGGCGAATGTATAAAAATTGCCTGTATTTACAGGCCTCCATCCACCAACGAATAAGAATTCATTTTGGAACTCCAGAACTACCTGGGTCAGCAACGGTACAATGAACATTACTTCGCAATATTAGGCGATATAAATATAAATCTCTTTTCAGACAATAACCTGACTAATGATTACCTTGATATTCTTAGTGAATTCAATTTCACATCGACAATAAATATCAGTACAAGGACACATGATGAGTCGAGTACATGCATCGACCATATATTTGTTAGGGCTCAAGATGGCGATTTAGAAAACAAATGTTCTGCGTTTGTTTTAGATAGTCACATATCCGACCATAAAGCCACTATAATGTCTTTAAAACCAGCAAATCAACATGTTCAAACTGAAAACCATCATCAGGCCATCGTCTCAAATCGTATTGATTATAAAAAATTAAAAATAAACTCAAGAGAATTAAATTGGAATACTTTGTACGAAATGAATGACCCCGTACTTGCTAATTCATTTTTCTCAACAAAAATCTCTGAAATTATAAAAGACAGCACTGTGACATTCAAGAAGAGCAAATTAAACAAAAAAAAAGATTGGATTACAAAAGGAATTATGAATTCAATTATCAGTAGAGACCGCTTATTCAAAGAATATCAAAGGAACAAAAACAATTAGGAACTGAAACAGAGATTTATTACTCATAGGAATAAACTCAATACATTAATAAAAATAACCAAACAAAATTATCACAGTGCCGAAATAGAAAAACAATCCCAACCAGCTATGGAAAGTTATCAATTGTATAACAGGACACAAAAATGAAAATACTGTTATAAATAGTGTGTTGAAAGAGGATAATAGCCTCACCGAAACAGATTTCGAATTGGCTGAAACATTCGCAAATTTTTTTACCAAAGTTGGACCAGATCTCGCAAAAAACATAAAAACCCCATTATCACCACCTCCATCCATAAAAATTAATCCCAACTCCATGTTCTTGACACCTACCACGGAAGAAGAAATATTTGACATAATAAACACTTTAAAAAATCATAAGGCGCCTGGAGTCGACTGCATTACATCCGAAACCCTAAAAGAAATAGCGTGGGACATTTCATCCCCATTGTCATTTATCATCAAGCTCTGTTTTGAAAAAGGTGTTTGTCCTCCCGAACATAAAATATCTGTTATTAAACCACTCCATAAATCGGGTAATAAACAAATTATATCAAACTACAGACCACTATCTTTGATTAATAGTTTTGCTAAAGTTTTCGAAAAAGCGATAAAATCACGCCTGGAGTCATTTATGAAGAAATTTGGATTGTTGAACGAAAATCAATTTGGATTTCAAAAGAACCGATCAACGGAGGATGCAATTTTAGCCTTGACGTCTAGAATGTATGAAGCCGTCGATAACACCAAACCAGCATTATGTATTTTTCTTGACCTTGCTAAGGCATTTGACACCGTAGACCATGCACAATTATTGGGGACCTTGCAAAATATGGGTTGTAGAGGGCGTGTTCATAAGCTTTTTAGAAGTTATATCTCAAACCGCCAACAAATTGTCAAAATCAATAACAATATCAGTAATGTTAAGGAAGTGGAATGCGGAGTACCACAAGGTACCGTTTTAGGTCCACTATTATTTATAATCTACATAAATAGCTTGCTTAATATCAATACCAGCGGAGAAATCTACAGTTTTGCTGACGATACTGCAGTGCTTTATACCGCTGACACGTGGAATGATCTGAAACGGAATGCTGAGAATGATTTTACTAAATTCATAGACTGGTTCAATCACAAGTTGTTGACGATCAATTTCAAAAAAACCATGGCACTTCCACTTTCAAGCTACGTGAATGGATTACCTGACTTTGATACACTAGATATTACATATGACAACCAAATTATTGAAATTGAACTGACAGATAAAATTAAATATTTAGGTGTCACAATAGATCGCCACTTGAGGTGGAATATTCACATTGAACAAGTCAGTAATACGCTTCGGACAATGATATATAAATTCAAATATCTTGCTAAAGTAATGAAAGTACCTCAATTAAAAATGGTATATTTTGCCCTTGTTGACTCTAGGATAAGTTATGGTATATTAGGGTGGGGAGGACTCGCTTCATCAAATCTGGAGAGGATCAATGTACTGCAAAAATTTTTTCTGAAAATTATTTTGAAAAAGGACCGTAACTTTTCAAGTGATGCTCTCTATGAAGAAAGCAGAATACTTGACCCACGTCAGATTTATTTTTATAAAATAGCATTGTGTTGTCAAAAAAACAGGAATAAGTTCTTGCTTGTTTCCCATTTTCATGAGACTAGAAATAAAACCAATAAAAGATTTGTCCTATCTACTTCAAATAAAACAGTTGGTCAAAAATGTTACACCTTTCTTGCCCCTAGAGTCTTCAACTACCTTCCCCAGCAATTGAAAAGTATAGTTAATTATAATTTATTTAAATCGAAGCTTAAGCAGTTTATTTTGATAGAAGATAGAAGAAAAATACACCATATAATAGAAAATAAACTGAATGTATAGAGTAGCATTCAAAATTTCACATTTGACTTTCTGCTTATGTTCAGTAGTCCCATCTTTATTGGTAATAAATTGAAAATTGGAACTTGATGTTCATATTACTCGTAACAATTCTTTTAGCGGACAGCCTCTAGGCTTTGTTAATTTGTCACTAATAGACATACGCTTACTATTAATTAAGAAAACATAATGTACTACACCGAAATTGTTGCCAACTCTTTAATGACGTTCCGCATGGTTCGCAAAAGTCCAACGCAGACAGCCCTTTGGCTTTGCGGTTTTGCGGAATTATGCTGAACATTCTTGATATGTTTTGAGATAGTATTATGATGATTAGTCTAAATACATTTTTATTGTATACACTATCCGCAGACAGCCAATTAGGCTTTGCGGTTTCCTTTTGTTTATTTGTCCGATTATTTATGTAATTATATTTTTTTTGTATTGTATAAATAAACATTATTATTATTATTATTATTATTATTATTATTATAGAAGTACAAAATATGGTAAAAAATGAGAAGTGGCCTTTCTTTTGCCCAAATACATGCTTTTTTTTAATCGGCCGTGAAACTTCAAACATTGACCAAATATCTGTTATTATGGGTGAATATCGCGAAATTCTACATATATAGTGCTAGATTAGGCTCAATAGATCTAATTGTCGGTTATTGTTCCCAGTTCTCGGTAAACAGATCTAATTATTAGCAGAAATGACTAAATCGCTAAACAGCAAGTTATAATGCATAGAAGTACAAAATATGGTAAAAAATAAGAACTTGCCTTAGTTTTGCCCGAAATACATGTTTTTTTCTGAATCGGCCGTGAAACTTCGAACAATGACCAAATATCTGTTATTGTCAGTGAATATCGCGGAATTCTACATATATAGTGCTAGATTAGGCTCAATATATCTGAATGTCGGTTATTGTTCCCAGTTCTTGGTAAACAGATCTAATTATCAGCAGAAATGACTTAATTGCTAAACAGCAAGTAGAAGTACAAAATATGATAGAAAATGAGAACTGGCATTATTTTTGCCAAAATAAATGTTTTTTTTCTGAATCGGCCGTGAAGCTTCAAACATTGACCAAATATCTGTTATTATCGGTTATTGTTCCCAGTTCTCGGTGAACAGATCTAATTATCACCAGAAATTACTAAATCGCTAAACAGCAAGTTATAATGCATAGAAGTACAAAATATGGTAAAAAATGAGAAGTGGCCTTAGTTTTGCCCAAAATACATGATTTTTTTCTGAATCTGCCGTGAAACTTCAAACATTGACCAAATATCTGTTATTATCGGTGAATATCGCGGAATTCTACATATATAGTGCTAGATTAGGCTCAATATATGTAAATGTCGGTTATTGTTCCCAGCTCTCGGTAAACAGATCTAATTATCAGCAGAAATGACTAAATCGCTAAACAGCAAGTTATGATGCATAGAAGTACAAAATATGTTAAAAAATGAGAACTGGACTTAGTTTTGTCCAAAATACACGCTTTTTTTTCTGAATCGGCCGTGAAACTTCGAACATTGACCAAATATCTGTTATTATCGGTGAATATCGCGGAATTCTACATATATAGTGCTAGATTAGGCTCAATATATCTAATTGTCGGTTATTGTTCCCAGTTCTTGGTAAACAGATCTAATTATCAGTAGAAATGACTTAATTGCTAAACAGCAAGAAGAAGTACAAAATATGGTAAAAAATGAGAACTGGCCTTAGTTTTGCCCAAAATACATGCTTTTTTTTTAATCGACCGTGAAACTTCAAACAATGACCAAATATCTGTTATTATCGGTGAATATCGCGGAATTCTACATATATAGTGCTGGATTAGGCTCAATAGATCTAATTGTCGGTTATTGTTCCCAGTTCTCGGTAAACAGATCTAATTATCAGCAGAAATGACTAAATCGCTAAACAGCAAGTTATAATGCATAGAAGTACATAATATGGTAAAAAATGAGAAGTGGCCTTTGTTTTGCCCAAAATACATGATTTTTTTCTGAATCTGCCGTGAAACTTCAAACATTGACCAAATATCTGTTATTATCGGTGAATATCGCGGAATTCTACATATATAGTGCTAGATTAGGCTCAATATATCTAAATGTCGGTTATTGTTCCCAGTTCTCGGTAAACAGATCTAATTATCAGCAGAAATGACTAAATCGCTAAACAGCAAGTTATAATGCATAGAAGTACAAAATATGGTAAAAAATAAGAACTTGCCTTAGTTTTGCCCAAAATACATGCTTTTTTTCTGAATCGGCCGTGACACTCCAAACAATGACCAAATATCTGTTATTATCGGTGAATATCGCGGAATTCTACAAATATAGTGCTAGATTAGGCTCAATAGATCCAATTGTCGGTTATTGTTCCCAGTTCTCGGTAAACAGATCTAATTATTAGCAGAAATGACTAAATTGCTAAACAGCAAGTTATAATGCATAGAAGTACAGAATATGTTAAAAAATGAGAACTGGCCTTTGTTTTGCTCAAAATGCTTTTTTCTTGAATCGGCCGTGAAACTTCAAACATTGACCAAATATCTGTTATTATCGGTGAATATCGCGGAATTCTACATATATAGTGCTAGATTAGGCTCAATAGATCTAATTGTCGGTTATTGTTCCCAGTTCTCGGTAAACAGATCTAATTATCAGCAGAAATGACTAAATCGCTAAACAGCAAGTTATAATGCATAGAAGTACATAATATGGTAAAAAATGAGAAGTGGCCTTTGTTTTGCCCAAAATACATGATTTTTTTCTGAATCTGCCGTGAAACTTCAAACATTGACCAAATATCTGTTATTATCGGTGAATATCGCGGAATTCTACATATATAGTGCTAGATTAGGCTCAATATATCTAAATGTCGGTTATTGTTCCCAGTTCTCGGTAAACAGATCTAATTATCAGCAGAAATGACTAAATCGCTAAACAGCAAGTTATAATGCATAGAAGTACAAAATATGGTAAAAAATAAGAACTTGTCTTAGTTTTGCCCAAAATACATGCTTTTTTTCTGAATCGGCCGTGACACTCCAAACAATGACCAAATATCTGTTATTATCGGTGAATATCGCGGAATTCTACAAATATAGTGCTAGATTAGGCTCAATAGATCCAATTGTCGGTTATTGTTCCCAGTTCTCGGTAAACAGATCTAATTATTAGCAGAAATGACTAAATTGCTAAACAGCAAGTTATAATGCATAGAAGTACAGAATATGTTAAAAAATGAGAACTGGCCTTTGTTTTGCTCAAAATGCTTTTTTCTTGAATCGGCCGTGAAACTTCAAACATTGACCAAATATCTGTTATTATCGGTGAATATCGCGGAATTCTACATATATAGTGCTAGATTAGGCTCAATAGATCTAATTGTCGGTTATTGTTCCCAGTTCTCGGTAAACAGATCTAATTATCAGCAGAAATGACTAAATCGCTAAACAGCAAGTTATAATGCATAGAAGTACATAATATGGTAAAAAATGAGAAGTGGCCTTTGTTTTGCCCAAAATACATGATTTTTTTCTGAATCTGCCGTGAAACTTCAAACATTGACCAAATATCTGTTATTATCGGTGAATATCGCGGAATTCTACATATATAGTGCTAGATTAGGCTCAATATATCTAAATGTCGGTTATTGTTCCCAGTTCTCGGTAAACAGATCTAATTATCAGCAGAAATGACTAAATCGCTAAACAGCAAGTTATAATGCATAGAAGTACAAAATATGGTAAAAAATAAGAACTTGCCTTAGTTTTGCCCAAAATACATGCTTTTTTTCTGAATCGGCCGTGACACTCCAAACAATGACCAAATATCTGTTATTATCGGTGAATATCGCGGAATTCTACAAATATAGTGCTAGATTAGGCTCAATAGATCCAATTGTCGGTTATTGTTCCCAGTTCTCGGTAAACAGATCTAATTATTAGCAGAAATGACTAAATTGCTAAACAGCAAGTTATAATGCATAGAAGTACAGAATATGTTAAAAAATGAGAACTGGCCTTTGTTTTGCTCAAAATGCTTTTTTCTTGAATCGGCCGTGAAACTTCAAACATTGACCAAATATCTGTTATTATCGGTGAATATCGCGGAATTCTACATATATAGTGCTAGATTAGGCTCAATAGATCTAATTGTCGGTTATTGTTCCCAGTTCTCGGTAAACAGATCTAATTATCAGCAGAAATGACTAAATCGCTAAACAGCAAGTTATAATGCATAGAAGTACATAATATGGTAAAAAATGAGAAGTGGCCTTTGTTTTGCCCAAAATACATGATTTTTTTCTGAATCTGCCGTGAAACTTCAAACATTGACCAAATATCTGTTATTATCGGTGAATATCGCGGAATTCTACATATATAGTGCTGGATTAGGCTCAATAGATCTAATTGTCGGTTATTGTTCCCAGTTCTCGGTAAACAGATCTAATTATCAGCAGAAATGACTAAATCGCTAAACAGCAAGTTATAATGCATAGAAGTACATAATATGGTAAAAAATGAGAAGTGGCCTTTGTTTTGCCCAAAATACATGATTTTTTTCTGAATCTGCCGTGAAACTTCAAACATTGACCAAATATCTGTTATTATCGGTGAATATCGCGGAATTCTACATATATATAGTGCTAGATTAGGCTCAATATATCTAAATGTCGGTTATTGTTCCCAGTTCTCGGTAAACAGATCTAATTATCAGCAGAAATGACTAAATCGCTAAACAGCAAGTTATAATGCATAGAAGTACAAAATATGGTAAAAAATAAAAACTTGCCTTAGTATTGCCCAAAATACATGCTTTTTTTCTGAATCGGCCGTGACACTCCAAACAATGACCAAATATCTGTTATTATCGGTGAATATCGCGGAATTCTACAAATATAGTGCTAGATTAGGCTCAATAGATCCAATTGTCGGTTATTGTTCCCAGTTCTCGGTAAACAGATCTAATTATTAGCAGAAATGACTAAATTGCTAAACAGCAAGTTATAATGCATAGAAGTACAGAATATGTTAAAAAATGAGAACTGGCCTTTGTTTTGCTCAAAATGCTTTTTTCTTGAATCGGCCGTGAAACTTCAAACATTGACCAAATATCTGTTATTATCGGTGAATATCGCGGAATTCTACATATATAGTGCTAGATTAGGCTCAATATATCTAAATGTCGGTTATTGTTCGCAATAGTCCAAGGTGGAGTGCTGGGTTTGTTGTTAACAAAGAATATAACTGATATGGTGATAGCTAATCGTTATAATTGGCAACCCTTTCATAAAAGCTGGAGCGTTAAATAAATTTATAAATAACAGGTATAAATCATTTTATGCGAAGGTTTTCGCAAATATTTCTATTGAATTTATAAAATATGTATTGTTTAATTTGTTAATTGACAAAGAACTATTATTTCGTCTTTTCACCATAAATTAAATCGTTTGTCTATGTTCGTCTTGTATTTTTCTTGATATCTCTACCTATAGCTTTCTGTTGCTGGCGAGCGCCAAGTGCCGAATCCATCCCTGAGATAAGGTAACAACAATATAAAATAAATTTACAATTTTTCAAAACTTATATTTTAATTTGAATTGAGATTCGTGGTAAGCGAACCAATTCTGGCGCTCATAATTTAAATTAAATAAATATATTGTATTGTATGTAAATAAATAATTATATCAATTTGGTTACTCCAACGTAGAGCGAAATAAATATATAATAAATTGGCTCACCACAACGTGTGGGCAAATAATTAAATAATTGATATAATAAAATATATGACAACTTGGCGTCCAGCGTAAGGCGTCAAATAAAAATATATGAGAATTGTGGCGAGCCCAACGTATGGCGCTTGTGAAACGATTTTAATAACCATCGGGCTTCGATTTTCGAAATCAATCGATGGTCATCGTACACGACTAACCGCATGCGAAGGCCGCATCGAATGATTTATAAATGTTGTATTTTGGACTTCCGATCGATCGCTTATTTAGAATGCTAAATTTTGAACGTGACAACACAGTAGATGTCAAATATATCTCTAATTTTATTTGTGTTGAAATGAAATGCATAGCGGTTTGATAGTGGTTGGTGTTTATTTCATAAAATAGACTATTGTTAATGTCTTGGGTGTTACTGTCGTGTTATAATAATTCAGAGAATAAGTATAAATTAAGTTTTATCCAAAAATGTCAGGAATAACAGAACAAAAAAGAATGATTGATTATGTTCAGCAACACTCACATTTACCCAGTGGCAAATTCTCAAAAGATTATTCATTTAAAGAAAAATATTGGCTGGAAATAACTAGCATATTAAATGGAATTCCTGGATCTTAAAAATTCATTATAGTACCTATGGAATGTATTTATTAGAATATAGACAAAAACTATATAAGGATAAAAATTATTCATGACAAAAATAGTCTCACACTGACAAATAAAAATCATACAAAATTACCGTCGTACACGACAGCAAACATCGACTACTTTATATCAACCGATGTCATATCGTACACGACAGATTTTGTCGTACACGAAGATTCGAAAATACATGTTCTTTGAATTTCGTGCGAAAGAGCATGCGACGGCGCATCGCACAAGCTCGAAAATCCCACTCCAGGTCATAATTTTATAGAGATATCTAAGGAAAATTTTGTAAAACTATAATGGCTGACAAAAGAATAAATATCGATGAACTAACAGTGGAAGAGTTGAAAGAACATCTGAAATCAAGGAATATGGATACGAAGGGGAATAAACAAGTACTAAAGGAACGATTGGTAACGGCCATACAAACTGAAGAAGCAACAGAACAGAAAAAGGGAGACAGTATGGTGGAAGAAGTTCGCTACTACACAAAACAGAAACCCAATGAAAACGAAGAACTAATGAACATGATGAAAATAATGATGGCTGACATTAAGTGCACGAAAAAAGATATGAAAAGTGCCAAAGAAGACATCAAAAGCACCAAAGAAAGATATAAAGAGCACAAAGGATGAAATAAGAAGCACAAAGGACGAAATAAAAGGTACAAAGGATGAGATTAAAGAAGAAATCAATAGAAAATTGGATCAACAAGAAGAAAAATTCGCAGAACATTTGGTGGAAATGAAAAAACAATTCGAAGAACACAAGAAAGAACAAAAGGAGAAAATGAATAAACTATATGGAAACTTAATACAAGAAGGCACCATCAGAAAACAAGAGATAGAAGATATGGGAAGTAAACTACGAGAAGAAGGAAAGGAACAAATAGGTAGAATGGAAAGAAACATTATTAAAACCAATGCGAGAATAGACGATGTGGAGCAAGGCATTCAATTGAATCTATCAATTGCGTAGGAAATGAATTAGAAACACAAAAAGAACTAATATGGGAAATGGATAAGAAGTTAAAACAAATTAAGGAAGATAGGAACACACAGGACTTTACAAGATTGGAGAGGGAAATAAAAGAAGATTTCAAGAAGAAAATGATAGAATTGGAGAAGGAAATTGAAACTATGAAGAACAAAACTAAACAGAACAAGAATACTCAAGGCGTGAATTATATTTATAACCATGGGGAGAGCAACCTTAAATTTGATGGGGATACGAGGAAAATGCATCCCAAAATTTTCTTGAGATGTCTTAAAAATAAATTGAGGGATATCGGAGAAATAGAGGACTTGAAAGAGACAATAAGGTCTCATCTACATGGTCAAACATTGCTTTGGTTCACATGCAATGATGTGAACATTAATAACTTTAGGGATTTTGAAACCACTTTTTTGAAACAGTACTGGGGGGAAACAGAACAAGGATATGTTAGGGAAAAGTTGTATTTTGGAAAATTTGACAGCAGAAGAAGCAACAACATGAGTAGCTATGCTTTGTCTATATTTTCCGAGGCACAATATTTAGAACCAGTAATTTCGGAACAAGAAATAATAATATTTTTGTCCCGACATTTTAACGACAATATAACACAAGGTATTGCGATACAGAACATAACCAACTTTCAATTTCTGTTAGATTACTTAAATCGAGTACAGAGAACGGTTAACAACAGTAGTAGACGTGACAACAACGATTACTACAGAAACGTTAACGATAGACGAGATAACTTTAGTAGAAATAATGACAATTACAGACAAAATAATAATAATAACCATTATAATAATACAAACAATACTAATAACAACAGACGATATGACAGAGATAACGAAAAGACTACTAACAACAATATATACACGAATTATCCGGAAAGGAGACGACAAAAAAACAACAATTATAATAGAAGAGAAAGAAGAAACTCTGGCGGAGACATTAGAAGGGCAAATAACATAAGACGTGACACTAGAACTAACAGAACAAACAGTCTAGAAAGAAACACAACTACTCGAAATATAAATTTTATTCAAACAAATACAAATAGTAACAATTACAGTAGTGATAATGTTGTGGTTCCCGTGTCAACTTCTGGTGCGGAGCAACAGTTTTTTCACTAGAGGGTGAATATGGCAAGTTAAGTTGGTGCAGCTATGTTCACCCACGCGAATTTCGTAAGGTACAGGACCAGCTAGAACAAAATAATGAATCATTAATTTATATATACGGAACGATAGAAGGCATTAGTATAAAAATATTAATCCATACTCGGTCAGAAATATCTTTAATAAATAATAAACTTGTAAACAAATTAACGACATCGAAAGAAAATTTCATCAAGGTACCGAAAATAAGTTTAATCGGAATAAACTAAAAGAAACTAACTATTTCAAGTACTACGATAACCGTAGCATTAAAATTTAAGGAATGCGAAACGATGGTACAACTATTGGTGGTGGAAGATATTGGTGCGAACTATTATTATGATCGGATATTTTATATGAAAATAAAGCAATTATTAATTATGAAAGAATGTACATAATCTTTAATACAGAAAAAATGTATTTTAATTATGAAGAGAAAAATGATAATTCGAGGAAGAATGAAGAATTGGTAGAAGAAAAAAATAAATATATTAATTTTAATAAGAAAATTGAAGATGGTATGGAGGAGAGACATAATTATAGGCAGGAAGGAAAAATGAGTGTAGAATGATGTTGGATGGCAATGGAGAAATAAATTTAAATAATAATGATATGCCGGAATGGAATTTGGATATAGATGGAAAAATAGAATGGAAAAATAAAGTAATGGAAATATTGAGAGGACATAGGAGCTTAATTAATGAAGAATCCCGAGTTGCAAGGAATTATGTACATAAAATCGAAATTAAGAAAGATCAACAATTCCAACAGAGAAGTTATCCGATACCCTACAAACATCAAGAAAACTATAAATAAATTATTAGAAGACAGAATAATAGAACATAGTACCACCCCGTATATCAATCCAGTAGTAATAGTGAAGAAGAAAGACGGAGATATAAGAATATGCCTTGATGCACGAAATTTAAATAAATGTACGATACCCGAGTATGAATCGCCTTTAACTATCGAATCGATACTAGGAAAGATTAGTAAAGTTAAAGTTTTTTCTAAGCTAGATTTAAAGCACAGCTTCTGGCTGATACCACTACATCCGGAAAGCAGAACATATGTAGGATTTAAGATCAATGGGGGAGTGTATATTAGTTCCGAGTAACACCATTTGGTATACAAAGCGCTACATCAGCACTGTTAAAAGCGCTAAATAAAATTTTAAATAAATACGACCAATTTACAATACACTATGTGGATGATATACTTATCTTTTCAAATAGTATAGAAGAACATTTAGAACATCTCAAAACAATTCTAACAGAACTTGACGAAAACGGTCTAAAACTTAACATACAGAAATGCCAATTTTTGAAGAGAGAAGTGATATATTTGGGTTATAAGATTACGGAAACAGGAATCGAGATGGATCCAGAGAGAGCAAGAACCATTAGAGAATACATAAGACCGAAAAATATGAAAACTCTTCGGCGTTTCCTTGGCATGCTAAACTATTTTAAAAGGATGCTGGGAAATTTAACCGATTTAGAATTACCTTTAATGGAACTACTGAGAAAGGGAGTGAAATGGAATTGGACCAGTAAACAGGAAGATTCTTTCAATGAAATCAAGGATCAGTTCATCAGAAACATCAAATTATATCATCCACACTATGAGAAAACTTTCATTTTAAAGACGGATGCATCTAAAAACAGACTATCTGGAGTTTTAATGCAAGAATATGATGGCATGTATGTACCTATATCATTTGTTTCTAGAATCACAAAAAGAGCAGAGAAAAATTATGGAGTAAGTGAATTAGAACTTGCTAGCATCATATTCTGTGTGAACAAAGTCAGATACTTTTTACTGGGAGGAAAATTCATAATTGAGACTGATAATCAGGCTTTGGTGATGATACTGACTAACAAGATGAACAATGCCAGAATCCATCGATGGGCATTACTCCTACAGGAATATGACTTCGTGATAAAACATATTCCAGGAATACAGAACGTAGTACCAGACTCGATCAGTAGAATGGATGGAGAGAAAAGGAGAGATACGAACGAAGCTTGAGTGGGAATTAACATCATGAAACGAAGTAGTGGCATATTTTCACTAGAACAAATAAAGCAGGAACAACGATCATTGGATGAGAAAAATAAACGAAGATATTTTGAAAAGGAAGGAGTACTGTACAAATTGATAAATGACAAGGAATTTCCGAAAACTTAACAAAATTGATTGTACAAGGAATACATTTAGATTTTAATCATTTAGGAATTAGGAAAACTCACATGATATTTCGGGAGAATTATATGTCAAAAAATGATATCATATCATAAAAGATATTATTAAACAGTGTGAACTATGTCAACTATCTAAGGAGAAGCACATACACCATGAAAACGTACCGAAATCCATCATAGCAGAAAATCCATTAGATATAATAGCAATAGATTTCATATCGAACCTTATACCAAGTCATAATGGTAACAAACATATTTTACTAATCGTAGATATTTTTTCTAAATTTATTAACACATATCCATGTAACAAAACAAATAAAAACTCTATTAAAGAATCGCTAGGAAACTATTTCGAGAAATATAGGAAACCAAAGAAATGCATCATGGACAATGCAACATACTTCAGAAACAAAAAGGTTGTAAAATGGTTGAAAAATTTGGAAATCCAACAAGTTTTCACAAGTATCAGACATCCAAGTAGTAATCCTGCAGAACGAGGAATTAAGGAAGTGATCAAGCATCTGAGGATACTTACATACTACGAAAACCGTATGTGCGAAGAACGTCTAAAGGAGACCACAGATTTCATCAATAATATACCAAATATCGTAACGGAAATGGCACCCATTACTTTATTCACAGGAACAGAACCAGATAGACCATGGTCAACTGAAATTACCTACAGCAAACTGAATGAAATAGCCAGAGGAGACAAGCAAAACAAGCTGACAAATACATTAAACGAAAACTAGCTAGACTTAGAAATAGGAAAACATTTAAAAAAGGTGATTTGGTAATAATAAAAACATTAAGAGGACCTAACCATAAGAAAGGAATTTGTTCTAAATTACAATTACGTTATGAAGGTCCTTACTTGGTAGAAACCAGTCATGGAATAAATAGTTATAATTATATAATATCAAATAGGGATGGTAAAGTCGACTCTGACTTTGGTCAAAAATCGACTTTTTTAGAATCGAGTTCAAACACTTCAAGTCGATTAGAATCGATTTTTACTTGATGACTTCGACTTTTTTAACAATCTTTAGGGCCATTTGCACCGTAGTTGTTAACTATGGTTTACGATCTAAACCAAGTTTTAAGTAAATGATTATCTTGCACCGTCACTTAAACCGAGTTTAATTGCCTTAACTAGCTGTTAAATTAAATCTCCCAAATTCGAGGGATTATTCAACGTTTAAGGCTAAGCTTTGAATCTTAACCCTACATTTTATGTGTGTCTACGGATTATTTGGAATTGGAAGAAGAAATTTTCTTAGAGTATTTTTAGATACTTTGGAAATTAACGATTTCTGCTTTCGTAGGCGTATTTATGAAAGGTCAAATTATTTTGATGACTTGGATGAATTGAGTTCTTTAGAAGATTCAGATTATTAAAAGGGACAGCTATCACTTCTGGAAATAATAGAAGATCGACTAGAATATCCCCATGATTTGTAAGTTTATCATAGAATCATTATTTTTTGGTTAGTGATAAGGAAAAAATGAAAAAATAAAAGTACAGGATTACTACTTCCTTATCTTTTAGAAACCATATACCATATCACCAATTAATCAGCTCCTAACCATCCTATGATTTTATGCAAGTTCAGGAATTTAGACCTACACAAAAAAAGGATCCCACTTTTTGTGAGATTATTTTTATTTTTTGTTCAACTAGAACTTATTTAGCAATTTTTCGTATCCTTAAACATTTCGAGAGTTTAATTTTTATTATTAATCCTAAATTAATCGCACTGTTTATCTATACTATGTAATGAAGAAATATTTAAGAAAGTGTCTGGAGTTTCATTTTAGGTCACATTTGGCAGGTTCTATCCAGAGAAAAAATACACAAAACATATTTAAACAAAATAACAAGCTTTTTGTTCTGTTAATCCTGTTTCTATTTTATCCAAACCAGATAATAAAAAATTGTTAAGTAACAGTGGTCATAAAAAATAATTGATAATTAAAAAATATATATTAGGTATTTAGTTAACACATTTCGGAATTTTAAATGGTTTTTTTGACTAAACCCTGTTTTCTCATGTACAGGGTCATGATTTATGTCATTACTCGGCATACAATTATAATAAATTATCGACAGAAGATTTTAGAGTCCTAGGATTATTAGACAAACTAAATACTTCCACAAAAAACACTCATTGACTCATTTATTGGCCAAACAGGTATAATCTATGCAAGTGAAGATAGTCACAGTACCAACTTATAGAAAAATTACCAGAACTGTGGCTTAACTTCAATCTAGTTTAAATAAATTACGGTGCAAGCCAAACAGTTAATCTAAGTTTTAATAAGTTAAACCTGGTTTTGTTAACCGAAGTTTTGCACTAGTACGGTGCAAGTGGACCTTATTGATGGAAAAGTGCTATTCACAGTTAATGCGCCATATCAGTTGAAATGTAATGCTTTTTTATTTATGACATTTTTGACACTTGGCGAAAAATAATGTCAAAGTAATATGTTAATTGACAGAATGACATCGCGGCACGGAAAAATAAAGGTTAAAATGTCAATGTAGTTTGTATCATAGACAAATGATCACTTTCTCTATGGTTGCTATATTATGTTTGATGGTTATACAGTTTGTAAAGTTTTCATCAATCGACGTATTTTTTTTAAATTTACATACACAAAACAACAACCAAAGTGCATTCTCCACACTAACACCTTGCTGATTGGACTATAAATACCATCGCTGGTATCTTTGGTAACAACCGACTTAAGAGACTGAAATATCTATAGTCATTCTCAAGCAGACACAGACGAAGCAGATGCATTGCCAATCCAGTTGCGTCAGTATTTAACTCGTCCAGCTGTTCAACGACAGCAACAGTCTAATCGACTCGTTGTTTGGGAAACGATGAAATATGAATATACCCATTTATGGACAGTAGCAAAGAAGTTTTTATTTATCCTAGGAACCTCAGTACCCCGTGAAAGATTATTTTCACATGCTGGTCTCATTGCTAACCAATTAAGGAGCCGCTTATCGCCGCAGCACTTAAATGAATTTTTCTACTTCCGCTACTAAAACCGCGCTTTGAACACGGGTTTGACATGCACAAAACGACTCTTTAAACACTAGTGTTTAAAATGCGAAAAGTCACATCTCGTTTATCTTTTGTTTTTTAAACATCAAATCAAGTGTATCTTTTGTATGTTAAATTTCATGTTCCGTGATAATTTTGTTATTCTGCGTCATTTGATTTGTCAGTCAGCTGTCAGCCATCGTCCGTCATGTACTGAATATAATTCAAATATAATATAATTTTTTCTTTCCCGCGGGCGAAGAAAAAGTATAGTAAGCACCTCGTGTCAAAAACGTCTTTAGCCACTCGTTTCACAAGGAACTCGTTCCGCTTTGCTCCACTCGTGCCTATCAAAACTCGACTAAAGTAACCTTTTTGACACTTGGTACTTAATATACTATTCTATTTTTACGATGACATGATGAAGATATGTGGTATTCTTAATTACAATTTTAATATTTTATTTTAATTCTTAATTTAAATATTTTGTACTGATCGTTGATGTCATATTCCGTGTAATTACTGTGTAGAATATCTTTTAAAATGTTAAAAATAATACTTCTGAGTGTATTGCTTAAATAAAATGTGCAAATAATAAATAAATCGCCGATTATAAATAAATAAATATATTTAATGTTTACTAAATTTCTCCTAACCTCAAGTAACAGGTAATAGGTAGAGTTTTAAAAAAGTGTCGATTTGGGAAGTCGAAAATTCGATTTTTTGTAACGATTGTTCGAATTTGTTTTAATTACCAAATTCTCCCGTGATTTTATTTCAACTTCCCCTGTATACTACAATTCGAATATTCTGCTCAAAACATATAACTAAATATATCCCTCTTCTCAACATTAAATATTTCCTTACATCAACAAAAAATTCATTTAATTTTACTACCACATAAGAAATACAGATAAATATCATTTTCTGAAATTCCAATGAATATTTCAAAGTACCCGACATCTTATCGCTTCATAAAAACTCTCTTCCAAACTCTGTTATCTGTATCTACGAAACCGTTTCAGTCCATAAAAAATCATCCTAACTGCCAACCTTCACTTGCTGTATCTGAACGTTACGTTTTAAAACTCTTTTATCCCATTGGCTAGATCATAATATTTTGCTCCTTCTTCACACCTACGTCAACCTATGTATAAATACGAATACAACCTCAATTTTAGTTACTTCCCAGATAGCCTTCAAACTTCCCAGCCAGCATTCATACACTTCTAATTCGTCCTTTGTTTTCTCTCTTTCATCATTAAACGTGGTGCACAAAGGTACTCAATTTATAAGAGCACCCGGCGTTTTTATACCGGGAACAAACATGTGTCCTTAATCTTTATTCATCTAATAAATCATCATAGTATGTGCAAAATACTCTCAGTTATCGCGTATGTAAAAGTGAAGTCTTAATTGTCTACGCAAAATTAAATTAAATTATAACTTCATGGAAATATAAAACCGAAAGTGACATAAGTGTTTAATTTCATCATACATTTCATCATTACATCAGTAAAAAACAACCGTATTGGACCTTCGATTACGCCTGATACCAACAGAACCTGCATTCCATCTAATAGCCCACGTAAAAAGGGTTAATTCCATCCCTAATATCAAATGTCAAACCGAAATATCAACGCGGAAATTAACGTTCTTTCAATAGTTCGGGTAGAGTGATTCGGAGTGATTACAGAAGTGTAAATAAACACAGTGAATTTATCTACAATAACACAGAAATGGATGTTTTGATTTAATAAAAACAATTATTTACTTAGCAACAAAGAACAAAGAGAAACAAAAAATAAAACAGTTGCAAGTTGTTGATTCCAAGCTTGAGGAAGCCTCGTGATTTTATAGATGGAGAGACGCGTTAAATTTTTCTTCTCCAAATTATTTAAAAAAGTAATATAATTTTAACAAAATCATATAGAAAAGTTGACCAAAGTGTTCAACAAAATATTGAACATAAAATAACTAAAAACATAATTCGTATTTAAACAAATAAGTGAAAATAATCTGTGCTATCGACTAGATTTGGTAAGATTGAATAAATTACCTTATTGACATAGTTTCGATGACTGTTCATACATCTTGCCATTAATTGTGGTACTCAACTGGTGAAATAATTCACAATTCATCATTTTTCACATCCTGAGTTCCGGTTTGTTTGATCGTAGTCACGATCTTTTCAAATACATCATATCCAGAGTCAAGAAGAAACCGAATATGAACTTTTTTTCCTCGTGTGTGTATAAAACTTTTCCTATAAAAACATTCACAAATATATTTAGATGTTAGGTTAACGTTATTATTGATATCAATTTTATTCTACGCACATAATAGATAGTTTTCCGAGCGCAATTTACTTGATGAGTTTGATTTAAATAAATTTATAAATAACAGGTATAAATCATTTTATGCGAAGGTTTTCGCAAATATTTCTATTGAATTTATAAAATATGTATTGTTTAATTTGTTAATTAACAAAGAACTATTATTTCGTCTTTTCACCATAAATTAAATCGTTTGTCTATGTTCGTCTTGTATTTTTCTTGATATCTCTACCTATAGCTTCCTGTTGCTGGCGAGCGCCAAGTGCCGAATCCATCCCTGAGATAAGGTAACAACAATATAAAATAAATTTACAATTTTTCAAAACTTATATTTTAATTTGAATTGGGATTCATGGTAAGCGAACCAATTCTGGCGCCCATAATTTAAATTAAATAAATATATTGTATTGTATGTAAATATATATATATATATATATATATCAATTTGGTTACTCCAACGTAGAGCGAAATAAATATATAATAAATTGGCTCACCACAACGTGTGGGCAAATAATTAGTATAATAAAATATATGACAACTTGGCGTCCAACGTAAGGCGTCAAATAAAAATATATGACAATATATATATATATATATATATATATATATATATATATATATATATATATATATATATATATATATATATATATATAATTACATTAAATTAATTAAAATCAACAAACTTTAATTTCATCAAATGACATTTTTCCTCCCTCTTCACCGATGCTGAATGTGTTGTAAGGGAATCAGTTGGACTTGAGTCGGAAATAAAGTGGAGGGGATGAACAAATATTTGATTTGCTAGAGTTATTTGTAGTTTTAGCCAAGGTTATCTATAGTTTTAACTATTGACATATAAACACACATAATCTACTTTTCTTTGGTTAAAAATTATGGATACAATAACATTTTATTATTATATGTTTTGTTTCTTATTCACGCATGCGTCGACAGATCGTGCGCTTCAATTGAGATGTCGTTCTTTTTGGTGCTTACTCACATCACTTTATCTCAGATCACCTTAACTGAAGTGATCTGTGATCTCAGTAAAAAAGAACGCACCACATATAAATAACAGTAATGATATAAAATCGCAAAATAGTTAAAATCATTTCAACTTTTTTGCGATTTATCCGTACTTTTGCGTAGGTGAATTTCGCATTTGTGAGTATGGATGAAATACGCAAATGTGCGACAACAGTCTGGATTTGACACACTATGTCAAAAACGCGAATTTCGCCTAAGTGAATAATTCAAGTTTTTAAAGATCCCCGGCAATAAATCAAATTGTGAACTGTAAAACGGCCTTTATGAAATTTTTTGTTGTAAAATATTATGTGTCAAACAGACGTCATCCAATATTTTTAAAATTCATATCAAAGTTATCAATATTATTTTCAGAGTAAATTTCGCAATAATTCTCGTACGTGTAAAACGGTTCTACACAAACTATCTCTATGGTTGAACCATCATAAGGGTGCCTGTTACTTAAAGCCCTCAACGATCGCAACACCCACTTTATCGTTCCACTTAACAAGCGTCTGGAAGAGGGTTCAAATTGTAATCTTGGAGCATCTGTCATCCGTCATCCTACAAACGTTGTTGTCAAATTATCTACAGTTTTGTTTTCTGTTTGTGATTGTAAACATTAGTTAAGTCAAGGTCGATTGTGGTTGTGTTTTAAGTCGAAGTCATTTATGATAATAATTGTAGTTAATTGAAGTAGTGTAAAATTATGGAACACTCAAAATTTAATGAGAAAAACTCATGTTGTATTAAGTGTAAAAAAACATTCAGTAACATAAATAATTTAAGAAAACATGTCAAAGGTATTCATGTTGGCGAAGACACTTATTTGAAGTCTCTTCAGACTACAAAGAGTGAAAATGAGACAGTTCATATATGTTGTGACATTTGTGAAAATACTTTTAGCAATAGATTTAATCTTAAAAGGCATTTTGAAAGATTTCACCTTCATAACTCCATGAAAATAAAAAGGAAAGTTGTGTTGAACAAACCAAAGATGACAAAACAATGTTCTATATGTAATAGGGAATTTGTAAGTTTGTCAAATTTAAAGCGACACATGAAACAGCTGCATAGAGAACAAAAAGTTTCAAAACTGCAGAACATTAAAAATGACCAAGTTTTATGCGATCAGTGCCCTAGAATGTTCAAGCATATAACTAATTTAAATATACATTTGAAAACACATAACACACCAAAGCATTCTACACAACTTTTAAATACTGTCAAGTGTGTATTTTGCAATTATTATTCAAACAAAAAATCGTTATTAATGCATTATATACATACACACAATTTACAAATTGAAGAGGAAAGATATACTTTTAACGACATTGAGAACTTTTTCAGCTGGAAATTAAAGTATGAAAATGTTACTACTTCGAGGTTCATTAAGGAGTGTAACACCATAAGGGATGGATATGTTTTAAAAACTTTTAAATGTCATCGTTCAGGAAACTATTTATCAAGATCTAAAGGTATTCGTCATTTAAAAATTCAGGGAAGCGTGAAAATAAATGGATTTTGTCCTGCTAGTATAAAATTGAAACAAAATTGTATGGGTCAATATGATGTTCATGTTATGAAAACTCATGTGGGACATCAGCTTGAGGTTAAACATTTGAACCTCACTAAGTTTGAGCGAATGTCTTTAGCAACAAAAATTGCCCTTAAAATTCCCTTTGATGATATACTTGATGAGATACGTAACTCACTTTGTGATTCAAATCTCAAGCGTCTTCACATTCTTACCAAGAAAGATCTTTATAATATTGAAACTAGTTTTAATTTATGTTCTACTTCAGTAAGACATTCTAATGATTTAATAAGTGTAGAGTCCTGGATTAGAGATATGCAACAAAAAAGTGATGCAATTTTATTTTATAAACCACAAGGGTGCATTCTACAAAACTGGAACCAATTAAAAGAAGAAGACTTTGCATTGGTAATAATGACAGATGCTCAGGCTCAAATGCTGCAAAAATATGGCTCAGACTGTATATGTATTGATGGAACTCATGGAATAAGTGGCTACAACTTTCAATTAATTACTTTGCTTGTGGTGGATGATGTACGCCAAGGGTTTCCATGTGGCTTTCTAATTTCCAATAGAACTGACAAATATGTTATAAGTATATTTCTTCAGCATGTAAAAAACAAAATAGGATCAGCACTAAGCCCTAACGTATTCATGTCAGATATGGACAATGCTTTTATCAATGCCTGGTTGGCAGTCATGTCTCCGCCAAAGTTAAGGTACTTAATTTTTTAAATACTACCTACAACATAAGTTTTTTAATTTATTGATACTTTCCAGATTGTTCTGCACATGGCATGTTGATCAAGCTTGGAGGAAAAATATAAAAACTAAAGTTAAAACTAAAGAAAAGCAGGTATAATTTTATTAATTAGATAATTTTGTTATTAAATTTAGCAGATTAATTTAATAAAGTAGATTTTACACCAACATTATTAAGCTGTTGCTGTTAAATAATACCTATATGTCTGTTTTAGCTATCAGTTTACAAGTTGGTCAGGATGCTACTGGAAGAAAGAAACGGAGAAGCATTTTATATTATGCTCAATAAATTTTATGAAAATTGTATATTGGATCAAGACACACTAGATTTTGCAGATTATTTTAAGAGTTATTATATGACCAATACAGAATCTTGGGCTTATTGCAATAGATTAGGTGTAGGATTAAACACAAATATGCATCTAGAAAGAATGCATAGAACTCTTAAGCACACTTACTTAAAAGGTCAAAATGTCAAAAGACTTGATAAAGGAATTATTGCAATAATGAGACTAGTAAGGGACAAGTGCATAGATCGTTTAATTGTGTTAAATAAGGGGAAATTGACTAAGAAAATCCAACTAATCCGTTCTCATCACACCACTAGTTTAAAAATGGATTTAAACTTAGTAACCAGCACAGACAATGGGTGGAATGTTATTTCCAAAGATATGGAAGAATTACATACAATTAAAAAAGTCAAAGAGCATTGTGACTGTCAATTATGCTGTGTTCATTGTCAAACTTGTCTACATCAATATATTTGTTCCTGTATTGATTCCTCTATTAGATACAATATGTGTAAGCATATTCATCTTGTTTGCAGACATTCTATGAATCAAAATGACTCTACATACTTAGATTTTTTTAATGATAGTAAGTCACTTTGTTTTATTTTTGTTAATGAGTAACTTTGGATTAGCGAGAATAATTATGAAATTCTTAACCTTTTCCTCTTTGTTTTAAAAATAAAGTAGTAATTGCAATGTTACGTCAGATTCAATAACATAATTTCATCTTTTAGGTACTCCAACATCAAGCAATATGCAGGAATGCCAAGCACATTTAACAGATCTGAATGCTGCTGCAAAAAATAGAACATTGTCGGAACCCCTTGATATAACAAGAAGGAAACTGAAAGATGATGTAAAACAACTTCTTCAGCTTATTGATCTTGAAGGCCCTGAAGAAATTCTAGCAATTAAGAACACCATTGCTTCCATTGGACCCACATTGGAAGCCATAAAAGCTTCAAAGAAATTAGTGACAAAGTGTGTAATTCAACCACAAAATAATACTCCACACAATAAAAAAATTATTCAACAACGAAGGCTCGTTTCAACGAAGAAGAAAAGAAAATAAGTTTCCAAAATTATACTATTGTTCAAATTTAAATTAGGTTATATTTTTATATTACTTTTTAATACAATTAGGTATATTCGTCAAGTTCAAGTTCAGTATATTTCATCAGAACATACGTAACTCTAACAAAAATTTTGATCAGTTTAATGTATACTTAGATAAATTAAAAAATAAATTTAGTATCATAGTACCTACAGAAACATTTCAAATAGCTGACTTGAACTTGTTTAAAATTGATGGTTATAAAATGTATTACAATGACGGACATTTTAAGTGAGTGGTAGTTTTTATTAGGTCCAACTTGCCATTTACTTCCAAAGTAAATAATATTGGAGAATTCAGAGTAATTGAAAGTGAAGATAGAATTAATGACAGAAATATTTTAATTACTTGCATTTATTGTTCACCCTCATCTAACACAAACATCTTCATCAATGATCTTCAACAGTATATATATACTAGTAACTATAACTATCACATACTTGTGGGAAATATAAATATTGATGTGCTGAAAGAAGATGATAATGTCAATGACTACATGAATCTTTTAAGTGAATACAATTATAACGGCACTATAAATGATGTAACACAACCCAATCCAAATGGAGGAGGGACCTGCTTGCATCATATTTTCGTTAAATGCAAAGGGATATGTGAGCACTGCACTAAATATTTGTATTTCGTTTCAATATTACTGATCACTATTCCGTAGCACTCTATATAATTGGAACTCCGGTTCGACAGAAAAATAATACAAGTACTTTCAAGAGAACAGATTTTAACCTGCTCCAAACAGTATTTAAAAAAATTTCCTGGAAAGAGTATTATGAATTGACTGATGTAGAGTTAATGGCTAGCTACATACGAGTAACTGATGTAACTGTGGAAAAGGTTGAACATAGTACAAAGATAATAAAAATTCGTAAATTAAAAGGAAGGAATGGATCACAAATGGATTAATAACTTCTATAAATCATAGAGATTTTTTGTATAGGCAATGCAGGGGATATCCAAATGAAAACGATTTATAAGTTCAGTACCGCAATTACAGAAATTATTTGCATACATTATTGAAAAGATATAAACAAGATTATTATAAAAATAAACTGCAAAAAGCAAATACAAATAAAGAAATGTGGAATACAATAAATTCTTTAACAAACAAAAAAAAGAAAGCTAAACTTCTAAACAAACTCGATATTGCCAACGCATTTAACAAATACTTCACTAATGTTGGTAGAGTTCTATATAGCAAATCAACACCATCTTCTGAAATCGTTGATGAAGGGCCAAGTATTCCTCACTCATTCTCATTATATCCTACGAATGAAAACAAAATTATGGATATAATACAAACATTAAAAGACAAAAAAGCAACAGGGAATGATGGTATATCAGCAGAAATTTTGAAGTATGTTTCTAAAGAAATATCAGTTCCAATTAGTTACCTAATTTATAATATTTTCGAGCAAGGTATTTCTCCAATGATTTTTAAAATTTCTGTCAAAAATCCTGTATATAAGATAGGAGATCATAAGATCTCTTCCAATTACAGACCTATCTCTATAATCACAAATCTGGCCAAAATATTCGAGAAAGTATTAAGTCACCGCATACAGAATTATACTAAAAAATTTAAATGATTTAACGACAATCAATTTGGTTTCAGAGAAGGGGAATGTACAGAAGATGCTATTTATACACTAATGTCAGAAACATATCGCTCCCTAGATGAAAGAAAAAATTATTGTATTGGTGTTTTCTTGGACATGGCCAAAGCGTTTGATACTGTTAATCATCAACAGTTACTGAAAGTCATGAACAATTTGGGTTTTAAAGGTACTCCTCTAACACGTATCCAGTTATATTTGAGTAAGAGACCACAATATGTAAAAATTGGAAACTATATTAATGAATTACAATATGTTGAATGTGGAGTTCCTCAAGATATTTTTCACTATGTACATAAATAGCTTATTCTATCAGATATGTTGGAAAAATAATTAGTTATGCGGATGATACAGTCATTTTTTATAAGTACACTTTGTGGCAAAAATTAAAAGAAACGGCAGAAAGTGACCTCTCTCAGATATTTAATTGGTTAAATTATAAAAGGTTATCAATAAATTGCAATAAAACTGTTTTCTTGCCTTTTGCTCCTAATTATTTGGGACTCCCAGCATTTGACCAATTAAACGTAACTTCCAATGCCCAAACTGTCAGCATATCCTCTACGGATAAAATAAAATATCTTGGGATTATTATTGATCACTACTTAAGATGGGAACACCACAGTAATGAAGTAACAATAATATTAAGGATTCTCATATACAAATTTAAATATTTAAAAAGATACCTTGATCTAAAACAATTGAAAATGCTTTATATTACATTGGTTGAATCAAGAATTTCATACAGTCTTCTTGGATGGGGTGGAATTCTTGACTGTCATTTAAGGAAGTTGGAAATATTACAGAAGTACCTATATTATCAAAATTATTTATAGAAAATCCAAGTTATATTCTATAGTGATCTATTGTTTGACGAATGTAAGATGATGGATCCTAGAAAATTATACTTTTATAAAATATCATATTTTCACAAAAATAGAAATATAATAGAACATAAATATTCAACGCGAGCTAAGAACGATGGCAGAGTACAAATACCCAAGTCTCGCTTAACTATTGGTCAACGTAGCCCAGATTATATTGGTCCTAGAGTACAGACCTCTCTACCTCTTTTAATAAGAAATATAAATTCAAATTTCAACTTATACAAAAATAACTTTAAAAATTTCATTCATTCACTCAGAAGGAACACTGTTTTGTCAATGATAGATATTAAAAACAAATTAATACCTAATTGCTTGGAAATTGGTTTATAATTCGATGTATATATTGTGTTTTTTGCTTTGTTTTAATGTAGTACGACAGGGTATGTAAAGGGACAAAAGTATGATATGCCACGGACAGGCTTGCCGTTGTGGACATTCTTCTGTTTGTTTATTCACCATGTTTGTGTTACTTATTTCTATATCAAAATCTGAAATAATTTTGTAATACTTGTATACTTTAAGTCAATAAACATTATTATTATTAGTTCTGTTTTTTTTGTTGGTATATTTGATTCATTAATTTCATTAATCTTTTTCTCGGTATTAAGAGTAGATTTCTGGTGGAGAGTTAATGAATGCTAAAGTTTTAAAAATATACTATTATACCCAATTTCAATAAGATTTCTTAGGGTCCTGAAATTAAATTTAAAAAAATACTTCTATACTGCCCTCACTAAAGTATTGAATATTAGTGTAAACCAAAAATTATTTAAATAATTACCGAAGAATTTAGTTTGAAAAAAAGTGTCGATTTTCATAAGAAAAATTTGGCAGCCGTAATCATCGTTATCGTAACATTTTAAAATTATTTAATATTTGAAACTTCATAATCGATATAGAGTGGTAACGGCACAGCCCATGGCCTATTTTTCTTCAATCAGATGGCGTTAAATTAATTCATTTTACCACATTTCGATTTTTCATATTCAAATTATAAAATAAAAGTTACATTATTTTTTAAAATTACCGCCGGTCATGACGAAAATTTGGCAACAACGTTTGTTGGATGGCGGATGACAGATGCTCCAAAGATCACAATTGAACCTTCTCCTAGACGCTTGTTTCCACTTAAGGTCTGTGCTCGTCGCAAGCGGTCGTTTAACGTCATAGATGACGTCACTGTTTGCGACCGCGTCTCGCCCACTTCGCCCATACATTTGGTGCGTCTGAGTGGGGTCTCATCAAAACATGACGATATTCTCTCATTCGTTTTGTCAAAACCACAACCATAAATTCATGGGAATCTATGATGAATTCAATTTTATACCGGCCTATGCCAAATCTTTACTCCAAACTGCACCAATGTTATTCTATTTATTATTATACACACAAACTGCACGTTTTCACCAAGCCGCCATATTGTGAGCCTACTCCGCTAAAATGTGCATTCCACTTACAACTTTCGCCTACAACGACCGTGGTCTTTTTACTTTTTACGTAAGTGGAACGGGTATTTCAGCGTTGGCGAGCCACAGATCAAATAACTACTATTAAAAAAAGTCTCTGCCGCTGTGGGCCTTAAGTGGAACGTACCCTAAATGTAAAAGAGAAGAAGAATTAATATTGAAACGTTGGATCTAGCCAGGATCTAGCAAGAAAACTGACCAGATTAAGATAACCTTACAATTTTTTAAGTTTGTGTAAATGTGAGTTAATAAAATTCAATTTTTTTAAGAGAAATGACAGAGCCTTTGATTTGTCTGCCAGGGCAAAGATTATGCCTTTGTGACAAAGTATACACATCTGGCCAGGGAACTTATGAAAGACAAGGATATATTTATTCACAACTTGCAGGATATGTTGACATTGTTGAAAAAGATGGTTAGATATTTGTAAAATATTCATAAAAGAGATTTCTGTAAAGCATTACTGTGAAAAACTTACCTTTTAGAGTAAAACAGATATTTTTATAAAATTTTTGCAGGCGTAAAGATTGTGGAAGTCCATACTAGTGGAGAACAAACAGTTGTTCCAGCACAAGGTGACATCGTAACAGCTCAAGTTTCAGTTATAACTCAACAATATGCGAAATGTTTCATAAAATGTGTAGGAGATGCAGTATTGAGGCGACCTTTAAGAGCTGTGCTAAGAAGAGAAGATGTGAGAGCAATGGAGAAGGACAAAGTAGAAATTTACAAAAGTGTCAGACCTGGAGACATTATTTTAGCTAGAGTGGTAAGTATCTAACTTTAGGTGATACTACTGATATTCATCTTCCATTATAAATATGACCAGATACCTCAAGACATTCAAAAATTAAAGAATATATGAAATAAGATGTATGAGCATATTTCAAGTTCCAAAATAATAGAGTTCTTTATGTTTTTTTACATACGTTGATAAAAGATGTTTTATCTAGGTAATTTTAGTTTTTATTATAATTCAACCATAAAATATCTACCTCTTTTGTAGATTAAAAACAGAATTTAACCATACATGAAGACTAATAATTGAAGCTCACATGTGGGCTTATAAATAGTCATTTGGAACAGCTTTATTAAACAAAATGAGTTTCACTGATAAAATTGTAATTAGTAAGGGCAAAAGTATTCAACTATTCTCATACATAATTCCAATTGACTTGCCAATGATGCATGATTGCCTCCTTTGCCTATTCAAATGCTACTTTTTCATTTGCTAGAAGAGGATGCTGTACAAAAGTATTACTGATGCTAATTTTAAATAGAATGTGGATTACATGTGATATATTGCTTTTTTGGTACGTTAGCAATCTTTTTGCTACCTAAAAATCTGTTTTGTATACAGTGTTCAAAAAATAGGGTTACTGCAGGTGGTTGGTTACTGAGGTAATTTTCATAAAAGGGCTAGGTAATCCAGCTATAATCCAAAGGAAGTTTCAGGTAATCCAGATGAAGTTATGGGCAATCCAAAGTAGTTTGGGTAATCCAAGGTAGTTTTGAATAATCTGTAAGTAAGTTTAGATATTCTTGAAGTAGTCTCAGATAATTTGAGGTAATCTATAATTTTTGAAGTTAGTGAACATAACTGACGAACTTTTTACACTAATATATATTTGGAGTCGTTGTTAGGTTTTTGCCATATAGTTTATTTAAAGTCTGTATGAAGTCAAATAAAAATATCAAAGGTCATTTACAAGTATTTAAAAATTACTTACGAGTTGTAATTTTTATGTAGTACATTACAAGGTACATTAGAATTTTCATTCTATATTCTACCGGTAATTCCAGTCGCATTTCAAAATATTAATAATAATGACATTCAAATTGACATGTAAAGTCATTTCGTTAATTAGGCGTCCGCCTATTATTCAAAACAAAATTCAAAAAAGCTGAAAACCTCGTGAAAATGCAAATATATAAAAATTGAAAAATGCATCTTAACCAATAAAAATATTGACATATTATTGATTATTCTTCAGATTTAGTTTATTATTGTTCATGCCTCAGTTCACGTGTTTTTTGTTTTGTTTTCGTGTTTTGGTCTTACCTCGTCCACAAATCTAGTCGCCAGCCAATACCAAAGAATACACTGCCTGTTTGTTGTGCCGATACATCTCGTTATCTAGCTGCCAAGAAATAAACAGTAAATCCATCAGTTTTTCATTATAATTCCTAGTCTGTATATGTAAGTTTCGAGATGCTGCTCTCGCTGTGCTTAGCTGAATCAAAGGCTTAATGTTTAATACTAATACAGTTTTTGGGGGTCTTTGTTATATTTTGTTATTTATTATCGAAATCTATCAAAATGGAAAATTCTGAACAATCATTAAGGGTAATACCAGATGAAATCAACATGGAAGATATTGATGGATTTTAACATTAAATTAAAAACTTTGCCAAGTTATCTGATTGAGTTTTTTAAAGAAACAGGATATTGCAGTGAAAGTTCCTTTATTTCAATTCAAGAAAATGACATTGAAGAAATAGAAATATTTGCAAGAGAGCAGCTTCTCTTGTTAGTAGACGAAAAAGAGGTCCGTTGTTTTCCAAAAGACCTGAAATGTTCAAAATAATAGGAGAATTCAAAAAGCAAATTTTGATAGGTATGAAGGCTAGATGTGTTTAGGTGTGATTGGAGATTTCTTGACATCAAAAACAATTGGAAAAGTTCCACAATGTGGCATATATGTAGACTTCCAGTACTTCCAATTTAATTAATGACTCTTTATAAAAAACTAGTTTTTTTCTCCATTGGAGAGGTTCAGACCATGCTGATTCCCAATTCGTTTCTACATAAGCTCTAACACTTACTGTTCGTCCACTTAAGCTTAAAACAGAGGAACAAAAAAAATGTTTATAAGTAGTGCAAGGCCTAGAAGATGATGATAATACATGCTCCGGATGTCCCAGTGCCTCAGCAATCAATGTTACACATGTTTTTTTGGCATGAAACATGTGATAGGATCAATGTGGGTAATTGGAAACTATTTTTTAAAGTTGACTTTTTGGCTAATTAAATATGACTTTGAAACAAATAACTGTTTTTAGGGCCAAATACATGACATATCTGCGAAGTTACACCTAAAACAACATAATTTTTTATAATTAACTGACAGATTAGTTGTTTTTTCCTTAATATGGCTTGTTCTCTTTTGCCCCTGGAATAATTTTTCATCCAAATGAAATAAGGGCAAATGGAAACATTTGAAATATTTGTTGATTCAAAATATAAATTCTTTTGAAAATATGAACTTTGTTTCCAATTACCTCTAGAGGCACATTATTATTGAAGCAAATATTTTATTAGAAAAAGAAATTTTTTACAAAACCTTGAAAAAACTAAATATCAAGAAATCCTGTTTAAACTTAAATGGTAACAGATACTAACACATTTGTTCATAATAATAATAATAGTTACTATTTAGAAAACATACATACTATACCTTTTCAAAAATATCAAGAGCTTTCAAAAACGTATAATACATTCGTTCCCCTTTCACAAAAATACTAGGTTTAGTGGTAATTCCAATAATTTGGTCTACAGTAACAAAACTAAGTTCAGTGCCAACCAATGAAAAAATTTCACGTTGACTTGCATTTTAAGGAAGTCACTTTAATTTCACCTTCTTCCAAATTGATATCATCTATTGTACCGGCGTCCTAATAAGAATGGCTCTCGGCCGTATCTCGGGAACCGTTTATAGTACAGCTTCGGGAAAAAAATTTATAACAAAAGTGACCTCGAGAAAAACCTGGAAATTATTTACAGAGTTGTATGTCCACCGCCAGAGGGCGTAATTATATACCAAAAATTATAAAATAAATAATTTACAAATTTTGCCTAATTAAGATGCATTTAAACTATGATTATCGCATTCTTCAAGAAATTCAGCGTATATTTGATTTTACAAGTTTTAGTTTATCTCTTCAAATAAGAGGTGGGGGGAAGCAGGAACTTTATTGTGAAAAAACGCCTGTAATTCCAGTTCTACTTAACCTATCTATGCAAACTTAGTCTTTTTGAAGAGAGCTCCATTCTAGCAATGTAAGAGTTATAATTTCGAAACAACCTAATGAGTAACTTATACGCTAGAGGGCGCTATTTATTTATTTTTGTAAATCTAGCTATCCTTGAAAAATGTTGAATGGAAACATGCAGTTTTAATTAAGGAATATAAAAATAGACCAAATTAGCAACAGAATAGTGAAAACCGCATGTCGATATCTTTTTCGTATTACGAAGTATCCTAAGAAAATGCATTAATGTGTACTGTGTGTCTATCATTAAGTTTAAATTATGAGTAAAAAGTGAGAAAAACTGATCAAAAAATTTGGTTCTTGGACTGTGTAATGAATAGAAAATCGGTACACAAGTAGAAATAATAGTAAAGACAAAAAGCTCGTTGTTTATTATGCAAATGGCAATATAAACTAATATGAAATATCACATATCGTATTCAATTAAGGACAAAAAGTTTTACTGATAAGAAATACCTACTCAACAAATAACAAAAACTGGACTTGTAATTACAGTTATATTTATACCTACCTAAACATAAAATTTAGACCAGGTCTTGAACATACAAATGAACATTTAATATGTCCCAGTGTCGGAACTGTAAAACATTGGAAAATGACATTCAGATTTGGAATTGCGACCAATGCAATGAAAGGATATGCCAAAACTGCGCCAAATTAACAGCCTCGGAAATAAAATGTATGGAACTTAAAAAGAATAGAAAACTTATATTCCTATGCCACCACTGTGAAAACAATATGAAGGAAGCAACAGAAAGAAACTTACAAGATCTACTAACATCATTTAAAAAAGAGATATTAAAAGAAGTGCAAAATAGTGTAAGTAAGGAATATAAGAGGATTGAAGAACAGCAAAATCAAAAATTAATAGAACTCATGGAAGAAATAATAAAAATGAAGCTAATTAAAAATAATCAGAATGTTTTAACAATAAAAATCCAAATGACTAATATACCTAAAGGAAATGGATCTACCAATGTTGCAGTCAACTCTGAACAATACACAACATATGCATCAGTCTCAAATACTCAAAATTATCAGGATATGAAAAAGCATAATTTAAATGTTCCTTTAGCAAAGTTAAGTCATATGCCAAATATTAACTTGAACAAGAGAAAACCATCTACAGCATCTCTGAACGAACATCTTCTTTAATAATAGTAAAGATAGTCAACAGAGTAGTATAGTAAATGACCAAGCTAAAATGATGAAGAACATAATTAACATAAACAAGGATGAAGGTGAATTTCAGCAAATCAACGTCAGTAAAGCTAGCACCCCCACTTTTTCAAATTCAAAAAAAAACTCACATGTAATTTAGAACTAATTTGTACCCAAAAAATTAGAATTTGTACCCACTTAGTTTTTCTGAAAAATCACTATTTAAAGTGGGGGTGCTAGCTTGAGCTCAAGCTAACACCCCCACATTGACAAAATCAAATTTTATTGGCATAAATCGAAACTTTGAATTAAGGACTAATTTGTACTCTTCTTCTTCTTCTTTTCTAAATCCTTTTGCCCTTTCAGGCGTCGGATGTGGATTCCGTGTCCTGTACCCATTTCTTCCATGCCTTTCTGTCTCTTGCTAGATTTTTCATTTCTGCTATGGTCTTTCCTCTTTCTAAACCTATCTCTTGTATTTGGTCTAACCATTTCCTTCTAGGCCTACCCCTTTGTTTTTTGATCGGCTTTCCAATCTCCATTATTTTCCTAGTTAATCTATTTTGTTCCATTCTTACCATATGACCATACCAGCTAAGTTGTCTCTTTTTTATTTTACCAATTATCGCTTCCTGCTTAGTTGTCTCTCTAATAACGTCATTTCTAATCCTATCCCATTTAGTTTTCCCTGAAATTCTTCTTAGATGCTTCATTTCTATGGCATTTATTTTAGTTTCGTCCTTTTTTCGCACAGTCCAATTTTCACTTGCGTATATTATTGTAGGAACTGTTATCATATTATGAATTTTCATTTTTACTTCTAAGTCTATATCTTTATGTCCAAGAATTGTTTTATTTAGAGAGTAGTATATTTTTGTTGATTTATTTGCTCTGTTTGTTATTTCTGCATCTATTTTTCCATCTGCTGTTACTATACTTCCTAAATATTCAAATGTTGTTACTCTTTCTAGAGTCTGGTTTTTGCATTTAATATCTCTATTATTTTGATCACCTGGTTGTTTTTCATTTATTATCATCACTTTTGTTTTATTTATGTTCACCTCCATATTCATGTTCTCTACTTCTTTAGTCCAAATATTCACTAGTCTTTGCATTTTGTTCTTTGTATTCGCCACTAAAACCACATCATCTGCATATAGTAGACTACTCAGTTTTATTGGTTCTAAATTTCTGTGTCCAATTATAGTATTCAGCTGCTCATACTTTTCTTTGATTCGTTTCACAATCTTATCCATGATTATTATAAACAGTAGTGGGCTTAAACTGTCTCCTTGTTTTATTCCCTTACACATTTTGAATTCTTCAGACCTTTGGCCTGCAATCTGTACCTTGGCTCTAACTGTCTCGTATACACTTTTAATTATATTTATTAAGGTGGGTGGTACTTCCATTTCCTCCAGGGTTCTCCATACTTCTCTTCTATCTACTGTATCAAAGGCTGCTTTTAGATCTATAAATGTAAGGTACATTTCTTCTCCCTCTTCTATTTTTCTTTCGATTATATTCCTTAGTATATAGATATTGTCATTTGTTTGTCTTTCAGGTCTAAAAGCTCCCTGTTCTTCTCCTAATTTTGGTTCTACATATTCTCTTAATCTTTTTTCTATTATTTTTGTGTACACTTTATAGCTAGTTTGGGCCAAACATATTGCTCTGTAATTCTCACATTGTGTCTGTTCTCCCTTTTTATAGATGGGTACTATTAAGTTATTTTCCCATTCCCTTGGAATTTTTTGTTGTACCCAGGCTTCTTTGCATACATTCCATATCCATTCTTTTCCTCTTTCTCCTAATGACTTAATCATCTCTGGCGCTATCTCATCTTCTCCGTTAGCCTTGCCTATTTTGATTTTTTGTATTACTTGATCAATTTCTTCTTTATGGATTCCTTGTAGTTGGTCAATTTCCTCTTCTGCGGTTGTTATACTCTCTTCCGGTGTTAATGTATGGAATTGTTCTGTATAGTATTCCTTCCATGTTTTCAATACTTCTTCCATTTCCGTTTGTACTTGTCCTTGTCGATTTTTTATTGCTCTAATATCTTTATATTTATTTCCTCTCAATCTTTTTATTCTTGTCCAAAATTTCTTGTTATCCATCTTATGTAGATCTGTTATTTCTTCTCCGAATTTCTTCCATGACTCACGTTTTGATTTTTTGACGGCTCTTTTTACAATAGTTTTCTTCCTGTCATATTCTTCTTTGTCCACATGTGATTTTGATGTGATATATTTTTTCCATGCCGTTTTCTTTTCTTTGACCGCTATTTTAATTTCGTTATTCCACCAGTTAGTCCTTTTTATATTCTTATTATATTTAATTTTTCCACATATCTTCTCTGTTGCTGTTAATAGCGTTTCTTTAAAGGCGACCCATCGTTCTTCAAGTGTCCAGTCTGTTTTTTCTTTTTCTAGTTTATAGAATTCTTTATTCGTCTCATTTTGGTATTTTTTCTCGATATCTTTATTTTTGAGTTTATGTGTTGCTAGTTTACTGTAGTCTGTAGTAAATTCTTTCCTGAGTAATTTTACTAGACAAGTTGTCACTACTAATCTGTGGTTAGATCCAATTTCTGCTTCTTTCTTTGTTTCAATTTTTTGCATTACTTCTGTTAGGTTTTGTGTATATGTTATGTAGTCTATCAGGCTTTTAGCGTTTCTTCCTTCTGCCACAAACGTATATTTATCATTTAGTTGTTGTTCCCACATCGTATTTCCTATTATTAGATCATTCCTTCTGCAAAAATCTATCATTTTTAGTCCATTTCTGTTGATTATGTCTTCTCCATGTTTTCCCATACAACCCATTCCTCTATTGTAATCATTTCCTACCCTGCTATTCCAATCTCCCATTATTATTGTCTTTTCGTTTTCCTCCCTTACTTCATCTAATACTCTTTGCAATTGAATATAAAATTCTAAAATTTCTTCCTCTGCCGTTCCTTCTACTGGCCCATATATTTGTATAAAATTGATTATTTCTTCTAATTTTATACTAATAACTATTATTCTCGAGTCGACTGCCTTAAATTGTATTACCTTTTGTTTTATTTCTTCTGTAACAATTATTCCTACACCCTCCTTTGCCCTTTGTTCTGGTTTTACTCCTGAATAATATAATGTGTGCTTTGTTGTTAGTTGCGAACATCCTTTGCCTTTTTTCTTCGTTTCACTTAGTCCTAGAATTTGAATATTATTGTTTTCCATTTCTTCAGTTAATTCCAATTCTTTCCCTGTTAATGTGTTTATATTCCATATACCTACGCCCATCTGTAATTTTTCCATGTTTTGAGGTCCGTGTTTTTTATTATTACTCTGTTGATGGTAATCTTCCTTTAATTTGTTATGCTTGTTACTTGTTATTCTTCTGCTTTGTATTTTGTTATTTAATTTACCGTTATCATATCCCTTGTTCTCAGCTTGAGTCATTACCTGTGTACTATCTTTAAGTGTATTGTTTATTAGTTTTTTTGGTTCTGCTCTCTAGTCATCAATTGTAATTCCTCTGAATCTTCATTCCATTTCCAAACTATTCCGTTTACTATCAATTTCTTGTATCCTACTTTTGTATTTTTTCCCTTTTCTTTTTCTTCTTTGGCCTTTCTTCTAATTGTTTTTTGTATCTCTAATTCTTTTTTGGTAAGGTCCGACTCAATATAAATATGTTCCTGAGAATTTCTCAGTCTACTTTTGCTTCTTAGAATGTCCATTTTATCTGCAAAACTTTCCATTTCAATCAAGCAAACCTTTTCACTTAGTTTTTGGGCGCTTCTTATTTTGACATCTATTTGCAGTCCTTTAGTTATGAAGTTTTCCATAGTTGTCTTTAGTATCCTATCATCTTTTGTATTCAATTCTAATCCAGTGATGACCAAATTTTTCTTTTTAGTTATTTTTTCTAGATATTCCACTTTGTTATTTAGTGTTTTTATTTCGTTCTTGAGTTCCTGGTTTTCTTGCTTTATTTCTAGTAGCTGTTTGTTGTTCTCGCTGTTTTCCTTTCTTAATTGCTTTATTTCATCCATCATTTCATCGTTTTTGTTCATCAATTCTTGCATCATTTTTATCATGGTTGCTTCCGAGCTCTCTTTTTCTTCTGCGCCTTTCTTGGGTGTTCTCTTAGTTATTTTACTTCTGCCAAAACTTTCATCTAATTCCCTCCTTTTTCTTTTGTATTCTTCATCAGTATCTGTTCCGCTCTCTAAAGGCATTTTGTTTGATTTTCTTTTGTACAATCCACGAAATCTGTGTCTCTTTTGTAGTTTATGTACCGAGAACCTACTTAGTTCAGTCCTTAGCCTACTCAGAGCTGACCGATTTCGTTTATGTATGTAAATCTTATATTACTTTTTACCTGGTAAATATTTAAATCCGAACCTGTTAAATCCCACTTAACTGGCCTGCCTGTGTAGCAATTACCGGTTTTACTGCCAGCTAATTAGAATTTTGTAGTGTTTAGTTTTTATATTTTATAGTGGAAACTTTTTATTTACTGTATATTTTATACTCAATATTTTTATTATTAGACTTAATTATGCTAAAATCTTACTTTGATTTTGCTGTCTCCAATTGTGCACTCACGCTCAAGCTAGCACCCCCACTTTTACAAAATCAAATTTTATTGGCATAAATCTAAACTTTGAATTAAGGACTAATTTGTACTCAAAAGATAATAATTTGTACCCACTCAGATTTTCTGAAAAACCGTTATTTAAAGTGGGGCTTACCTTTAAACTTTGAATTTAGGACTAATATGTACCCAAAAGCGTTTTTTCATTATTAAATCATTTTATTTATAAAAGATGATAGTAAATTAGACCACGTGTTTTATTAATTTCTAAGAGATTATCAAAGATAACTAAATATTATTAATTTTCGAATATAGGACTAATTTGTACCCAAAAAATTAAAATTTGTACCCACACAGTTTTCCCTGTAAAAGGAGTTTTAATGTGGGAGTGCTGGCTTGAACACCTCCACATTGACAAAATCAAATTTCAACATCTTACCTTTAAACTTTGAATTAAGGACTAATTTGTGCCCAAAATCGTTTTTTCATTATTAAATATATCATTTTGTTTATAAAAGATGATAGTAAATTAGACCACCTGTTTTATTAATTTCCAAGTGAATCGTTAAAAGATTTGAAATTATCAAAAGTAACTAAATATTAATTTTCGAATATAGGACTAATTTGTATGCTGATATTTTACCATATTTTACTAACTGTGCTTAAATACTTAAATACTCCTAAAAATGCCTTCTAAAATTGTTTGAACCAATAGAGAATTATTATAAATCAGAAATAGGAGCCGTAGATCAGCATATCATCTAAAAAACAAAAAATATCACCTTTCCCTATTTGCAAGGGTAACAAAAAAATGTTTTAAAATTGTTTAGTCCATTAGAAAGGAAAGTCTGACATGATATTGCACATCTTTACTAAATCGCCAAGCAGTCAAAAAAGTGACAACACCTTAGTATAATCATTTTTTTAACCACTTTGAACTATTTATGCACATGCACTAGGGAATGTTTTTGTCTCGTCAAAGAATCGCCGCAGTTATCACAAAAGATCTCACTAAAAATAAAAATAAGAGATGGTATATATAACAAATATGGAATTATATTAATATAGTATTTTATTAGAGACAAAACAATATATAATATATGAAAGCAAACATTTCTGGGAAGTACCTGGTTCGGTGCCATGTTTCATAAAACACTTCATCTAAGAGTTTGTCTAGTTTTCCGTCCATTTTGAACTTTAATCAGGATGACTGCTGTGAGGTGAAGCACATTAAAAGCCTTTTTTAGGGAATACAGTGTGGATACAAATACAAATTGGTCCTATATTCGGTAATATTTAGTTACTTTTGGTAATTTCACATTCTTTAACGATATACTTGGAAATTAATAAAACACGTGGTCTAATTTACTATCATCTTTAATAAACAAAATGATATGATAATTAAAAAACGCTTTTGGTTACAAGTTAGTCCTAAATGCGAAGTTTAAAGGTGCTGTTGAAATTGGATTTTTAAAGGTGGACGTGTTCAAGCCAGCACTCCCACATTAAAACTCCTTTTACAGGGAAAACTGTGTGGGTACAAATTTTAATTTTTTGTGTACAAATTAGTCCTATATTCGAAAATTAATAATATTTAGTTATCTGTGATAATTTCAAATCTTTTAACGATTCACTTGGAAATTAATGAAACAAGTGGTCTAATTTACTATCATCTGTTATAAACAAAATGATATATTAATGAAAAAACGCTTTTGGGTACATATTAGTTCTAAATTCAAAGTTTAAAGGTATGCTGCTAAAATTTGATTTTGTAAAAGTGTGGGTGCTAGCTTGAGCTTAAACTAGCACCCCCACTTTAAATAACGGTTTTTCAGAAAAACTGAGTGGGTACAAATTATTATCTTTTGGGTACAAATTAGTCCTTAATTCAAAGTTTAGATTTATGCCAATAAAATTTGATTTTGTAAAAGTGGGGGTGCTAGCTTGAGCTCAAGCTAGCACCCCCACTTTAAATAGTGATTTTTCAGAAAAACTAAGTGGGTACAAATTCTAATTTTTTGGGTACAAATTAGTCCTAAATTAGTTCTAAATTACACATCAGTATTTTTTTTAAATTTGAAAAAGTGGGGGTGCTAGCTTTACTGACGTAGCCAATCAAAAGAAGACAGAGAAAGCGGAACTTAGGAAGTGGTGATGGAGATGATACTTTTCAAGGAAGAAATAACTCCACTAAAAAAATCTGGATGTTCATAACAAGAGTTCCGGATAATGTAAAAGGAAGTGATGTACAATCTTTTATCCACTCTAAAGCCAATATAACACATGCGGCCAATGTTCAGATGAATGATATAGAAGTTACAAAGTTAAGTACAATCACAACAAAAGCTGATAACCAGTCATTCATGATTGGTGTAAATCCCATTCTTCAAGAGGAGGTATACAAATCCAGTTTTTGGCCAAAGAATATCGCTTTCGAAAGATTTGATTTTAGGAGAGGACAAAGATTTCTAAACTCTCAGAAATCTGAAATAAATAGTCAGCAACATGCAGCATTGATTTTACCAATGTGAGGACAGAAGAGAATACAAACTTAGTTTCAAAATTGAAGAAGCCTTCACAAAGATATAAGAAAATTAAAAGTTCTAAGGAGAAGGAAACACAGATACATTAAATTTGGAGTGTATGCACATTAACATACAGGGTGGACTAATGAAAAAAAGATCAAATTTAATCTTAGAAAAAGAAAATGTAAGTATTCTATGCATTACTGAACATTGGCTTAATGCCCATAAGAGGCTTCCAATTAATGTCGAGTTTCTCACGTGTGAATGGAAAAAAGGTGGTGCCTGCATTTTTGTCAATAGCGAGATATTAAATGCTGCAAATTTCCAACAAATAAATTTAAACAAATTTTGTATTGAAGGTGAATTTGAAGTATGTGGTGGAAAAATGGAATATGACGGAAAAAAAATTTTGTTTGTCTTGTATTTACAGACTTCCATATGCTACTAATTTTAAAACATTTATTAATCAGTTAGAAATTTTACTTTATAATACTTACGATAACAATAACATGTTCTTGATCTGTGGTGACATTAATATAGACTTTTTAATTCAAAGCTACCAAAAAGATACTTTAATAAATTTGTTTAAGGAGTTTAACATTGAACACCATATTAACGTACCCACGAGAATAACCAGTAACAGCTCCACATGTATAGACAATATCTTCACCAATTATGATATAGATAAGGTAAAAGTGTGTGATACATTCTTGTCTGATCATACATATCAAATGTGTTGTTTTAATATGTCTCTTTCAAAAACTAATGAAATCAGTTATATATATAAAAGAAACATAGTTACATTTCAAAATATTTTATCAAAAGAAACTTGGGATAAGGTATATAAAGCCACAAATTTTCATGAGAAATTTGCAGCATTTTATGAATCATTTGTATATTACTATGATTTAATATTTACTAAAACAAAGAAATGTCTTAAAAAATATAAACATAAAAATTCTTTTCCATCAAACATTAATGAACTACATGATCAGCTGTGTGAAATGAACAGATTGAGAAAAGTAATAAACAATCAAAATTATACAGAATGTTACAGAGAGTTCAAGAAAGAATACCAGACACTAAGTAAAAAATACTTGCGTGAAAAAAATAATAATAGAATTTGTAACAGTGGTAATGTAATGAGGGAATCTTGGAAAATAATTAATGAAGCTAGGGAAAATAACAAAAGCAATGTAGTGAACATAAAAGTTGAGGGAGAAAATAACTTAACACCTAAAGAAAAAGCAAATTATATCAATAAATATTTTGTAACTGTAAATCAAAACAACATTATTCCTAATTATAATATGCAACTCGATGCATCTCATACAAACTTGTTTCTATTTCCAACAACTCCTGATGAGATTATATCTATCATCAATAAAATCACATCCAAACCTGCAGAAGGGGTTGATGAAATTAATGGTAAGGTAATAAAAGCGGCAGCTGGGTTTATTGCTGAGCCCATATCTCATTTTATTAATGAATTGTTTACCTCAGGTACATTTCCTAATGTGAAAGTATCTAAAGGAATTCTAGTTTACAAAAACAAGGGGGTAAGAGATGAAATAAATAACTACCGTCTTATTTGTATACAAAGTCAAGTAACTAAAATATTTGAATTGGCATTCTCTGAACATCTCGTTAATTATCTTGAACATTTCAACATGCTACCTCAATCTCAATATGGCTGTTCAGTTTCCCCATCATGTACGCGGAAAAGTGTAGTGGCAACGCCGCTTAATAAAAGATTCTGGGTGAGACCACATATTCGCCCCGGGAGGGAGAAGTCAGCGGGGGATCAAGAACTGTTTTAGTGACATACAGTTAACAGTTGTCAATTTTTCGTAGCTTGTAACGTAGAACGTATATTTTTATATTTTTGATTGTAACCTTTGGAATAGAAATAAAGCTGATTGTTTAGTAGATGTGAAATTGGGTTTTGATTCTAAAAAGTGATATCAATCCTAAACATTGGTAGCAGAGTGTGGTTATTCCTACTAAAAATCCAAGCAGAAACGAAGTTCGGGGTTATAATCACCACGTGCAAGCATCGAAGCTGTTCCCGGCAGCCGTTGGCGTTTTATGTTGTTCGAGCCAGTTGCCCAGTGGAATATTGTACAGTACTCAAAAGAAAGAAAAGCGACGAGAAACAAAGTGAGTTCCTATTTAAACTTATATTCCTTTGGTTCGTTAATGTTGAATTGCTTTCACATAGGTTTATATATTAGAAATTTTAACTAACAAGATTTTATATACTTATTTATCGTTGCAATGTCGGAATTAGCGACTTCGATAAAAAAAAGAGGCACAGTAAAGTCAAAACTAACACACTTTTCAAAAATTATAAGTAATTTATTAAAGTCACAAACAGTTACGGAGGATGATGTAATGCAGATTGTGGAAAGGGTCGAAGCATTAAAGGAGGTTAAATTTGAGTTCGAAGATATACAAAGTACTATAGAGAAATTAACGGAAATCGCGGACATAGATAGTCAATTAGAATTACGGCATAAATTCGAGGATGAATATTTTAAACAAATAACGCTGGCAAAACGATTTTTACGTAAACACGAAATTAAATTGAGTCCGAGTGATCCAACAATTAGTTCGGCAGATGGTCCCGAAAGTCAAACAAATGAGCATTCACAGTCGTTAAATAATGTTAGGTTACCAACTATAAATCTTCCAAAATACAGTGGCGTGTATCAGAACTGGCTAGAGTTCAGAGACACTTTCTATTCGTTAATTCATGAAAATCAATCAATCAGCAATATTCAAAAGTTTCACTATCTCAGAGCATCACTAGAAGGAGAGGCGGCTCTTGTCATAAAATCACTAGAGATATCAGCGGCAAACTATGAGGTAGCGTGGAATGCATTATTAGATCGGTATGATAACAACAAGTTGATAATTCACAATCATGTCAAATCGTTATTCAATGGTGACACGGTAATTAAGGAATCGGCTAGCGGGCTGAGAAAACTAATAGATGATTTTTCTAAAAACTTGCGGGCACTTAGTCAATTGAATCAACCAGTATCGGAGTGTGATACATTACTTGTTTTTTTGATTTCTACAAAATTAGATAATACCACATTGCGCGAGTGGGAAAGCGTTAAATCGGATATAGAAACTCCTACATTTAAGGATTTAAAAGATTTTTTAAAGTCAAGAGCCGATATGCTAGAAATGATAGTACAAAATCAAACAGACAAGCGTAAATGTTCCAGCTCAAATACGAGGTCATTTTTAGTCACAGATAATCAAACTCTTGCTCTACTTTGTGTTTTATGCGAAGGAAATCATTATATTCATAATGGTCGGCAGTTCCTTAAGCTATCGGTAGACGAACGCGAAGGTAAGGCAAAAGCACTGAAATCATGCACCAACTGTCTAAAAAAAGGTCATTATAGGAAGGTATGCCGCCGTGGCACCTGTATTAAATGTCATGGGAAACACAATACATTATTACACAGGGAACGTAGCGCATGTCCGGGATCAGAGCAATATAATGAAGTAACGGTAAAAACGCAAAATCCGGCAACAAATCAGCAACAAGAAAACTCTGTAGTATTGTCTGCGAGCTGTTCTGTTGACCACTCGAGCTACGCTCTCGTGATATTGCCAGAACAGCTCTCGTTAAATTGCCAATGAAAGTAAGTATTCGAAAACAACCACAAAAAATATCTGGCTAAATCTGAGCTCTTGTGGTATTACCCCCGACAAAATATCCGAAAATATGCCAGCAGTAAACGTTGATGTTTCAAAGCTCAATGTGCCTGATCACATAAATTTAGCAGACCCCACCTTTTTCAAGTCAAGCAAAGTCGAAATTTTGATAGGGGCAGATATATTCTGGGAGGTTATCCGTACAGGACAGATACCTTTAGGGCGAAACAATCCCATACTGCAAAAAACTCAATTCGGTTGGATAGTATCAGGTCCAATCAGCATAGAATCCAGTTCGGTCGTGTGCAATTTTATACAAAATGACAATGTTGATGCGGATATTCAAAAATGTTTGAGTAAGTTTTGGGAAGTGGAAGAAACGCCCTTAAAGCCACCGAGGTCGAATGATGAAAATGCATGCGAAAAGCATTTTACGCGATACACTAAACGAGATAAAGACGGACGCTTTGTAGTAAAGTTACCGTTTAAGGAAAACCCTGAAAAACTCTGAAGCTCGCGGGAAATAGCCATAAAACGATTCATGTCTTTAGAACGCAAGTTAGAAGGTGATACACATTTAAAAAAATTGTACGGTGATTTCATGCGCGAATATGAGGATTTAGACCAGCCATGTCAAACATGCGGCCCACTGAGCATTTTCCTGCGGCCCCGAATCAATTTTGAAAACAGCCATGTAATGCGGCCCGCGAGCCTGTTAAAAACCGAAAATAAAGTACTGTGATGATGAACTAAGATGCGCGTTCAACCTTAAATCCTGGCTTGTTCTGGAAAATTCTATCGCGCGAGAACACACATGACGCTACCTGAACATTCTGGAAAGAACTGTCGAGAAATCACAATCCGTATATAAGCCAATACCGCTCGATTGAGTTCAGTTGTTCAGTCAGTTATGAGTCAGTTGCGATAGAATTGCGAGTTTAGTTGCGTACTTATTGTTATTTATTTCGGATAAAGTTTTTAACATGTCTGTTTCAAAACCAAGTGGAAGTAAGAGGAAACTTGGAGATGAGCATCTTTGAAGAAAAGTGGGAATTAGAGTTTTTTTGCTGTGAAGTGAAAGACAAAATTATTTGCTTGATTTGTAACAGTACAGTCGGTGTCCCAAAATTATATAATATAAAACGTCACTATGATAGTCATAAAACTAAGTTTGACAAGTATACAGGCATGATTAGAAACGAAAATTTAAAAGAGTTAAAATCACGGTTAAAAGATCAACAGCTTATGTTTACACGTCCAAAGCAAGAAAATGAATCTGCCGTTCAAGCGAGCTACGTACTGTCGGAGTTGATCGTAAAACACTCAAAACCATTTGTTGAAGGTGAATTTATAAAAGAGTGCCTTGTAAAGGCCGCGGAAATTGTAAGTCCCGGGAGCGTGAAGGCTTTTCAAAATATATCCTTGTCCCGGAATACTGTCGCTGAAAGAGTTACCGAGTTGGCTGCCAATATAAGCGAACAGATAAAAACAAAATCAGACTCTTTCATTGCATTTTCTATTGCCTGTGACGAAAGTACAGATGTGTGTGGTGTGGCGCAACTCGCTGTTTCTCTTCGTGCTGTTGATAGAGATATCAACGTTTATGAAGAATTACTGGAATTAGTACCATTGCATGATACAACAACTGGGGAGGATATTTTCAATGCTGTTTATGGACTTCTGCAAAAGTACAATTTAGATTTGTCAAAACTGTATTCCGTTGCAACAGACGGAGCTCCTTCAATGACTGGAGTAAATAATGGCTTCATTAAAATATTACAAAGAAATATCAGAGAAACGGGCAGTGACAAACCAGATTTTCATCATGTTCATTGCATAATCCACCAAGAAGTTTTATGCTCAAAAGTGATCAAGTTGGAAAGCGTTTTAAAGTCAGTGAAAAAAATGATAAACTTCATAAGGTCACGTGGCTTGAATCAGCGACAGTTTTCTGCGTTTTTACGTGATTTAGAAAGTGAGTACACTGGTTTACCTTATTATGCAGAAGTGCGATGGCTTTCGTGTTCTATGGTTCTCGATCGGTTTTGGAAACTCAAAGAAGAAATACACCTTTTCATGGAAGTGAAAGAACAACATGTCAGCTTATTATCCGACGTACCTTTTTTACAAGATCTTTCATTTATGGTAGACATCACAAAACACTTGTCGGACTTAAATACGAAATTGCAAGGACCACGTCAGGTTATAACAGATATGCATGATCATGTTAAAGCTTTCAAGTGTAAGATGATGCTGTGGAAAAACCAGTTAGCGGTGGATAATCTGTCACATTTTCCGACTTGCAAGGCGTATCAGGAAAGTACAAGTGGCCCAATATCATACCAAATGTATACAGAGAAAATGGGAAGCCTTCTGTCAGAATTTGAAAAGCGTTTTCAGGATTTTAAGTCCCAAAAAAACAATTTTTCTTTATTTACTGGTCTTTTCACTATCGATATTGATAAAGTTCCCCCTCACTTGCAGATGGAAGTGATTGAGATTCAGTCTCAAACCCATTTAAAAAAAAATTGATAGTGTTGGTACATTCGAATTTTATAAGTACTTGCTTTTTCAATACCAAGAAATGAGAAAACTTGCCTGTAAAATCCTGTCAATGTTTGGAAGTACCTATAAATGTGAACAATTATTTTCTTTGATGTAAGGAAACAAATCTTTCGCAAGACCGCGATTGACGAACGCACACTTGGACGCAGTTTTAAAAGTTATTTCCGCCGATAAATTCACGCCACAAATAGACAACTTAATTAAAGACAAAAGATGTCAAATATCTGGCAAAAGAAGTTAATGTTTGTAAGTTTTTGTAATGTCCTTTTTATTGGAAATTTAATAAATATACTTCTAACATAATAGTCCTTTTTTTCGTTAAGATTTTCAGTAGTTTGTCTTCTTTAAGATTAGGTTTTGCGGCCCACCTAGTCTGTGGTCTTCATGCTTTTGGCCAACCAGTGACTTTGAGTTTGACATAGCTGATTTAGACCATATGAGTAGGATACAGGACACCGAAACTGACAAAATTTCCTACTACATGCCTCACCATGGAGTTATAAAAATTGATAGCTTGACAACGAAGCTTAGAGTCGTTTTTGACGCGTCGTCGCCAACTTCTTCCGGATTGTCGCTTAATAATTTACAGTATGTCGGTCCGACTCTTCAACAAAGTCTTTTTTCAATTTTGTTAAGATTTAGGCAACACGAATTCGTGATAAGCGCGGACATCACGAAGATGTATCGCCAGATTTTAATAGAGCCCGAGCAACACCGTTTTCAGCGGATTTTATGGAGACAAAAGCCGAGTGACACGTTAAATACATACGAGTTAAAAACCGTAACGTAAGGTAAAAGACTCAATTATCGTCAGTGTCCTAGCTATCGACACATTTTCAGTCATTATCAATAAAATAAAGGCATACGTATTAAAAATGAAAATTTTGAAGTGTTATACTCCTTGTCAGTGTGTTCGCTTGCAATCGGAACGGCGTGGGGTTGATCCAGTCAGTGAATGTGCTAATAAATACAAGGAACTAGTCGAGTGTCATCCGCCGAACCGCAAGCAGCGTAATTCTTACTAGGTAAGCTAAGCATCCGGCTATATTATGTATTCTTGTTAGTGATAGCTTACGCTACTTAGTGAAACTCAGCAACATTCATAACTTTATTAAATAGTTTTAGAATAATAATTACTGATTAAATAATCAAAATTTATACATACACTTCATAAAACCTTAATGTCTATAAATGGTACACGCAAAATTGCACCTGCACTAAACATCGACACTTGTGTCGATAATTGGGTATCAGCTGAAATTTATCTTTTTGTAAATATTTTTTTTAAATATATTATTATTGGACTTATTAAAGCTTTTTTTTATAAAATACATGTTCCTCGTACTGTGTACTAATTATAGAAATTTCTGCCTAAAATTTAAGCAAAAAAAATAAAATATCTAAGTGTCGATAACTGACACAACTTTGTGTCGACATATGATTCCTATATTGTCGATATGAGGAACAACTGTAGTTTAAAAAAAAACATATTTTTAGCTTCATTTTACCGAATGCTGTTATACTTAAGATGCTTTCTTACCTCTAAAGCCCAAAAATTACAAATAAAGCACATCGACATGTTATATTACTATCATAGGTCATCGAAAAACATGCCTGTCAATAAGTAACGATAATTGCAACCTGAATATGTCGATACATGAAACCCGTTTTTATTTCAGATATTAATACTAAAATACATATGAAAAAATGGCGCAAAGACTGCAGTACTCCGAAACAGACATGGAAAATGCTGTGGCCGCTGTAAGAGGAGGCATGCCTGCACTACAGGCGGCCAAAAACTTCAAAGTTCCTAGGACTACAATTTTAGATAAGGTTAATGGAAGAGTACCTCTTAAGCGAAAAATTGGTCCCGACACCGTATTGACAACAGTAGAAGAACATCATCTTGTAAATTGGATGATCCAGAGTTCCAAGTGTGGTTTTCCGGTAACCAAAAATCAATTATTGGAAAGTGTCCAAATGCTTATCAAGGAACTTGGTAGAGAGACACCATTCACTAATGGCAAACCTGGCAGACGTTGGTTCGAGTCTTTCATGCGGAGGCACCCAGAATTATCTCAACGGATTTCTCAAAATTTAACGAAAGCCAGGGCAAATGTAACAGAGGACAAATTAAGAGCTTGGTTTGCGGAAATTGAAGAGTATATTCAGACCAATGACCTCAAGGAAATATGGAGTGATCCAAAAAGAGTTTACAACTGCGACGAGACTGCATTCTTTTTAAGTCCCAAGGGGGAAAAAGTTATCGTGCGAAAAGGTGAAAAAGCAATTTATTCAGTCATAAATAATGATGAAAAGGAATGCGTGACAACTCTTTTGATGTGCAATGCTGCCGGTGATATTCCACCGCCTCTAGTAATGTTTGCGTACAAAAGACTTCCCAATTATATAGCTACAAAAGTACCCCCTGATTGGGCACTAGGTCGATCAGACAACGGTTGGATGACTGGCGAATCATTTTTTGAGTATATTTCGAACATTTTTTTCGAATGGTTAAAAAACAACAACGTCACTTTTCCAGTTGTACTATTTGTAGATGGCCATTCGTCGCATCTGACCATGCAACTAAGTGAGTTCTGCTCTAAAAATCAAATTATTCTGATTAGCCTTTTTCCGAACTCAACTCACATTCTTCAACCGCTTGATGTGGCGGTATTTAGGCCACTAAAACTAGAATGGAAGAAGGCTGTAACTAATTGGAGAATTGAAAACAATGGAGTCAAGTTTAAAAAAGAAGACTTCGCTCCGTTACTTAAGAAAGTTATTGATGGTTTTCGAAGCCAAATGCCAAGTATTTTAGCCAATGGATTTAGAGCTTGTGGTCTTTTCCCACTCCAACCTAATAGTATCAAGTTTGAGAAATTTTTCAATACTAGAAACAAACCCAATGAAAATGCGACAAATAATGCTGATAAAACACTCGAATTTAACGTCTCTGATACGAGAAAATTCCTTAAATTTTTCGAAAGCAGAATTCAAGACAAAATTGAATTATTTCAGCTAAGTGCACAGGAATGGGAAGGGCCTTCAGAAGATAAGAGCCTGTTTTTGTTTTGGAAAAGCCTCAAGGAAGATTGTTGTCATGTAGATACACAAACAGTAAACAACCCCATTGTGATTACAGTACTTCCTGATGAAGAATATACCAAAATTAATGGGGACCTGGCAAATACTTCGGATGCTTGTTCCCTGGGAAGCATAGATATTCTCAATATTACTTCAGACGATGTTGATGTAGATTTGTTGTATAATATTCAAGACAATACTGATGACTTTAACTATACACATAACGGAAAACTGGCAGATAGATTAACACCGATACATGATATAGCAGAGTATAATGATGATACTCACTGGAAAAATAATGAGGAATACTACAAAACCCCGGAGAAACAAAATACATTAAGAGATGATAGAACACCAACTAAAGATACGACACCAGAAGAAGGGACCATACAAGAAGAAGGGACCAAAAAAGAGGGGGCCATACCAAAAGAAAGGACCATACCAGAAGAAGTGACAATTCCAGAAGAAGAGAAAACATCAGGAAAACCTCAAACTTGAGGAAAAAAGATGACCCAAGTCGAAGAGAAGACTTCGGTAAAAGTTAATAAAACATCAAAAAAAGAAACGACTTCAGAAGAAAATAAGGTGACAGCTCGGGTGACAGATAGAGAAAAAGCCCCAGAAAGACAGAACACGTTAGAAAAAGAGAATACGCCAGACAAACAGAAAACGTCAGAGAGACCAAAATCGACAGAAAGTGAGAAAACTCAAGATAAAGAAAATATTCCTACGCCCTTCAAAAAAGATTTATTCTGGGCCCCCAAAGATGATAAAAAATTAGAAGTTAAACGGAAACTGAAGGAAAAGTTACCAGCGGTAGCATCATCACAAAAATGGCAAGAATACCAGCGAAAAAAAGAACAAAAAAAGCAAATTGAAACTGACGAAAAAGAAAAGAGAAAAATAGCAAGGCAAACGAAACAAAAAAGGAAAACAGAAGTGACTAAAGAAATCAAATATAGCATTGGGGATTATGTCATAGTGAAATATTATGACATGTTTTTCCCAGGCTTAATAATAAGTAATTCTGCTGAAAATGAATATAGTGTTCGAGCAATGGAAAAAAGTGGCCAGAACTGGAAATGGCCAAAAGTGGAAGATAAATTAGATTATAATGTCAACGACATTATGCGTGTGATTACAAAACCTAAACTTATAAATAAACGTGGTATATACGAGGTTCCTGAAATAAGTGGAATGCAATAACACTCTTCAGTGTGATTTTTTTTTATACATACTTAGGTATAAGTATTTAAGTATTTTGTTTTTCTTTAAGTATAGTAAAAAATTGCTAATGTACTTAGTATTCTAATGGTTGCAATATAATTTTTTATTTTTGTTTTGAACATATCTATAATAATACAGAATTTATTTTATTGAATTTGAAATGAATTTTTATTTTGTTAATAAACAATTTTTCAATGAAGTTTTTGAAATTAATTTCTTGATTACTATCGCACAAAACTTCAAATTCAGAAATAGGTACATTCCTACAAAAGTCTTCCATTTTTGAATTTGACATTCAGCAACCATCTCTTCTCTGCTGAAGAGTGGCTTATTTTAATGTTTAGTGTCAATCGACATATGTCGATAACTAGAACTTTGGGTGTCGATAATTGATACACTCAATATTTTCCTGTGTCGATAATAGAGACATTATATTTTAACAATACTTTTCCACCCATTTATTTTTCAGGTTAAATAAAATGTTTGAAATGTTATGAACATTGTTCACAGATCAATAATGAACCTATGTTTATGCCTATTGTATAAATATAAATGTAAGGCTTTTTATAATGACTATGCAAACCACAAAGGCATCATAACTGTGTCGATAACTGGGGCGTTTACCTTACGGTACAACAGCGGCATCATATTTGGCAATCCGGTGCCTATTTGAGCTGGCGAACGAAAACATGTGTAAACATCCGAAAGCAGCAGAAATTATTAAAACAGACTTTTATGTTGACGATCTTCTAAGCGGAGCGGATGATTTAGAGGAAACGGCACAAATGTGTCTCCATATAAGTAACGTACTAAAACAGGGTGGATTTCAACTGCGAAAATTCTATTTGAATTATCCAGACGTGTTAAAATACGTGGGTTATACTACTGAAGATCATCATATAATTAATTTTGGAGAGTATGAAAATGCAAAAACACTAGGTATTATGTGGCATCCTTCTGGCGATAAATTAGTGTTTAAGATATCTGACATAACTGAAACCAAGGTCTCTAAACGAAACATACTTTCTAACGTCTCACAGATTTGGGACCCTTTGGGCCTCCTATCGCCAAATGTTATTCTAATAAAAATATTGCTACAAAAATTGTGGCTTGAGAAGCTAACGTGGGACGAGGTAGTCCCAAGGAAAATCGAATTGCTTTGGAGTGAACTTAAAGTGGATTTTCCGGTACTAAACTCCTTGAGTATTGCGAGACGCGCTATATGCCAAGGTGCTGCTAGGATTGAAATGCACGGATTTTCCGATGCGTCCGAAGATGCATTCGGATCCTGTATTTACCTAAGATCAATTGACGCGAGCGGTGCAGTGTTCACGAGCCTATTATGCGCAAAGTCTAAAGTCGCACCGCTAAAAACCGTTACGCTGCCGCGACTCGAGTTAATGGCAGCTGTAACCTTAGTCAGATTGTCGAATGAAGTCAAAAGGTCGTTGCGTATAAAAATCGATCAGTGCGTTTACTGGTCAGATTCAACGGTAGTTTTGGAGTGGCTGAAACATTCACCCAATCAATTAAAGCCATTCGTTGGTAATCGTGTCGCCGAAATCCAAGACTTGTCGGCAGCGGATAGTTGGCGTCACGTATCGTCTAAAAATAACCCAGCGGACCTTGTGTCGAGAGGTGTAAAACCGAGAAATTTATTAAATAATTCGATGTGGTGGGACGGGCCTCCTTTCCTAAGAGAAAAAAGGGAGAGCTGGCCTGAATGTCATAACAAAAACGAGAATTTGCCAAAGTTTAATCTACTTATCTCGTGTTCAGAAAACGATTTTATTAAACATTTTTCGGACGTAAATAAGCTCAAACGAATCACCGCATATATAAGACGTTTCTATTTAAACTGGCCAAGGGAAATTCTAAACTAAGTAAGACTGGACCGTTGGAAATTTCTGAATTAGACGGTGCATTAAACTGTTTAATAAAATTATCTCAAAGTGAATTTTTTCATCGTGACATTAATAAATTGAACAAAGATAAATCCGCGACTGACTGCAAAATTATTAGTCTTAATCCGTTTTTGGACCGCGATGGTATTTTGCGAGTTGGTGGACGGTTAAACAACGCCAAATTTGCCTTTGAGAAAAAACACCCGGCAATTTTATCGTCTAAAAGTCATTTAGCTGAGTTACTAGTAAGGAATACACATTTAAGATTAATGCACGCTGGACCGCAGCACACGTTAATTACGCTCCGTGAAAGGTTCTGGATTGTAGGGGGACGTGTATTAGTTAAAAGGGTCGTGCGAAAATGCATTCCATGTTTTAGGTATAAACCCACTCAAATTCAACTTATAATGGCGTCTTTACCAGAAATGCGTTTAAAATCGAGACATCCGATTGAATTCGTCGGCGTGGATTATGCCGGACATATGTCAATAAAAAATAAATCGGGACGAGGATACCAGGTATCAAAATCTTACATATGCCTTTTTGTCTGTTGTGTTACGAAGGCAATACATATAGAGTTGGTGAGTGATCTCAGTACGGATGCCTTTCTATTAGCGTTAAAGCGATTTGTTACCAGACGAGGCAAGCCCGCTTGTATTTATAGTAACAACGGCGCAAACTTTGTAGGGGCCAATAATGCACTAAAGAAACTGGGAAGGTTCATTATTAATAACGAAACTAATTTAACAAATTCCTTTCAAGCCGATGACATAACGTGGAAGTTTATACCTACACGATCTCCTCACTTTGGAGGACTTTGGGAATCAGGAATTAAAAGTATTAAGTATCATCTTAGACGTGTTACAAAAGATTTATCGTTCACTTTCGAACTGTTGTATACTATACTGACCGAAGTGGAAGCAATTCTAAATTCTCGACCATTATCGCCTCTATCAGACTCTCCCCATGACCTTCATCCTTTAACACCATCACACTTCTTAATCGGTCGCTCGTCGAATGCCGTTCCTGAGCCCAACATGACCCATTTGCCGAGAAATCGACTATCCATGCATCAGCATCTAGCTCAGGTCAAACAGCATCTCTGGAAAAGATAGAACAAGGAATATGTGAGCGAATTGCAAAGGCGAACCAAATGGAAGTTCAATTATGATTCGCTTAAAGCAGACACTTTAGTGCTATTAAAAGAGGACAACCAACCTCCAATGAAGTGGAAGCTAGGACGCGTGGAAACCATTCATCCAGGCGCAGACGGCGTAGCAAGAGTAGCCACAATCCGTACCACAGACGGCCACATAAAAAGATCTGTCCGTTGCCACTTGACGACAAAGAAAGAAGAAGAAAGACTAATGACCTGTGTTTTTCTTTGCGGTATTACGCCCAGTTAGTGTAATCGGTCTCATCGTTCTTTATGAAGAATCGACTGCATGCAACGTTATAGCATTGCACGGTTGAAACTTCTTTCAAGGCGGGGGGCATGCTCAGTTTCCCCATCATGTCCGCGGAAAAGTGTAGTGGCAACGCCGCTTAATAAAAGATTCTGGGTGAGACCACCTATTCGCCCCGGGAGGGAGAAGTGAGCGGGGGATCGAGAACTGTTTTAGTGACACACAGTTGACAGTTGTCAATTTTTCGTAGCTTGTAACGTAGAACGTATATTTTTAATTGTAACCTTTAGAATAGAAATAAAGCTGATTGTTTAGTAGATGTGAAATTGGGTTTTGATTCTAAAAAATGATATCAATCCTAAACAATGGCTTTAGAAAGAAAAGATCAACATCCAGTGCCATTGCTGCCTGTATAGAATTCATTTATAATGCGCTTAATGAAAAGCTACATTTTTTGGGGCTTTTTTATGATCTTAGCCGTACATTTGACACAGTTGATCATGAACTTTTGCTAATGAAACTTCAAGGAATTGGAATACGTGGAAAACCATACGAGTGGGCAAAATCTTACTTGTCCAATAGAACTCAAGTAGTTACAGTTAACAACACAACATCTGATCCTATTCCCTCTAAAACTGGAGTACCACAAGGATCGATTCTTGGCCCATTATTTTTTATTATCTTCGTCAGTGATATTAACAAAATTTGCTTAACCTCTCAAAAAATTATTCAATATGCTGATGACACTAACATTACCATGGTGAATCAACAATTTGAAGAACTCATTGATGAAACTAATGTAGCATCTTTTGAACTGAATAAATATTTCATAGGAAATGGTTTAACGTTGAATGTGTCAAAAACACATTTTATGCGTTTTTTGCCAAGAAATGCCTTTTTTACATGTTAATGGAAAATGCATTCAGAGTGTCGATCAATTCAAATTCTTAGGAATAATACTAGATCCCAAGCTGAGCTGGGAGTCTCATATAAATGCAGTGATTGCAAAAATAAGTTCATGTTGTTATATCATTAGAAATCTAAGAGAAACTGTCTCTCTGAATGTATTAAAGCTCATTTATTATGGACTAATACAATCAACTCTTCAGTACGGCTTAATGTTTTGGGGTGCATCATCCTTTCTTGAGAGGGCTTTTAAAGTTCAAAAGAAGTCTATAAGAACTATGTACAATGTTTCTCCAAGAGGGACGTGCAGATCATTTTTTAAGAAGGCTGAAATTTTAACTCTACCAAGTCTATTTATATTCCAATTAATTAAATTTGTTGAAGATAATCAAAGGTCATTTGAGAGAAATGAAGACATACACACGCATGACACTAGACAGAAGAGTGATATCCACCAACCATTTTCACGTTTAGAGATAGGGCAACATTGTCCAAGGCATATTGGAATAATATGCTATAATAATAGTGTTTTTAAATGAAACTCAAGGTCTCTAGTTAATTCCACAATATAATACAAGTTATTGAAAATTCTAAAAAATTGACAATTGTTTCGATAAATCAATATCATCGTCAGAATGACAGAAGTTACATTTCATTTTATGCCTACCTGATGTTTAGTAGTTATATTTTTGGCTAGACCAAGAAGTAACCTAACTTGTGATTGGCTTAATATATGTTTATAGAAAAAGAAGAAGATGTGATATTACAAATATTGAAGCTTAGATATTATTAGCCCTATGGTGATATCCTGGATATCATTTTTCCAATTAAGATCAGTATAACTGTGCAATGATATAGAAAACCAGGAAAACTATATCTGCTGATCTTCACAATTATCACTTAAGAAGACAGTTTATTAGTGGAGAATTCCCTAGATTTAACTGTTCATTGACAACTTCATATTGTGGGTTTCTTAAATGTCTTCTAATTTCCAGTTCTTCAAGGAAATCCAGTTCTTGTTTCTTTTCACAAATATGCAGCACTTCTAGTTCTGTGTGAGGTGTCAATGAATGATTGGTGTCAAGTAGATGTTTTGCGTAGTGGGATTTATCTGGTTGTTTTAATCTGTAAGCTCGTAAGTGCTCACTGTATCGTATTTCAAAATTCCTAAGGGTCTGACCCAAATAGACAGCATTACATTCTGGAGATTTGAGTTTATATATACCTGACTTCTTTAATAGTGGTATTTTTGTTTTTACATTTAACAATTTTGTACTAACGTTACTTTCTGTTTTAAAAGAAATTGTCACAGAATAATCCACGCTGGATGGAAGAAGTTCAGTATCAGGGGCGATGGCCGGTGAATGTATGGTGTGGTATTGTAGATGGTCAGATAATTGGACCTTTTATTTTTGACAACGCAATTAACGGAGAACGCTACCTACATTTTATAAGGTATGCATTACCACTTCTTCTAGAAGATATATCACTAGCAACTCGTTGCTAGTGATATATCTTTTCAGCACGATGGGTGTCCGGCGCATTTCTCCAGACAAGTTAGAGAATTTTTAGATAATGCTTACGCTGATAGGTGGATAGGACGCGGATAGATTTCTATCTCTGGGGCCGGATTAAAGACCTTGTTTGTGCAATTAGACCCACTACTTGAGTTAACATGATCGAAAGAATACGAAACGCCATTCAGAGTATTTCATGAGCAGAAATTGAAACTGCTGTTCAATCTACTTTTCAAAGAATAAACGCTTGTATCGAAAATGATGGGCGACAATTTGAACATTTAAGTCGTCACTAGCGAAGTACCTTAAGTAATATTTCCATTTTAACTTCCATTATAAAAAGTTCCCGCTTCCCCCCACCTCTTATTTGAAGAGATAGACTAAAACTTGTAAAATTAAATATACGCTGAATTTCTTGAAAAGAATACGATAATCATAGTTTAAATGCATCTTAATTAGGCAAAATTTGTAAATTATTCATTTTATAATTTTTGGTATTCAATTACGCCCTTTGGCGGTGGACCTACAACTCTGTAAATAATTTCCAGGTTTTTTCGAGGTCACTTTTGTTATAAATTTTTTTCCCGAAGCCGTATTATAAACGGTTCCTGAGATATGGCCGAGAGCCATTCTTATTGGGACACCCGGTACAGTTGCGGCCAAAAATAATGGGACAGTTGTTGTTGCCTAGTGTGACTGTGACTTTTCCGTTTCCGGGAAAAATGGGATAGTTTTGTTGTATATTCAAATTATAATAATACTAAGGTGTAAATAATATTGTTTTTCATTATTAAATATCAAAGGCTACTAAATAATTTTTAATTTTCAATAAAACACAACAATTAATATTTAGTAATCGCGCCATTATGCTCTATGACTTCTCTTAATCTACTGGTCATTGATCTATATAATGTGGAGCAATATTCTTCAATTATTTTCTCCCAAGCATTATTTATAACTTCCAACATACCTTCAATGTTTCTTGGTCTTACATTTGCCTTTCCAATTTCTCTTACTAACATTGCCCAAACATTTGCTACTGGATTCAAGTCTGGGCTTTTACTACACCATTTAACCCCTTATCGCATGATTTTTTTTTTGCTTGAAAAAAATATTAAGGACCGGAAATAATATATCTAAAACAGGAAAAATAGAAAAAAAAATTATTTTGATTTTGAAAAGATATGGATATGAAATAAGGGTATGTGCCATTTATGGCACAACATGTGATTAAGAAATGGTAAATTACTAATCATTATGAAATGCAAAAAAACAATTTCGGTCTTTGTTTAGACAAAGAAAAGCTTGACATTTCCCGCATTGTATGAAACTTTTTCCAGTACATCCAGGGTATTTGCACCTTTGTCTCTGATTTTGCCAATGCCCCCAGTGGTCAAGCTTATCGGTTCTAACTTCCTGAATTGGGAAATCTGTGGTTGGACCACGATGCTTCTTTGCCTGTATCTCACCTTCAATCGGTAGTTTTGGTCGACCTCTTGGTTTAGTAAGGGATTTATTTGCTTTAGTTAGGCATTCAGCAAGAGCTAATTTAAAATCCTTCAAAGCCAACGGGACATTTGGATGTGTTCGTTTCCAAAGAATCCAAGCGTTGACACATGCCAGCTCGATTAGGTGAAAAAATATTCGCATATACCACTTCTTTGATCGTAGTTTTATTCTATAATAACCCAACATTGAGTCAAGAAGGTCCACTCCTCCCATATATTGGTTATATATGGAAACTGCCTTGGGACGAGGTATAGTTATATATGTCTTATCTTTTTTGCTAAATCGTTGCACCTCACTGACAGGAGTACTACCAACATAAGTCGACATCATAGTCACAACTTTGTTATCATACCAACAAGTGACGGATACGGGAACACCATCTACATCTGCAACCTTTTCAATTATAGCACCACGACCACTTTTCTTCATCACCGATTCCTTTGGTATTTTCAAGTGTGGTACTCGGTCCTTTCTTACTGTTCCTAAAAGAAGGCAACCTTCTTTATGGAGATAGGTCATAAGCGGGACACTGTTGAACCAGTTATCAGCAAATATTTTATAATTTTTATACCTTGGTACAGTCTTTGTAAGCCGAACAACTACATTCGAACTAACTCCTAAATCAGGAAAATTATTTTCTACGAGGAACGATCGAAGATTCAGACAAATTTGCTCCTTTTAGGGAAATTTTGGAAATGTTCAATACCCATTGCAGAAATAATTACAGTCTGGGAGAGAATGTTACGCTAGATGAACTGCTATTTCCATTCAGAGGTAGATGCTCATTCCGCGTTTATATTCCGAACAAGCCGGCAAAATACGGGATTAAAGTTGTTGCCCTTGTGGATGCCAAAACAGTATACACTGCAAATTTGGAAGTGTGCTTGGGTGAACAACCGGTGGTTCCTTTTAGATTTAGCAACCAAGTGCCAGATGTGGTGAAACGTATGGTTTCACCAATTAGTGGAGGTGGTCGAAACGTTAGCATGGACAATTGGTTCACTACATTTTCGCTGATTGAGGACTTATTGAGTAATCACCAACTGAATGTTGTAGGAACTGGCCGGAAAAATACAAAGGAACTTCCACCTGAGCTCATACAAATAAAATCCCGTCCTGTACTTTCTTCATTGTTTGCATTTCAACAAAACATGACATTGGTATGTTATATACCGAAAAAAAGTACTATTGGTTTCTTCAATGCATAGTGACGGAAAAATTGATGAAAATACAGGAGAACAGAATAAACTCGAAATTATAACATATTATAATGCCACTAAAGGTGGAGTTGATTCCACTGATCGAAAAGTGGCACAGTACTCGGTGAACAGAAATACCCGACGTTGGTCAATGGTTATGTTCTATAGCATGATAAATATCGCTGGTGTCAACGGACACATTATCTATAAGGCTAATTGCCAAAAAGTCGATGAATGTATAAAGTCTAGAAGAATATTTTTGACAAATTTAGCACTTGAGTTAGTAAAACAACAATTACAAAAAGAGCAAGAAATGACCATATAACCAGGAAGCCCGAAAAACTGCGTGCCGACTGACAGTGATACAACTACAGAATCCGAATACTGCCTCCTAACGCCAACCGCAAACGTGGAAAGGGCCATTACTGCAGAAATCGGAATACGCGGTATTTTTGCCAAAAATGTTCAATGTGGATTTGTTTGGATCATATACAACCACTTTGTATTGATTGTGTTCACCAAGTGAACGCAGAGTAAATTTTATGCAACCTTTGTTTCGATGTCGTCAAAAATGTAATGTTTTTTTAGTATACCAAAGAAAAATATTTTCAAGTTTTTTTTAAAGTTTGTATGTGTTGTTACGTCTAAATAAACAATTGAACAATACCATAAGCGTTTTCTTTAAAAAAAAATATGTATATTAGTATACATTTTTTATAAATAGTAATAGGTTCCCATGGGCCACACCCTTGCCGTCGTGGCATTCTAAGTCGCCCGTTCCCTGAAGGGTTAAACAGTTAATAATATGACAACTGTCATTTATCCATAGCCTACATGAAGTTTTGCTTGATCATTATAAACTAGTGTGACGGAAATGTTGTTGATATCACATTATTCTAGGTTGTTACAATTATCGGCAGTTTCAATGGGATACTATTTTAGTTATTTATTCAATAAAAATAATATTGTTATATTATTACCCAGAACCAAATAAGTGAAAGCAATAGTAAGAACCAACCAAAAAGAAAACACAACGAGCTAGGAAATCCTGCGGAAATTATTGCGAAGAAACCCACTCTTGACAATTTTGTAACAAGACAGTCACCAACACTACAAGTGCCAAATAATAATTGAAACTCTTTTCCTTTTATTTTATCATTTCTTTTGAGATGTATATGATGTTTAATATTTAAAACTCTACTTATATTTTAACTTATTGATTTCTTAACTAAATCATTTAGAATGAATAATTATCTCCTAGACTTCAAAATCGAACAAGTCGATACTAAAGAAATACAAAATCTGCCAGATTATAATATATTAATTAATGACTTCAACAAAAACCAGAACATATCTATTTTTCAAATGAATATAAGAAGTGCAAACAAAAACATTGACGAATTAAAACTAACTTTGGAACAGGTAGGTATACAATTCGATTTTATCGTAATTACAGAAACAAGAAAAATACTAGACACTTCCTTATATCAGTTGGACGGCTACGACTTATTTTACAATAATGGAAGTTTCAATGAATGCGATGGTGTCATTATCTTTGCGAAAAAAGAGTTCCACGGTTCATGTGAATTGATCAATTTTAACGAAATTATAATCTTGGAACTCTCATGCAAGGTATATAACAAAAATTTAATAATAAATGGAATTTACAGACCGTGTCCTTCGCGTATAGATACTTTTATAACAGACCTAGGGACTTACTTAAAACAATGTAAAAAATCTGATATCCATATAATAACAGGCGATATAAATATAAATATATTAGATAATGCATCAAACTTTGTACACGACTATTTTAACCAAATGACTGAAGGGGGTTTCGAAAGCTTAATAAATAAATTCACTAGGGTAAAAGACCAACAAAAATCATGTCTTGACCATATATTCTTCAAGACTAATATAAATAATTATAAAAATATTCCGATAATATTACAAACTAGTATCACTGACCATTTTTCGATCATAAATCATCTTGTACTACCTGAAACAAAACTAAATATTCCATCAGAAAGGACAAAGGTTATATTCGATATGAAAATGTTTCAAAATCAAATTAATCAAGAAAGTTGGCAGGACATTTATAACAATAATGACATAGATATTTGTACAGAGGCATTTATAAATAGGTTTAAATTTTACAGAGACAAATCAACAATAACAAAAAAAATAAAAAAAACTGACATCAAACGTAAAAACTGGATTACGCCAGCTCTTGTAACTTCTGTTAATGAAAAAAATAGGTTATATAAAATAATGACGCATAATTACACACCACATAATATATTGGCTTTTAGGAGATATAGAAATTATTTAAATACATTAATGAAGCAAGCTAAATCATATTACTTCAATAAAAAAATAGATGACAATAGGAATGTTGGAGGGAAATTGTGGGAATGTGTTAAGGAAATTTCAGGCACCCAACGACAGAAAGAGCCAATAAATGAAATTATAACACATACAAATACTGTAGTACATAACCCAAAACAAATTGCAAATGCATTCTGTGAACACTTTACAAACGTTGGAAAAAAGATGGCTAACAAGATATGCAATGAAAATGTGATGAAAAATATTAAGCAACAAAAGATATCTAAAACAATCTTTCTTTCAGACACTGATGTAAAAGAGGTAATAGAAACCGTGATGAATTTGAAAAATAATAAGTCACCGGGGCTAGATGGTATACGATCAGAAACTCTTAAGGCAGTAAGTACAGAAATTGCACCTGTGTTAACATTCCTAATAAATAAATCAATAAATGATGGTAAGTTTCCAAAAATATTGAAAATTGCAGAAATTTTACCCCAGTTTAAAGATGGAAATCCTAAGGAAACTTCAAATTATAGACCAATATCATTAATTTCAAATGTAGGAAAGGTATTTGAAAAAATAATACAAAAACGAATCGTATCGTTTATAAAAAAATATAACATATTATCAGACAAACAATACGGGTTTCGTGAAAACGTGTCGACGTCGGATGCAGTGGCTAGGTTGCTGGAGATGATAAGTGGTGCTTTAGATAAAAAACAGCCATCCATTGTCATCTTTGTTGACTTGGCTAAGGCATTTGACAGTGTCGATCATAACAAGCTTTTATTGGTTTTAGAGAATGCAGGATTTAGGGGTATGGCTTACAAGCTACTTGTGAGTTATTTGCACGAAAGAGTGCAGTGTGTGAATGTTGGTGGAGCCCACAGTGAATTCAAAATTGTAAAATATGGAGTACCCCAAGGAACAGTCCTGGGACCAATCCTCTTTAACCTATACCTTAATGATATATTTTTTCAGGACACAAAGGGAGAAATTGTGAGCTTTGCTGATGACACCGCTGTATTCTATAAAAATGACAATTGGTTGGCTCTCAAGAATGATATCGATATCGATTTTGTTAAAGTAGTTGATTTTTTTGAGAACAGACTACTTACAATAAACTATAAAAAAACCTTTTTTTTGCCGTTTACTTCATACAGCACCGGCTTGCCACCATTTGAGCAAATATCTATTACTGTGTCCACAAGAGAAATGTTTCATATCAAAACATCAAATAAAATTAAATATCTCGGAATTTTCCTTGATTCCCATTTACGATGGGATCACCAAGTAAATTATTTAATAAAAAAACTTAGATTTGTACTATATAAACTTAAATATCTATCTAATATTCTAAAATTATCTTACCTTAAAATTCTTTATTATGCACTGGTCGAAAGCCACCTAACATATGGTCTTCTTGCTTGGGGATCGGCTGGGGAGACTCTCATCGAGTACCTACAAAAAGTCCAAAAAAGTATATTAAAAGTGTTATTTCACAAACCCAGAACCTACCCTACAACTCAGCTCTACCAAGAAACTGGAGTACTTAACATCTGCCAACTATATGTTAAAGTCATTTTACTAAAGCAATATAAAGACAAAGCCACTCTAAAGGCAATTCAACATAGTTATCCAACCAGATATAAGGAAAGTGCTGCCGAAATACCATTAATGAAAAAGGCTATAGGTAAAAAAAGTTTTACATACCTGGCTCCAAAGTTATATAATCAATTACCGTCTGATTTGAAAAAAATTAACTCTTCAAGTCTATTCAAAAAAAAATAAAGAACTGGATCCTATCTTTTCCGGCCGATATAATGCAAAACTTTATTTCTCCTCGAAATGAAACTTATTATAGTCTGTCAATTTTATCGTGATTTGTAAAACCTGAAAATTTTTTGTCTTATCGATATTCTGAATGATTTTACTTACGTTTTTGTTGTCGTTGGTGTTCTGTGTTCTATATGTTAGAGCTCATATTTACATTCTTTGAAATATTCCCATATATGTTTAGGATGTTTGTCTTTGTAAATGATGTCTTTTTAAATTCCAGACAACTACTTCTTATGATAAATGAACTATCACATTCACGCACAAGCCTTGCTTTTGTGAATGTACGCTCTTTTGCGATGAAAATGAATGACTACTTATTTACTCAACTTATTTTAATGTGCTTGTATCTTTTGAATGTATATTTAATTATTGTAACTGTAACTGATGCAAATAAAGATTATTATTATATTAACTAATATTATAGTTATTTATGTAATAAGGATCATAAAGACGATCATTATGGTACAAGTCGTGAATGTTATCGGGCGAGGCGTAGCCGAGTCCGATAACACGGCGTGTGCCATAATGATTGTTTATGATTCGTATTACTTACAAAATTTTATCTGATGGCATTTATATCAATACATTTTCGAAAAATTAAAAACTGCATTTTCGACATGTCACAATGACAACTATTTTTAAAGGAGTAAGTATTGTGTAGTTTCAAATATTAGTAGGTGAGTGAGCTGTGCTTTGCCATTTCCTTGACAACGTCATCAGGTTGTAACGGCAATATTTATTTATCGCTGTCAAACTCAATAATTATTGTCAGGTAGAATTTAATATAATTTAAAAAATGAGTGATTCTGAAGCTGATAGTTTACCTTCTGATTTGGAAGAAATGTCGAGAAATATCGTGGACTCCCTTTTGCCGGAAAAATCACGGAGTGTATATGAAATGGTGTTTAATCGGTACGAAGAATGGTGTTCTGCTAAAAAAATCAAGAATATCACTCATGAAAAAGTATTGTTGGCTTACTTTGAATGCTTATCTAAGGAAAGAAAACCATCTTCTCTTTGGTCGTATTATTCGATGATAAGAAGTATTTTATCAACAAGAAAAAACGTCGATATTAGTAAGTACCTACAGCTGGTTGCATTACTAAAACGTAAATCAGAAGGTTACAGAGCTAAAAAATCCAAAATTTTTACTAAACAAGATGTTACAAAGTTTTTAACGGAAGCATCAGATGATACATACTTATTTAATAAAGTTGCCATGATAATTGGACTAAGTGGAGCATGCAGAAGAGAGGAATTGACAAATATGCTTGTTGAAAATGTAATAGATGAAGGATCCGTTTTTAGAATTACATTACCGAATACAAAAACAAAGGTAATGCGAGAATTTTTGTAACTTCGGGGAATATCCCAGGATTGAATATGGTAGAACTTATCAGACAATATGTGAAAATACGACCTTGCAACACAAACCATCTACGTTTTTTTGTCACTTATAGAAATAAGAAATGCACAAAACAACCCGTTGGAATACATACCTTTGGTGAAATGCCAAAAGTTATTGCCACTTTCTTGAATTTACCTCGCCCTGAAGAATATACCGGACATTGTTTTCGGCGATCGTCTGCTTCATTTTTGGCTGATTCTGGAGCTGATCTGTGTACCGTGAAACGCCATGGCGGATGGAAAAGCAATACTGTCGCTGAAGGTTACATCGAAAATTCGAAAGAGCAAAAGAAAAAAATATCAGAAGCAATTTTTGGTGCCAACAACCAAACAGGATTACAAGTTTGCCAACAATCATCAACTACTGATGTAAAAACTGTAGAATCCATTGGAATTAATATTACAAATTGTAGTAATTGTTCTTTTACCATTTATAATAAATAGTTTTGTACATAGTTATGCATTTTGAATAAACTTTTTTGATCAAACCATTACATGTTTTCCTTATAGAATTTCATTATGGTACTTAGTACCATAATGAATTCATTATGGTACTTAGTCCCATAATGAATTCATTATGGTACTTAGTCCCATAATGAGCTTCCTTATGTCATCAAAATTGAGTGACATAACGTTGTCATTATGACATGCCATCAGATAAAATTATTTTTAGTTTCACAAATTGAAATTAATTATAAAATTTGAAGAAAATTAATAATATTTCGGAAAATAATAAATTTAGGTAGAGAGAATGCTTCACAAAAATGAAAGCATATACCAAATGCAATTTAAAAAAAAATAGAATATAGGCGGAACCATTTAAAAAAATTAAGAAAATCATAAGTTTACTTTTTAGCTCACCCTGTATACAATATTCGTGGATGATTTCTGTTATAACTATTTTGAAAACTAGACAATATTTGTCAACTTACTAAGCAAAATAAATAGTCATTTATTTACTAGTTTTTCATATACAGAATGTTTATTTTCTAGCGATTTCGATATAAAAATGGTCAAATAATTTTAAATACCCTATATAATTTGGTAAAACTGCATATTGTAAGAACGAGGGTAATATGAGAAATCTAAATACGAGTAAATATACAGGGTGTCACATTCAAAAATCCTATGTTTTCTTTGTCGCGCAGTTATGTGCTACCCTGGAGATATCTGCATATTTTCCAGGTATTTCCATAATAACCTAGTTAACGCCCGTTGTCACACTAAAAGCTAACCTTGTTTATCACTTTTCCGCCCAACCCTATCTAAGATACGAGAAAAGTGTAATAATTTGTTTAGTATCGGTATTATCCATATTATTTGCATTCCTATAATGAAGCAGTGATCAACTGTCAGCAGTGTAATAAATTGATATTTCCTATGTACTAAATTTGCGTTCGGTCACCGCTGTCAGACGGTGTAGTGAATTCGTTTATTTCTTATATTTTGTTTTTCACTTCTTCCAAGATCGTTGCAGCGTGCTGTCACCAGTACCTTGCGGCACAAAAATTGTAGAACCAGGAATTCTCCCTGCGGGATTACCTCGAGGGAGGGGTTGTTCCAAGCTCGAGCGATCAAAGACGTCGTGGGGCCCCTTGGGCTTATACAGTGTGCCAAGCCCGAGTTCGTAGTGCAGGTTTAGCCGGTCCGTCCTATTTGACGGGTATGGGGGTGGTAAGGATTGAGGTTATGGAGATAAATTGAAAGGTTAAAATATATACAAACATATATTACAAAGAGAAAAAAACTGTATCAAGTAAAAAATTCGGAAAAGAAAAAAAATTAAGATCGGACTGTCTGTGACCCCTAATATAATATAAATGTCTGCGCGCTATTATCAAAATTTTTAACCTAGGATTAACTATAATCTCTAGTAAAATGTGAAATCTCTAAAATAGGATTAAATATAATCTCAAGTAAAATTGGAAAATCTCTAAAATAGGATTAGTTATAATCTCTAAAATGTAAATACCTCTACGCAATTCTCAAATAGTCAAGAAAAACAAAACATATACATATGCAGGAAAATGGTCCCTGAATATAGCTAAATAAGATGCCTCTACAATTTGGCCTTACCAGTAGATGAGGGCGCTGATATATAAGAAGCACGAGATATTACTGTAAATTACTATGGGGTCCCTTAACTGTCTTGGGATACCCGGTTAAGTTACAGGAGAATATAATATCACCGTTCAATATCCAATATAAAATAATTGTACTTTAAAAACTTACGTTTTGAAATCCCACTAGTCACATAAATTTGCACACTATTACTGCTTGAGGGTGAGGGCCCGTCAATACTTAGACTGCCTCACCAGGGGAGAAATACTTCCTCTTTCTCTTTCACTGACTCTCTGTTGATCCCCCAATTTTTTCGATATTGATTTCTAGAGTTCACCTTCAGTGAAGGTCCATTTTCAATATCGTGTTTATTATTATGGTAAACAAAACCTGACCTAATCATAATCTGATATATTTTGTTAACCTTGTCTTTACACCGTTTGTTTATGTAATTTCTTTTATTTGAAGTCGTCAACTTAATAATTATTTTGAATTAAAAAAGAAATTGTCTATATAGGGTGTTTTTAGAATTTGTGTCATATCTCGTGTTTATTACAAAAGTATCCAGTTTCCCCCAAAAAAGTTGGAGTTTTTTTTTAGTTATTTTTTCGTTTTTCAGCGAGAAAAACACGAAAAACAGAGTTGTAGAAAAAAAATCGTGTGGGTATATCGTCGGCCACTTTTTGTAACATGTCTTGTTAGCACAAAGCAGCCTCCGAGTGCATACAAGTCACCAATTTTATGCTTGGGTATTGTTCAGGGCATCTAACAGATGAACCGTATTGATTTTCAGCTCACCAGAGCCAGTACAACGGGTCCTATAAATCCAGATATACCACATTCGTGATCATTTTTAGAGAAATTTTGGTTTTTTAGCATGATACAGGAGTGTATAAGTGCGGAAAAGTTAGTTACGATCTTTAAAACCGTTTATTTTTATTTTCAGTTACCAATAACGGAAGCCCACAATTATCAGTTATCTACAGCAGAAAATGAATTAGGTGTGGTAATCGCTCATTCAGAACATGGTCATCCGATGATTCCCATCAGTTGGACAGATATGCAGTGTTCAAAAACATTTGTTAAAGAACCAAGAAAAGTTGCCAAAGTTGTGCCCGAAAATTTTATTAAAGAATCTGAAGCTACATAAATAGTCTGCCTTCTCATTTGTGATATGTAGATGGTAAAGATGTAAAATATTAAGATATGACATTCTCGAAAAGTACTGTGTAATAGTTTTTAAATGAAATACAGTAAGATCAGTTTTTTAGTAGACATATTTGTATGAGTATTTTTAATATGGAAAATATAGATTAAACGTGAGTTCTTTAGTTATATTACTTTTATTTTATGATATCATAAATGTGTGGTATCCTCAAATATTTATGTGTCATTTGACAACTTCCGAAGTGAGAAAAGAGCTTTGTCTCAATCATTTTGGAGGTACTGTAGTATTTTATGGTTTACTACTTTAAAACTAGTTGTGATTTTCTGTTAATCACCCAGTATACAGGATGTGACATTTATATATTTTGGTTTTAATGTTTTTACCTTATTATTTCTAATCAAGATATTTGACATTATGTTTCATTGGTAAAGTCTCATCTTGTCCGTATTTACTACAATTTTTTTAGCCAATACAGCATGAGTAAGGTAATTTCATACTGGACTTTTTTTATCTAATTCCTCACATGCAAACATTATTTTTATTGGTATTTATGGCAGTGGCGCACCCAGGGGGGGGGCACGGGGGCACAGGCCCCCCCCGAACTCCTATAGACCAACCAATATTTCTCTCACAGTTTGTACTCACAGTTTGTAACCGAATTGAAAATAAATGTTCTGTCGTCTGCCGTGAGCCGTGAAATCTTTTCTTCTAAGTAAATATTTTTGGGATGTACTGTACTTCTACATTATCTTCTCTTAACTCCGCCCTTGCGCAGTTTACGACTGCGATACCTCGCTAGGGAATGAGGCATTATTACATCATCTGCTACGTTATGGTTATGAACAGTATATTAGTGTCAGTGATGAGTGTTGGTTGAGCACAATGAGCACATCCGATTTTGTTTCTGAATAATTGTTGTTGGGCGTCGCATCGTTTTTAAGATCTCGGTGCTTTGAAGGTATAACCCATAAACAATGTAAGTAGACTATTTAATGGGTCATATTTTCTATGTTCATTTACTGACTTATTTTTTCTAGACGTTAATCAAAAATCAAAATGAATGGAGAACGGAGGTCTCAAACTGTTGGATTTTTTTCAAAAGAAAAAGACAAACGAGGATACTTCAGATGAAGGTGGAAATATAAATGCTGTGATTGATTCTCAGCCATCAACCTCTGGGGTGGTTGTTACTACTGTTGCAGACCAATCTGATATTTCTTCCTTCAGAAACAAAAACAAACAGCTGAATGATGGTGACAAAATAAAAATACTGCAGGGGTTATCGGCACCACAAGAAAAATTTGAGTTTCCAAGTACAACTTTTGGAAATAAATCTAGGAAATTCCAATATGATTGGCTTGAAAATTATAAGTGGCTGATATATTCGAAATCAGAAGACTGTGCTTACTGTAAATATTGTTTCATTTTTTCCCAAAAAGAAGTTGGACATAATTCAGGTCAAATCACTGGACATCTTGTTAGTAATCCTTATCGAAATTGGAAAAAAGCTTTGGAGAGTTTTCAGAAACACCAGACAACCCAATACCATCATGCTGCAAGTATTAAGACTGACAACTTCTTTGCAGTAATGGCGGGGGAAAGTCAATCAATCGATTCTCAAGTTGATTCCGTAAGAACACGCCAGATCCAAGAAAACCAGGAGAAATTGGCCCCGATTATAAAGACTGTCATATTGTGTGGCAGACAGGGACTTCCTTTACGGGGACACCGGGACCATGGCGAGTTCAACGTCAGTGTAGAACCAAAAGAAAATGAGGGGAATTTTCGTGCCTTGTTGAGAGCTAGGATTGATTCTGGAGATGTGAATTTAAAGAAACATTTCGAAACATGTCCTCGAAATGCTACTTACATCAGCTGGAACATACAGAACCAAATAATTGAGGCATGTGACATCATAATAAAACGAAAAATTGCTAGTGAAGTGAATAGTTCTAAATGTTTCTCTATATTAGCCGATGAAACAACAGACATATCAACCATTGAACAATGTTCAATCTGTGTCCGTTATGTTAAAAATATTGGAACAAGCCACAATCAATTTACTATATGTGAAAATTTCCTTACTTTTGTGCCCATTAAGTCAACTTGTGGAAAAGATCTTGCTGATGCAATCATAAATGGACTGATATTATGCAATATTGATGTTTCAAATTTGAGAGGACAGGGATATGATGGAGCATCCAATATGAGTGGGCATCTAAAGGGGACCCAAGCTTGTATTGCCAAAGATCATCCAACAGCGCTCTATGTACATTGTGCAGCACATAATCTCAATCTGGCCATTTCTAGTGCTTCCGGAATACCGCCTATCAGGAACTGTATGGGGACTATTGAGAAAGTGTATACTTTCTTCAATACCCCTAAAAGGCAACAAGTGCTGGAACATCAAGTGCAATTATTATTTCCAGAATCTCGCAGAGACCGGATGAAACAGATGTGTCCAACCAGATGGATTCAAAGGCATGATTCTGTCATGGTTATGGTGCAATTGTTAAAACCCGTGCATTCAGCACTTCAGGAAATATCTTTATGGAAAGATAAGGAATCCAGTTCAGGTGCGTTCGTTTTGCTGAGTGCTCTGGCGCAGTCACAGTTCGTCATTTCGTTGTTCTCTGTAGAAAAGCTTCTCGGATACAGTCTTCCTTTATCTAAAATTCTCCAACTTGAGAACTCGGATCTTGCGTTTGCGATGGATAATGCCGAAGAAACAATCTCCAGTGTCAAATACGTGCGCGACAATGCTGAAGAGCAGTTCAAAAATATTTTCGATGAAGCAAAACAGATCGCCGATATGTTTGACATTGAAATCAAAATCCCAAGATTGGCCTCGAAGCAAACCAATCGGGCTAACGTACCCGCTGAAAGTGCTATAGATTATTATCGAAAATCAGTTTTCATACCATGGGTCGATTCATTTTTATCTGGCTTAGAAGATCGATTCACCCAACATAAGTCACTTCTTAAAAAATTCATGGTATTATTACCTGCAGAAAGTTTTCCTTCTGGATCAAAAAATAAGGAATTTTTGGACCTTGCTGAGTTTTATAGTCATGATATCCAGGACGTCAGCAGAAATATTCTGGAGGCAGAACTGTGTCTGTGGTACCAGAAATTTAATAAAACCAGTCATCCACAAAGACCAAAAAATGCACTTGATGCATTGAATTTATGTAATCAAGATATATATCCAAATGTTTTCATACTACTCAAAATATTCGCGACTCTGCCGGTATCGACCAGTTCTCCGGAAAGGTCATTCTCGACATTACGTCGACTGAAATCCTATTTGAGGAATACAACCAGTGAACATAGGTTGAATGGACTGGCACATTTGAATGTTCATAGGGATATCCACGTTGACCCAAAGGAGGTGATGGCAGTTCTAAAGGAGAATGGACCAAGAAAGCTTGATTTTGTTTTATAAATATATATATATATATATATATATATATATATAAAATTAAAGTTGAATATATATATTTTTATATTTGACTCATTTTTACTCATCTCTCCTTCATCATTCTTTTCATCTCCATCATCCTTTTCAGTTGTTAAAATGCTTCTTCCATTGTTGAGGGCAACACTCCATTGCGTAACTGAAATGAGATCAAAGGAAGAGGCGTGAGAGGCAGATTAAAGAAATTCTCCACTTATTGAAAAAAACGTTTCTTAAGAAACTTCAAGTTTGGTATGGTTATAGCATACTATCGTTATTCTAAAATACACATGACCTTGACCAGAAAAAAATTCCTCTGCGGCGCAATTTTTGATCCGCATGCAGTCATGTGTGCCCCCCCCCATAACATCACTCTGGGTGCGCCACTGATTTATGGTTCCACATTCTACAGGCAAAGCCCCTATTAAACATGTCACATTTTTGCAAGTATATGACAACAAATCTACGACAATCAACATTGCCATCTTCTTTTAGATTGGTTCTTTAAGAAGTAGTCTCTCATATAAGCCACACCTGTATATTTTGTTGCTTCTCAAAATCTAGTCTCTTACAGTATTTCGAAATATACTTTCAAAAACCACTCTATTTCAGACAAATGTTCACTTGGCAAGTACTTTCTAATTTCCATGCATCCCTTTGCCCCGCACCTTTTATAACATCTCAAATCAATCCTCTCTGTTCAGTATGGGCTGGTTAGAGTGTTAGTGAAACTGTGATCATTTCATTTGGAAAATATTACTTGTCACAGTGTTCTATTATTTAAACTACCATATATTTTTATTACATAGTTGATTTTATTATTGACTTGTACATCTTCTTGCCGGTCTCTTTAAACTGTATTTCTAAGATATAAAGTCTTCCAACTGTTCTATCGTTTTATTTTTTATAGTTGATATTTTTCTGTACATTATCATGACTTCAGCCTTTTTTAACTTACTTCGTTAATTACATCATCTATCAATATAATAAAGAGCAAAGAGCCCATGGTGTATAAACTCCTCAGTTTCAATTGTTCTTGATCCTACTTTCTCTGTAGATACTTCTAAATACCCTAATAAAGTTTTCCTTCCTTTTCAAATGTTTTCCAAAATTCTTGTCTTGTTATTAGGTCAAAAGAATTTTCCAAATCTGTAAACACAGTATAAATTTCAAGATCTGGTTCTAATATTTTTTTAGAGAGTTGTAGTGTAAAATTGTGGTCCTTTATATTACATCCTTTTCTAAAGGCACTTTGTAAGTCCAAAAGACAAGGATTCAAAAAGAGGAAAAAAACAACTAGTCAATTGAGAATAGCTTTATTTTAAGTAAATATACACAGAAAGTTACTTTGTAGAATGATAAGTTAATATTCTAGGCTATATTCATTTATTACATATAAGTAACAATGGTACATTGAATAAATATTAAAATTACATTTCGTCTAAAGAGAAAATCTTTAATAATTACTGGATAACATTGCTCATAATGATGCATAGTAACAGTGGAAAAATTAATACAATAAAAACCTCATATTATCTCAATGGAAGAGTTAGTCTTCCTAAGCGCATGGCAATCGTTGAAACAATATATACAAATAAACCAGTTTATGAACATTTTAGAAGGTAATATGTCCAGCGAAGAAAATCAAAACCAGTTTGTTTGCATTTGAAACCTATTGAGCTCATAATGTGCTGATAATAGGTTGAACACAATAGCCTTCTGAAGTTTTCAATGCTCATGATTTCTATAAATTTTCAAGGAAGCCCACTGTTTTTCGTGGGAGAATCAACAGTTTTCTTGCTCAATGCTACCTTAAGGTCATACATTATACTGACAACATTTATCATACTTTCTACACGCAATATATATTAATATACACTGATCTATAAATCTTAATTGAAGACATGAGTTGATAAAAGTGCTATGTCCACTTTTTTCAAATAATTAGGTTTTGGTTTATTTGGTTCTCTAATAACCCAATGCAACCCCTGAATAAACCTAGATTGTCAGATTTTCAATACTATGGGATATTTTTATTGATAAAGGTGCTATGTCAGTCACGCATTCGCCATATATTAGTAGATAAAGGTGCTATGTCCAATTTGGTGACATAGCACCTTTATCCACTAAACTATTGGAAAGTTCTGTTCACATGTTCGGATGCTATGTGATATTTTAAGGTTATGTTTACAATATTTATACTGTTTCTGTGACCAAATCCGGGATTTTTAAAGATGGTTTTTCAAGGAATACGGTTTTAAAACTACATAATAATAGTTCATCATGAGTTCCAGAACTAAGAGAATGTTGGCATTGATAACAGATAAGAATTTATGTCTTCCTAGTGAAGGTAAGTTGTTTAAGTTTACTATTATTATTTTTGCTCTCCCCATTTACCATTAAATTTATTCTAAAAAGGTAAACTTGGAATATTTTTAATATTATTCGTTTTTCGGTACTTTTCAGAGGATAAAAGTTATTCGAACTCCTGTCCAAGTACAGAGAAAATTGTTGAAGAAAACAATATAATGCAAGACATCGCCCAACAAAAGTCTCTGCAAAATGTGAATAGTGTTGAGCAACCAAGCACTAGCGGACTTCAAAAGCAGTGCAGCTCTGAAACAGGTAAGCATAAAATAACATTTTTCTAATTTTGACATATAATGTGACACTTTTTAAAACTGATTGACGTTATGAAAGGTCTTACTTTGTGTAACTAGTTACACAAAGTAAAATATTATGGTTACGAAAAATGGAATATTATGTAACGTCAAACTGACATGAAGTGACAACTGTCAACAGACTTGATTTCTGTTTTCACAATTTTTATCAATAATATTCTATATTTACTATTACTTATTCAAAATTAGAAAAAATCTTGTATGTAATACGTTAAGAAATGCAATTTTGTGTAACTTGTGAGATGTTTGCGGAACTCACTGCGTTCGTTCCACAAAAATCTCACGCGTTACACAAAATTAGGCATTTCGTAACTGATTACATAAATAGCTATTGGAAGCTCCCTACTAAATATATGCAATTTTTTCCAGAGTCTATAGAAAATTGTGATGAAGAGAGCGTCACATCAGGCAGCGAATATTTACCTTCCAGTGATGGAGAATATTCTGACTAATTTATTTTCCCCAATAGGCACAAACATGAAAATGTTCATAGAATTATACGTAAAGTGTTTTTTGATGACAAGGAAAATGACAAAGAGGCCGAAAACCTAGACAAAAAAACCATTGGAGATTCAAAAAACGTTGCAAGCTTAGGATTGCTTGACGAAGATATTCTGGAAGTTGAAGATGATGGAGGAACACAAGACGAAATGCATAACAATAGACAAAAATTTCATGTTACTGCTGATGGGATAAGAAACAGTGCGACGGTTAAACCAGATTTCAAAGTAGCTAAAAAGAGAGCACGGAATCCCGAGAAATGGAAAAGAAACAAAGCTGCAAAGTTAAGACAACAAGGTGAAGCATATGTATCTCAAAAAACTGGTAAAGTCGTGGAAAAAAAAGTAATAAAAGACGGAATATTATGTAAAGAAAGTTGTCGCCTGAAGTGTAGTGAGAGATTTAGCATTCAAAGCAGAGAAAAAATTTTGGAAAAATTTTATAAACTGGATATTAATTCCAAAAATGTCTTGATTTTCAAAAGTATCAAAATGTACGAAGTTAATCGTCATCTGTCTCGTAAAAATTTGAAAACCAAATCTTACTCTTTTAAATATACAGTAACATGTGACAAAGAAACCGCACTGGTGTGCAAAAATGCCTTCTGCTCTCTGTACAGAATTGGAAGGAAAAAAGTGTTTCGGGCTCAACAAGAGCTAAAAGCTGGTCAGGTAGCCCCCTCGCCGCATAAGCAGGGTCATCACACAAATCCTAAAAAGATTCCTGAAGATGTAATTACCTGTATTGAAAACCACATCAAGCAGTTTCCTTCTGAAGAATCACATTATTCTAGGAACAAAAATCAATATAAAAAATACATTTCTCCTTTACTTAATATTAATAAACTCCACCAACTTTATATAGAGCAATGCGAAGAGACAAAACTCGAAAATAAATATATGGTTAAGGCCTCCTTCTATCGGCATATTTTCGAAACAAAGTTTAATTTGTCTTTTGGTGCCCCGAAAAGCGATACTTGCAGTATATGCGATGCTGGGGAAAATACCTCAGAGCACACCGAAAATTTCCAATTTGCCTTCGCCTTGCAGAAAGTTGACCGAGAAGTTACAGTTGTTGATAAAGAAAAATGTTACATTAGAATGGACCTCCAACAAACAATGCCACTACCAAAGTTATCAACGTCTAAATCATTTTATTTGAGGCAAATGTGGCTGTACAACTTTGGCATCCACTGTATAACTAGTTCAGGACACAAATCCTATTTTTTCACATGGACTGAAGACATCGCCAATAGAGGCAGCAATGAAATTGCAAGTTGTTTACTTCGATTTTGCAAGTTACTTAAAGAAGAAAATGCAGAGATAGAGCATTTGATAATTTGGTCAGATCAATGTGGGGGACAAAACAAAAACTTTTCTGTTCTAAGCCTCTACGAATACTTGATATTGAATAATGTCTTCAAAATTATCGATCACAAATTTCCTGAGGTTGGCCACAGCTACCTAGATTCAGATAGAGACTTTGGACGAATTGAGAAAGTTCTTCGGAAACACCAAAATATTTATATACCAGACCAATATCGGGAAATAATAAAATCTGCCAGTACCAGACAGAGTTTGTGTTTCAATATGGAACATTTTTTCTATGATTTTGAAACACTTCCAGCCAAACTCCATTTATACAAAAAAGTGACCAATACGCTTAATCAAAAAATATACTTCCGCGATAAGGTCAAATGGATTAGAGTGAATGAATTTGGCAAATACTCTTACAAAACTAATTTAGACCCATTCAGTCCCTTTATGGAAGTCGATTTGCAGAAAAAAAGGGAAACCATAGTACAAGCTGAAAAAGTGGTTTTACAGAAGTTACCTAAATGCGGTGGTCTCACTAGTGAAAAGATATCGAATCTGCAAGATCAACTGAAATTCATCCCAACAGATTACAGATGGTACTTTGATATTGTTTTGGAAGAAACTAAAAAAAACCCTAAGAAAAATCGGAAGACCTATTAGGCTTTAAGTTTCTTTGTGTCAACTTGTGTTTTGTTTAATTTCATAAGAAATAAAAATTTATTTCAATATACCTGAGTGATTTTCCAAGTTATTTCAAATCAAAAGTAACATAGCTCCTCTATCCACTAAAATAAATAGTATAACTCGCTTTAGATGTTCGTTGATAAAAGTGCTATGTCCATCAAAATCAAAATAACTATAAATCATTAAAGTTTATTTGATTATAAAATAACAAGTTAAGTAGTACAAACAAATACCGACCTTATGAGATACTGTTTGTATTGATTGAACATTTTGTAAAAAAGTTCCGAGTTGAAACGCGTTTTACTCATTTACTCAAAACTTTAAAAAGTGGACATAGCACCTTTATCAACTCATGTCTTCAATTATAATTTTAAATACAAATTTTTGCAAATTGGTCTTCCAATTACCATTTTTCCAGTGGTGATTCAAATTATACTTTATTTAGAGTATACAGAGCATTATAATGATCTTTTCATCTTTGCTCCCAAATTTCACATCCTTATTTGGTTATACCGTGCTGCCAAAGCAAATGAGCTAGAAACATGCATGTCCGCGGTTACCACACTGTTTCAGTAGCCCTTTTTTTTGCGTGAATTATCCATGAATCTCTTTGTTGTTATATATATATATATATATATAATTTGCCAACTTATTTGTAATGGATATTTTTTTGTGGGGATGTGGCAATAAGACTCCTGAGTAAATTCTCTCAGATATTTATTCCCGAGCTATTCCCGAGCTTTCGAATAATTTTTATTCATTATCGAGGGATAAAATCTATAGCGAATTTTGGAAACAATATTGTTTTTTGAGTTTTTCATTGATTTATGTTTAAAAGAATTTATTATAAAATTTACAACTTTTCCAAAATTCGCTATAGATTTTATCCCTCGATAATGGATAAAAATTATTCGAAAGCTCGGGAATAAATATCTGAGAGAATTTACTCTGGAGTCTTATTGCCACTTCCCCACAAAAATATCCATATATATATATATATATATATATATATATATATATATATATATATAAGCTATCATGAAACTGTAATTCGACCTTCCTCGCAACAAGTTGGGTTGAACTGAGAATCAACAAAAAATTGAAGATAAATTATTATATTATTATAAGGATGGAAAAAATTGCATAAACTAAAATGATTGCGGATAAGTTCACATCAGTCACATCATACTTTTAATTTTGGTGCTTAAGAATGCAAACTACATATATGTGGTTGCTACATTTTAGATTAAGAAAAAATATTTCATGACAATGTGGATCATATATTATCAGTTATGGTTGTGGCCATTGGCATATAAAGATATTTTGAACGTGGAAATTCTTCATAAGAAAGAGCAAATTAAAGAAGTTAATTGTTTGATGTCCAATCAGGCTTTTCTTTTTGTAATACTAAACAATACTTAATGTGTTAATTTTCAAGGTAGATTCAACATAATTAATATTACTGCAATATAAACAGCATTGCTGGGAGATGTGTCAATGTACTTGTTCTTATTAGCTATTAAATATTGAATCTTAAGGATCCCTATATTGCTCAGTTTAACAGGTATCCTATTGGTTATTTAACAGTTTACATGTAGTTATCAACTTCCATTATTTGTGTTATATGCCCAAATTCGAGCCAACATTATTTACTGCTGTTATTGCAGACTGTATCATAAATTTCAATTGTTTGTTAGCAGACATTTGGATAAAATACATACTCTATAAAACAGTGGCTGAGTTGAACCTTTTTATGCAAATCAAATGAAATAATTTTGGAGTACACTGTCAATGATGTGCTGGTGTCATTTAGTGAATGTACTTCATCTAGAATAGGCTTGTGTCTGTTATGTGCTTATGTGAGATACAACTTTTATTCATCTCTGATATATGAATTCCAGTTTCAGGTATTTATAGATGTGTATATGTGTAAATACATTTGTAGTTCAAATGTCAGTAATGAGCAAACTATTGACATTATGATACAATTAATAGCATTTGATTTGACATTAGCACAGTTTAATTAAAAATTTTCTTCTTCAAGTTACGCTAAGTTGAAGTATCGAGTATGTCCCTTCACGTCCCAAATACGAATTAGTTATCCCAAATTAGCACTAATTCTTCAAAACCATTTTTCTAAATTTAGTACACCTTTTTTCTCATCGAGATATCGTTTGATTGATCTTGCCTTAGGTGACAAATCAAATTTTAGTTTTTCAACTCTACATTCATCCTCAGTGATCCCAAAAACATCTGAGTACAGAATTTCAAAAAGAAATACCCAGGAAAAAATGTCTGCTCCAAAAGGTATAATGAATATAATTATGACACTATTGGGACATATCTAACTTCAAATTCATGTTATTGTTGGCAGGCTTTCAAAGCATCAAATATTAATTTTCTTTTTAAATTTATTGATTATATGCATTACATGTTCTGTGTTTTGTTGGGAAATTCCATATTGGTACCAGCAAATATATATTTGTATGTGTAAACAAGTATAATTTATGTATTTATTAAGTGGAATAAACATAACCATTCATTTTAGATATTTACTTAATTTTGCTGTGTTTATAACTGAAATGACAAAAAAGCATCGTCAGTAATTTGCATTGAATTTTATGATGAAAAAAACAAACTACTATTTATATGTATACTTCATGTTTCAATAACTTTCAGGTTTATCAGTTGAATTGGAGTACTCTGATGGTACCCAGTGACATAAAGTATTTATTGTGCTCTAGTTGGTCAGTTTGTTTTGTCATTATGAAATCTTGGTCTTGAGATATTCAATGCCTAAGGTTGCAAAAACCGTTTTTTTCTTTGTAAATATCTAGTTTTATACGTCTTAAACGAAATTTGTATTTATTATTAAAACTTGTAGAGTATTTCATTAAATAAATTTTAAATGTAGTGAGTATTTTCTGGGCAATATATAATGGTCCATTTGAGGTTAATATTGATTATCATCTCTAAAAGCAATTATTCAATTCAACTCAATAAATCTGTGCAGTTATCAACATTTCCATCACCAACTGCAGCTGTTCATCAAGATATCAATTATATCTACTTTTAAATTATAACTAGATTAGGGAACAAACTTAGAACCTCAGGAATGGGGCTTGAAGATGTAAAATGATCTCCTGGAACCAGCAGCAGCTAGCAGTAAGTGAACTGATTGATACAATATTTTGTTATTGCAAATATGGATGCAATGTTCTTCATTTTGTGTAATGGATAACCTTGCTCCAATCCTTCATCATATGAGAATGAGATCTAGATGAAATAAATACTTCTTAAAGGTTTATCATTGACAACAAGAATTTATTTTCATAATTAATGAGAAACTTTTGAGCAGAAGTAAGAAAAAGTAATATTATACTTGCTACTAATAAATTTAATTCAAAACATAATACACATATATATTTACTTGATGTCTTTTACAACATACGGATATACATATAAAATTATTACAATATTTATCTTAATCATTTTATGATTTCCATGATACAAGTAATTAATAATAAACCAATATATTTTATTTTAATTTTTTTATGAGAAATTAACTTTATGCTATGTACTATTAACAATTTTATGCTCTAGAACTCTCGTAATAATTACAAATCACCTTTGATCAATAACTTGTGTCGAGGATTTTATGTGATGACTTTGAAAATGCCAAAGGCTTTAATATTCCATTCTTGATATACTTACTACCTTTTCCTTTAAATTCGCTTGACACAGTACCTTCTTTAAAACATGTTTTAATACTGGTTTAAATAAAAGTTAAATTTAAAGTATGGCCCAAATTAAAACTAGTGAAGAATGCAACAGAGGACAAAAGTGTAGTTTGTGCCATACAGTAAAAAAAACTGCTTTTGCAGCTCACAAACAACTTACTAATTAAAACAATACTGGAACGTTCAAATAACAAAGTGCAATATTGATATATAATAGTCACACTTATTTCTTGAAAGCATGCTTCGTTAAGTCACCTATTTCATTAGTTCACCAAAATAAAATAAAAATAATATAAAAATGTTGAAATTTTTCAATTAGTTTTAAACCTTAATCTAAATCAGTAATTGTATAATTATGGACGAAAAAATTAAAAATGTATAATTTGACTAGGTCAAAGAAGATTGGAAATTTCTTCTACCGTTGACAATTTTTGGGTGTACCTATCAAAACGCTTTTTAAAGACCTAAGTAGACCACTCTTCATTTCGTTTATTTTAGATCTAGAAAGAAAATATTAATTAAAACATTTTTTTTATAAAGTGAGGTTATGCAGGTTAAATTGTGATACTAAAAACACTTTTTACAAACCATAAAAGAAGAATGCTCAATTACAAGAAATGATCCTAAGTACAAGCCTCCCAATAAAAATTGGTGAAATTTGTGAAAATATATAAATACAAATTAAAGACAATATCATTTTGTTATAACTATCATAATAATAAGGCTCTGTAGTTATATACAAATAGAATATGTAACATATTTCTTTAAGGGGTTAAAAATAGATCTGAAAAATATTTAGATAGCAACCCTCACCATCATGACAAAACACAAATATTACCACCTGAGTGGTAAATACAAATATCGCCCAGGTGTAAGAGATATTGAGAGATTCTAAGAGGCAAGTATGCCCAATAAGTAATAAATTGTCAAAACTAAACTAACCATGCTTTTATGAAGAGACATCAAATACTAACAATTATAGAAAATGTATTATTATATTGCTTCAGTTAAGTGTAGAAGGTGCCAAAACTTCAACAAATAACATCGGGGTGTTCATAAACTACGTAACATCATCTATGAGAAGTTGATCAACAAACTTGGTTTGGTTAAGAGTCCCTTCTACATTCACAAGTAACCACTGATAGAAAGTCAGAAAAATGAGCAATGAGATATCACGGTGGTGAATAAAAAGTTTAAATTGGTCCTACTCATGGAATTTGTCTGTTGGAAATAATAATGAAATTATGCACCAAAAGTTTCTGTAACAAATAAATGCAAAATCGATTCAAAATTAATATACAAAAGCAAAAAATTGCAATCAAGTTAATTGATTATAAAAATATTTGATACCTGGAAATTATTTATGTACAGTAACACTTTTGTAGGAATAAGCAAAGCATATATATGTTAATTAGCAAAATAAAGCTACTTAAACCCGCCAAATTCAAAGAAATAAAATATAAGAATTTTGACAAATTAAAAATAACTAAAACTACAGTGACTACTACTTCACACCCCAGAAACTAAAAAGTTAGTGAACCATTAAATAACAAACTTTTACAATAAATATGTGCTATATGTTTCTAACAATCACCTAAAAATATCGCACACTATAATCTAAGACTTTCTGGATGCACAATGTAATTATAACCTAAACACTATCTAATAATATAAATTGATACCATTAGAGCGTATTCATTTCATTGATACACTAAAACAAAAACGACCATAATGTCATTGAAGAGTATGGTAATGATGGAAAGCACATCTGCTTCATCATTTTAATGAAGACTCCTAACAATATTTATGAGAAATTGTGTAGTTTACTATCTAAATTTGCTAGTGAAACTGATAAAGCCTTGAAACACATTTTTATTGAAATACGTCCTGGATAAACTTAAAAAGGACGAGCTTAAATGTTAATTAGGAAGTTGAATAGATCTTAATATCTTTGAAAACTTGTTAAAACGTAGTCAACATAAATTGAATGCCCCTGCGAATAATTTGAAAACAATAATAATTATTAAAAGTGAATAATAAATTATTCCAAAACGTGCGTCGCGTAGATCGGATAGAAATGGATGTGTCCTTGTAGTGACGTCAGCTGCCGGACGCGTGTTTGAGCCGAGATAATTGTATTGCGGCGTGTATTGAATATACATTCGATTAAAAATTGTTACCATATGCTGCAGTTTGTATGGTCTTTATTTTTGTTTGTGTGGATACCAACATATATCTGTTATCACTATAAGTATTAGTGTAGCTAGTAGCTTGCATTATATTTGGTTGTAGTTTGGTGGAATCTTCGTGCATGGTTATGAGCATGGCCGATCCGGGATTCCAGCAATCCCGAAGAGACAATTTGCCCAAAATAGACTCATTTATGTTAATGAACTTTATTGAAGTGAATCCGTACTTTGTTAGTGATTATGCCAATTATGTGAATCGAGTGATATATCGTTTCTTATATTTTCGAGGATGAGGAAGTCAAATATGTTATTTTTCAGAAAATCTCGAAACAAATCCCCTTCCACCCCTCAGATAGGGGTAAGTCCAAAATGTGGAATATTTAATAAGTGAGTGACCAATGTGGAAGTACTGATTCTATTGGCAGCGGTATTTTTGTATAATTGACGTAACACATATAGTGCGAACCTAAAGTTGTCGGCTTTTCGTTTGTCTCGAATACGAGGATACCGTCATAGTCCAGTCAATATTATAATTGAAAATGCTTAGTTGACGATAAATTCATTTAATATTATAATTTTAACTAATAATCGTTAAAATGTAATTGATAATTTTATAATTATTAAATACATTTATCGACTGCCTAACGTTTATTTTTAACCCGCAACTATGGAGCGCCATCCTACTTTTTAAGATACTTAGCGTTAATGTATAAAACAAAATATATTGCTTGAAACAATATTAACCTATTTATTTTTAAAAACGTCTTAAACATAACACCAGACAATTAACACTACCTTATATCTCGTTTTATTACGAACAACTAGAAATATAAATTTCAAATAACTTATTATTTTTCACATATTTGACTGAACTATAACTATCTTTTGAGAGGGCGATTTTACGAGCACAACAGATGTTCACTCTTTAGTTGGTGGTCTGACATCAAGAAAGAGTGTAGTGATTTTCTGAGGAATTTAGGTAAGTATACATATTTATTATATAACAATTATATTATTAGTTAAAAATTAAATATTTACATTGTGGCGTCTTTGGGAAATATCGAGTTCGGTCCGAAATATTCTGTATGACAACAACGAAAATTTAAATAATTGTGATAAAAGTGAATAAGGATTCGACGTCATTTAAATTTGGAAACACAAAAAATATATTTCAATGTGTATAAGAATCTACGGATAAAGTTTGGTTTCGATGAAGAAACAGAATTAATGCAAGCAGTATCTGATTTAACAGAAGTCAACTATACGTAAAATAGCCAAGAATGGGCCTTATGAACGCAAGAAGCGATGTGATAACTGATTGGTCAAACCTTTAGATGTGTCTGTAATAAAATTATTAAAAACCACCTTATATTGACTGTTACAAAAGTAAAGATTTACCTTCGATTGAAATAATAAGAAATAAATTGACAAATTCCGGCCGTAATGTAATTGGCTGTAAGAAAACTATTGAAAACTGGATTAAAAAATTGAAGTCGTCGACTGATTAAATTAGAAGTAGCTAATATTATCAAAGAAGGCTGGCAGAAAAGGATTAAAAAAGTAATCAAAATTAAAGAAGAGTATAAGAATATTGGGCATATTAATGGGAGAAATAAATTTATTATTGATTTACAAGACGATAGTGATAGTGAAGCAGATGATGTGGGAGAAGGATTAATAAAATTTTTGGAAGAAGAAAATTAAGTTTAATATATTTTTCATGTTACTTATATAGTAGTGACAAACAGGAGTTATACATAATATTTCTTGAGTGAATGTAAACGACGAGTACTCAGTGTGTATATGCTTATTAATATGCAGCTAAGCGTTTTCGGCCATTAGGCCATTATCAAAGCTGTCGTCATAATCGTCATATGGCCGAAAGCGCTTAGCTGCATATTAATAAACATATACATACTGAGTACTCGTCGTTGACATTCACTCAATTTACATCTAGTGTGTACACCATACCCACAGACAGTTATAATATTTATTTTTAAAGAATTGTTTTATTCAATGTTATAAATTGTTTTTGCTATTTTTTCATAGAATTTAGTTTTGTTTATGGTTTTTGCATTGAAATTTCGTTTTCCATAAAAAAATCGAATGGGATACAAAAAGGACACGTCTGGTATCCCGTTTAAACCGAACGCCTTTTCAACAATTACGTAACCTCAAATACAATATAGGTATGGGTAAGTAAACAAAATATTAATACCTTTCAGAGTTTAGCTCCGCAACATAACGATTAGATTGCTACACTCAAGTATACCCAATATGTTTTCAGTAACGCTCTATACGAAACAAACTTTTGACTCACATACTTATAGTTGGCTATACATTTTACAAAACCGTGATATCAGACCCATACGCAACCGATTTTGGTATTAGGTAGATATTGTTTGTCAAGTGTCCGTAAAAGTTTGTTAAAAAATTACTAGTGACGAAATTTGTTTGTGATAGATTTTATTATTACTACTTGTAGATCTGCCAGAGAAAATTATGGTAACAATGCGGTAGGATACGTACAAGTAAGGAGAGAAGGAAATATTTGTATAGTGAAAGGCAGAATTACACCCGAACATAATATGACCCAAAAACCTTACACCATAGTCTGTTAAAATATGATGAAACTGGGGAAACCGTATTAGCTGTATGATGTGCCAATATAAACACCCCCAAAAGACTACACACCTACAGCACTTACGCAAGAAAGCGTCTGGCCGAAAAATAATAAGTGTATTATAGTGAATTGGCACCGGGAAGCACGAAAGCGAGCGTCCGGCAGCTGACGTCACAAAATGTCACGGGTTTTTAAGGGGGAGGAGATTAGTGCAAACTTCAACCTAAGATTACTCCGTTATTTTAAAACCTATTTTAATTTTGTAAACGCTGTATTAATCTGTATATTGCGATATATTTAAATAGTAAATAACAAAAAACATGCTACTTCCTCATTCGCTCCAGAATAGAATTAATGAATGGAAACGATATTAAAGAGTCTTTTAATTTAAATTTTGGCAATCAATGTGTTATAGATTTTCTAGTAGTTCAAGATTTGAATTACTGTAAACCTTTTAAAAGATACCACATTATAACTTTGGCATGTGCTGTCAAGATGCACGCTCTTTAATGATTCCAAATTAAATTCATTAAGTAATATTAGTGATAATGAACGGAGAATTCTACTTGAGAATTACAATAATTTAGATTTAAGAAACGCCTTTACCATTACAAATAAATGCTAGATTGGAGTACCAAATAATTTAGAAAATGCAATAAGTTATATTTTGAGAAGAATATTTATTAACTTAAAGAAGCAATAATTTGAATTCGAATACTACTTTCAGGCCTAATTTAAGAATAATAACCTGCTAAAAATCCCAATTAATGACAACCAACACTTATCATCCAATCTCAGAAATAATCATGTCTCACAGTTTTTCAACAAAATCTAATATCGTTTATGAACTCATCTCAATTCAGACCAGATTTTAAACCTAATATTAAATGGCATCCTAATTCAACGTCCTCCCATTTTCCAAATTCTAATCTAAAACAATTGAATTTCCCAAAATTATAAACCAAAACCCAGGGACACATCTTCTGGTGATACTAGATTTCAACCAAAACAAAAGTATGTATCTCCTGAATTTCGCAATCAAACTACTCAATATACCGATTTGAATAATACGTTTTATATGTACTTTCGTAATGAAAATTTATATCGTGATTTTAATAATGCGTATGAAATGAATCAAACTCAAAAGCTGAAAGATAACACTTCACTTACAGAGAACACTTAAGTATTTTTAGAGAAGTTTATCCAGTCCAAGAAGGAGCAATATAATAATTGCTTACAATACTTTAATACATAGTGCCACAAATTTCGCATCTTTCGAACTTACCTTTGGACACACATTATAGTTATAGTAACAAATTTTTTATGTATAATTCATTTAATACGAATACGACAATAACTACAAAGAAAAAATTAAAACGTGGAAAAAAATATAGACGAAAAGAAACAAAAAGTAATGGAGAAAACAAAATACATATATTTCAAAATAGGTCAAACTGTATTCAAACCCCAAAAATCGAAACAAAAAATACAAAAGATTAAAACGAAAAAATTAACCGTAAAAAACAAATAGTACATATTAGAGAATTAAGAAACCTCCTATTACAAATTCCTATTCTGGACAGCAAACACAGAAGCAGACACACCCGGATTCCATAACATAAATGACAATTTTTTCCTGTTCAAATAGGAACTACATAAATTAAAACAAACGTTTATACATATATTTAATATGACAAATATCAACAAAGAATTTCTCACGTTAAAAGAACGGTATAACAATCTTAATTCTTTATTGATATCACCTGAAGTTTATAATTTGTAATAAACATTTTCAACCTGCCTATCACCAGATAAAATTAATTAAGCACAATTGAATCAGTTAAATCTATTTTGGAACATAAAATCAAGAAGGTCATTGACGGATTAGGATCTCCAATAAAATGTACAGAAAATTTAGATTAAAATACTGCAAAGCGTACGAAGAAGCCATTACATATTTATCTAATAATCAAAACAAGTTGAAATATCTTGTTCTAATCAAATCCCTCGAATCATCTATCAAAAGCTTCTAAGATGTTAGTTCATAATCAATTAATACTAAGTAAGCCTATCAATAATTTACAAAAATTAATCACAGATTTAAAAATTGTAACTGTAAGTGTAAACTCATCACTATTTCGTATAAAACAAATTCTTTCACAATTTTCTATTAATTTTCAAATGAAGTATAATAAAGTACGTACTTGAAAAAATTTAAACAGCAATCAGTTTTGCCAAATTTAACACTTTTCGTAATTCAATGTATTCGATGTATTTCCTGAAATAATAGAAGCCAGTAAAAATATTGATAAGAATGATGATACGTTTACAATCAATTTATATCTACCACATATTTTATTATTCGAAAAAGTAATGGATAAGTTATAGTAAAGGCAATAATATTATTTTCATACTAGAAATACCGATTGTCAAAAATTCAGAACATAATTACTATCATCTCTATTCCTTACCAACACCATGAAAACAATCATACCAAAATCAAAATGTATCCTAAACGATCAACATTACACACTACTGGGATATAGGCTTAGGGCAAGTTATTTGGACCAAAATATGGCGATAGGACTGTGGAATATGATGCGGGGCGTTAAAGTTTAATTTTTGTTTTTGATAATATCACTGTATATTTATCAATTGTTATCAAAATCTTCACAGAAGCTTTGAAAAATGAATATTAGGTTATTTCAGATTTTGTTATAAAGGGTTGTAATGATATAAATTCATTACTAGAAATATCGATCCAAGTAACCAGTTAATGCAGCGATGACGAGGTACCCCACCAGAACAACAAAGTTCCCCACGCCAAGATGCGCACGAAGAATCGACAGTAGAAGGGAAGGAGACTTCCACCACCACCGCTAAGATGTATATAAAAATGCAAGCCAGCAGACAAGACGACAACTTGGTTCACGGACTCCAGCTCCTACAAGTTCAGCCGCCTCCAGTGCGAAGCGTAGGTCGAAGGTACTGACTTTGACCTTATACGCTTTACACATTTCACCGTGGAGTGTTGTACTTAGTCGAAGTATTGATTCGACTTTTATACATCATTCACTTGAACGGCCGTTGGTTTCTGGTATTGACGGAAACGAAAACGATTGTTCAAACTGTTAGAATAATTTCGGTGCGGTATTGACGCATCGAAAACTCTGCAGTATCTCTATAGGGGTTGCAAACGTTGAGATGGGTATTGACCGTCTGTAAAAGATATCTCCAAATGTTAGTATAATTCTGGTGTGGTACTGACGCGTCAGAATAACTACATCCCTATAAAACCGAGAGAGTCGTTAAGTTGGGAATTGACTAACTATAAACGATATACTCACATATAGAGACTATAACCGAAAGAGTATTGATCTATCGGCTGTTCTCAACTTTGGCTGTCTGAACAATTCATAGGACAGAGAGAATCCCGTATACCACAGTGGAAATTTCGCGTCGTTATACCTACCTACCTACAGTTCGTCAGTACACATCGATCGACAGAGGAGTACGGACCGTCGGAACGTAATTTTCAATATAATTACGTACCACAGTAATATATATATATATATATATATATATATATATATATATATATATATATATATATATATAGAATATTGTATTTTAGTTTAATTTTATCTTTGTAAATAATATTTTTTATAGCAATAAATCAGTTAATTTAATCGAACTCTGTCTCCTTTGGGCTTACCTGAGCAATACGCATTACAGGGTGCCACATGAATAATACCTGATGATGAAATTAATTGGTAGCTTTTTTGATGAAACTATTTAGTGATTTTGAAGAGAAAAATATGTTTACTATGAAATGATCCGGTTTCACCTAAACGATGAGCAAGAGTATTATGATTTTCTTATGCGTATACAAAAACCATATCCCGCATTTCTTCATTCCTAAAATGATTGTGACGAGGCAATTCAATCGAAAAAACTTTTAAAAATGCAACAATAGACTATAATTTCACAGCAAAAATAATTAATTGACAAGAAATTACATTTAACAAAAACAATTATCTGAGAGTCCAAAGCACACTTTTTATAAATGAAATAATATTTAAAATCCCCTTCCGAGGCTCTGAACTATACAAATGCGATTTTATCGAAAATGGGTGAAATTATCGTGTTTAAACAAAAGTACCGATATTAATAGATAAAAAAACTATTTTTGCGTCATATTCCCCAACTAAAATCACTAAAAAAGTTTTGTCAAAAAAAATCAACAAGAATCATTCACGTGGCGTCCCCTGTAACAAAAAATACATAAAATAATATTCTTTGTCCCAATCTATGCTCTGTGTCGATAAGATAAAAATTGATAAATATACAGTGACATTATCAGAAAAAAAAAACGAAAAAGAAATTGCAACTTTAATGTTATTCCAAAGCAATATTTTATTGAGGTATATTTGGTCCTATCGCCATACTTTGGTCCGAATAGTTATGAAAACCTAGTATATAAACTCGAATGTAGAATTTTACAGAAAAAGCTAAAATGATTAACAAATCACTAATTTTTATACTTATGTGTAGTCATATGTATCAAAAAACCTTTTGTTAATACCAACTTTGTTTTCATTCAATGAGCAAAACATTGGTCATCCATATTTTGGAAGATTCGATTTTCATAAATTTCACCCAAAAAGATCAGTTCTTGTATTGAATTTCCACTGAAAGACACAAATCGACGTTTTCAATAAATATTTATTCTTATACATCCAGATAAATATTTTTTATTTACATCGATTTATCTAATTAAATTTCAGTTCTTAAAAATAAAGATAAAATATCCGGAAGATTAAATGGGCGCCTTGCCTTCAATATATGTTTTGGCATTCCTTTAATTCTTGCTGAACAAGTCTAAAAAAACAATTAAACAAAATATATTTTAAAAATACCATTGGAAATGAACACAAAGTTGAACTTGACACAAAATTAAAACAGATGATCTTTTATTTGGTTATTATGTATTTTTTTTTCTTTAAGGTTAGGTTAGGTTATGATATGTAGGTTTTGAATCAAGACTGTATTCTACATAGAAGGAGAGGGTATTGTAAATTTTTGCTAATAGGAAAATGCTTTTACTGTAGGGTGTTTTTTTAGATGCGGAAAACTTTATGTTGGCAACACTGTTTTCTATGGCAGCCGATGTGACAGTTTTTGCTTGTTTTAGGGTTAGTTTAATTTGGCCGTTCCTAGGGTGGTGAGCGCCTGCGTGCAGGATTTTTTATGCGCTCCTAATGTTATGATTTCAAGATCAAGATACTTACATCGCAACATTTTTTACGATTTGTTTGATACAATCAATACAAAAATACAACCATAGAAGTTTAAAAAAGTTTTATTTTCAATATTACTAATATCACGTAAAAGAAAGAAGGAAACACTGAATTTGCAGTGTTACAGAAATTAGATCCTCTTAACGCAAAAAATGTAAAATATACATATAAATGAAAAATAATTAAATAACAAGTGGGTATTACCACACAACACGTCTTGCTTTCACCGATGCAAGCTCATTGATCATTTCGTTGTGGTCAATGGCTTCACAAATTTTATTTTCAATTGAAATTATTGCCAAATCTGACAGGCTTTCTTGACCCATTGACGTTCTCAAATAATTTTTAATAAGCGTTAGCTTTGAAACACTCCTTTCGCCAGATGCCACCGAAATTGATGGTAGGGTCAGGGATCAAGGCTATAAATAGATTTGGAAACAAACACTGTAGATTTTTCTTCCGTTATATAACTTAAAATATCTAAGGGCGAGTCTGACATTTCGATAGAATATGGAACTGGGTTAAGAATTGTGTATGACAGAATTTCATTATGGAAATCAAGACCATCAATATCTTTGCATACATTTCCTTCTTGTTGGGTTTGCAAAGCCAAATCCAAATCTATACATGATTGTTTAATCACATCATACTCTAGATTTTGGAAATCACCCAATAATCCAAATAAATCATTGCAATTACCTATCCCATCGAAGCGACTCTAAGGATTGAATTGTGTCGAAAATTTGAACATAAAACCTGATCTTAATTTTTTGTTTTGGATCCAAAACTACTTCATCTGCACTTTCATATAAATATTGACGCTTGGTCTTTTTTGGCCTCGATTAAGGAAATGTTTGCTCTATACAATTTTTTTTACTTCTGCTACAGCCTCATTAATAAAAATCTCGAAATATTCGTCTGACCTTTTTTCAATAAAATAAATGATAACTACTTTTTATTTCCCTCCTTATGGCATTCATTCAATTCTGGATTTAGATTCTGGATCATTTTACTCACTATATTAACCTTTGTTAACACATCATACCAAATTTGAAAGTTTAAATTTTGTTTAATAGTGACCCTGCAGAATGTTTGGTGTTCATATCTCTTGTATCATCTTCTACCAAATCCTGTTAACTCTTAAAAACTGCGAGGAATTGAAATCTGAGAGGACGAATCGCTCTGACTCTTCTTTTCCATCGTGTTTCACTTACTGATTTTAAAGTTAAGTTTCGCACATTCTCTTTTAAAATATTACACCTGTAGGGTGAAGTAGATAAAAAATTTAACAGCTCCTGAACAATTGAATAAAAAACCTGCAGTCTCATATCAAATTTTAGCTGCATCATTTACAGTCAAATTCAACGTGTGAGCTGAACAAGGCAAACACATTTCTCTGAGTTTAATTTTTTGAATTTGAGCTTGAAGGCCCAAATACTTGCCCGACATATTTGCACCATTGTCGTAACCTCTCATATCATGAAGGCCTATTTCAAATTTTGACAATATTTCTTCTCTTAAAAAATTGAAAAGCCCTTCTCCTGTAGTATTCAAAACATTAGAAAATGTTCACAAATTTCGACTTCATTTGAAGAACAACGAACGAACCCAATTATGAAAGTCAGCTGCTCAACATCTGGAGTTTCATCCAAAATTATAGAGTAATATTTTGCTGTTCTGAGGCATTTCAATATTTCTCGCTAAATATTTTTTGAGATTAAATGAATTAATTCATTCTGAAAGTGACTCAACTCCTTGTCCTTAGACCTTCAAATATTGCTCAGATGTTCGTTCATAACTGGATCGAATTTGGCAATCATTTCAACTAGTTTCAAAAAATTGCCATTATTGGGTTCATAAAGATTTGAGCTGTCACCCCTGAAAGCTAAATTTTGACCACCCAAATACTGCACTCTTTTAATGATTGCACGCCATCGCCTTTTTCAATTTCCTAATGTTTTTGTTGCTCTTTATCGATAGTGAATTCTTTACTCAAACGTAATTTTAATTCGAGCCATTTTTGAGCGCTTTTCATATGTTCCATACTATTTTCATAGCAAGAAATATTAACAGAACTGTAGTTAATTTATGAGACTACATACAAAAAATGCAGAAAACGGCATTGATTTTTTTGGAGTACGCTAACCAGTTCCTATTATACTTTTTCACCGTTTGGCAATTTTCTTAAATATTGCGTGGATGAGAATTTTCTACCAGTTTCATTAGCAGGAAACTTTTCCATGATTTGAACAGCGCCCTTTGTCACGATTGATTGAATAAGATGATGACTTAATACCTAATTGATTCGGCCATGTAGAGATATCAGCAATATCAATATCGGCGATGGGTGCAGAAATTTCCCAATCTTCGCTTACCGTGTTCAGATCAGAGTATGAATGGGGTGAAATATGCATTTCAGAGGAGGATGGTTGCTGATCGTCAATAACCATTGGCTCTGCAACAAGTTGCACTTCTTCCGTGGGTGGATTCGACGAAGAACAGCTCGGTTTTAGGAATTTTTTCAGCGATTCACAAGTTTTTCCTGCTGCGCCTGCATTTCTATTCGGCGTTTCTTATATTGGGCTCCAGATAATTTTTTTCTACTGCCCTCAGTGCCGTCGCTCATTTTTGAAGACAACAAACCATTGATTATGTCTTTTACTTACTTAAAGCAGTTTATTTGCCGCCTCACAATAAACCTCAAACGCGAACAAGAAAAATTCCGTATACTGCACGTGTAAACAGACACTAATAATAAAGCTTAATTTCTTGAGCTCAGTGAAGTTTGTAAGGGTAACCAAATATTTGGCGCCTACGTGCGGGGCATTCACTGCATACCCGCCAGCGTATTTCCACAGTATACTATCGTGCAGAGCAGGCTGTTTTCTGTACCGTAGTAGACTATGTATTGTCTTTTAGCGCACGCAGCATTACAATCTGTACTGCGATGCAGACATCGCTCTGCTCTGAAAGCTAGTATATTATGTAATCGCCAACAACGTATTTGTATATTACAAACTCTACCCAATTACAGACTACAGAGCTGATCACGCAATTAATACGTCCCACGCCCAATACCCAATTTCAAAAGATTTCCTGTCTTCGCAAGTGCAGCATGCAACAAGCGTTTAGTTTACTTTGCTGTGGAGTTTGTTGTTGACATTGTGTTAGCAATGGACTGTGAAAACAAAATGTTTCACATCTTAAAAAACTTTTGCCATGAAGATGATCAGCTTCTTGGCTGGAATTTTATAGATTCAAATAATTATAACGTGGTTTTAAGATCGAAAAACAGAAGTGATAAAACAGATAGTGAGTTTTGTGATGAATTCATAAAATCATTCAGTGAAGCTACATTCACGAATTGGATTGTTCGATATTCTTATCCCAACGCTCAAAAATTTGAGTTTAAAAAAGTGTTCAAGTGCCAACATAACGACTTTAATAAAGTAAAACAAAATAAACACAGCGATAGCCGTATACGAAATAAGAATTGTAATGCCACTATAATTATTTTATTTAAGAAGAATAATCGAAATACTTTAAAAAACGACCCTCTTCTAAAGAATGGGTTAAATGTTGTTACAACGGTAAGTTTAAGATTTATGTAAACATTGCAAAAACACTTAAATTTTTTGGTGACACAATATAGATAGATACCTATCTATCCATTATTTATTTTTTCTACTACCGTGCGTAAAACACATACTTTACACACGCTGCGGTTTTTACTTTTTAACTTTTTTTTCACTAGTGCGTAAAGTAAAATATTTCAAAAGCGGGACAAATTAACAAAATAGGTAATATTTTATTTTAAATTGTCATTTATATTATCTATCTAAGAGAAGTTAAATTATTATTGCTAATATTTAGTGTCTAACAAATTATTAACAGTTTTTTTTTATATTTCTATCATAGTTTTCCTTAAATGTCATCGATTTAATTTAAAGTAAACAGATAGGCGTTTTGACATTTCTGCATAATAGGAATTTATTCCTGAGATAACTTGATAAACAAAAAATTAATTTAAAGAGTGAGGTGGAGATATATACATTTTAATAAGTTTGAGAAATCTATAAAAATAGCAGTTTATACCTAATATAAAATGTTACATAAGTAGTATATTAATTTCTACAGTTTATTCAGTATATTATAAAACCTAACTTTTGTAATTCTAGGCTTAGTGGACATTAGTTGACAAAATGTACAGTAGTAGAAAAAATATTCGCCTTCGGCTCATGCGACAATATTCACATTCGTCAAAAAAAGGCTACTTTACAGACTTATTGCATAAATAACTATTTTTGCAGATCAAGTTTATTCACAATCATCAGGTGAAAGTAGCTGAAGCGTATAGGTTTTTAAGAAACAGTAGTACAACAAAAGAAATTTTCTTAAAATATTTTGATAGCGGTATGACTCCTTCTTCAGCCAAATCTTACCATGAGATGTTTCTTGAAAATTCCACCGAAGATAAAAGCATATTTGAAATTCTTTCAAATGCCCAGATAAATCCAACTGACCGTCAAATTTATCATCTTTATGAAGGATGGCGGTAAGTAGATGAAATGCCTTTTCCTAAGACTATATGCTTAATTACTTAATTATTTTTCAGTGCGAAAAATTTTGGTGGTCGAGATGCTGCAAGCATGATAATAGCTTTAAAAGAAAGAATTCTGCTTTATGAAGAAATGGGAATGCGAGTGATTATCAAAGAAACCCCCTTCACCATAATAATTTTGACCCCTATAATGATTAGGGCACATAAGCGAGACTTTTCAAATAGGATGGTTTTTGTTGATTCCAGTGGCTCATGTGACCAAACTGGCACCAGCGTTACATTTATTCTTGCAGCCGCCAAAACTGGAGCCATACCATTAGCTTGCCTTTTTCACTCAGACCAAAGTGAGGCAAATTATACTTTGGTTTTTAACCTACTGCGGGAATCTTTAGGTGCTGAGGGTTTCAATGGACTTGGCTATCCAAAAATCATAATGACGGACGATTCTACAGCGGAGAGAAATGCATTACGGACGGTATTTCCCGAATCTATTGTCCTTTTGTGCTCGTTTCATTTTTGTCAAGCGTTTTGGAGATGGTTGTGGCAGGCTGATCATATGATTGCTAAAGAACATCGCCCATTAATAATGAGAAAATTTCAAAAACTATTATATGCTATTACCAGAGAAGAATTGGAATCTGAGTATAATACCTTTATGTGTGACGAAATTATTTTGTTATATGAAAATTTAATAATCCACTTGAAGAAGCTATGGAATCGAAAAGAAGAATGGGCCCTGTGTTTCAGAAGTGCCTTGTCAACAATGGGACAAAACACAAATAACTATGCTGAGGCATCTATAAGAATTTTTAAAGACCTTATTCTAGAACGTTGTAAGGCATTTAACAGTTGTGCTTTGGTCGAATTTGTCTGTAACGTATTTGAAAATTATCACATAAGGCATTTATTGTCGTTTGCCAATTACAGAAAAAACAAAAACGAACTTATTCACAATAAATTGCGTTTAAAAGCAAAATATTTAAACGTTAAACAATATCAAGAAACTATTTACGGAGTTTGTTCGGAAAAATACAATCATTTAATTTACAACGTTGATACTGAGACGGCCACCTGTGATTGCCCAAATGGTCAAGGAGGAAGATTTTGTAAACATCTTTGTGCTGTGGAACTTTACTCTTCTTTCTCTTTATCGTCCGCTCCATCACTGTCAGTTGAAGACCGAAAGGAGTTGGCACGAATTGCTTTAGGTGAGGAAATACCAACGGATTTTTTTGAAGATATGATGGTGGTGCCTACCGATGAGTACCAAAAACAAGACATACCTTGTGTGATGGAAGCAAGCTATGCACAGGAATGGGAATCGCAAACAAATCTGAAAAATGTAGCTACTGACATTCAAGATCTCTGTACCGATGAACTTTCGCAGAATATTACAAGAATTTTAAAAGTAATTGAAGAAAATAAGTCAGTAGAAATGAGCAATGCCGTTAAAAAATTTAATCATAAAATAAGTAAACTAAAAACCCCTTCGGATATAATAAGCTTTTTTCATAACATTAAAAGCGTTCAAAGACAGAGGAACATAAGAGTTCAACCAACCTCTATAAGCCGGAGGAAAGTTCGACCTGGGATGACTTCGGGTGCTAAATCGATACAAGCTGGAAGACCAGCAAATTCCTCCATTACAAAAACGAGGCCTAATGTGAGATCGCTGTCGAAAAATATTACAAAGAATAGGCCCAATGCTAAGTCTCATTAAGTAGGTACCTACTCGTCCACAGCAGTAAATATTTCCTTTTTTAATTTGATGTTCATTATTAAGTTTTGTAATATGACTTATTTTATTATATTTATTTCAATGTTTTTGATAATAAAAATGCGTTATGTTGTTTTATGTTTCGCAATAATATTATTATTCTTATTCTTTTGTTTCAATGTTTATTATAATAAAAATGCATTATGTTTATTTTCTTTTGTAATAATATTAAAAAATAAAAATAATAGTTTTTTAGTTTTTTATCAAAAACATCCGACAAAGTTTAGTTCAATCTACCCTCCATTTGAAAAAAAAATATTACGATATATTCATTATTTTGTTCCATTTAGATTGAACACCAATTTTCTGAAATTCTCAGAATTCTCATCCCTCAACTGCACAGAACTAACTCAACTGTTATAAAATAAGTGCTGCTAGTTTCAAGTAATTAGGTATCTACCTATAACGAATAATTTCACATTTCTGGAATCGAGTAGAGTTTGTAGTATACAAATGCGCCATTTGCGATTTCATAATATACTACGTTTCAGAGCAGAGCGATGTCTGCATCGCAGTACAGATTGTATGCAGCATGCGCTTAAAAAGGCGGACCAAAACCTACTACGGTACAGACAGCGGCCTGCTCTGTGTAGTAGTATACTATGGAAATACGCTACCCGCCAGGATCGGCCCCGCAATTCATCATGAATAGACTTACGCCGGAGCAACGTGTCCAGATTGTTCAAATTTATTTTGAAAGGCGCGGTTCAATTCGAGAAACACGAGGGGTTACGTGAGTTTTATGGTGCTCATAATTGTCTTTCAGAACGATTAATTCGAGAAAATATGGATCATTTTCGCAATACATTTACTGTAAACGGTAATACGCATCCCGTAAGACGTCGTACAGTGGGTACACAACAAGTGATTGCTGTTGCGCAGCGTAGTGTTGATGATGATCCAACTGTGTCAATTCGTCATCGTGCTACACTTGTGGAAAAATTTAAAGATATTGGTTTACGTGCCTATATGATTCAACTAGTGCAGGAATTGAAGCCACACTATCACCGTTCGTGCCGTACGTTTGCTGAATGGGCCGAAGAAAAAATTGCCATTGATTACTGTTTTATAAATGAAACTACCTGTTTCTAAATAATTCCACAAAATATTGATAAAATGATAAAACTTTTAAGAAATTTGACAATTGTTTCGATATTAAATATCATCGTCAGAATGACAGAAGTTACATTTCATTTCATGACTTCATACATTTAAGATCAGTATAACTGTGCAATGATATAGAAAACCAGGAAAGCTATATCTGCCGATCTTTACGATTATCACTTAAGAAGACAGTTTAAAAGTGGAGAACTCCCTAGATTTTTCTGTTCATTGACGACTTCGTATTGTGTGTTTCTTAAGTGTCTTCTAATTTCCAATTCTTCAAGGATATCCAGTTCTTGTTTCTGTTTTGCGTAGAGAGATCCACCTGGTTGTTTTAATCTGTATGCTCGTAAGTGTATTGGATCTCAAAATTTCTAAGGGTTTGACCCAAATAGACTGAACTACATTCTGGACATTTAAGTTTATATATACCAAATTTCTTTAATGGGGATATTTTTATTTTTACATTTCACAATTTTGTACTCACATTACTTTCTATTTTACAAGAAATTGTTGTATTTGTTGCTAAAGAAATTATCTTTGAAATATTATTAGAAATGTTACTGCGTATGTGATGGTTTTATCATTTTTTATTTCTTTATTTAGGAAATATTAGTTGTAATGCCACTTTTTCTCTTTTTTATTAATTTATTTATCATATGTAATGGATAACCGTTGTATATTGCTATTTGTTTAACTGTATTAATTTGTCTATCAAAATTACATTTCTTGAAAGGAATTCAAAATGCTCTATGTATCATTGAATTATCCGCTGCTAATTTATGTGACATGGGAGAATTGGAACTATATGGAATAGACACATCAGTGTATGTTGGCTTTCTGTAAATTGAATAATCAAGTACATTATTTAGTTATTTTCTTCAACTTCTAGAGTAAATTTAATTTTTGGGTGTAAATTATTAATATGGTTGAAAAAAACATCTAATTGTCGTTCACTACCTATAAAACAAGGTCATCTACATATCTATACCAAAATAAAGCATTCTTTGAAATATTACTTTCAAAGATTTTTCTTTCTAAACTGTCCAACAAAATGTTTACCAAAATTGATGATATAGGGCTTCCCATTGAATGTATATCGTATTGTCAAAAGTGAAATAATTCTGATTGATACATACATCAAACAAATTAAGTATATCTGATATTATTCCTGGATTAATATTTTTATCTTCTAGTAATTTTCTTACAAGTTTTAGACATTCTTTGGGAGGGATTTTAGTGAAAATTATGGTAACATGAAATGAGTTTAGAGTTATCTTGTAAGTTGAAAGTTTTTAATTTTTTGATTAGTTCTATTGAATTTTTAATTGAGTATTTAGATATATATCCGTAATTATTAATTATATTGTTTTTTTGCTAATATATGTATTTCTTATTTATTTAAACAATAAACGGGTGGGATAAATTTTACACACGGTATGGCTACTTACTAATTTATTTAAACACTACACTATTCACTGCTTATATACACAGTATATTCACTTAAACTAATTTATATAAACAGTTCATTAATTTATATTCACTTATTTACTATTTATCTCACGATGTCAAATTAAAAACTAACTCATCCGCTGATTGGTCCTTTATATATATTAGTTCCTTTTTTACTAGAGAATTCTAGATTGCGGCTTACACACACAAAAATAATTGGCTCTCGCATTTTCTAGATAAGACTGGTCACAAAAACAATGTTTAGATAAGATAGTCGTAAACAGTTATAAAAAAAACCTGCGTATCCGCCATAATTTTAACTTTCAAACCTGGCTTAGACAGAGTCGGATTTAGGGACTATACCACCGTGCTGTTTCATAACAATATTCTTAGGAGTATTAACATATAAAACTACAGGTCTAATTGGTTTAGATATTTTATGTAAATTAACGGTTCCATATAATTGTGGAGATTGAGAATTTTTATTTACGATGTATCTGTTTTCATAATCCCTTAAAAGGTAATTTGAATTATTAACAATATGTCTTACATTATTAGAAAACTTTATTGGGTCTACTCTAAGAATTTGTACATCGCTAGATTCTATAAAGTTATATATTTTTGAATTATAATCTTTCGTTTTTAATATGACAGTGATATTTCCCTTGTCAGATTTTGTGATTGTTAGGTTATTATTTTCTACTTTCTTTTTGATTGAAATTAAAACTGTAATGTCATTTTTTGTATGACGTTTAACCTTTGACGGTTCAATATTTTTTATTAAATTAGCAATTTTTAATTTGTCATAAAGAAAATTATTTGAATTAGATTTTAAAGCTATTTCTGATTCGGTAGCTAATATTTGTTTAATATTCGTAAATTTTGGTGATATTAACTCATCCAGTAGAATTAGACTGTTTAGATGAGAAAATCAGAGAAAGTGTCAGCACGATGAAGCGCAAGAAATTTAAGAAACAAGAACAAAAACTTACACACAAGATCATGAAACTGTTGTACGTACATACCAATACACTTTCCACCAGGATTTGAAAACTTTTCAGACACTTATTTTACAAATACTGAAATAGAATTTTTAAATAAAGGTTTAAAATACAGCATACCACCAAAATTTGCGAATAATATTAAGCAAATATTAGCTACCGATTCAGAAACAGTTTTAAAATCTAATTAAAATAATTTTCTTTGCGAGAAATTTAAAATTGCCAATTTAAGTTCAAGTTAAACGTCAAGCAAAAAACGACATTACAGTTTTAAATTCAATCAAAAAGAAAGTAGAAAATAATAACCTAACAAACATAAAATCTGACAAGGGAAACACCACTGTCATATTAAAAACGGAAGATTATAATTCAAAAATATATAACTTTATAGAATCCAGCGCTGTACAAATTCTTAGAGAAGACCCAACAAAAAATGTTTCTAATAATGTAAGAGATATTGTTAATAATTCAAATTATCTTTTAAGTAATTATGAAAAGAGATACATCGTAAATAAAAATTCTCAATCTCCACAATTATATGGAACCGTTAAATTACATAAAATATCGAAACCAATTAGACCTGTAGCTTATTACGTTAATACTCCTAATAATATATTAGCAAAAAATTCAAAGAGTTAATAATGTACTTGATTATTCATTTTACAGAAAACCAACATACACTGATGTGGCTATTCCATATAGTTCCAATTATGCCATATCACATAAATTAGCAGCATATAATTCAATGATACACAGAGCATTTTCAGTTCCTATGAACAAATGTAATTTTGATAGACAAATTAATACGATTAAACAAATAGCAACATCCAACGGTTATCCATTACATATGATAAATAAATTAATTAATAAAAAAGAGGAAAAAGTGGCGTTACAACTAATATTTTCTAAAGAAACGAAAGAAATAAAAAATTATAAAACCATCACATATGCAGGTAATTCTAATAATATTTCAAAGATAATATCTTTAGCAACAAATACAACAATTTGTGTCTTCAATTGGAAGATCCCGAGTTTTCAGGACATCAACCAACATCGACACGGAGGCGCATATAGCCCCCCGCCATGAACCTTCCGACCCATAGTAAATAACAAAGAATATGTAGGTATATCGCGTGATATGTGAATTGCCCATGAATATCTTTGTTGTTGTTGTTAACATATCACGCGATATACCTACATATTCTTTGTTATTTACTATGGGTCGCAAGGTTCATGGCGGGGGGCTATATGCGCCTCCGTGTCGATGTTGGTTGATGTCCTGAAAACTCGGGATCTTCCAATTGAAGACACAAATGAGCGTTTGGTTTCCCTGCTGAAATCCGTTATTTTGTGTTTTCCCAAAGTTCACATCCTTATTTGGTTATGCCGTGCTGATGAGGCAAAATGAGCCAGAAACATGCATGTCCACGGTTACACTCTATTTCAGTAGCCCTTTCTTTGCGTGAATTACCTATGAATCTCTTTGTTGTTGTTGTTAACATATCACGCGATATTCCTACATCTTATATATATATATATATATATATATATATATATATATATAATTATTATTAAACATAGGTTTATTGGGGAAGCGGCAAATTAAAACGAGTACCCTTCATACTTTTTATGTCCAAGCTTTCAGAATATTTCAATTTTTTAAAAATAATTGTCAATTTGACAATTATTTTTAAAAGATTCAAATATTTCTTTTGATGTTATATACAATTTACCATTTACATCTATTATAATATACATTCTCATATACTTTATCCTTGATAATGGAGTAAATAAATTCTGAAAGCTTGGACATAAAAAGTATGAAGGGTACTCGTTTTAATTTGCCGCTTCCCCAATAAACCTATGTTTAGTATTTATATATATATATATATATATATATATATATATATTACCTTACCGGTCAGAAACAAGGAAGCAACAACAATTGCGAAAGCGATATTTGACAACTTTATACCAGCCTACGGTTTAATGAAAGAAATAAAGACAGATCAAGGAATATAGTATAAAAACGAAGTAATGAATAATTTGGCGGACCTTTTAAAAATAAAACACAATTTTTCGACAGCATACCATCACGAAAAGGTAGGGAGTTGTGAAAAACTTCATCGAACATTCAACGAGTATGTAAGAAATTTTATAAATAAAGCTAAAGATAATTGGTGTGAATTTGTGAAAATGTTTGCATATTGCTATAATACAACACCTAAAACATATCACGGATACACTCCATTTGAATTACTGTATGGTAGAAAACCTAATATACCGGAATGTTTAGATTCAGAAATTGAACCGTGTTATCATTTTGAAAGGTATGTCAAGGAATTGAAATACAAATTCCAATACGTGCATGAGCGAGCTATACAGTTTTTGATAAAAAATAAGTTAATTAGAGTAAATAACAGCGAAAAACAATCTTCGCCCGTAAATTTTAAGATAGGAGATTCAGTAATATTAAAAAAAGAGGAAAGAACTGAGTTCGACCCCTATTACTCAGGCCCATATAACAAAAATAATAGGTGTAAACTGTAAAATTTTATCTCAAAATGATAAGAAGAAGACCGTTAATAAAAATCGACTGTATTTGTATAATAACCCTAATATTTGTAAACATAGTGTGGCGGAAGAGTAAATAAACAATACAGTGAATAAAAACAAACAAGAAAGATATTAAAAACAAACAATTAAGTGATTAATAACAAAACAGATTTAGTATCGAAATATTATCAGAGATAATTTTCCTCTTCCAAGAGGGGATGATGTGACGGTTATTGAACCAGAAGGTTACAATAGATATAGGAAGATTTAGTCAGTAAGAATAAAACACGGATCTTCCGAAATACGAGTAATTAAATAGTAGTAAAGACACGTTCAAGGTTGTACGCGCTAAATATACCAAACAACTGACTCAACAAGGCTAAGGCCGGTTAGTGAACTGTGTGTAATCATTTAATATATATATATATATATATATGTGTGTGTGTGTATAATAATGTTATAATTATTATAGTAATAATTAGAATTCTTATTGGGTTCGCCAAATTACACATATATTTTAATAATGTTTCCTTTTATTTAGTATGCTATTTATAAACATGTAGTTTATTTAATTCTTATGTTTTCTTCCCTCGGCTGCTCTTATTCGTTTACGACTCTTAAAATCAGTAGGGTTCTGGGCATATTATTATAATAAAATCAACCTTACTTATTAATGTCATCTATTTATGTGACTGATAAAAAATTTTTTTGAAAACTTTTAAAAAACATAAAAACAATGATTCATATATAAACTATTTGTTACGTCTTATTACACAGTTAGACTGATGAAACTACTTATTAATAAAATAAATGATTAACCTTTTGTTCTACCAATTCTTACGTTATACATAAATAATGAGTTATTTATACGAGTATATATCTAAATTTCCACTTTGAATATGACTTTCTTTATATTACAAAAAAATTATACCTTTTTTTTAAAACGACTTTTTCTGGCTCATTTGCATAACTTGGTCGAAATCTTGTGAGCGTTGAAATTCTTAGAAATTTACAAGCACCTGCATTTCTAAATTTGCTTCTACTTTAAACAAAAAAAAACCTTTTTAAATGTTTCTTTCTAACTAGGAGGATTATGAAATGATTTTAAATGCTAATTTTTAGTTTTATTCGGGACGTGAAATTGGAAACACATTTGATATTTTTATCGACTCAAAATTTACGTTTTAAATATTATTTTACCGTATGGTAATAATTGTGTATTGATATAAACTGGAATTAGTTGTGGTCTGTTACTAGTGGAAATTTTTATATATATTTTTGGTGATTTCGACATGAAAGAAATTATACATTTATCTACACTTTACAATGGTAAGTTTTAATATTACTTTTCTCTGGTATATTATATTCATGTAGAGATAAAAGAACTTTACTACCAGGTATATGAGCTCTTAAATTTTCTTATATCATTCGAAATTATTATTTTAAAATTATTATTCATACGTTCTTATTTGAAAGTTATTATTTATTTGGTACCAAATATATTTAATTAACACACAACCGACCTTTTGTTCCTTTTTCTTGAAATAATGCAACACCAGGGACGCTTCCAATAGATTTTCCCGCCTTCGATGGATGAATCTCTTGCTCGTAATTATCTGGGTGATAATTGTTTCCTCTGCTATTCGTAGTCTCACAAAACTTTGTTACACTTGATTTATTTATAACTGATTAAATTTATATGGATTTATATACCTTTGCCTTGATTAATTATAAAATTTGTTACATTGAAAAAATTGGATAACTTTATATTCGTGTTACTTATATGATCACTGACGCTCAACTCCCAATTTCCCGCATTTTACATCGAACAAAACCCTTTTTATGGTTTGTCACCGGAAGTGGATTTTGTTCTCGAAAGTTCGATTGAAAAATTCACCTGTCACTTTGTTTATTCTTGTTTTTTATTGTTTTCTAACTTAAACTTATTGCAAACTATTGTTTTTTATCCATAATACACTTATTGTCATTGACTTATTCACTCACATCTTATTATTATTGTCTTTTTCCATATTACTGTTTATTTGATTGGTCAATGCAATTTCATTAATTTTACGTTTTCTACAACCTACATATTTACCTATTATACATGTATACAATTTATTTCTCATTATGTTTGATGTTATTACATCTATACACATAAACTATGTCGGTAATCATTTATTTCATTATTGTATTTTATATTCAAAATTATTTATGTTGGTATAATTTGTCTCAACTGTTTCATTTGGTATAAATTTGACCTTGCCTATATTACAGATTCCTACTTATTATAATATTTCCTATATCTACTTTTATGATTAATTATTAACTAAATATCTTATTCTATATATTTTATTACTTCTAAATGTCTTTTTATTGTTTAATCATTATAGTTTTTGTTGATTTTGTTAGGAGATTCTATTTATTTTTAAAATATAAACAGATGCTCTGGGTGTCTAAGATTCCATGCAGCGTTATATTATTTCTTGATCTGCGTTTACTTGTGAGGTTCTGTCTAAGGTTGTTTTTATTAAGTTGAAGAATTAATTTTACAACTGTTTTTCTGATGGTTGTTTATGATTTCTTTTTATATTTATTTACTTTCTTTTTGATTATACCCATTGATCGTACTTGGTTATATTGTTATACAAGGTATTTTATTATTTTGATACATTATCTTTAAAAAATTATTTTTATTGACAAATTTTAATTTTATATCCTTTATCAGGATTCTATATAGGTTATGTATATGTTCTATTTACAACAATATATATATATATATATATATATATATATATATATATATATATATATATATATATATTGTGCTGTATTTTAATTTGAGTTACAGGTTGGGTTTTTTAAAAAAATTGCGATGATGATTATTTTTAATTATTATGTTATTGTCAAGTTGCAATATTGTTGTGGAATTTTCTATTATTTATTATGGGCGCCAGAACTCGCATGGTCTGCTTATTATAAATAGAGCGATTTCGTACGTAATGCAAGTTCAAATATTAATACCAAAAGCTTTATTCCTTTTTTTTTAGATCTCAGGGGTGTGTCCGGCACTAGCGTTGAACAGTAACAGGAAACTGACAGGTTTTGAGAACACTTGAAGAAAAACAAAGAGGTTTGAATGTAGTTTTGTATAATTAATCAAAAATTCTATGTATTTCTTAACATTTCTCCTTCAATACTTACTGACGATAAAGCCTGGACAAATTACATAATAATTTATAAACGTCTATGTATAATTCTCATAGTTAAATGTTTTAAGTGAAATTATTATGATAAAATAACAAAAATAACTAATAAATACTGTGTAACCATGATATCATCGTTAACCCGCAATCAATTCCCACCTCTAGCATTTTAAACCAGAAGAATGATGGTGGCGTGAATCACGTCATATGACCAGATAGCTTGTCAATCGCAAAATGGATGTTTAGAAGTAACAGTTTTTAAAGTTTATTAATATATTTAGTCCTTAATAATAAAATCAGTGAGTGATTTCGTCGTTGTTTGGGATTAAATTGAATTAGTAGGATAGTGGAAATTGATTATTCTTAAATAACTAGGTAAATTCAAAAAGATATGTTCATAATATTATACCTAACCTAAGTAATAATTCAAGAAACCAAATGTTTGTGAATACATACAGAAATTCATGAGTTTGAAGATAACAAAAGTCTTGTGTTTCCACTCATTTCAGTTCAATGAACTTTGTGATGATTAAAGTGTAATAGCTTCTCTATTCGACAAGGAGTTAAAGTTTATTATATTCGGATTACTTTCAATATAAGTAATTTCTGCTACGAGGAAAACGTAACCAATTAGCCAGGAACAAATAAGGTAAAAAATTAAATTATCTCACCAAATTCTAGAAGACGATTAATGAAAAGTTTTTTTTATTTGATATTCAATTACTGGAAACTGGATCATTCCATTTATTGCCAATGACGTTGTCACAGTAAAAAATCAAAATTTTGTCCTTTAATTATGATTTTTTTAACTTAATTGTATTATTTTATTCTCGTTCTCACATCTTTCCATACCACCTTTTCAACCTAACAACCCTCTCTCGACGCTCAACAATCAACAACCTCCTTCTGTTTTTTCCGATCCTCTTTTATTAACTTGTAAACAGTTATTGTTTTTAAAAAAAAACTATTTATCCGCGTCTTGTTCTTTTTCAATTATTCACTCCGTTCGAAAATACCTCCGCGATTGCACTAATGTCACTTTATTTACACTTAATCTAAATATTGATAAAGCTGTCACTTTATATATAATACTATTCATGTCTATTTGCTTTTTTAATCGTCGTCAAAAAAAATACTTTATCGTATACAGGGTTTGTCAAAAGTTATAGCAATCGGGAAAATACAATTATAGAAGTTGGTTTTTTTAAAATTTATGTTACGAATGAATAATATCTTTTTATAATTGACTCACGTGTGTGCAACACACAACTATATGTTAATAGTTTCGTTTATCAATATTGTTTTTTATCATGAATTTAAATATCATGTAACTATGAGCATTATAATTCTTTTTGGTTGCAAATGGGCATTTATATACAAAATTTTATTTGTTCATTTTCCTGTTATTAATATTTCACTTTAATATATATATATATATATATATATATATATATATATATATATATATATATATATATTGTAGTTCCGTATCATAAAATAAGTGAGTGATAAATAATAATTCATTGTTAGTTGTAAGTCGTATTGTATGACATCCACTCGTTTACTATGGTCACGGCTTGTTATTAGATATTCAAATATATTGACCCAGTGATTTTTACAAAAACATATGGTATTATTTATTTCCCACCGATTGAAGGCAAGTGTTTCCCTACATTAATGGTACGGATTTCAAATGGCTTAACAAGTGGAACGCTTACTTCTATACCCCCCCCCCTCCCCTGTAGCAATATGTTGTGGAATTATGTTGAAACAGTTAGTGTCATTTAAAACAGTAATATGAGTAGATTCCACGAAGTAAAGGTCAAGACAGTAAATTTAATTGCCATTGATTCATCATTTCATTCGAAAATCTTGTTCAGTGATGAAGCACACTTTTGGTTAAATGGCGAATTTGGAGCTGTGATAATCCACAAGCAGTTGTCGAAAACCCATTACATAAAAAAAGTCACCGTTTGGTGGGCCGGTGGAATAATTGGTACTTATGTCTTCAAAAATGCCGATGGTCAGAATTCTACAGTAAACGGTGAGCGATACAGACACGATACCAACTTTTTCGTGCCTCAATTTGAAGGCATTAATGTTGCCATACAGCGTGAGATACAATTAATTTACTGCAAGCAACATTTGGTCAACGATTAATTTCACGGAATGAATCTGTTAACTGGCCACCTCGTTGGTGCGACTTGACGCCATTATAGTCTAAGATCCGAATTAGAAACGACCTTCACCCATCTGTTCAATGGATGAAAAGTATTTTATATCAAATTTAGTATGTTAAAAAGTATATTATTATTAAATTCCCGGCCAGACTATGATTAATTAAAAATTGAAAAATGACTTTTTGTTAAACATTGCACTCATGAGTTTAACGAATAAATTTAATACCAACCCAAAGAATGAAGCCTATAGAATATACAAACGGTGGGTTGTCTATTTTTTTCCTGGCGTAACTACTGGGTTGGCAGGTATAATCAGGTATGTCCATACTAGTTATTTTCACCCATTTGTTAATAAAAAAAATGTATATCAAATTAAGCGCTGTTTAATTGCGAACACGATGATAGCGGGGTTGTCTGCAAAAATCTGGTTTGAAGAACGGTTGTCGAGTTTTAAAAATTGAAAATTTGATGCTAATGGAAACTTCCGACAAAGTGGTCCGAGCTGAGTATTCCGTGCGATAGAAGAGGACGCGCAACCTCCGGATGAAAGAGAGTGCGCAAGCTATTTGTTAATTCAGTAGATAAGGAAAGCGATACACTAATAAATACTGAGCAATATTTGGGAGTAGTTATTAACCTAAAATATCAACATTTAGAAATTAGAATATGTGCTACTACCACATCCTCAAGCACTCATTCATAAATTTGATTTGTTATGAAGCCAACATCAATTTGTTGGCCAAGCGGGGTAGACGAGAAGCGAAGAGGGGATAATCAACTAAGAATAGGGTATATCCTCTGTTACGACATCGTCTTTAGATAAAAAATATGACGATAACAGTTACTACGCTACGCTAAGGTTTCCTTGAATGAAAATAGACAACCGGTATTGCGTTTATTAGCTGTATTAATATGTAACAAGTCAAATTAATTCAAATAATAATTAAATAAACCCCGATACATTTGAAATAATATTTAAACATCTGAAATATTGATTATTTTTAATAGCTTACATCTGCGAAATTTGGCAATACGTTAGAATACTATTATGCCCTGCTCCCCACTAAATGTTTGCTTAGAGTGTGAAATGATAGTGGCTTCAAGGATAATGTAAACAGATATCTTTTTTATTCTATATCTATGGCTACTACGTATCATTGTGATAAAAAATGCTTAAAAAGTGTTTTTTGTGTGGCTGGATGTTTCCATAATTGATTTTACGATGAAACTTTCAAAAATTGTCTATTGAAGTTAGCTTTTCGTAAAAAAAAGAACTTTAAGTACAATGAAGTTGAGCTAACTACAGCGTCACTCGATTTTGTTGTTTATCATACCACAAGTTATAAAAAAATGTTTTGGGAAATAAAGGGCTATATCTCACTGGGCCGCCAAATCTATCGCAGTAGAAAATTATTTAGATGAGATAATAGTTTGTTTCCATCACTCCGACATGGATGTTGAAGAGATGTCACTCATGATCTATGTTGTACGCCGCAGGAAAATCTTTCAGACCTTTGAATGTAAACATATGTTTGGCAAAAACTATTGTGAACACTTGCTGTATATTGCGTAATTTTGTGCGTAGTCTTATGATGACACTCTCGTTAACAGGATTTGAATCTACATCAGCACTCGTTCGTAATTCAAGTAGAGGAGAACGAGAAGTACTTGACGTTTGTAACAACTTTGCATAATATATTGTTAACGATAACACATTATCATTAAATAAAATTAGTAAAACAATACAAAATTACCTACCTAACTCTTTTTTTCCTGGATCGTCCTTTCTTTGAAAATTTCAACGATTTCCTACTAACATTTTTTTTAATTCCTGGTCAGAATATTCCTTACAAGCAGTGTTCCAAATGGATGGTCTATTTCGATGATGAACTGTTCGGTATCAAATGCTGACTTTTTGCTTAACACACTTACACACAAAAATTTGTTTCTGACAAAGCACTAATTCCACTGAAACTAGCGACCAAGTGTAACACCGACCAACTTACAACTGTTTACAATACTGGACACGTCGCCAGAGCGGCCACGTTCCCAATAAAAATCGAGTGTGCTGTATGGCCTGGTAGCGCTTCCAATTTCTTCCCGTCGCCAAGTCAGGTACATCACATTCAAATAGGTACAACTGTTTGGCAACGTCGCCATGGCGTCCCAGTGGGGTATAGCCATTGAATAAAAAGTAAAGGAAGGATAGCTACTATCTACACTCATAGAGAGAAAGCAAGACGGAAGTAGCCATCTTGAACAACCAAGTATGACTCATTTTATTTTGTTGTTGCATTGGTTGGAGAGTACGTTTTTGCTTTTGGAAGTTTTATAATAATTTTATAGTGTTTTTCATTAGTTTTTCTTGTATTTTTGTTTTGTATTTAAATAAGTGTTTATTAGGATTAATTAGAATAGTGTTTTAAGTGTTGAAACATTAGTAATTAGACTACAAACAAAATGGTTAGTTGTGCAGCCTGCGGTTGCTCCAATACCCCTAAAAATAAATCATTAGGCATCACTTTTCATAGGTAAGTTGTTTTCTTTTATACTTTAATTTATATTAATTTTAAATAATATAAAAGATGCAAAATAAACATTTCATATTTTGATGAATGACAAGGTTAAGACATAGGCGTAACATAGAAATAAAAATAGTAAGTTAACTGTTGTAACACTATACATTTAAGAAATATTTATTTGCATTTTTTCAAATTGGATTTATTTATAATGTGTAAATATTGATTATAAAAGTTTGATGCATAAAAATATGTTTTTAGTTTTCCTAAAGATTGTCAGAAAAGCAAATTGTGGACGAATTTGGTTAATAAACCAGATTGGACACCTATAAGAACAAGTGTATTGTGTTCTCAACATTTCAATAATGAATGTTTTGATCGAACCTCAAAGCTAAAAGTTAGATTGTGGTCCCAAGCTCTACCCACAATAAAAGTCGATCGTTTGAAATATGTAAGTATTTCCTTATATTATTTGTTCATTTTTATAAATAGGTATATCAAAATTGTTTTCTTCTATATTTAGTAATGTTGATTTACATGTATTTAAACTTTACAGGTAAGGAAATTTAATCCAGTTCAACTTACATCTATTGAGTCATCTCAAAACCAAGGTGAGCCTCTACCAGGACCATCATCCAGGGCAGAAACACCTACTCGAGATCCTTCTATAAATCCATGTACAGAAGTACCCCACGTAAAAGACAATTAAAAAGAAAAATTATGGATTTGCAAAAAAATTATGCTTTAAAAAGTACGAAAATTCGAAAACTTCAGAAAATTGTTTGGGGGCAGAGAAAAAAAATAACTTCTCTTAAGTCAATGGTAAGTGTGCTTCAAAGAAAAAACTTATTGTCAACTGACCATGAAAATGTATTATTGCAACATTTTGGCCCAAACAAAGAAATAATTGACATACTTTTTAGAAAACCTATCAAACAGAAGGTAAAACGGAAGTACGAGCAACAAGTGAGAGCATTTGCAGTGACCCTACATTTTTTTTCTCCGAAAGCATATAGTTATGTTCGGAGAACATTTCAAAATTGTTTACCTCACCCAAAAACTTTGTCAAAATGGTATTCTTCTATAAATGGAAAGCCAAGAAGCCATTAATTTCTTAAAATCAAAAATGGAAAATACTGAAAAACCATTATTTTGTTCATTGGTTTTTGATGAAATTGCCATTCGTCAGCATTTAGAATATTCTAATGACAAATATTATGGATATGTGGATTATGGAAACGAGTTGCAGGGAGATTGTGAAGAAATAGCAAAAGAAGTTTTAGTTTTTATGACAGTGTGTATCAGTGAGCCATGGAAATTACCAATAGGTTATTTTTTTATATCTTCACTAAATAGCTCACAAAAGGCAGCTTTAGTCAAACAGGCACTGTATCTTTCAAAAAATGTAGGAATTGAAATAACAAACATAACTTTTGACGGAACTGCCACTAATTTTAGCATGTGCAAGGAGTTAAATTATAACTTTAATAAAAATAATATACAATCACATATAATTATAGACAATACTAAATATTTTTTAATGCCAGATCCAGTACATATGATTAAATTAATTAGAAATTGTTTTGGAGATCTTAAAACGTTTACTGATAAAAATGGGGATTTAATTGATTACAATTATGTTATTAAACTTAATGAGTTGCAAGAAAAAGAAGGACTTCATTTAGGAAACAAATTAAGAAGAAAACATAGACTTTTTCAGACAGAAAATGAAAGTTAAGTTAGCCACTTAATTATTGAGCAAATCTGTGGCCGATTCTTTAATTTTTTGTAAAGACATTTTAAAACTAGAAGATTTTCAAGGCAGCGGCCCTACTGCTAACTTTATATTAATTATGAATAATGCTTTTGATATAATGAATTCACATAAAATAAGCAATTTTAGTTATAAACAAGCAGTTTGTTCCAGCAATATTAATAATATAAAAAAAATTTGGGATGAATTTAAAGACTATATTTTAAATTTAAAACTTTCGGGTTGTCCAGTTTTAGACTCTAAGAGAAAAGCTGGATTTACTGGTATACTAATGGGTATGAGTTCAATTATTAGTATTTATGAGGAATACGTTAATGATAAAAAACTTAAATTTTTGCCCACATACAAATTAAATCAAGACCATATAGAATTATTTTTTAGTTCCATAAGAGCACATGGTGGTTATAATAATAATCCTACATGCAGGCAGTTTATGTCTGCTTTTAAAAAAAATTTAATTCATGCTGAAATAAGAGAAGGGGGCGCAGGAAATTGCGTTCCCCTAGAAGAAATTAATATTTTAAATATTGGTAGTGAAAAAAAATCTGCAATAAATATAATAAATGAATCTATTGCACATAGAAATGATGATGATAATGAGGATGACATATTAAAATTTATAGATGAACATAATTATGCCTTTCAGGTAGATTCTCTATCATCATATAGTTTGGAAGTACTCACATATATAGCAGGTTTTGTGAGTTTTAAATTGGGGAGAAAGTTAAAATGTGAATATTGTGTTTCCCAACTATATGGTGATAGAGAAAACTTCTTAAATGCTTTAATTAATTTAAAGTCAAGGCACTGCCTAACATAACCCAGTGAGGATATCATTAATATATGTGTGATTGCTGAAAAATTTTTGAGGCGCCTGACAAACAATTTTAAAAACTTGAAAATTAATAAAAATAAAATAATAATAAGTTTTAAATGACTTTAAAGACAAAAAAAATTTTCCCAATATGATTCCACATGATACCACTCAATTGGAAAACCATAATATTTTATTATTAAAAAGTGTTCTAGAAATTTTCTTAAACATAAGATTAAGTTTTAGTTGTAAAAATAGGATTAGTAGAGAATATATAAGGAATGCGTTAACAAAATTAATTATATTTAAAGGTCAATAAAATTTTAATTGTGAATTCTGTTTGTTTTTTTTATCGAGACATCCAAAAAAATCATAATTCTAGTAAGCTTTGGAATTTTGTTTGTTATGTAGTCACTCTAATCTTTAACCATAAAATATTATTTTAAACTAGAAAATATGTGTTTTGTGAAACAAAACACGTGTTCTCTGGTTTAAAATGTCATTCTTACTCAGTATCTACATAACCATCAAAATTTCAACGCCTACTCTAATTAGTTTTTTTCTGGATGTCCCTATATGTAGTATCTAATTTTTTTATTTGCTACAAAATAATTTTATATAGCGCGCCTATGGTAAAACGGATATTGCCGTCCGCCATATGCAACAACCATCCTGATCAACCAAACTTGTGTTTATTGCTCCTTCCTTTACTTTTTATTCAATGGGTATAGCTCATGATACAATAAAATAGAAGATATAATTTCGCGCATGCTGGCTCTGACGTCACGCCGAGAGTGAACGCCTTGAATTAGTTTGCAGTTACATTATTGGATATGTTTATGTCGGTTAATTTTACATTTTTATTGTTGAAAATTAGCAAAAATTAGTCAAAATTAGATGTGTAGTGTATGGTTGTGATTCAGACAATCACGTGAAAGGCTTTGCACACGATGTCAGCTTTTTTACCTTTCCAAAGGACAAAAAAATGATACGGGAGTGGATCCGTTTGTCTAAACGCGAAGATAAATTTAATACCATAGAATATTAGACCATATAATTATGCTGAAATTGAAAAAAAAAGTCACTAGCTCCTCTTGGTAATCGTAGGGGGCTATATTTATATTTAAACTCCCTTGATTGCGCGGATCTTTTGAGTCATATGGGGATTAGAATTCCTTTGTTGTTATGTTGTGTTCTTAATTTTTTTTATTTATATAAGTATTGTTTATTACCTGTAGCTACATAGAAGGTGTTATATATTTCAAATTAATTGGTTATGCGGTATCAGGGGTTTTCCCGTAATAAATAAATAAATCTTTTCTTAAATCCAAGTTGACAAATAATATATTTAAATCTTAATTTGATATTTTTTATTACCAATAACAATTTCATTATTATTATTATTTTGAAGAATGCTCCACAGTACCTGAGTTGTACTTTATAATGTTGTTCTGTAGTATAGTTATTTTGGAATAAACAACCGATTAAGTATTAAAATTTGCTAATTGTTTCATTCCTTATATTTATTTACAAATTTAAATGTTTATAAAATCATGTCAAAAAATCCAAAAAGTATATGTTTTTTTTTTGTATCAGTACAGTAATTATTTACTTTACGAAGTGAGCAAACAGATTTCAATCAGAACTTAGAATTATTGTTTTGCTCTGGTAGACTCTCCGATTCCATATAACACTTTTACATGAATTCTCTTTGCCTTTATAATACTAATAATATCTCATTCAACCTGAACCATCCCCATTTTCCTTCAAAATGCATTAGCAACGCATCATAGTAAATTTTTGATTTATCTATAAAAGTGAAAGAGTTAGTTCACAAGTCTCTATAGAGTTATACTCATAGACGACTACACGTTACCCTCACCCCCAATAACGGGTACTCCGTACCCTACTCTGTACACCCTCCGTCTTAGGGAAAAAATTCAAAAATTAGCCTGTGTTAAACCAGATATTTTCATTAATGAAAATCTAAACAGTGACAATAACGTGATAGTTAAAAATAAAACTAAAAATTTAATCAAAGTGAAAACCTCCCCTAGGAAAAAGATAAAGAAAGGTACGTTTAAACATAAAATTATAAATAGACAAAAACTAACCTACACTCACAAAAAAGAAATTCAAAAAAACACAAAAAAAGTGTATGGAAAAATACTGGGGAGTCCAAATCGTCACAAGAAAACGACAAAGCACGTACCATCGCTGATTCTTGTACCATTAACTATTCGAAAGAATTAGAACGTATTAAATCTAAAACACAAGAGCTCAAAATTAAAAATCAAAATATTCATCAAATTGTATTTCTAGATGATACAGACAAAGACACATTTGAATCAAATTCTAACACAATTACTATTCCTAAGACATATCTAGACACTATTGATATATCAACATTAAACAAGTGTCTAGAACTAACCAATACTGTAGAAAAGTGTATAGAACAAACCGTCACAGAAAAGTGTCTGGGAAGTCCAAGCACTGAAAAGTGTCTAGGAAATAACTATAATATTCAAAATAAAAAGTGTATGGGAAGTCCAAACACAGAAAATAGTCTAGGAAGCACCCATATTACCCAAAATAAAAAGTGTCTGGGAAGTCCAAACACAGAAAAGTGTATAGGAAACACCCATATTACCCAAAATAAAAAGTGTCTAGGAAGCTTTCAGGATAAAAACTGTCTAGAAAACTCGAAAATAGAAAAGTGTATAGAAAACGCAGAAGCGACAGCAATAGATCAAACCCTCGATTTAACAGCTCCCACTTGTAGAGGGGAGAACACCAAGCAGAACTTCAACACCCGATAGATCAAAAACTTTATACCAACAAACCAAATGGAAGAAGACACTATTGGATATTCCAGTGCATCCGAGGAAGACATGAATAAAACAAAAACCGAAATTAAAATAACGCTGCAAGTCAATTCTGGGTTCAAGAAATTGAAAACGAAGAAATTGCTACTAAAACTACTGACAAATTTGTTTCACAATATGAAAACATCGCAAAAAAAACGATAGTTCCCAGAAAAATGCAAATGACAAAAAACCCAAACCAAACAGAAGACGTCAACGCAATTATAACCATCCCCACCGATGAACAAATGGACACACTTTCTCATCAAGATGAATTTCGAATTCCAAAAAAAGTAACATTCAATTCAATATTAAGACAGAAGAAGCAAAATAATACAGAAACGACCACTAGTAACAGATATGAATCCCTTTCTGAAGAATCCGAGGATGAGGCTACAATTATCCATCCACAAAAAAGCGAAAAAAAACCAAATTTCGCAAGTTAATCACAACCGACGATAGCTCCGATGATACAAACAAAAACCATAATATAAAACGAACAAAACAAAGAGTCCCTATCGCAAAAAACGTTAAAAAAACCGAAGTTTCTTGCCCGCCCATTATTATCGATGGAAATGTTTCGGCACACAAAGATATGGTGCTGAAACTAAAAGAATACATAACTAAATCTTTTGAGATGAAATACACGGCCAACTCAACTATAATATTCACTAAGGAAGTCGAAGATTTCAATACGTTGAAGCAAATTCTTAGAACTGAAAAGGTTCCCTTTCATACCTACACGAGTAAGGATGAAAAAACTCATGCCTTCGTACTGAGAGGACTGGCCGAAGGATTGCAGATAGACGAAATCAAGGAGGAACTTACCCATGATTACAAATTAAACATAAAGGACATATTCCGAATGACCACTAAATCAAGACCGCTATATTTAGTTATAACCGATCCGAAAATCACACTTGACTACCTCAATAAAAATGTTCGAGTTCTCGAACATACTCGCATCCAATGGGAATACCGAAGACAGGCAAAACCGATCATCCAGTGGCATATTTGCCAGCTCTGGGGTCACGCCACATCAAACTGCGGACGCGCACCTAGATGTTTGAAGTGTGCCGCCTCCCACCTGACCCCAGAGTGCCCAAAGGACAGATCAACACCTGCAATATGTGCAAATTGCAAGGGTGATCACCCTGCCAATGCGGAGATCTGTCCCGAGTATGTCAAAAGACGTGAATGGCTGGAATCCAGAAGAGCTCAAACCACAAAGAACGCAGCACCTAAATTCATCCCTGCTCCCATACCAACGTCAAACCCATGGAAAAATAAAACTACCCTCTCCCTACAAGAATTCCCAAGTTTACCCACAAAACAACCTAACCCCATCACTTCACAAAATATCCCTAAACCTGTAAATCTCCCACAAACAAACGCTGCTCCAACGACGGACATCAACAAGTTCACGCAATTAAACCAAATGTTTAGAGAATTACAAAATATTGTCAACTTAGATGAACTAACGAGGGCTGTTTCCGACCTTCTCCAGGATATGAAAACTGCCACCAATAAGCTGGACCAATTTACAATCTACAATAACTTTGTAGCCGGGATTGACAAATATGACATCTAGGCAGGTAGGTGGTAAAACAGGAATTCAAAAACGAGATCTTCTTAAAATTATTTTCTTCAATGCCGGTGGAGTTCTCAGTAAACTCCAAATTCTTAGACATTTTCTCGCTTTCCACAAACCAGATATCTTTTTCATTTTCGAGACATTCCTAAAACCACATAAAACCGTGAGTTTTAAAAATCCCGATTATAGTCTGCATAGCCTTGATCGCCCCGCAGATGTCGGCGACAAGGGCGGTATCGCAGTTTTAATTAAAAAAGACATACAATTCCAACTCCTGCAACCAAATAATTCAACAATTGAGCATATCTCACTACTAATAGATAACAAAATAAAAATAGTAGGCGCATACAACTCTCCATATAAAAAGCTGTATGAAGCCGATTTTTTTAATATTACAAACACTCATAACAGAGTTCTCATAGTAGGTGACTTTAACTGTAAGCATCCCCTATGGGATCCCTACGCTACACGCCCCAATCCCAACGGAAATACTCTCCTAAGGTTTTGCGATAATACTGATTGCAATATATTTAGTACCGACGACCCTACCCATTTCCCATTCTCCGGTCACACCCCCAGTACACTCGACATCGCAATAGGCAGAAACATAAATACAATCACCAAAATGAAAACCATCCCTGACCTGAATTCCGACCACGATCCCGTCCTCCTAGAACTCAAAATAACCCACACCACACACTCTCCCCCAATAAGAAAACGTGACTTCACAACAACAAATTGGAAACTCTACAAAAAATACATTAATGAAAAACTAATCATCACAGATAAAATAGAAAACACAAATCAGTTAACCAACATCATTCAAAACCTTCAAAATATAATAATTTCAGCTAGAAACGCTACAACTTCATTAAAAAACAAACCAAACCCGCAAAATACCCTTCCTAACTATATTCTTAAAATAATCAAAGACAAAAATATAATACGTAGAAGATGGCAAGTTTATCGTGATGACAATGATAGACTTACAGTTAAATACTATGAAAACTTAATAAATTCTCTAATAAATGAGCACAGAAATTACAACTGGAAAGTCTATTTAGAAACACTTTCAATAAAAGACAATTCCATTTGGAAAATAACAAAACATCTTCGAAACAAGCGTGAAGAAATTACTAAAATAATTAAGAACGGCAACACTCTGACTCAAAAAGAGCAGATTGCACAAGCCTTTGGAGAGTACTTTCAGGATAATTTTACAAATAATATAACAATCACCCAACAGCACCTCAATATAGTAAAAATAGTTTCAGATTACTTTTCAAAAGCACATACTACACATAACGCAAATCTAGCCACAACTTCAGAAATTACAAACACAATTTTATCATTAAAAAATAAGACTGCACCAGGGGTAGACGGAATATCAAATTTATTACTAAAAAATCTACCAAAAAAGGCAATAGTTCAAATTACATATATTGTAAATTTTATAATTAAAAACGGTATCTATCCAGATATGCTCAAGATAGCCAATGTCATCCCAATTATCAAGGCCAACAAACAACCAAGTTATGTGGATAGTTACAGACCTATCTCCCTCTTAAATAATATAGCTAAAGTGATAGACAAAATAATTCTTACTAGACTACAAAAATTTGTTGATAAACATAATATTATACCCCAAGTGCAATACGGTTTCAGAGGTGGTCATAGTACAGTCGCTCAAATCATAAGAGTTCTCAACTTCATTAGGGAAGAATTCCACAAGAAAAATAAACTGATAATGGCAACTATAGACATACAAAAAGCCTTTGATACCGTATGGCACGAAGGACTATTATACAAACTTATAAATCTCAACTTTCCCGAATATCTAATAAAAATTATTAAATCGTATATTTCAAATAGAAAATATTACTCCCGCGTAAACGATGGGGTAGCTGGGCCATATTCCATACTCGCTGGAGTTCCTCAAGGATCTGTACTATCACCCTTGCTGTATTCCCTTTTCACCCACGATTTACCTTCCTCACCGCAAATCCTAACCGCTATGTATGCGGATGACACGTGTTTTGTATCACCTTCACAAACACCAGACAACGCACTTCACAATATTCAAACTCACATAAACACTCAAATTCTGACTTACATGAGGGATAACAAACTTACTATCAACCCCTCCAAAACAGAGTACTTGTTACTCAGGAGGGTAACTACAAAAAACAGCTCATTGCAATCCCAGCTGTGTGTAGATGGGCAAATTATTCCACCCAGTAACACTATAAAGTATCTAGGCTACATAGTGCAGGGCAACTCCAACGCCAACGCACATATTACTAAACAGGTACAAAAAGCGAAGATGGCAATGAGCAAATTGTACCCACTGATATGTAAGAAAAGTTATCTCTCACCACACAACAAAATATTAATTTACAAACAAATTATAAGACCTATATTAACATACGCCGCTCCTGCATACTACACCACAACAAAACACAACTTCAATACACTGCAGGTGGTACAAAACAAATGCCTCCGCATGGCAGTACCATACAATATAGCTTACCCTAAACTTCCAAAAAATACATGGTTACATGAACAAGCCGAAGTGCCTACTATCAAGGACTTTATAACAAAAATATCCAAAAAATTTTATAATCATTGTATACCCAAAAACCTTCGAGAAACACTAACAGCCGCCCGCCATTCGCGCAGAAGACACCCGTGATAGTGGGTGCAGGCTTCTGCATGGTAACTTGTTCACATAACTAGTTGTTTAATTCACATCAACCAACTACATCGAATCAAAGGCACTAACTTCCTTTGTTTTCACCAAATATTTCAAAAAACATACCTTAAAATATATCATAATAAACATCTGACATGTTGCCTTCTCTCATAACTTAATACTCTGTTCGTTTTGAAACACTGTTTTTCAGCTGCTTTTCAGGGATATGCAGTCGAAATTGCAATGGAACCATATTTGTGAATACGGGACAAAGTTAGTTACATAACCAAAACAAGTGGATGATGCAGACTCGCAAGGTGCCACATACCACCCCCCCAGACGTGCGATTAATCCAGGATGGCCAGAACATCGGCACCAGAATATACTATGTATATTATCTTGTAAATTAATTGCAAATGTACACATACAAATTATTGTAAATAAAGACATTTTAAATCAATCATGCGCGAGGCGAACGATATTTCGAACGGCTAGAAATCATATCTTCTATTTTGTTGTATCATGAGTGTAGCTCAAATACAATGAATTTAGAATTATTAGTACGGAGAGTAGGTACATAATATATGATTCTTGTAAATTATTCTATAATAGTAAATATATCTTCTATATTTAATTTGCAATGAAAGAATATAACTGAATATAGTGAAATTCTTACGTTGATCAAATTTGTTTCAATGGACGAAATTATTATAATTTTTTTTGATAAACCTTGCACATATGGTTTTTTCAATTTTCCACATTTGTTAGTTTTTTATTACTTATTTACAAAAATGTTTGTTAAGCAAATACTCCAAAAAATATATATGATTGTTGAGACCACCTGTGACGCGCGCAGCTGCAATGCTATCGCACGGTATACACAGCTCGGACGTTTCCATTCGCATCAAATTTTCAATTTTTAAAACTCATCAAACGTCATTCAAACCAGATTTTTTGCAGACAACCCTATATCAGTGTTCGCAATGAAATAGTGCTTATTTTGATAATTTTTTTTTATTAAACAAATGAGTGAAAATAACTAGTATCAACATACCTGTTTATACCTGCCAACCCAGTAGTCCAGGCCAGGAATTCTTTAGGCAACCCACTTGCAATATATTTTTTATAATTCGCGTATAAAAGAGACTTCATTATAACATTGTTTACAGTGTCACAATGAAGCTCTTTGAACAATGTTATAGTAATTTTTAGTGTACAGTTGGTTATTGTATTTAGTTATATTTTTATTTGACATTTGACTTTAACATTGACACAAATTATAAATAAAATGGTCTAGCGTTGTTCTAGCTAGCAAATTATTATATTAAAGGTAAATTAGAATAATTTATATATTAAAAATATTAATGAATAAAGTACGCTAACGTTTATTTACAATGATTTGTCAATTGTTTATTTTTATATTGTATAGAATCAATATATAAGTATACAAAACGTTCGATTTTTGGGATAAATTGCCAGATATCTATGTGAAGATGTATTACTGAAATAATTCTGTTCATCATATAATATAAATAGATCGCAAGAGCATATACGAAGAAGCTCTTTTTTAAACAAATAATCATCCTCTTTTTGCTTAAATGAAAGTTTGTTTACAATTTACACAATTATTCGGTTATATGTCAAAAGTTAGAAGTGCTGAATAAAACCATCTGTGATCTGATCAATTAGGAATCTACAGATTTGCCAACCTAAATTCAAACCACTCCTCCTAGTTTAAAAACAGGGATTATATGAAATTCTATTTTATTTAAATAATTACATAAATGCGAATTATAAAAAATATTGTGTGAAACTTGTGCCACAATGACTTTCTGTAGTACTCGTGATTTTCACAACTCACCGCTTCGCGTTTCGTTGTGCAAACTTCACTCGTACTACAAAACGAGTCATCGTGACACTTGTTTTACAAATAACTATTTTAACATACTAATCTAAATATATATATAAATCTCGTGTCACAATGTTTGTCCTCAATGGACTCCTAAACCACTTAACCGATTATAATAAAATTCGCACACCATGTGCAGTTCAATCCAACTTGAGAGATAGGATAGTTTAAATCTCAAATTATAGTCGCAATTTTAATTTATTGCTAATTATTTGTCTGTTATTAGTCACTATTCACAATTATCTGTTAAGTCCAAATGATTCTAACAGATGTCGATACCTTTCGACTGGGTTAAGTAATCAATAGATGGCGCTGCTATGGTAAATCTACGAACGTGTCATATAAGCTACATTTTAACAGCATAATTACCACGTGTTGTTGACGCTATAAAATTAATTAAATTTATTTTGTAGTGAACGAAATACCGTATAATTCAGCTAATTATTTGTCTGTTATTATTTGACAGTCACAATTATCTGTTAACTCCAAATGATTCTAACAGATGTCGCTACCTTTCGACTGGGTTGAGTAAGTAATCAATAGATGGCGCTGCTATGGTAAATTTACGAACGTGTCATATAAGCTACATTTTAACAGCATAATTACCACGTGTTGTTGACGCTATAAAATTAATTAAATTTATTTTGTAGTGAATTATTAAAACGAAATACCGTATAATTCAATTATTTCCACTTTTTAAATTTTTGGTGTTAGCATAGCCGGCCACGTGTTACTTAGACTGAAGTGTAAATTGAATTCATATTATAATGAAGATAATACAGTGAAATTAATCCTGTTTTTTACTTATTTGTGCTTCATTGATCAAAACTTTATAATTTAATTTGAATATATGTATGTAAGTATTTAATTAAAATGTCAATGCAAAAATGATACACAATTTCCTACACTTTTTCAATTAAAGATTGGTTCCCCTATTATTCTCCTCCGTAATTTGAATCCACCTCAATTATGTAACGGTACGCGTTTGGTCATCAAAAAGATCACCGGAAACATTCTTGAAGCAACCATTTTGGCTGGGAAGTTTAAAGGAAAAGTGGTCCTGCTGCCACGTATTCCGATGATACCATCAGATTCTACCATACCCTTCAAAAGGCTACAGTTTCCAATTCGTTTAGCTTTCGCCATGTCTATAAATAAATCTCAAGGTCAAACAATGTCCATTTGTGGTTTAGATTTGGAAAATCCATGTTTTTCTCATGGGCAACTATATGTTGCGTGTTCACGTGTTGGGAAACCGTCGAATCTATTTGTGTTAGCTAAAGACAGGTTAACCAAAAACATTGTGCACCGATTGGTGTTAAATTAAATTGAAATTGAAAGTATTTATAATTCAAAAAAATAGATATCAATGTTTAAAAGTTTAAGACTGTCTGCCTTGCCTACCTCATTCATGAGTTTAAGCGTCACATGTTATTTACTGTATTATACTGTAATATACTTATATTTGTTATAAAATTAAATGGAGATAATAAATCTGATAGATTTTTATTTTGTACCTATTGATTTCTGCTTAATATCAAGTGTAAGAACATTTTAATTAAATATGTTCAACGTACTTCCCCTTCAAATCTCAATCCAGTGAATTTGTATACCAACATCAACATTTTCGTCTTTGTTCGTAAATAATTTCATTGTACTAAAGGGTTATAGTAGTAGAAAGTCAAATAAGGAGATCACCATATTTTTTTACAAATACCATCTGTGTGAAAAAGCATAGTGGACTCCGTGACTGATGTTCTCTTATTGTTCCTCTTAGATTGTTTACTATAATGTAATATAACAAAAACTTTAGCCACAGCAACGCGTGGCCGGGTCAGCTAGTTTTGATATAAAATACTTTTCATCCATTAAACAGATGGGTGAAGGTCGTTTTTAATTCGGATCCTTTACTATTAGATTATTTTCTATGGGCATATCTAAAGTCGCTTGTCTACGCCGATAAACCTGAAATAAGTGAACACTTGGAAGCCAATAATCGACGCGTTGTTGAAGAAATACAGCCTGCTTTACTGCGAAGAGTGTGTGAAAATTGGACGTCTAGATCACGCCATGTACGTGCCAGCCGCGGATGCCACATGCCGAAAATAATATTTAAATACTAATCTCAAAAAATTATCTTTCAAATAAAAATAATTTCATGGATATCAAAAACATTTTTGTATTTTATTTCAATTTAAAGTTCTCCGCCTCTAAAAAAACACCTACTGCTAGATAGAATATCATACATATTTTATGATTCTGCTAATTTTTTTTCACAGTCATGCAATTTCAATCCTTTGAACTACAGTTTGGTGTTTCTTAAGGAAAAAGTCTACACTACAGGGGTACATCCAGACCAACAATTGTAACGAATATCGAACATAACTTTAAAACCCCATAGCTAATCCCTAACCGTATAGAAGATTAATAATGCATTCTTTGGAAACTAAAGGATAAAAGTGTGTATTCGTTAAGACGGAAGACATGTTAAACATTTATTCTAACTGAATGATTTTCATGTTTATAATAAAAATTATTTTCATATTATTGTTTAATTGACAGCTTAGCAGTACTGTATACCAGCATCAGTTATGTTGGAAATTACTTAGTATAATTAGCGCTTTACGAGAGTCAGATATACAAAAAAATCAACAAATTCATGGGATGTGTAAGCGTCATGTAAAATTTCATTACAATTTTGAATACGGATGCAGTTACGAGAATTCGTTACAAGCCCCACTTATTTTCCAATTACCTCAATTGGCTATACTTTAGTGCATATTTTTAATACCTATTATGAAGCTGATTTTTAAATAAAATTGATCTTTTTAGTGAATAAATGTTATACAAAATAAGAGAATAGTAATTTATGCAACAAGTGCAAAAAGTAGTACTTTTTTTCACGAATGGAAAAAGTTGACCGTACGAGCCGTCAGGCGAGTGCGGCAATTCCATGAGTTAAAAAAAGACACTTTATGCACATGTTGCATACATTATTGTTTCTACGGCCCTATACAAAAAAATAAAATTCAAATAGAAATTTGGGATATTTCAATTAAGCTCCTTGGGTAAATTACAATTATACGTATTCCAAGTTTCATGAAAGTCCATCCTCGATGTCCAGCCAAGATTCATTGTGTTAGCTTATGGGAAGCGTGAAATAAAGTTAACGTTATGGCACTTTTTTTAACGCTTTTTTACTTTTTTTCACTCTAACCATAAACAACCATAAACGGATGAAATACAAGGTACTTTAAAGATAGGGCGTAGAAAATAGTATATTAAGTACCAAGTGTCAAAAAGGTTACTTTAGTCGCGAGTTTGTGAAACGAGTGACTAAAGACGTTTTTAACACGAGGTGCTTACAATACTTTTTCTTCGTCCGCGGGAAGGAAAAAATTATATTATATTTGAATTATATTCATTACATGACGGACGATGGCTGACAGCTGACTGACAAATCAAATGACAAAGAATAACAAAATTATCACGGAATATGAAATTTAACATACAAAAGATACACTTGATTTGACGTTTAAAAAACAAAAGATAAACGAGATGTGACACTAGTGTTTAAAAAGTCGTTTTGTGCATGTCAAACCCGTGTTCAAAGTGCGGTTTTAGTAGCGGAAGTAGAAAAAAACTTTTTTTATTCGAAATATTATTAATTAGAATGGAAAAACATTGCGGTAACTAGTCATCTGGAAATAATTCTCAAGAATGTGCACAGCTGCTGCAAGAATTTTTTTTTCAATTCATATTTTAAAAGTGTGTATGTCTTGTGTATGATTTTCTTCCATCCCTAGAACTTTTATCATGTCAAATCAAACTGATAGTCCAAGAGCTAGCAGGAAAAAGTGGACATGATCGTACACCCGGCTGGATTTGAGATATATTAGGAAACTTTATTCGCTAGTCACAAAAATCCCACCTCTTGCTACTGAGTCTGGGGCGTTTGGAAATGGCAGCCGGAAAAGTGTCGCTTATTCTTTATTACCAAGAAATGATCGAACACTCGTCTTAAAATTGGTTTGCAGGTCAACTTTTATGCGAGGATAACGAAAAAATTATTCCAAGACGTTTTTCACGGAACGAGGTCGAGCAAGAGCGTTGAAAGTAGGCCGGAAAATTCATGCTCGGGGACATGATCGAACACCCGTCTGTAACTTTGCATAAGCAATCTTTAGCTATAGAATTAGCTAAATTCAAAAAGCCAGACGTTTTGATCCGATCTAAGACACTGAAAGATGATTACAAAGATTGACTCTCGGCTCGGTGGTTCAGCAACATGGCGGCCGCTTGAGCAGCCGCTCGTCGCACGATTTCAATTACGCTAATCTTTCAATTGACGCGTGATTTGCTTTTACGCCAATATTATTAATTATCACGAACCATTTAGTTGTTTATTTATAAAATTTAATTATTATGATGGAAAATTAAGACGGATACTATAAAAATTAATGAAATGTAAGAGTGTCATAACAATAACTATACGAAATAGGAAATTGTGAAGTATTTTATCAATTTATGTAATAAAATTATTCAAATTAACAGAGATGGTAATCAAAATTGAACATTATTTTGAAGAAATATTGTTGAAAATTAGAAGCAAAACAAAAATGTAGAGTAAAACAAAAATATTTCGTTGAAATACATGAAAAAAAGTACATTATTCAAAAACATAATCGCTATCGTCACAGCTATCATCGCTATCACATTCACTTCCATCGTCGCTATAAGTGTTATCATTGTCCTCGGTGTCCACTTGGTCACCTGAAAATAATCAATATATTTATGAACGTACTGGTCTTAACTTTTTAAATGTCCATTTTATTTGTTGTACCTGTATCTGCATTATCATCAGCGAAATTGGCATCATCTTCTATTATTATATCTCCAACCGTTTCTGGCCATTGATCGCCTTCGAACCACAGATACTCATAGCCAGTTTCTGTCCTTTTCCATCCACACTCTTCTATCTTCAATTCAGTTGGGATCTTCTCGTGTGCATTTTCCCAAATCGTGGCAATGTGATGAGCTCTCAACAGTTGTTGCTTAAGTTCATTTTGAGACAGAGGCAAATTTGTCGAATCAACTTTCAATGTATTTTTTATAAAAATTCTTATTGTTAGTTAAATAGCAAACAATGTTTTACAAGAAATATATATCCGATACGCGTATAAGAAGCAAGACCGTTGAAGAATGCCATCAGCATCTGTAGCCAGATGCTTCTCCCTGTCTGAATTCAGAACGTCTCTTTCTGATCGGATGCTGTGCTATGGCAATCTTCCCGCCAACAAATTTTCGGGCCTTAAACATGTACAATATATATTTGATTGATTGTAAATTTTACTAACCTGTCTGTAGACGATTTTGCTGTATCTTCTGTCTGTTCCTGCTTATCTCCATGCAAAGCCTTGCTTATTGCAAGACTTTGCTCATATTGTTTAGAACTCAACGCTGTCACGTTGCTATAACAGCGTGGATGATAGCCAACTGAATCAATTTTTGACAGACGCACTGTGTTGTATTTGAGTTTTAAAACTCTACGCACTTCCAAAGCGGACTTACATTTCTTGAAATTTGCATCATTAAATGGTAATACTTTATCTGAAGAGTTACAGTTCGGTACAAAACACTTTATTTGAGGTGGATCAACGCCCATCTCATGGCCCGGAAATAGTTTAGAATTCGACGCCATGGCCGGGTGATGCTCACTCGGCCGATTTTACTGACTAACTGTCGAAAGATGCTTGGCGATGCACCCCCTCCAACGTTCCCTCATCCACTTTCACTCAACTGTGGGGAGGGGAGACGGGACTACTATTCATTGAAAATAGTTAGTTCTCTTAGTTTATGGGCAAAAAAATATATATATAAACGTCAAATAAACAAGACATTTATGTAATGAATATGATTTTGTGCTAATTTTTATATTAAATTAAAAATTATTAATGTTGTTATACACTCTTACACTTATATATTACATAATTTTCCATTATAATATTTAAAATTTATAAATAAACAATTAAATGGTTCGTGATAATTAATAATATTGGCGTAAAAGCAAATCACGCGTCAATTGAAAGATTAGCGTAATTCAAATCGTGCGACGAGCGGCTGCTCAAGCGGCCGCCATGTTGCTGAACCACCGAGCCGAGAGTCAATCTTTGTAATCATCTTTCAGTGTCTTAGATCGGATCAAAACGTCTGGCTTTTTGAATTTAGCTAATTCTATAGCTAAAGATTGCTTATGCAAAGTTACAGACGGGTGTTCGATCATGTCCCCGAGCATGAATTTTCCGGCCTACTTTCAACGCTCTTGCTCGACCTTGTTCCGTGAAAAACGTTATCCTCGCATAAAAGTTGACCTGCAAACCAATTTTAAGACGAGTGTTCGATCATTTCTTGGTAATAAAGAATAAGCGACAGCAAGAGGAGTAGATTTCTTTTTGACTCGACAAGTTTCCTGAAATATCTCAAATCCAGCCGGGTGTTCGATCATGACCACTTTTTCCTGCTAGTTCTTGGACTATGAGTAGCAGGGAGTTTTTTCGGCACCCCTCAAAGCCATTTGAGCCAGGAAAAAATGCAATGCCTAATTTTTATTTTAAATGGAAGTGTTTTTATGTAAAACATGAAATAAATTTTGTCCGGCAAATATGTTGGCACGGTTTGACCCGTCCGACACCCCGAATATGGCAAAGTTATGGCATCAAAGAATTTAATTACCTATTATGCAGAATCGCTTATTTCACACCGAGGGGGAAACCGCTGGGGCATTACGGTGTACAAATCATAGACAGTAGTGGGCATTACTGAGGCAGTAGTAGGCGTTTTTGAGGCAGTAGTAGGCGTTTTTGAGGCAGTAGTGGGCATTACTGGGGCAGTGGTGGGCATTACTGAGGCAGTAGTGGTAATTACGGGGGCAGTAGTGGTTATTACGGGGGCAGTAGTGGGCATCACTATGGCAGTAGTATATATAATAATATTAAAATGGAACAGCGAAAATCATGATGAAGGACAATATTCCCAAGATTTTGTGGAAATTCGTTAAAACCATCGAATACACCAACAGTGAAAATTGAACAAGAATTTTCATTGCGATAGAGCTATGGGTTCGCACTAAAGTTATCGTCGATTCTTAATTGGAACACATTTAAATAAGTTTAATTAGGTATCAGTTCCATAGGGATATTCTAAGGATAATAAGACATACATTAATTAGTAGTTCCGTTTTAATTATATATTATAAAAGTTAGCCAACTTTTGTTTCCAAATTAAGCGTTTTTATACGATTTATAGCAGGCTGCCATGTGCTTTAAAATGAAATTCAACGAAAAAGCTACTGGCGAAGGCATTGGCTTACCGTTTGCGTGAGTCCATAGGGTAGCATCGGACAGGTGTATCTGTATTTTAAAAAATTATATATCCGCGCTTCGGAACAATCTGTCATTGAGTAGTCTTACGTGTTTATGCTATACATGAGCTAAAAAAATGACATACCGTTTGCGCATGCCCAAGGGAACCTCGCATTAAAAACATCTAGTAAAGTTGTTTTGTTTTATACATAAGAACAAGGTATTATTAATTAATGTATGGCTTATTATCGTTAGAATATCCATACCTCAATATACTCAAAGAGTCATACAGTAAGAAATCACGTCCGAAAATCTGTCACTAACTCCCGGTCTAACAATGGAAGAGGGGGAATTTGATTTTAAGGGTTTATCATCGTACTTAGGAAAAATAAATTTAGCAAAGATAATCTGTATAGCAGAGGATACAACTCGAGTAAAGAATAAAATACAATAAACAGTAACACAAACAAGGTGGTCGGATTTGTTTTGCCGTTTTTTGAAACCAGGAGTAGTATTACCAATTAGAAATTTTAAGGCAACCGTAGATTATTTATTCAAGCTACTTGATAATTTTTCGAAAGATCGGCGTCTTTGGATTAAATTTGACCTGAAATCTGAGGACAGAATGAACTATCAATATGCAGCAAGATTGTGTTCTCCTTCAGTCACAAAATTACTTGAATAATTTAAGGAGTTAAAAGGTACAATCGCCTATCTGAAAATTATGTATTCTATAATAACAGCATTTTTAGATGAAAATGTTAACATCGGCATCAGATTATATAACATATTGTATTGTGTCTTCTTTCTAAGGTTATGGAGAGCCGATTTACTTAGAAGTAAGGAATTTACCTTAAATTATATTTTAATTACCAGCATCCTTTGTATTGAACTCAATGCTCATAACCTTATCAAACTCATTATGAAATTAAAAAAAGAAAAGTCCTGAATTAAAACCAGATATATTTTGTTTACCTGTATTCAGCAGTCAAGCATTTTTCTATCTACCCGATCAATTACATCTACACTATCAACGATGATTAACTTTAGTATACAAGGTTTTTTGTATCGAGTATTGAAAGAATTATAATGATCAATTCACTGATAAGTGACCTCGTAGACACATATATTTCCACGAGAAGAAGCAAGAAAGAAAAGGTACTGTTTTGTAACAAACGAACAGTTATGTGCAATAGACGTAGAAGCAGTTGTGGTTAAAGCCTCGGTGAATGCAATATCTTCAGCTAAAGATTTAGGCATTTTGCCAAATGATTCTGATTGGAAAAACATCAATGTTCCATGGCGCTTTGATAACGCTATCTTGACTCAGAAATTGACAAAAATATGATTTTTTATGACAATTCATATATGATAATAATGCTCTTATACTGACAGTGAAGATGAGGAACATGATAAAGGAATATGCGATAAAAACTCATTGCTTAAAGATTATTCACAAAAAGTAGACAACAGTGACGAAAAATCAAGATTTTTGAGAAATTATGTTGGTGACAGAACAGCAATAATAAAAAATCTTCTTATGTTTGGTTGTTAGACAAGTCTGATGGTAGAATAAGTAACGACAGGCAGCGCCGATTTTTATCAAACAACAAAAACGTAAGGAATATCGATAGGAAAAGGAAAAAAACAAAAATCAAGAAACCAAAGGATAGTACCGAGGATAATTCTGACACGACATCTGATTCATCCGACTTTTCTCGACTTTTCTGTACATGATAACACTTCGGATGAAACGTAAACTTTCTCAGGCGGCCTCTTTGACGTTCGTAAAAAAGTAACAGTCAAGTTTAGTGAAGTTTCATGGTTGGAAACAAGGAGGACAGTGAACATACTTTGGAATATTTCTGCTAAGCTCTTACAGAAAAAGTTCTATGAAGAGTTCAACAGACAACTAAATCCATTTAAAAATGTAATTTTTTAAAATACAGGGAAGACCTGGGCAGCTAAAAGACGTTGCAAGCAATTCCCGAAAAAAGAAAAACAAGCTTAGCCGCTCTTAATGAGAAAGAAATTACCAAAATTGTTTCAAATTTCGATGAAAATTCCATACCTGTCATTTTTAACCAATCAAAATGGTATTTTTTGACATATCACCATGGCAAGGCATGTACTTTAGTGGAAATTCTTTTCACTTAAGTCGGATTTTTTTTGACTTTTTAGTGACAGAATATTTCTCTACGACTATTATAGTATTTCTATATTCCGATGTTCACCACCGACGACGTCGACTCATACTGTGAGTATGCCAGAAAGAGAATAATTTATTTACTTAATTCGTTAGATTTGTCTGTTGATCAATTGATGGAAATAGTTATAGGTAATATCAGCGACATTTATGTTGTTAAAACCGCCGGTAGGTTCATTAGCGAATTATTTTCGAAAATTTATTCCTGAACTATCGTCGCTTACCTACTGCTTGCATAACAAAACTAACTAACGCCGGTTCCACACATTGAGACCAACATTTGGACCAACTTGACTAGGTTCGTGGTGCATATGAATAGAGTGCCTACACATTGGTGCCAAGCTCAATCGTTTGTGCACCGGGTCTACGTTAAGATGTCGGGGTGTGAAGAAAAAGAAAATGCGTTGTTTGTATTTGCCGTGATGAGTGCTAACAACTATATTTTAAATTCAATTCTGCAAAAAAGAAGTCCTCGTAAAATGAGATTCCTTTATTTTTCTGCTGTGTAGTCTATAAGTGAACGTCAATAATTCTCTCTTTCTTTTTATTTCCGCAACTGAAAATTGACATCTCACGGTAACCATTCCTGTTTTTGTGTTGAGAATTTCGGGGTTCCATATAACCGGCCCGCTTAATACAGTTCAATAAATTTCAAACCTATTCATTTGTCCAACACTTTTCCCTTGTTTACGCCTTGAATTTTTAAATACGACTAAATATTAAACCAATGTGTGGTCGGCAAGACAAATGACGAGGCAAATTACTGTGATCTTTTTCCAAAAACCCGACAACCGACGAGTTACTCCCAACGCTACTTCGTTTATCCACACATAGGACGAACGATGTTGGCCCCAAAGTGTGGAGCCGGCGTAAAACGAATGAAAAATTTGTCTGATGCGAAGGTAAAAAAATAGCAGAAGCATATAAGTATTTGTACATTTTTTAGTCAAAGACCTTTATTAGTATTTTTTTTTATTCGAAATTGGTGACAGAAGTTCACACCGACAGATCAATCGGTTTTGGAGCTATCCTATTTCAGAGTCATGAAAATAATCAGTTAAAGGTCATCTCATATGTCTCTAAGCGCATTTCGTATTTATTTGTTGGGTATTAATAATTTCAAACTTATTACCGACTGTAATTCTTTAAGCTTTCACAGAATAAAAAGGATTTTACTCCAGAGCTGCTAGATGGTAGCTTTATTTGCAATATTTCAATTTTGAAATCTAATATCGGAAAGGTAGTTATTTACAACAGGCTGAATATTTCAACAGAAACTTTATTAAATATGTTTGTCAACATGAAATTAACATCGTTTCTCCTAATAATGGTTACGAAAAGCACAAAACCCTGACACTTAAATTCAGGGATGATAAATTAACTAGTGATTACTTTTGTCAAAATAATATTCTTTTCAGAAAAATTAGCCCGGGGCAAAGACCTCCGCTGCACAGGGCTTTTGTACCAAAAGGCAGCCGCTTGGGCTAGATTCGTAAAAAATACTGCGACCATTGTTTAAAATGTATTGTTAGTAAAAACCATAGAAGTGCTAAACAGGGTTCTTTGCACCCTATAGAAAAAAAACCTATACCATTTCAAACCGTTCATGTTGACTGTAGTCCTGTTTCCGGAGTGTTTTAAGCATCTATTTCTCATAATCGACGCTTTAACAAAATTTCCATTTTTAATACCTCTTAACACTATCTGGTCCTGAGACATGCGAGTCTTTACATCTTTATCTGCGTATGCTTGAAATCACCAAAACATTTATTTCAGAAATAAAAATTAGTTAAAGAAGTGTTAGTCGAACTATAAATTCAACATCTAATAGCAAAAAGTGCCCGTAGAGGCACACACATACTAACACCTACGTCCTTTTCTACCTATACCTACAGTGACTATATACGAGACAGTGGCGACAATAGGGTAACCCGTTTTTGATTGGCTGGCAGTTTGGCAGCCATATTGAGGCTAAAATCTCTTTGTTTACGTTTGGTGTATACGAAGTTTCTTATAATGCTGGTTATATTTGTGATTAGAATTATTGGTTTTGTGCTTTTTTGGTGAATATTCAGTGAAAAAGAGGTGTTTTGCCTTTAGACAATTGAAAGAATTGTGTTTAGACTTATAAATAATCTTATTTCTAATCGGAAAATTCGTGATATTTGCTTAACTCTAGAAATTGTATACTATTTATCAAGTTTTGATTTTTCTAGAACTCCAACAGACTTTTCTTGTTTATGTGAGGTAGGTAGAGAAGCCTTTGTTTTTCGACTTATAAATGTTATATCTAATTTAAAATTATTGTTTGTCGTTATTGAGATAAAATTGAATGTAAGATGTTGTTTAAGATTCATTTTGCTCTCGAAATGTGGGAGCGACCTCGTGTAGATGGCAAGAAAATTTTAAAGTCAAATGCTGTTCCTACAATATTTTCCTTTGTGGAACCAAACCCTAAAAGGAAATCCCCAGTTCCAAGGAAATTTAATTCTCCAAAAAAACCTAAACATTTGTCGGGTAAGTAGATATCTGTTAGTAATTACAACAGATCCCCACATAATAATGAAAAACTCTTAGTTTTTGTCCTAGTAAATGTGTTCTGTTGCAATTATAGTTTAATCATTAGTGGTAGGTGAAAATATAGCTCTAGATGAGACTGTGCCAGAGGAATCACCGGAACCATCTACTTCAAATTTAGCTTTGGATGTAGAATCAGGTCAACAATTGTCGATATCTAAAAGCAGTTTGAGTGAAGACAGTTTATGCACAGCTCCCTCACCGTTAATATCAGAAATTGATCCAATGAGTGAAATAGCTCAGTTACAGCTTAAATTAAACAGGTACAAGAAGTTGTACGGAGGAGAAAAACGTAGAGCTTATCGATACAAAAAAACTGTAAGAGCCACACGAAAGAAGCTAATAAAAAAAGAGAAAAAACTCCCAATTCTTCGGACTGTGAACTATTAAAGCACATGTTCAACGAAGATCAAATAGAAGCTTTAAAAAAGAGAAAAAATGGAAAAACAACAAAACTTATGAAGTGGACCAACAACACCGTTACAAGTTCTTTAAAATTAAAATTTAGTTGTGGTAGTAGTGGATATACTGAACTAATAAAACAAGGATATCCTCTCCCATCAACCAGAACTTTACAGAGAGAACTCCAGGTATTCTAAATGAGGTATTTTCATTTTTAGAATTGAAAGTGGAGCAATTACTTTATTCGGTATATAATATTTCAGGATATATTTTGAAAAGTATTGTGAAAACTTCAAAAACTTGTGTTGCCTGTGTAGGTGCAGGAGGTTCAAAAAAACCAATATATAAGAAGTTGTCAAAACTCTCTTTAATCAAAAACTTTAAAGAACAATCTCTTTTTTTTGTTACTGAAGAGGTTTTTTATTATTTTTTAGAAATGCAATGTGTTTTCTTAAAATATTTAGATATTGTTTCACTTCAGAATATAGACATAAAAGAGTTTTTTATAAAGGAAATGTCGAAAATACATTTTAATTTACCAAATTGTCACCAACTTAAAAGCAAAATAATTAATAGATTCAGGTTGAAAATTAGTTATAAAAAATTTAAATCCGCCTCAAAAAAATATAGTGTAGTAAGTCATTAGCAGGTAACTTATTATGAAATAAAAAAAGCTTTCCATAATTAGCAGATAAAATCAATAAAAAACAAATTACACATCAGAAATTTTATTTATATCAATTTTTATAGTTTATAATCCTGACGATGCAAATGTAATTTAGGAAACTGATCAAGTAATATATGTTATATTTTTGTTGTTGAATTTGTTATTTATAGATTTTACTGGATAATTAACTGAATCTATGGTTATATTAGAAGACAATAACAGTTGTACTTATAGCAATATCATTTTTTACATGATTTGTCCCCCATTATACTTTACAAACAATTAATATTTATTATTTTTTTGTACCGTTATTTAACCTTATTATATAATAAATATTATTATATAAAAAAATAAAAATTGCGTGTTTTATTTAAATATACCCATTTCCTATCAAAATCAAAGAGATATAATGTATATTTTCATGTATTTGTGTTTCAAATTGATAATTTTATCATTGATGTCCATTTAAATTATATGCATTTGATATTCAAATTAGCCTCAATATGGCGGAAGAGGCGGGGTTTAGTTGCATTGTCGCCACTGTCTCGTATATAGTCACTGTACCTATACCTACCACCGAACAGTCCACAAACTAATAAATATTATTTTCGTTATTCTGTATAAAAAACTTCAGCCAAACCTTTTAAATTTCGGTAGCAGAACAATCATGAAGCCCTCCACCCACTGATTACTTTAAAAAAATCATTCTTGTTTATCTAAATACGTTCTCATGGTCAACCCTCAATATTTTGTAATAGGATATTCTGTATACTTTTGCATAATTGTATTATCGTCTGATACTAGAGTTCAAAAATTATTAATAGAATAGTATATTCTATATTAAGGATGGAATAAGCAAAACTCTACACGAGTAGAAAGGTTTGTTTCCCGAGCCGTAGGCGAGGGAAACGGTTCTACGAGTGTAGAATTTTGAATTTCACCCATGTTTTAGACTATACTTTTTCTACGACTATCAAATAAAAAACAAAACAACATAAGCTAACTCCTTAATTTCTGGGGGAGTTGCGGTGAAATCATCACTGCTGTCAGTATCAAACACGAAAAAGGAATGAAGCCATGTAACAGGTATTATTTAAACGAAATTATATAAATTTACTTCGTTTTTATAAAGTATTAATCAATTTTAATCTGGAATTTCAAAGAATAGATAATAATTAGATAAATAATTTTGACAATAGGTACTTTGAGCTTGTCCTCAATTTCTCACGTATCCGTATCCGTAACGAACTGCGCATGCGTAGACCCGTTACCGCTCAACCGATACGATGCGTTGAACGGATTGTTACGTCCCCTACTCGGTATACGTATCCCGATCCAAATCAGTAGTATGTGCTATTAGTGCTATTTTACAGGTCTTCTTTGGTATTGGTTTGGTTAGATTATAACCGCAAAGTTCATTTTGAATTTTATTTTTCATTTTTTTTTACTTTCACCTAAACAAACTAGTGACAACCTAATACGTTATTTGCTAAAAAGGTTTTCTTGACAACTTCTTTACGTCAACGTAACACCAATACGGATACGTGTAAAAACTTATGACAAGCTAAAAGTGTCTAATCGACATTTTTGACAGTTGGCAATTGTTGCTATTTATTTTTTTCTTAAAAACTACCTCAAAATACACGTATGGTGCACTTCTGGCTCTAACAATTAATACTTAACGACCATATTAATCATTTTAGGTTCACTGTAGAGGATTTTTTATGCATTTTGATATTACTGCACTATTTCTACTCTGCGTAGTGCAGCTGGTGTAGAAAACGAAACACGCCTATTTTCTCTTTCTGTCAAATGAACCGTCACATTTAGAGGGCGCCACAAGTATTCATTCCATACCAAGGACGAGAATGGGTATTCTTACCCTAGGGCTAGAATGAACTTATAACATAATCAAAAACTACGTCGGAATATAGAAATTCTATAATAGTCGTGGAAAAAAGATATTAGGCGATATATTGACTTCGTTTTTGAGATATCTCCATTAAAAAGTTTGACTAGGTCACATCTGGTAATCCAAGTAGCCACTCCGTCATAGAGGATTAGAAATAAAAGTTGGAATAGAGTATTGATATTAAACAATAAGTAACAATACGTTATATTCCATTCGTTTAGCGCGCGAATCAATTTTACCTGAGTGAACGCCATAACCATAACCTCCCCTTTTAATTTTATCAGTAAACTGTGTCTTGGTCTGTACACTCCTAGGAGCAGAGCAGCAAGAAAAGTAAACTAATTTTTGAATTTATGTGACAAAAATGGCATCAACCAGACAGTAAATTTTAAAAGTGCAGTTTTAACTAATGATGGTAAAATAGTTGTGCTAAATGCGTATGATGCTCTCGTGCACAAGCACCCAACATGTACCGTTCGCAGTGTAGTTTCAAAATGTGCCAATAAGATAAGAATTGGAGAAACTACCACTTGCAAGCTTTTAAAACACAGAAGAAATGGTTTAATTATGGAACCTGCGAAGAAGCCGCCAGTGAAAAAACCTATAGAAATCGACGTTACAGTTAAACATGTTATTAGGAATTAAGTTAATTCATTTTACCTTAATAAGCAAATACCAACAATCGAGAAGGTTATATCAACCCTTAATGATGACGAGAATTAAATTTCATTTGGGAGAAGCGGGATTGTAGATGAGCACTGATGAAAAAAGAAGAGATTGTTTGTTGGAGACGGAAATAATTGAGGGAAATACGAAAATTAAGATCACATGGAAAACGAGCATTCTATTTAAATGAAACCATGCTGAATGAAGGACACACTTTTATAAAAGTCTAGCTAGACAAATCGGTTCAAAATCCTAGGCAAGATTTTTTAGAACGATTATCAACGGCTTTAAAGACTCCAATTGGGAAAGGTAGGCGTTTAATAAGAACCCATATTGGGGGTGATCAAGGTTTTGTATGCGAAGGTCCTGTACCTTGAGCCTCATTGTACTTTAAGCCACTCCAATAAATGCTACATATTTTACATAGGAAACTTGGCAGTACTGAAAAACCATCACTTGTCTTGTCAAATGAACGCTACAGGCGCTTACTGTTAAAATTTCAATTCGACGATCTTAAAGTAAGTGATTTATTTCTTAGTTTTCAGCTTTTTGTGTAGTCTAAATATAGTTTGATATTGCACCCAGGGCTAAAAAACAGGTAGGCTCAGCAATGTCTGGAGAAATGGTATCCAATGTAACTATGATAGCTTGTATCAATGTTCTGGGAAATAGCGTGCCACCAATGTTCATATATTTCCCAGAGTTAATTCTAAACAGTTTACGCCTTATGGTGCGCCAGCAAACTCAATTGGTTATGCTCATATATCTAGGTGGTCAAATTCTGAACCGTTTTGTCATATGGCTGCAGCATTTGCTAAAGAAAGGCCACGCGCAGGGCATAAAAATTATCAATATTTTATAACCACGAGAGTTACTGCTTCCTTAAAGACGTTATTTTAGCAAAAAAATGGAATTATTTTACTGACACTGCCACCTCATACTAGCCACAAGCTTCAACCCCTGGACCACACAGTATTTGGACCTTACAAACAATATTACAATATCGCTTGTGACGAATAGCTTCTAAGACACCCTGGACAACTAATCGCCATATATTCTATGACAGAGTTTAACTGGAAAAGCTTATCCACTGGCCTTTAATCCAAAAAACATCCTGTCTGGGTTTAGAGTCTCTGGAATTTGGGATCTGAATGAAAACATATTTAGTGATGAAGAATTCCTATTCTCATCATTTACAGATAGAGAGTATTCTTATAAATAATAGGAATTTATGTTTTTGTCAAAAATTTAAGTTTGATAAGCAGCAAGAAATTAATCTGTTATCGTGTTGATTTTAACAACCAGACCAATTGGGTATTAAAACGTTTTGAGTTCAGAATTTTCAATTGTATTAAAATGGCTTCAACACCAACGGATGGTGCAAGAGCTGTGGCTTTAGTGCAAGTTGGTCTTAGCCAATATTATGCGGCCGAGTGCTAGGAGTAAGTCGTTGTGCTGTTCAAAGAGCCACTAAGAGATTTTGTCAAACCGGCAACTACACTAGACGGCCAGGATCAGGCCGTAGAAGAGCAACATCTGCACGCGGGTTGTACAACTCACCTGGCGTATAAACAGGGACATCGCCTTTGTTTAATGCCGAACTTTCTCCTTTATTTTGTGGCACCGTATTATAAGCAGGTGGTGGCATAGCATACACGGGGGCGGTTTGGGTCCTGGAAGGAGAAGGTTGACTCGTCACCGGAGAATTATCACCTCGACCATCATCAGATGCATCATCCTGAAAAGAGAATAATATTAAAATAATTAACTCTGTCAGTAAAAACATCCTTTTAAATGAACGAATTTATGATTACAGTCATGCACAGGTACAATTTTTATTCATTAAGAATTCTCGAAACGACGCGCGTGACTTTCTCGAAACAACCACTGTGAACACTCACCTTATCAGTTGTGTATACGATTTTTTGTAAAAATTATAATTTTTCAAGTTATGGTTACAAGAGGACATTGATCTGAATATTCTTAATAGAAAAATAATAAACACCAAGTTTGCGGGCGAAATTCGACAAAAATATTATTTTATTAATATAAGCAAAAAGAGAACTTTAATTATAAGGTAAAAGCAAATAATTTTTTTCCACAATCGTCAGCAAAACTCATTGATTCAACTGAAAATAGTGAGCAAAGTAGCATATTGAAAGTGAGTTGGTTGCATACTCTGAGCACAATGTTTTCATGGGATTAACTATTGGGCTAAAATCAAATAATGTAGATAATAGATAATGAAATAGAAATTTCTAATATGCCACACTCCAAGAAAAAGATTAAAGTATGATATTATTAATCCATGTACATCAGGAGTCATAAATGTTGGTGGAGTTACAAATTTTTGAGTTTTTCATTAATGGACAAAGTACAACGTTTTATTTTTTTTGGGAGATTTACATTTCCAAATTGTGGAAAAAATCTTGTTTAGCACACGTGAGCATGTCTTTTTCTCACTTGTCCAGCTGGTGCATTCGTTTCGCTCGTGCGGCCAATTTCTGGACGCTTAAAAAAAAGACATACATTGCTCACTCGTATTAAAAATAACTATTATTATCTACTCCTCCTTCCTACCTGCACTCTTTCTCGCATTTTATAATTGTGAAATTGGTAATTGAAAAGACGTTGATGGTATATTTTTACGTTAAAATAATAAAAACCTTGATGAAAAATGTATTTAGGAAGTTTTAGATTTTATAATCACAAAAAATATTTTTAGTTCCTATCAAGCTTATTCAGGATATGTCTAATAAAACGATAATAAAATAGTATATTATACACATAGGTTGAGAAGTGAGCTATTATTAATCGAGCACTTTCACGCGCCGAAGGATATAATGTGCGAGGTAATTAGGTTTGTCAACCGAGGTAATATTAGTATATTATACAACAAGGTGGCGAAGACTGTTATTATTGACCGAGCACCACGATTATTTCGCGAGGGGCTTCGCCACGAACGAAATAATGTCTTCACCACCGTGGTGTATGTTCCGCTACTAGCCAAATTCAAGACAAAGATTTAAAAAAAAAATTGTAAAAATCGAGTAGCACAGGAATCCAAATTCGCCTTTCCACTAATTAAACAAAAATCAAGTAGTCTAATGCAGATTTACATTTCCACTAGTAAAACTTATTTTCGAACAACGGGTGCGTTCAGAAACATAACTTAGAACTCAAACGTTGAGTGAGCGCTCAACGAGCAACGAATGGTTGACGCGAGTCTTCTGAACGATAATTATTTGGAAAGTATAAATATTGAAAAATTAAAATGATGGCTAGATACAATCTAATTCTTGCGTTCTTAGATGATAGTAATACAATTGATATAAACAGAAATATTATACCCTATGCAGAAGATTTGCAGGAACCATTACCACATGATTATAACGCGAGAAGACGTGGTATTCGTGAAAAAAAAAACAGGAATAATTATGAAGATATACTTCCAGCGTAATTGTTATGTTGCATTACTTATGTATTTATTGCACTAATATAAAAATATTACAATCTGCAACGTGTTGTGCTCAGTGAGCGCACTTGAAAATCGCTCACAAAAATGGCGTCCGTTCACCGAACATGTTGAATTTCGCTCGCTGATCAAAATGCGTTCACAGAATATTCACTCAACGGTTGTGTTTTCTGAACGCACCCAACGCTTGTAATTATTGTCATGTTGTAGTTACGGGATGTCATCAGTCATTATTGGTTGAGCGTGAACTTTAAACTAATGGCATTTTTATTCAAATAATTTTATCGTGTTAGGTAATTTCAAGCAGCTAATACGTTAAAGACAATCTCCTGGGTACACAAAATTATGTTGCACAAGTTTTTGTTAAACTACTGTCCCTGGATTCTCAAAACATTTGAATTTGTCCATTATTGACCTAGGTTTATAATAGAAAAAATTATTGACCACTAATAGAGAAATTCAACCTCTCAGTTGGCTAGAAGACGCAATAATAAATTGTCAACTTCATAGTAGTGGATAAACATTTTTTTTCACAACTAACATTGATATATTTTAATTTTGACATTAGTATTTTCTAACAATTTGTTAAATATTTCGAAATGTCAAGCAGAGTGCAACGTGTTTATAATCAGTACGGCTTTTTTATGTGAAAAATTGGCATTTGTAAAAATTTGAAATGCTTCTAGAAATATACTACCTATTGCATTTATGAGATTATAGTTACATGAATTTATTAGTTTTAGCTTAAATGACCATAACAAATTAATGGTCTTGCCAAACTATGGATTTTGGAAGTACATGAATGTATTGAAAATTTGACACTTGCCATTATTTACCTAAGGTGAAAAATATTACTTCTCATTAGGGGAATGGAGTAAATAATAGCAATTTCTCAGGTTTGTAGTGAAAAAAATAGAAAAATTGCTATTTACTCCATTCACCTAACGAGAAGTAATATTTCTCACCCTAGGTAAATAATGATAATAAAAAAACACCTTGGTAAATAATGGCAAGTGTCAAAATTTCAATATATATATATATATATATATATATATATATATATATATATATATATATAAAGAAGATGTAGGAATATCGCGTGATATGTTAACAACAACAACAAAGAGATTCATGGGTAATTCACGCAAAATAAAGAGCTACTGAAATAGAGTGGTAACCGTGGACATGCATGTTTCTGGCTCGTTTTGCCTCTTCAGCACGGCATAACCAAATAAGGATGTGAAATTTGGGAGCAAAGATGTTAATCGAAACATGGGAAAACACAAAATAACGGATTTCAGCAGGGAAACCAAACGCTCATTTGTGTCTTCAATTGGAAGATCCCGAGTTTTCAGGACAACAACCAACATCGACACGGAGGCGCATATATCCCCCCCGCCATGAACCTTCCGACCCATAGTAAATAACAAAGAAGATGTAGGAATATCGCGTGATATGTTAACAACAACAACAAAGAGATTCATGGGTAATTCACGCAAAATAAAGGGCTACTGAAATAGAGTGGTAACCGTGGACATGCAAAATGAGCCAAAAACATGCATGTCCACGGTTACCACTCTATTTCAGTAGCCCTTTATTTTGCGTGAATTACCCATGAATCTCTTTGTTGTTGTTAACATATCACGCGATATTCCTACATCTTCTTTGTTATTTACTATGGGTCGGAAGGTTCATGGCGGGGGGGCTATATGCGCCTCCGTGTCGATGTTGGTTGTTGTCCTGAAAACTCGGGATCTTCCAATTGAAGACACAAATGAGCGTTTGGTTTCTCTGCTGAAATCCGTTATTTTGTGTTTTCCCATGTTTCGATTAACATCTTTACTCCCAAATTTCACATCATTATTTGGTTATGCCGTGCTGAAGAGGCAAAATGAGCCAGAAACATGCATGTCCACGGTTACCACTCTATTTCAGTAGCCCTTTATTTTGCGTGAATTACCCATGAATCTCTTTGTTGTTATATATATATATATATATGTACTTCCAAAAGCAATAGTTTGGCAAGACCATTAACTTGTTATGCTTATTAAAGTTCATATTAATAAATCCATGTAACTATAATATGAAAAAAATGCATTTCAAAATTTGACACGTGCCAAATTTTTACATAAAAACACCGCACTGATTTTGAAACGCCCCACTCTGCTTGACAATTCGAAATATTTAACAAGTTGTTAAGAAATTATTGTCAAAATTAAAATTGCTAATATATCAATGTTAGTAATGAAAAAAAATGTATATGTACCTCGGTTGAGAAGCCTATTATTTACCTCGCACATTATATTCTTCGGCGCTACGCGCCTCATGATATAATAATACTCGGTAAATAGTATCTCACTTCTCAACCTAGGTATACAATATACATACTCATGATATAAGTAGTAAGCAATATTAATGCAATTATTATTATTTTACATTAACTGAAAGATTAGTTTTTTAGAAATACTTTTTAAATTTCTAAAAGACTAAATTTATAGAGTGGGGTAGAGCAACTTACTTATTTTAATTTGGCGCCCTGAAGCGACGATTGCTCGGAAAAGTGTGGGGGTAGGGACAGTCGAAAGAATGGGTGGTATATTTTTTTGTCGCTTGGTGTGGACGAAAGTGCAACCCGCGTTTGCTGTCGAGGCGTATTTTAGTAATGACCCCTCGATTATCGCCACGCAACGAGCATTCCGTGTCCATTTCAATATTGCGCCCCGAGGTCGCAATCCAGATCGGCAATCGGTTGTTTCGTGATAAACAACTCCAGGAAACTTGTGATGTTAAAAAGAAGAAACCTGGACTTCCACGAACAATAAGGACAAAGCAAAAGCATCGACTTGGTAATTCGGCAGTCTGTTTTGTTGTTGCTGAAAAATTGAAATTTTACTTAATCCGCGCGAATTGGTTACTCGAGAAAATTCATGCAAGGCACTTCTTGCGTTGCCTGACGACGATCTTATGTGACTCGGGAACGCCCTAATAACAACATTCGTCAAGATATAGCCAACATACCCATCGATATACTGGAAAGAATTGAACGAAACTTTATTAGTTGATTAATTAAGTGTATTGAAAATAAACTTCAGATGTTTTACTTGATATAGCTCACAGAATAAAATTTATATCTACATTACTTCTTATTCTTTTATTTGATTTTCATCATCATTATAATAATCTATTTTCTTTGTGAACATGAAACGTTTATTGAGTTTTTCTTCACATTGAAACACCCAAACTGATTGGCCTTTTCTGCATAAATCCACTACTCGTCACCTGTGACGATGTCTATATATGGCTTTGTACGCACCTGAATTGTATTTTTAAATCATTTTACGGCATCAATCGACACTAATCAATCTTTCAACAAATGTGCAATCTAACGCGCACATAGGTAACGAACACACAAATGTTCGTGAAAGAACTTATATTTGCTGGTCATACTAATGTTTAAACTTTTCTTTATACAGGATATGTGACATTGTTATTTTTTCGTTTTTCAGTGAGATAAACACGAAAAAAGGGTGTTTAGAAAAAAATCCTGTGTATGTCGTTGTTGTCGGCCACTTTTTGCAACATGTCTTGTTAGCACGATACAGCCTTCGGAGTGCAATAAGTCAGCAACTTTATGATTGAATATTGTTCAGAACATCTCACAGATGAACAATATTGATTTTCAGCTTACCAGAGCCAGTGCAACGGGTGCTATGGTACTTGAAGTACCACATGTTTGGTCATTTTTGGAGAAATTTCTGTTTGTTAGAACGATGCAGGCTCCGGAGTGAATACAAGTGACCAATTTTATGATTGGACATTGTTCGGGGCGTCTCAAGGATGATCCTATTGATTTTCAGCTCACCATAGCCAGTGTAACGGGTCCTATAAATATATACCACATTTTTAGAGAAATTTCGGTTGGTTAGCATGACAGCCCCCGGAATGCGGATAAATTTTCTGATACAAGTACAGTCCATCGCCTTAAATGAATTATGTTGATTGACACACTGTTCTTGAGTATGACCATGTCGAAAGTCATAATAAGTCATAGATTGAAAATGTTCGCGTGTTGATTCCATAAATATTTCCCACTTCAAAACGTTTTGAATGCGCATACTGTCAAAAATGTTAAAGTTTGAAATGCCATTGACAGATTTCACGTGGAAACACCAGTGTTGCCAATTCTCAATACATAAACAATTACCCTCGTATAAAATCTAAACTATGACTAATTAGTTCATGTGCTCTTACTTGGATTACTAGTGTGTTAGAAAGGGATCGTTTGAAGACTGCGAAGAGGTTAGAAGGGGCTACTAATCAACATAACTGATAAAAAATAATCATTATCTTCAATGGCATGTAATTTTGTTAAGTCTAATTTTCTTTTGTAAGATGTTTTAGTCTACTTCGAAATTGTCTACAAATTCGAGCCAGAAAATTTCCATAAGCCGATCCAGAGGGAGGTTTGGGAGATTATCTGCTATTCGTAGATAACTGAAAAAGATATCACATTGAACCTCTATCAGCCAATTTCTCTTCTGCAATCTGAATTTTGAAAAGTAGGTGTAAGCCAGATTATGGGATACAGTTGTTCAACAAGGCTTGTTGGTTTTTGACCAGAAATTCATAATTGGGTAGTCTTGTAAGAAGGAGCTTTATCGTAGAACCCAAACAATCATTGGTTATGGGGATCATTACAGAAGTTACCTAATGTTTCACAAAGTATTTGTCTGAAATTATTGCACAATTCAGATAACTTGTGACATGTCACACAATACTTCGCGTCAAAACTGTGTGTGGTTGTTATGCAACTGTTGATGCCTCAAAAAAGTAGAATTTCGTATTTTGTACAGCAGCTAACAGAAAACGATCCAGATCGTAGAATGGATTTTTGCCGAAGATTGATGAATAAGCTGAATAGATATGAAATAGCTCTTGTGGTATATCATTCTTTTTTATAACGGATCCATACTCACATTGAATGTGGAAATAACTATAGATATTGGTCAGCGGAGATATACTCAGTATCCTCAAAAGGTGAACGGTTGGGTAATTATCACACTTGACCATATTATTGGTTTTAAATTTATGGATGAAAAATTTACAACAAAAAAAATTTAGTATGATTAAAAATGAAGTTCTGCGAAGGCAAACTTTTGTCTCAACGCAACAGATCCAAGAGTACCTAATGAAAATGTTTGGTTCCATCAAGATACGAAATCTCAAATACATTGAGTACTCAGCTAAGTCTCCAGAAGAAATAGCGTACAAATATTTAGGCTAACTTATATTTACACTGATCAAATAACTGTTTCGAACGAAGTTACTTTATATAAAACTTTGTCCTTATCACTAATTTCCAAATGAACTGAAGCACTCAAGATTGGAAATTGCGGGATAACCTACTAGGAGGCAGTGGCGCACCCAGGGGGGGGGGCACGGGGGCACATGTCCCCCCTAACTCCTATAGACCAACCAATATTTCTCTCACAGTTTGTAACCGAATTGAAAATAAATGTTCTGTCGTCTGGCGTGAGCCGTGAAATCTTTTCTTCTAAGTAAATATTTTTGGGATGTACTGTACTTGTACATTATCTTGTCTTAACTCCGCCCTTGCGCAGTTTACGCCTGCGATACCTCGCTAGGGAATGAGGCATTATTACATCATCTGCTACGTTATGGTTATGAACAGTGTATTAGTGTCAGTGATGAGTGTTGGTTGAGCACAATGAGCACATTTGATTTTGTTTCTGAATAATTGTTGTTGGGCGTCGCATTGTTTTTAAGATCTCGGTGCTTTGAAGGTAGACTATTTAATGGGTCATATTTTCTATGTTCATTTACTGACTTATTTTTTCTAGACGTTAATCAAAAATCAAAATGAATGGAAAACGGAGGTCTCAAACTCTTTTGGATTTTTATCAAAAGAAAAAGACAAAGACAAACGAGGATACTTCAGATGAAGGTGGAAATATTGATGCTGTGATTGATTCTCAGCCATCAACCTCTGGGGTGGTTGTTACTACGGTTGCAGACCAATCTGATATTTCTTCCTTCAGACACAAAAACAAACAGCTGAATGATGGTGACAAAATAAAAATACTGCAGGGGTTATCGGCACCACAAGAAAAATTTGAGTTTCCAAGTACAACTTTTGGAAATAAATCTAGGAAATTCCAATATGATTGGCTTGAAAATTATAAGTGGCTGATATATTCGAAATCAGAAGACGGTGCTTACTGTAAAAATTGTTTCATTTTTTCCCAAAAAGAAGTTGGACATAATTCAGGTCAAATCACTGGACATCTTGTTAGTGATCCTTATCGAAATTGGAAAAAAGCTTTGGAGAGTTTTCAGAAACACCAGACAACCCAATACCATCGTGCTGCAAGTATTAAGGCTGACAACTTCTTGGCAGTAATGGCGGGGGAAAGTCAATCAATCGATTCTCAAGTTGATTCCGTAAGAACACGCCAGATCCAAGAAAACCAGGAGAAATTGGCCCCGATTATAAAGACTGTCATATTGTGTGGCAGACAGGGACTCCGGGACCATGGCGAGTTCAACGTCAGTGTAGAACCAGAAGAAAATGAGGGAAATTTTCGTGCCTTGTTGAGAGCTAGGATTGATTCTGGAGATGTGAATTTAAAGAAACATTTCGAAACATGTCCTCGAAATGCTACTTACATCAGCTGGAACATACAGAACCAAATAATTGAGGCATGTGACATCATAATAAAACGAAAAATTGCTAGTGAAGTGAATAGTTCTAAATGTTTCTCTATATTAGCCGATGAAACAACAGACATATCAACCATTGAACAATGTTCAATCTGTGTCCGTTATGTTAAAAATATTGGAACAAGCCACAATCAATTTACTATATGTGAAAATTTCCTTACTTTTGTGCCCATTAAGTCAACTTGTGGAAAAGATATTGCTGATGCAATCATAAATGGACTGATATTATGCAATATTGATGTTTCAAATTTGAGAGGACAGGGATATGATGGAGCATCCAATATGAGTGGGCATCTAAAGGGGACCCAAGCTTGTATTGCCAAAGATCATCCAACAGCGCTCTATGTACATTGTGCAGCACATAATCTCAATCTGGCCATTTCTAGTGCTTCCGTAATACCGCCTATCAGGAACTGTATGGGGACTATTGAGAAAGTGTATACTTTCTTCAATACCCCTAAAAGGCAACAAGTGCTGCAACATCAAGTGCAATTATTATTTCCAGAATCTCGCAGAGACCGGATGAAACAGATGTGTCCAACCAGATGGATTCAAAGGCATGATTCTGTCATGGTTATGGTGCAATTGTTAAAACCCGTGCATTCAGCACTTCAGGAAATATCTTTATGGAAAGATAAGGAATCCAGTTCAGGTGCGTTCGTTTTGCTGAGTGCTCTGGCGCAGTCACAGTTCGATGTTCTCTGTAGAAAAGCTTCTCGGATACAGTCTTCCTTTATCTAAAATTCTCCAACTTGAGAACTCGGATCTTGCGTTTGCGATGGATAATGCCGAAGAAACAATCTCCAGTGTCAAATGCGTGCGCGGCAATGCTGAAGAGCAGTTCAAAAATATTTTCGATGAAGCAAAACAGATCGCCGATATGTTTGACATTGAAATCAAAATCCCAAGATTGGCCTCGAAGCAAACAAATCGGGCTAACGTACCCGCTGAAAGTGCTATAGATTACTATCGAAAATCAGTTTTCATACCATGGGTTGATTCATTTTTATCTGGCTTAGAAGATCGATTCACCCAACATAAGTCCCTTCTTAAAAAATTCATGGTATTATTACCTGCAGAAAGTTTTCCTTCTGGATCAAAAAATAAGGAATTTTTGGACCTTGCTGAGTTTTATAGTCATGATATCCAGGACGTCAGCAGAAATATTCTGGAGGCAGAACTGTGTCTGTGGTACCAGAAATTTAATAAAACCAGTCATCCACAAAGACCAAAAAATGCACTTGATGCATTGAATTTATGTAATCAAGATATATATCCAAATGTTTTCATACTACTCAAAATATTCGCGACTCTGCCGGTATCGACCAGTTCTCCGGAAAGGTCATTCTCGACATTACGTCGACTGAAATCCTATTTGAGGAATACAACCAGTGAACATAGGCTGAATGGACTGGCACATTTGAATGTTCATAGGGAAATCCACGTTGACCCAAAGGAGGTGATGGCAGTTCTAAAGGAGAATGGACCAAGAAGGCTTGATTTTGTTTTATAATATATATATATATATATATATATATATATATATATATATATATATATATATATAAAATTAAAGTTGAATATATATATTTTTATATTTGACTCATTTTTACTCATCTCTCCTTCATCATTCTTTTCATCTCCATCATCCTTTTCAGTCGTTAAAATGCTTCTTCCATTGTTGAGGGCAACACTCCATTGCGTAACTGAAATGAGATCAAAGGAAGAGGCGTGAGAGGCAGATTAAAGAAATTCTCCACTTATTGAAAAAAACCTTTCTTAAGAAACTTCAAGTTTGGTATGGTTATAGCATTCTATCGTTATTCTGAAATACACATGACCTTGACCAGAAAAAAATTCCTCTGCGGCGCAATTTTTGATCCGCATGCAGTCATGTGTGCCCCCCCCCCCCCATAACATCACTCTGGGTGCGCCACTGCTAGGAGGGCATCCGTGGGCAAAATAACAGATTTTACAGCATTGAACACAGTTGACTCTTTACTGGATATGAATTTCACGTTAGATTCTCTTACAAAAAACTTGTAATAAAAAGCAGTTTCTGAGATGAAAGGTTTACTAGGTAAATTACAATTTAAGTAAATGTATGTTTAATAATTTTCTATCATATATATATATATTTACAGAGGTGGTGCTTAGTGAGATTACTCTTGATTGTTCTAATTACAATTTAATAATTAACTGTAACCTAAAAAAAATAAAGCTTGTATAAATAAGCTTTCTCAATAAATGTTCCCTGGTTAATCAACTAACTAATATTAAAAAATAATAAATATTTAAGTAACAAGAATCAGGTAAAAAAATCTTGTCGAGAAGAAACTGCAGTACCACACTTTTATATTTATCATTCAAAATAGGTGATACCGTTTTAATTAAACATAAACAAATAGATCGTGTCTCGTAATGAATTTGATTTTGAAGCATCTAAAAGTTTTTCGAGAAATATACGCAGATTATTTTTTTGAATAAAATGAATTTGAAATTGCTTGTGTTATCAAGTGTTATCAATTACAATATAGAGATATATTTGTAATTAGCTTGTTTTTGAACCAAACTACAAATAAATCTGCAATTATACCCTCATGGTAAACCAAACAACTTTCTTCTCAAAAAGAGAAAGTATATTTGGAATCAATCCGTCTTTGGATCCAGCGTGCAAACAGTGAAATTTTAGCTCTTTTTGATGGAATTTGAAATTAGCACTTGAGTCAACAAAACATAGGTGTATTTTGTGTTTCTTTGACAGTTTCATTACGACTAATAGGATAAAAATCACGTAATTTTCCTTTGTCTACTTGAAAAATATGTAATTCATTGTTCTCTACGTCAAATCAGATTCATTGTAAAAGTAACCTTATTTTCGTTGCCTTGTCTTTGCATTCCATTGACTGTATATTTTCGAAGAAAGGGAAACTAAAATACCGTCATTACCGTCACTTCCATCTTTTATAATATGTTGAAAGTATAAAGTAGTTTATCAATAGTTGGATACAAAAATATATCAAACTAAAGTCCTTCATAATCTGATACTGATAAAAACAATACTGGATACTAAATTGAGATTGTTTTAGAATCATACATAAGAAAATCAGAGTCAGAAAAAATGTACGTTTTCATAGTCTCAAGTCGATACAGGAAAATATGTGTACACCTGGACGTGACCCAGGCTTTTGGTAAACGTTGGCATAAGTTAAGTAGTTTGTTACCATGTAAATATTCAGTGGTAATAAAATCCTGTCTATCAAACATATCTATAATACACTAAAGCAGGAGTACCACAGGGTAATGTACTAGGCCCAGTGTATAAAGTGACATCGCCAATTTGTAACATATTTTAACATTTGCAGATGATACTGCTATTTTGGCCTTTGTAAAACAACCATATAAAAATTACGTTACATCCACAGACAAGATTAACAATTGGACTAAAATCAAGTTGAATGAGAACAAATCCGTTCATGTTAAAGTTACTAATAAGCGAGACCAAAACCATTAATAATGCTCAAATACTCTATGTTAATTCTGAAAAGTATCTAGGTGCTACAGTTAGCAGGAAAGTTCACGCTAAGCAGAAACGTAAAGCGAATGACATAAAATATAAAAATACGGCCATTAGAAAAAAAAATTCTACTTAATAAAGTGTTCTACAAATTGATATTGAGCGTTTCCATATGATATACTGATTTTTACCAGTGACAGTAAAAGTTACATCCAAGTTATTCAGCTTCAGCAGTATCGTAAGGGTGATCTGAAAATCCTGATTTAAATCAATGTAAATGCTCTTATGGAAAGTTTGTTCTCCTTAGCCAGATCGGTGTACTATATCACTGTATTTATCCAAAGTATAAGTTATCTATTATATTAATCAAAATATGGGGAAATATAGTGAATTCCTTCAGTTGTGGTCCGTTGGAAATTATATTCTCAGAAAAACGGAAGGTCTGATAACAATGTAAAAACCACATTAAGATCGGCCATATTACAAATCCCTCACAAATTTTTTAAAAATCGTGCACAACCGTCAGCGCTGCTATTTGGTTCGGGTAAATCTACTCACATTAGCTGACGCTAACTGGCGCCATCTCCACTTCCAGTTGCGAACTACCAATCAGGTATTCGACCGTAATTGTCGAAAAATATGAAATAAAATTTCACAAAATACGAGGGGCGTCTAATATAGTATACAGTACGACGAATATGCTTTGGCACATAGTTTAACACGGTCCATAAGCGACAATGTGTTAGAAAGAAACAATTATATTCAGTGCATCGCCAATTTTCTTTGAGAGGATATTATAACACGCGAAAGAAGTATCATATTCTAGTATTTATATTTTAACTGTAATAATCTACGCGAAGACTTCAAATTGTCTACTCCTCCATACCTCTCTCTAATACACTGATAACGCCATGTGTCTTATACATGAGGAATAAACCGTGGTCACTAGGCCTATTAACATGTAGATTAGAAATGAACAGACGGGATAAATCAAAATAGAAGAATTACGATTCTCTATGAAATAGAAGGAAATTAATTACAGACGGTCTTTAAACTCACTACAAGACGGAGAGAAATTTGAAAACATCACTACCTGTATGTTTTCGAATGACGAATGACCTTTGTAAATCTTAAAATGAGTATTCTGCAGATACACCAAAAAGTGCAAATTGTAAAATGGTATTACAAGAGTAATTCATATTGAAAAATAGCAGAAAATGTGTTTATTGTAGCATTTAAAAATACCCAACTAATTACCAAGAGACAGGTGAGAACGATTATAGAAAATTTTGAGAAACATGGATGTGAGGCCTACAAAACATGGAGCACGTACACAAAATCGTCAAATCCAACCCGAAAAAGAAGAAAGGGATATTTTAATATGTGCAAGTATGGAAAATAATCTTCTACAGTTGTCCACTCATTTAGTGAATGATTTTAATGTTGATCCGAAAACGATTCGGACTGTATTAAAAAAATGGCTATCGTAATTTCAAACTGAAAAAGAGCCTTGAAATATTTCCGGAAGATCAATTACGCAGAATGGAATTTTGTGAAATGGTTATGGAAAAATGGTGCACATAATTCAATATTGGTCTAAGGACAAACCTACACAAACACTATAATAGCAGAACTTAGTATCCCCAAAAATTAAATGTTTGTGCTGGAATATTATGTGAACATTTGATTGGACCATTTTTATTGACGGCAATTTAACCGGACAACAATATTTGAATATGTTACAAAATCAAATTACTCCTGCTCTCATACAAATAGGTGTCAACTTCAATGATATATGGTACCAACCTGACGGTTGTGTATCGCATAATTATCGATTAGCAATCAATTATTTAAATACATTAATTCTGAATCGGATAATCTCCACAAATGGTAACATTCGATGGCCTGCTAGATCTCCAGATTTGGCACCCAAGGATTTTTTTCTAGGGATATGTGAAATCGAGAATTTATAGATTCCAGGAGAACAGCTCCAATTCCCTGAATAAACTTAGGGAACAAATTCTACAAGCCTGTATGGAGATAACCCCTGAAATAATCACCCATGTTCGTCAAGAATGTAATAACCGTTTGGGCTATTATTTAGCTCAAAACGGTGGCTTATTCGAACATCTGATTTAAATTCATTTAAGATTAATTAAGAAATTTTTTTATTTTATATTTTATTATTAGAATATTCCTTTTATTTTAAAATTACTTTCTTTTATTAGAATTCGATTCAGTTAACTATTTGGGAAGCATTTTTTAATTTGTACTGTGTGTCTGTTTAAACAAAGAATTTGTTTCTCATTTGAAAACAAACATAAAAAGTAATCGAAACATTGACAAAAAAACCCAATCATCGATCTCGTTCCATGTTGCCGAATCTCAAAAAAAGTAAAGTGTTCAACCAATTTCCTCCTGAAAGACTAAAACAATTACCAGCATTACAATAATTTACAACTGCATCGGATTAACTATTTTGATATGTTACAACCTCTCGAATTACCATAAATAAAAGTTTCTTTATAACTATTCCATTCATGTTAAAATCAAGCGGTTATTAATATAAATGTAGATGCAAAGTGATTACCAAAAACTAAAACCGGCAACTAACTGCCATACTTAAAATTCACTTAATAATAAAGATTTTATTTGACTTCTTTGCCATTTTTATGATATCCTATTAAGCGACAATGTGTTAGAAAGAAGCAAGTATAAATTCAGTGTATCTCCTCTTTTCTTTAGATTATTACAGTTAAAATACAAATACTAGAATGTGACACTTTTTTCGCATGTTATGAAAAGAAGTAATAGACTGTGTATACGTTTGTCTTTATAACATATTGGCTTTTATTTACCGTGTATAAATTCCATGTGACCAAAGATTCTTCCTCGAACTGTATATGGTTTCTATTACCTCTATTGATTTCGAAAAATAATAATTTCGAATAAAAAAACTTACCGTTCCTCGAAGGAGAAAACAATTACTTTTCTGGCTATATGCCGCGACGGATATTGTCAATTTTTGTCAATACAGCAATACCCCCTCGTTCGGAGTCTCTAATCAGAACTGAAAACAACAATCGTCAGCGCTGCTATTTGGTTCGTGTAAGTCTGCACGCACCAACAGACGCTAACTAGCCCCATCTCTACTTCCATTATGCTTTTCTCTTTGCAATTGCAAACCATGAGATATCTGTTAAGACAAAAAAAAATCCTCGAATGGGATGTAATTCAATATTCGTCGCGGTATCAGCGAAGAAAACAGATACGGTCAGACTTTTGTTTCGAAATTGTTATTTTTCGTAACTAACTATTTTTTAGATAATAAATTGCGTAACTGACTTAATGCATTTGTAAGTACTAAATAAATAACTGCACAAATCAGTACTTACCATTTTACCTGGTTGGGTGGTGTGCACATGTTGAGCTGAACTTGGACCCTGATCTCGCTGAAAACATCACTACATGTCAGAACCTCTAACAAAAAATGCTAAAATAATGAATAATAAAACAAAAACCACCACCATCTAAAGAAAAAAGTAAATCAAAACATGAAAATGGTAATACAGGATGTGAAAACGGGTATGAGCCTGTTAGTCGTAACCTGTTTTCAGCAAAAATACTAATTTATTTAAAAAATATTATTGTGCTAAATAAACTAAACGAATGTAAATAATGTATGATTTAAGACAGACAACCAACTATTTATCATACAACTTTGAAAAAATATTGGTATGAATATAAGTGCTGGATATTATTGTAAACTTGCAATCTCCGAAAAAATTTCATTTCAATAGGTATATTAACAGAGTTATTTTGATTGCATAAAACTAAGAAGCAGAACCAGAATGCACGATAGGTGTTAGAGCACCTGAACACCTTCAGATAGAAGAGGCCATGTATTACACCTATTGAGCAGCTGTGCCAAGCATTCTCAGGTGAGTAGAGTGATTCCACATTGTTTTCAATCAGCATATTTTGTTTTCAATTAGCAGAGACATTTTATATAATTGGATTTGAGGACCATATCTGGTGGAGGGGGGGTTTCGGGGGTTCAAACTCCTCAACCCCCCCCCCCACGAAATCTCAAACTGGTAACAGTTGCAAGTACTAAATGGACGAAGTGCGAAAATCGGTGGGTGGAAAATCATGATGGGCTCAATAGGTTTACTGAAGTTTTTAAATCAGTTGTCGAAACACTAGAAGAGCTAAAACAAGTTGAAGACACTTCCTCAAAAGCTTTGCAATTCCTTCGAGCTATTATGAGTAGTGAATTTATCATCAGTATGTTAACAGGGTATGTTGCTTTTACTCTACCGTTATGCAGAATTCTACAGGGGATTTTATGTGAATACTGTTATTAGTCAGGTCAGGAATATGAGAGTGCACGTAGATCATGAATTTAAAAATATTTTTTAAAAATCCAAAGCACTTATCACTTATGACCAAAAGTGCATAAGAATCACTAGAATAGTGTACGTCAGCAAAATCGTTCTAATATCATGGTAGCCACTGCAGAAGAATATTTTCGAATCAGCAGAATTACAAATATGGAAACAAAAATTAACTGAGTTGCCTCAAGCAGGAAGACCAAAAATGCTAGGGTCATTATCAGCATATTCTTCTACGTCTACGTCTTGCTACGTTACCTGTATCTACAGCTTCGACGGAAAGATCGTTTGCGCAATTCAACTGGCCAAGAGCAGCTAACAGGTCTTTCCCTTTTAAGCGTACATAGAAACATTAAAACTGAGACCACGGAGGTGTTTAACTGTTTTGCGAGAGAGAAGCAAAGAACTATTTCTTTGTTATTATAACAATTTTTTTTAAATATTACGTTAAGGGCCGGTTTTACAAGAGTGGTTTATACTAGGTATAAATAACGGTAAAGTTACTCTCAGTGTAAAATTCTGCTAAAATTTATTCCTGGTATAAAAGTAGTTGGTTTTACAATGATTTTTTACATCAGTATAGCAATTCTAGGAGTAACAAAAAAGTAGTTCATATACAATGATATCTTCTTTCAATTATGTCATCTTTTTCTTCGTTTTAAACTTAAAACAAAAAGTGTTTTGATTGGTTTTTATCAGTTTTTTTATTATTCGTTATTTTTGCTATTCCAAGCGAGGTTTTTTAAATTATTATAAAATGTGTTTGAGTGATATTCCAATATTTGAATATCCCGATGAAAAAGATATGGTTATGCTAAGAAGAAAGCCAACAACTGTTTATACGTGAAAGGTATAGTCTATATAGAAAGGACAAGGAGTAATAAATCATTCAATTAAGTAGATTTCATAGACGTACCAAAATATATTTTAAGGGGGTATACCGTAAGGTACATTTTGTATTGAACGAATGAGTTGCAGCTATGCTAAAGAATATACGATTTAGGTCAGAGGTAACGGGATGTACTAATTTTAATAAAAAAAAGTGATAGAGGTAGAGGTCATTCGGAAGCAAAAAATGTAGTTCATTATAAAAAACTTCTACAACTTCCTCAGGACTAAGATACATAATACCGAAATGTACTTTTAAGTATTCGCCAATTACAGAATCTTTCTGTCTGTACTCTTGTACCAAATGAAACTCCTGAATCTTACGAAACCAAGCTTGACAGAGATGAAATTTACAACCAAAAAGAATTTGATCTCTGCCAAAACATTCATATATAGCGTTATGAATGCTTAGTTCAAAATCTACTACGACTTCTTTAGGTTGAAAATTTAAGCCTACTTCTTTACATTTTTGTCTTAAAATTAAAAACAAATTTGAATATGTTTGACTTGATTTGTCCGGCAGCAAACAAAAAACAAGAGGTACGTAATAGCCGTTTTTAAAACCATGAATGGTAAACATTTGGTAAAAAAAAGTTGAACAGTATTTAAAAGTCCCATCCATCAAAATACAATCCGAATTACATAAAAAATTAAGGTTGGAAAAACAGGAGAACACAATAATTTTAAATACCTGGTCTGCTGTTAATAGAAATTCCTCTTCTCGGTTCGTTCGTAATTGTAATTCACGAACACTATTAAATACTTCTTCCTGATTTTTAGGCAATAGTGTAAGTGCATCAACATCCTTCCCCTAATCCCCTAAATATCGATCAAAACAATCAAGATTTCTTCAAAATATTTAATTCAAGAAATCTTTGAAACCTTTCAGAAATATACATAATTCTATGGGCCTCCGATTTTATCTATTATAAACCCTAATGACTCTAATAGGATTAAACTAAATGGTTGTGGCACAGTTCGAACATTTCAGTAATCCTCAAATTGATAAAAGTCAGGTAAAATTTTATTTTGTGGCAGAGTTCGGATATGCCCGTTTATTCATAATATTTTTTATTTGTATTACTCCTATATGTAGTGTTTGGGGAATTTTTGTCAGAAATTTTAAATGGCAAGTGACCTACTGTAATCGGCTTAATACGATTACACCTATTTACAGATTATTCGATTATTGAGAGGGATTTTCCAAACAACCCAGTTTTCTTAGAAACATTATCGGGAATATTATTTTAAGAGAAAGTAGGTACATTAAATCAGTACTTAGTATTAGTTCTTTGAGTAAAGTTGTATGAAGTTGTATGGTTGTCATAATATTGTAAACAGTTGGAATATATTTAAAACATTTCTGAATGTTAATTGTGCAAGTACCAAACAATGCCGATAAGCCAAGGACCATCTAAACGACCAAAAACAGGTCCATTATCTTTAAATGAAAAAACTCTGATATTGAATTGTTATATATCATTGAAAAACAAGGATCCAAGTGCAAGTGTTGATGATATTGTGGAATTAACGGCTGCTATGTTGTGTGTTGCTAAATCAACAATTTATAGATTACTAAAAGAAAGCAAGAATGGAACTCTTCAACCCCCTAAAACTCCTTCAGGCCGAAAACCAATTGAGATCGATGAGTCATTAAAACAAAGACTAAGGCGTAAAGTCCATGGATTTTACTTACGAAAGGAAATTCCAACACTTGACAAAATTATGACATCAGTGTAAGAAGATACGGACTATCCATAATTCTCCAGAATGACATTATGCAAACTTTTGAAAGATGTGGGTTTCAGATATACAAAACATAATAGAAAATCTCTCTTGATAGATAAACCGGAAATAGTTTTTTGGAGAAGAGACTATTTAAGAAGCATTCGACATGCCAGAGAACAAAATTTGAAAATCTTCTACTTAGACGAAACATGGATAAATGCTGGATATACAGTTTCCAAATCTTGGCAAGATGAAAACATTAAAAGCGGAAGGCAGGCATTCGTGGAAGGTGTGTCGTTAGGTTTGCAGCCACCATCTGGAAAAGGAAAAAGACTTATCATTGTCCATGTTGGAAGTTCTGAAGGTTTTGTTGATGGTGGATTATTAACTTTTATTTCAAAACGCACGGGGGACTATCACGAAGATATGAATGGGGATGTCTTCGAGGAATGGTTTGTTCAAATGTTGGATCTGATTCCAAAAGGGGCTGTTATTGTTATGGACAACGAAAGTTACCATTCACGGTTACGAGAAGCATTGCGCACAAGTCGTTGGCGTAAAGCATAGCTTTTGGAGTGGCTTATTTCGAAAAATATCAAGTTTCCAAAAGATCCACTAAGGAAAGAACTTTACAGAATTGCAAAAATGAACAAGAATAAATACAAAACCTACATTGTAGAAGAAATGGCTTCTTCTCGTGATATATCAGTTCTTCGACTTCCCCCTTATCATTGTGAACTTAATCCCATAGAATTAATATGGGCTCAGGTAAAGGGGGAAGTTGGAAAAAAAATATTACTTTTAAAATAAACGATGTTGTGAAATTGTTTGAGAGTCCTGTAAGTCATGTGAGTAAGGAAAATTGGACAAACTGTATCGAGCATGTTATCAAAGTAGAGGCAAATATGTGGAAAATTGACAATATTTGTGATGATTTAATCGACCCTATTATTATTAATGTCAACAACGATTCTTCCTCTTCCGAGTCGGATATAGAATAAAATGTAAGTAATAAATGTATTCCAATAATTATTTCTTTTCATTTTTTATTATATTATAATTTAAAACGTATTTTTTTCCCAAAATACACACCACTGCATTGCGTTATTGCTTATCTGCTAATCCTTTAACAATGAATAAACCCTAAACTTTGCTACAACTGAAACAAATACGGAGTCGATCTACCTGGTTTTTAGATTTACGAAAGAAATGTAATTTAAAGTAAGAGATTTATCAAAAATTTCATGGTGCTCCCTGTAAAGGTTTTGCATACTTAATTAGGGTTTATTACTCCTTGTACTTTTTGTACATACTATAACTACTCAAATTATTTTCAAATGATCATTTTTTTAATAATTCATTATTGTAGGACCAATTACTTCGAAACATTAGATGAAGATGATCTTTTCATGTTTTCTACCAATTCCAAGAGTAATTCCATTTCGGTAGCACTAAAATTTCTGCAACGCGTTCTTTTATCGCTTTTACCACAAACAAAAATAAAAGTGTGTCTACAAAGGACTAACTAGTGTAAATTAGCTGTGTATGCGTCACTTTTTAACGTTATTCGTAGAGTAACTGACTTATCTTCCCATTCAGCGACGGTATAGCCAGGGCCGTAAGTAGGGGTTGGCGAGTGGGGCGGCCGCCAAGGGCGCAACTGCCAGGGGGCGCAAAACTCACCATTTAATTTTTTTTAATAATGTTATATACCACGTAATTGGAGGAAATCGGTCTCAGATTTGTTTATGTCAGTGTGCATAAATTGTTTGTATATTATAATTATTTTACGATCGTTATCAGAAAAAATATTGGAAAAGCTTGAAACTGATGAATTGGATATTCAGAACTGTCGTGGTCAAGGTTTTGAGAACGGCTCAAATATGGCAGGAAAATATGAAGGCGTTCAAGCTCACATCTATAAAAAAAATGACCTTGCTAAATGTGTGCCTTGTGCAGCCCACAACCTCAACCTCGTTGGCGTGCATGCTGCAGAAATTTCAGTTCTGATGGTAATTTTTTTTGAAAAAGTGTTAGAATTTTTCAATTTCTTCAGCAGATCCCCCTTAAGATGGAAGACTCTACTCGAATCTCTAAAGACGATCGTTAAGAGGCATTGCGATACCAGATGGTCTTCGAGGCGTCAAGCAATGACAGAGCTCTCAAGAATAACTTAACATCTGTTCACGAAGCTTTACAAAAAATGGCTGACAGAACAAACGATTGGAACACGGACATAGTTTCTGGTGCCATGAAACTTCTTAAGCAAATTGACTACGAATTTGTGTGTCTTATAGAGATGTGGTCGGAGGTGTTGATAAGTTTGGATTGCACCAACAAGTCAGTTCAAGGGAAGACTATCGCACTTGATGTTGCATCAAGTTTGCTTTCCGGCTTAGCTAAGAAAATTGAAAGCATTCATAAAGGAGGGATTACAAGTACAAATTAGTCTGTGACACCATGAAAATCCCAAGTGGTTTTTCACCCAAGAGACTGAGAAAAGTCAAGAGAATGGCTGGAGAGACCGCTGAAGATGAATCACACCTAATAAGTCCATAGAAGTCATTTGAAAGAGAGTGCTTTGTTGTGTTCGATAGAATTTTAAGCGAAATAGACAAGAGGGCACACATATACCACAAGATCTCTTCTAATTTTAATTTTTTATCAGGAAAGTCTCTAAGTGGAAGTTCTGTTTCTTTTCTTGAAAAGTGTGCCGCTGACTTTGGTGAGATGTATAGCAGGGATATTGATAAGATAGAGCTTGTCAACGAAGTAGCTGCTTTCAAATTCCACGCTAAAGAACTAAAAAGAATATTGACAAGGCCTCTCATTTAGACATTCTACAAGTAATTTCATAATATGGACTAAAATATGCTTATCCTAACATTGAAATTGCATTGAGGATATTTTTAACAATGCCCGTTACTGTAGCATCTTGTGAGCGTTCTTTCAGTAAACTGAAGATAATCAAGAACTACTTACAATCAAGTATGTGCGAGAACAGGTTGACCAACTTGGCTATTCTGTCCATTGAATACGACATAGCTTCAAGACTTGAATTTGACGTCATCATTGATGAATTTGCATTGTTGAAAGCAAGAAAAGTACAGTTTTAACTCAATGAACATTTACCCCTAATACTTCACATTATTATTCCAGGTTGTAAAAAATACATGTTTTTATCATTTTTACCGAAGAAATAAAAGAGTTATTATTTGCGTTTAGAGTAAACAATTGTGTTGTTTTACCTGGACGATCCTGGACAACATCTGCCGATCCATTAGTAAGGAGGGGGGGCGCAACTTTACAGATTTGCCAAGGGCGCAGCCTCGTCTAGTTACGGCGTTGGGTATAGCTTATTCGTGTCTTTCCGAGAATTTTACTTCATTGATAACTTTATACCTGGTTTGTAAAACGGTAAAATACATCCTATAACGAGAGTAGGCTTACTCTTCATTTATACCGCTATTGTAAAACCGACCCTAAATAAGTTTTTCCAGTTTTTTTTCGTTAAACCCCATTTTAATAGTCCCTTTTCAAATCCTCAATTTTTCAAATGCCACTGACCTGACCCCCCTCCGAAATTTTGATTTAGATACAACCCTGTTGAATCTATCTGTACAGCACACTTCAGTATTATTTTGTCACCCAGATGTATAGCCGTGAAGAGAAGGAACAGTATAAAAAGTATTAAACCTTAAGAGACCATTGAAATGACTTCATTATTCGAAGATTTATAGGGTTACTAGAGCATTTCGCCAGAAATTCCTTCACAATAAGAAGGAACATCATGGTGCAAAATCCATGAGTTTTCTTATATCAAATCTACTCTTTTCTAGTCTTATGCCCTTTCAAGCACCCCATTACGCTTAAATTTATTTTCTGTGTCACCTTCTGACAATAATTGGAAGTACGCAACACCGCGATAATCGGAAAACTTTTCATAGACTTTGACGCGTTGTTTCAGTTTTGGCTCAGATGAAAGGCATCATTTCGAAAGGATTACATGTCAAATTCGCAACATATATCACGAGTTACAATACGTTTTATGAATGTGGTCGTCCTTCAGCGACCCACGGATTTAAGTCTCACTTCCAAGCCTATCATTTACAATTACAGCCACTATCTATTAAAGTTTTCAGTTACCATTTCCTTTATTTTAGTGATGTTAAGTTCAGTTAAAGACGTTGGTTGGCTAGAGCGAGGAAAACCTTCCACCACATCTCGATTACTTTTTAATACACAGTAATACTTGTTAAAGTCGATTCACAGTAAGTCTTACGTAATATTTTCAGCACTTCTGTAGTCGAAGTTTTATCCATTGTAAAAATCGCAACACATTTGAGATGAATTGGCCATAAGGAGCACCGCAAACAAACTAAATGACAGATTATGCTCACTCCACGTGATTATATAGGACATTTGTATCAACTTAGGAATAAGAATATGTATTTAAGCGGGATTTTTAAACGATCAATTCCCGATACGTTTTTGTGACTGTAAGTCAGTAAGTTTTAGATATTTCTTTTTCATTACGTGCACATATCTTGATAAAACTAGATAACCGCTAATGAAATGAATGAGAGTCGCTATTCAAGATTGTCCGGGGAGAATTCGGCATGTACAAGATGTTTTGAATGAAATCATCAAATCATCTTTGATAATTATTGGTCACAGGACTGAGAAACGCTTTGCATTATCTACCAAGTACGAGTATATTGAAAGCAGTAACATTTTATAAGCAGTATGTTTGGAAAATATACTTAAAAAATAAATATTAATTTCTAATCAATTACTTATATGAGGAAGGCTTTAAACTCTAAAATAATTTTTTATTTATAAATTGTTATACGACTGATTGAATATGTCCTGTCCTTGCAAGGAAAAGACACAGTGAAAATAAAGTGACGGTAGAGATTAAGTGAAAATTTTTGTTGAGAGTTCGCGAACAACAAACACGGAAAGTGGTAACATACAACAGATAAAACAACCAGAAAGACGTAAGTAAACTTGCAAGAATTATAATTTTAAAAACAAAAAACTCGTAAATTAGAAAATAAATGGGCAATACCGAAATTTAACAATTCAACAAGAAATAAATTGTACATACCAAAACCACAGATTAGAGAAAGAAATATTTTTTTCTATACTAATTTAATTTTAAATGTAAGTGGTACATTGTAAATTTTTCACTCCAAAAGAATAAATTATTTTTTTGCATATTGTTTATCTGACTTTGAGATTTATTTAGTATTGGTCGGAGTTGTAGCAAAATGATGTTTAATTAATCAGAATTTTTTTACATAAAAATCAAAAAAAAGAAGAAATATTCCAATATTCCAAACTTTTGGACATATGTGTACATTTAATTATACAAATTCTACAACCTAGATTAATTATTCATACATATGTAATTGTATAGTTTTAAATTTTTGAATTTTCACTAATTTTGTCTTACATAAACTCTTAGTTATTTCCAAATTTATCTTTATTATCCTACATTCAATTAATAACCAACAAATTTAGGTTGGCAAGAAAATTACTCAAGTTGATTACTTCCTGTTTAAAAAGATTGAATTATTATATTTACTGTCAGGAGATTAACTAAATGTCACTTATTATACTAAATTTTCTATAGTATAAAAATTATCAAATATAATGAAAATGAATATGAAAAGACAGCCAAAGAGATTTGGAATTCAAATTTATATAATATATTATCAAAATAACACTTACAAAAATTAAAACTCTTCAAAAATATCATAAACGCATAAATAAAGATAGAATTTTCTATCAAACCTTAATATTAAAAACAATCTATATTAGAAATTTCCGATCTAAATAATTTAACCGAAAGTTCAAAATGTCTAAATTTATACTTGATATCTGTCAATGTAAAATACTTAAATTTTCTTGTAAATTGTCTGTTCCCAAAATTGTCTGCACTTGACGTAGAATTTTATATAAGTAACGTTACTACAATTTAATCATAAGATGCATCTATTTTCGAAATAATTTTGATCAAAGGCCTATTAATTCTCGAGAATAATATATAATATGGACTGGACTCACCAAACTGGATACTAGAAGATCTCGTACGTATTCTAAAACGTATTTTTAGAATTTCCGGAACAAACGTTTCCAAATCAATAATTTAGAAAACGCGAAAACCACTTGCACTTTAGCGGTAATTCTTTGTGAATAGTACACGCACTGGCTTTACAAAAGGCAAGATATGTTGAACTGATAACAATTATATAAATTCCCTAATATTCAAAATTAAATTTGAGACAACTCTTATTATGATGTTGTCTCATGGGGATTTCAAATTCAACTAACTAAAATGTTTCAATAAATAATTCTCTTCTCCTTTGGTTACCTAGAATTCTTTTTTTTTAAATTACAAATTTACGTTTTTATATACCAAGAGAGATTTTCATTATTTTATTTATAAGTGCCATTTTGCTAATAGAGACATCTGTATTCTGGTTTTTCAAATCGTTTTAAAATCTATCTGTCATTAAGTCTATTCTGCAGTAATGTCATATGAAATTGAAATGACAAATTTAATTGGTATATTGAACCTTTCAAATTATTGATAATACAGTGTGTATTACTAGTATTACATCTAAATATACATATTTTCTTTATTTCAATGTTTTCTATAGAATTTAGATAGAGGATATGTATTAATATATATTGTTCAAGATTGTAAAATCTTTAAATTGTCAACCATCACCGTCAAATAATCTGTTATTATTTCGACGCACCGTAATTACCGCCGATGTTGAAGGCGTTCAATTACATGGATTTTCCAACTGAAACGACATTCGGCGCATGCGTTTACTTACGTATCTCTTTAGGAAAATTAAAGTGAAATTATCATGTGTTAAATCTCGTGTTGTACCTATCAAGAAGTTAACCATACCGAAATTAGAGCTCTTAGGGCCACACCTCTTGCCTACATTCATGGAAATTGTAAATACGGGCCTCCGAAAAGAAATTCAAACTTTTTATTGGTCCGATTATGAATTTGCATTACGTTGGCCTCAAGCTGTTCCTCGGCGATTGATAAATCCTTTTCGGGACAAAGAAGGGATAATGAGGGCAGGCTACCGTTTGATTGTGTCTGATTCAACATTTGACGCTAAACACTCCGTTATCTTGTTTAAAATTAGACATGTGATCATTTTTGTTATGATTTATTATCTGAAAAAATATTTGCAAGCTGTAATTCAGCAAAGTTTATGCTCGATACGCCGTAAATATGTGATAATTGACGGACGTAGGCGAATGTATATACATATAAAACTGTGTTGTACCTGCTTCAAGGCAAAGTTTCCGCAGCCACACCGTGTTGGGAAATTAGGTGAAGCAACATTGAAAGGGTTTAAAATGCATTTGTACAAAGTCGCCGGTCGCGACTGGTTATTTACGTATGGACGATTTAATGTGTTAATTATCGAAAACGAAACTAATATTTCTTCTAATCCTACCGATCCTATCACCCTTATTCCTGGCAATTTATTAATAGGTAATTTATTGACCAACTTGCAAGGTCGTGATTACCCCCCGACTACCAGTAAACATATGTCTCACGATGAGCAGCACATACTTAAGGTTAAACCGCATTTCTGGACGCGGTGAATCAAGGAATACCCGAACGAGTTGACGGTTCGCACCAAATGGGAAAAGGCCGGTCCTGAAATCCACGAAGGGGCTGTGGCCTTACTACGAGAAGACAACATTCCACCCTCACAATGGGCCCTGGGAAGAATCATGAAGTGCTATCCCGGTAGTGACGGTGTGGTACGTACTGTTTTAGTGAAAACCGCGAAATCTTCAGTTGTCCGAAATGTGAAGAAGGTGGCGTTACTTCCGATTATACCGACTAATGCTGAAGATGAACATTCATAGACTTTATAATTGATCGTATTCTCTCAACGGGAGGAGTATGTTCAAGATTGTAAAATCTTGAAATTTATTTGTTAAGATACATTTAAAATATGCCTCCCTTTTTTTATTGTATATATTTAAGGCGTAAATTCATTTTAGTTAATAGCTTTGTAGAAATATGTTGCAGAATTGATAAGATCTTTCTATTGTAGTAAATTCAAAGGATATTTTAATTTCAGAATGCTTTAAAATATCACGTTTTCCAACAATGATTGTAAATTGTTTTGTATGGGCATATGCATAGCTCCTTTTTTGAAAGTCGACATCTTGATGCATTGTCCTATAGTTAAGAAGTTAGGAAAAGGTCACGTTTCACCCTATTATATATTGTATTGTAAAAACCCTAAATTTAGTGTCAATTCTGCATGAATTTTATGGTCGAGGTTCGGAAGACATGAAAGACATTTTTGAATTACCTTTCTGAGTAAATAGGTTACAATTGCTATTGTAGTATTCCATACAAATTTAACTAACTATTGGCAGCACCCATAGTTGATTCTTGTCTAGGAACCCGACAAGTCAAATGATACTGGCCAATAGGAAATATTTATTTTCGTTTGGTCAACCCAATCCACGTGTAAACACGCCCCTCGCAGATTTCTACTTAACACGTCTTACAACGTGAAGAAATCAGTTACTTCTCACTCATCGAATCGAGCGCAACGCTCAACAGCAAAGTTAGTTTTCACACTCATCAAATCGAGCGCAACGCTCAACAACAGAGTTTTTTCACACTCATCGATTCGAGCGCAATGCTCAGCAACGAAGTTAGTTTTTAACTCATCGAAACGAGCGCAAGGCTCAACAACAAAGTTAGTTTTTCACTCGTCAGTTCTCCACTTCTAGACGCGAGTTTTACATTCATCGACGCGAGTTTTACACACTCATCGAATCGAGCTCAACGCTCAATAACAAAGTTAGTTTAAAATTCATCAAATCGAAACATAAAGTGTCTTCCGATCTGAAACCACAGAAATTCAGCATTCACAACTCAACTTTGTAACATTTTGTAAATTTGTACATATAGTCGCGTCAACGGTCGCGGAAATGGATACCAATCTATCAATTTGGTGCCACAGGTCGGATCGGGATGCGGTTTTCTGCATTCTCTTCCAAAACGATTATCTCGGAATGTGTCTGGGTAGATTTTCCCCGGAGATCGAAAATTGCATCGCTGCAGGCCAAATTGCGCGCGAAAAATGCATTATCTGGGAGGCCTTTTGGAGGATTTTCAAATCTGATAAATAAGGGTCAGAACTCGCCCGGATTGAGGACTCGGGGGTTTTCGAGGCCGCTGATCACGAATATAATGTTCAAATTGACCTCCGAACACCTGGTGCACCAGAACCTGGCCCTAAACGTCATCTCCGGGAGTTTTCCTGACACAATCAGAGAAGGTCAATCAAGAATCATTCTGGGGGGTTTTTTGGCCCGCTGAATCCAAATCTGGCATCGGCGAGCACCCCACTGGCACCTGGTGCACCGAAACCCGGGCTAGAACGTCGTCTCCGAGAGTTTTCTTGAGAAGACTGCCAAAACCTACCCGAAAATCATAAGAGGGCAGTTCTGTGGGGCGGTGGTCCCGAATTTCACGCCGAAAACAACGCCCCGAATACCTGGTGCACCAGAACCTGACCCTAAACGTCATCTCCGGGAGTTTTCCTGACACAATCAAAGAAGGTCAATCAAGAATCATTCTGGGGGTTTTTTTTGGCCCGCTGAACCCAAATCTGGCATCGGCGAGCACCCCACTGGCACCTGATGAACCGAAACCCGGGCTAGAACGTCATCTCCGAGAGTTTTCTTGAGAAGACTGCCAAAACCTACCCGAAAATCATAAGAGGGCAGTTCTGTGAGGCGGTGGTCCCGAATTTCACGCCGAAAACAACTCCCCGAATACCTGCTGGTAATTTTATGACAAATGGATAGAATTTGTCCGCTGCTACCTGTATGTTATTGTGAAGTCAAATACTCTTGTTCCAGGATGTCCAAATGACTCAAATGATCCAAATATTTATTCTGGAATCATTACAGGTTGTAAAAGTTAAATTATATCCAATTTATTAAACCAAATTTCCAGTAAATTGTAAAAGTTATGGAGAACTCACCCTGATTATCGATATGTTTCTATGATGAGACTACCACTGATAGATTACCTCTCTAATCAAGAGATATGCACAGCTACGAATTATCGTTGACTGAGATATAGATGATAAATAAATAAGCATTCACAGATATGCACGAAAAATGTCCGTCACTGATATGCACAAAAAATATCACTCACAGAACTATTTGTTATTAATATTAAATATTTCTCGTGGCAACATGAATGCTCCAACGTGTTTCTCCTGACTGTCGATGCCGGCAGCTGCTCGATCTACGCTTCGTTAGAAAGTGAAAGGCCCGCTCGGCATGCTTCGGAGATCTTGGGGGGAGGGGGGGGGTAATTATTCTTGTTGTTCCTGCAGCACTGGAACAACTCTTTCGAGGGCCCTACGCCAGAGTTACACATTAATAAATGTGTCAAATTATGAGACGGTTTTTGGTGAGTTTGTTGGGGTCGTGTCTGTACAACTCTCGGAGATGACGTTTAGGGTCAGGTTCTAGTGCACCAGGTATTCGGAGAGTTGTTTTCGGCGTGAAATTAGGGACCACCGCCTCACAGAACTGCCCTCTTATGATTTTCGGGTAGGTTTTGGCAGTCTTCTCAAGAAAACTCTCCGAGATGACGTTCTAGCCCGGGTTTCGGTGCACCAGGTGCCAGTGGGGTGCTCGCCGATGCCAGATTTGGGTTCAGCGGGCCAAAAAACCCCCCAGAATGATTCTTGATTGACCTTCTTTGATTGTGTCAGGAAAACTCCCGGAGATGACGTTTAGGGTCAGGTTCTGGTGCACCAGATATTCGGGGCGTTGTTTTCGGCGTGAAATTCGGGACCACCGCCCCACAGAACTGCCCTCTTATGATTTTCGGGTAGGTTTTGGCAGTCTTCTCAAGAAAACTCTCGGAGACGACGTTCTAGCCCGGGTTTCGGTGCACCAGTTGCCAGTGGGGTGCTCGCCGATGCCAGATTTGGATTCAGCGGGCCAAAAAACCCCCAGAATGATTCTTGATTGACCTTCTCTGATTGTGTCAGGAAAACTCCCGGAGATGACGTTTAGGGTCAGGTTCTGGTGCACCAGGTGTTCGGGGAGTTGTTTTCGGCGCGAAATTCGGGACCACCGCCCCACAGAACTGCCCTCTTATGATTTTCGGGTAGGTTTTGGCAGTCTTCTCAAGAAAACTCTCGGAGACGACGTTCTAGCCCGGGTTTTGGTGCACCAGGTGCCAGTGGGGTGCTCGCCGATGCCAGATTTGGATTCAGCGGGCCAAAAAACCCCCCGAAATTATTTTTGGTTGACCTTCTTTGATTGTGTCAGTAAAACTCCCGGAGATGACGTTTAGGGTCAGGTTCTGGTGCAACAGGTGTTCGGAGGTCAATTTGAACATTATATTCGTGATCAGCGGCCTCGAAAACCCCCGAGTACCCGATCCGGGCGAGTTCTGACCCTTATTTATCAGATTTGAAAATCCTCCAAAAGACCTCCCAGATAATGCATTTTTCGCGCGCAATTTGGCCTGCAGCGATGCAATTTTCGATCTCCGGAGAAAATATACCCAGACACATTCCGAGATAATCGTTTTGGAAGAGAATGCAGAAAACCGCATCCCGATCCGACCTGTGGCACCAAATTGATAGGTGTTCGCAGGCGTTGACGCGACTAATAATAAATTATTAATTTCGACATTAACTTTGTCAAATTAAGATTATTTATTTAGTTGAATGTCCACGCCAGTTGACGAAGTTCAACTAGAAATATAATCAAAAACATATATATATATATATATATATATATATATATATATATATATATATATATGTAGGAATATCGCGTGATATGTTAACAACAACAACAAAGAGATTCATGGGTAATTCACGCAAAATAAGGGCTACTGAAATAGAGTGGTAACCGTGGACATGCATGTTTCTGGCTCATTTTGCCTCTTCAGCACGGCATAACCAAATAAGGATGTGAAATTTGGGAGCAAAGATGTTAATCGAAACATGGGAAAACACAAAATAACGGATTTCAGCAAATGAAGACACAAATGAGCGTTTGGTTTCCCTGCTGAAATCCGTTATTTTGTGTTTTCCCATGTTTCGATTAACATCTTTGCTCCCAAATTTCACATCCTTATTTGGTTATGCCGTGCTGAAGAGGCAAAATGAGCCAGAAACATGCATGTCCACGGTTACCACTCTATTTCAGTAGCCCATATTTTGCGTGAATTACCCATGAATCTCTTTGTTGTTATATATATATATATATATATATATATATACTTTCTTGTTAAATATTCTTCAAAACCATACATTATTTTTATACCAATCGTCTGAGCTGGTAATACATTTTTAAAAATAGAATTATATTTTTACTTGGCAACAAACCACGTATCCTAGTAGTTTTTTTTTCATTGCAAGTAACGTGCTCGGCTACAAAGGCCACTCGCACAGGCACAGTAAAAGTATACAATAAATATATTATATTTTGTGGTATAGCTGTACATCTTTCAGGAACTAGAGAACAGAGGGGACATTATCTGGATTTCCAAGTATCTCTTGGATACTTCCTTTGAGGTTGAGCTGTTGTCTTCTAGCTGTGTACTGTTGGCATTCTAGAATAATGTGTTCAACGGTGTAGATGCAATTACAGGTTGAATAGAATGGCCGAATGTTGGATGACATAAGGTGCCCATAAGTGAATCAAGTGTGACCGATTCTTAGTCTTCTCAGCACCGCTAGGTCTTGTCTTGAGAGATTTGAAGCTCCAATATAGTAAGGGTGGCTTAATGAGGGTTGAATTTTTGCAATTTTGTCGGGATGGAGTTCCAATGATTTTGCTATAGAGATTTTATCTTCTGCTTGATGACTTGCTTGAGATCGGATGCAATTTGGATGTTATCTGCATAATAGTTTAAAGTTGTGGCCCTTTTAGCTAGTTGATCAGCTAGTTCGTTTCCCATTATACCAATGTGAGATGGTGTCCATAGAATGGTAACTGTTATATTGTGGGAAAAGGAGAGTTGGTAGGAGTCATGGATATTCTGTACAAGAGGATGGTCACTTTATATATCTTTAATGGAGTGTATAGAGGCAAGTGAGTCTGTACATATGCAGACATTTTTATTAGGAGCGGAAATATGTTTGAAGGCCTGAAGTATACTATAGAGTTCGCCGGTATGTACAGTACAAGTTGATGATATTGTGGAAGAGAAGATTGGAGAATCTAATGTTGTTACGGCACAACCGACTCCTGTTTCATTTTTCGAGGTATCAGTATATAGTACTAAATCGTATTCATTTCGGTATATTATATCCAGAAAAGTTTTTTCAATTAGATCGTTTGGTGTTTCATTTTTATTCAGAGTTGTGAGAGATGTGTTTATATGAGGAATGTTTTTCGTCCATGGGGGCATTAAGGGAAGAGGTAGAGGAAATGTTTGAGAAATATCAATTTTGATTGGCACTGTTTTTAGTAGTGAAGGTAAAGGTCTTATTGTTGAGGATGTTGAGATATTCTGTAAGCTATCATTGGTAAACAAGCTGTATACTGGGTTAAGGGGATTGGAAGATACCGAGATAATATAGTTAAGTAATAAATGTTGACGTCTTATCCATAGAGGAGGTTCATTTGCTTCGCAGTAGAGACTTTCTACCGAGCTAGACCTAAACGCCCCCAGACACAGGCGAAGAGCTGTATTGTGTACCGAGTTCAAGACATTGATATGTGATTTAGATGCAGATATATATACGAAGCAGCCATAGTCTAATTTAGATCGAATAAGGGATCTGTATATTTTTAAGAGAGAAGTTTCGTCGGCGCCCCAATGGAAGTGAGAAACACTTTTAATCTCAAGTAATCAAGTATGTCTCTTAAACCTACTGTTTTTATTTCATGTAATCGAAATAGTATTGTTCATTCTTCAACATATTTCAATTAGAATAATTAAATTAATATGGGGTATGGATCTACAGTAAATTTTCTGTATCAAACATTATGAATGTATTTTCATAGAAAAATTACATGGTTGATTCTAATAACTCCGGAATCTAAAATCCGACTGAGTTAAACGTAAGTAAAATAATTTTAAGCTTACGTATACGAGTGTTCGGTATACATAAGAAAAAAATAGTGCATTGAAGTCTGGGAACGTGCTTTTACTACTACATACACATACTATTTTTTCTGATATCGCAATTAAAATTATCATAAATTGAGGCTACCGTCATATTGTCTCTGAAATCGTTTCCTTCACAATCACTGATTGTTTATTGTTGTGACAAAAGCCACATATTCTCTACTAGTTTGAGTTTAATACTTACTTATCGCTAAAAAATGTTTAAAATGGACAGTAATGATGTCCATGTATACGGAACACCACCGAAGTAATTAAATGCTGTTGAAAATATAATCTCAAATTTATTACCAAATAAATCCATGATATGAATACGCTGACAACGTTCCATGGATTATTACCTAAATACGACCTCCCGATGAAAAGTATTGCATAGTTTTTCGAGTTATCAAAAAAGGCTTCTACGTTATGGTCAAATTACTCCATGCTTAGCTACACTTAGTACAAAAGAAGATGATGATGTTAGATATTCGAAATTACATGCTTTCTTGAAACATCAAAGTGAACTATAAATCAAAGAAATCAAACGTCTGGCAGCAACCGATTCTGACGGCCTAGGCCGGCAAAAATTTTGCTGAACTGTCTTCGGTCCGGGAAAATTCAGTTTTTTCATACTGTACTGTAAAGTCGACTTTACAGTACTAATTTGAGTCCGGAAAATGGCACTTTACGGCATCCTTGTACTTTACAGTACTCTTAAATTCTTCCAATCCCGTTTGAAATAATTAGAAATAAAAAATCAATTAACATCAATAACTAAACTTTTATTCTAACTTTTGAATGTTGCAACAGTAATGGTGCAACTACTGTTACCAGAAACATTTATTGTAGGAATTACTGGATGTACTACTTCTTTATTTTCAATAATGCTGAAAGATGTGTGGTTTTGGTTTAACACTTGTACAAAAGTTTCACCCCGTTTCTTTTTGTTCTCGACGGATTCTTTCACAAATTAATTTTTCAGCCACTGATGAACTCTTCCATCCACCATGCCGTTTTAAAACATTGAAATCAGTCCCAGCTTTGACGAAGTCCTTCTGAAGCAATGTCCGGTGTACTTTTCTGGATGCTCAAGATTGAGGAATTCAGCAATTTTTTTAGGTGCCCCGCCAACAGTGTTTATTCCAGCTCTTTGACATACGCATTTTCCTTGTCTGTAGACTACCAAAAGTGCTTTTAGTGAAAGGTGTTTTCCCAAATTTTTATATTTTCTGAACACATCCAAATATTGCACCGCATTGCTGTTGATCACAGTAAAAACCCGGCGAACATGTGTTTTTTTGTGTGATTAATACGAACCACTAACTGAGAACCAGTATCCTCTACATCGCTTACATCTAAATTATAAATTTCTTCAACTTCTTCCTTTGTTTTAGCACCTTCGACTAGTTTGGATGGTAGTCTACACGGGAAATGTTGACATTCCCATTAACCATAATCATTGATTTGACCATCGAGTATTTAGACCATAATGAAGAGCTATTTGATGTTTCTGACTGAAAATTAAAGGTTTGAAAAGAATGCTTCTAAAGAACAAATGTTCTTACCACATCCCAAAAATAAGCCAACATCACAATTTTTATCAGCACTTTTTACCTCGTATTTCTTACGCCAGTCGCAAAACATCGCATATTCTTTTTCGTACCTTTTCGAAGACTTAATTGGAATAATTTGCCCTACTGCTTCCGCACTTTCTCAGTAATTTTATTTGAATTATCAGCCATTCTTTCGGAAATTTTTTTTGTATTTCGAAAAATTCAATATGTCTGCCTTTGTTTACAATGTTACCTTAGGAACTTCTGTTAATTATTTTTTTAAATAATAAGAGAATAATCTTTGGAGCTATTTTTCAGTGAAATTGTCAAATATGACATTTCATATTTTAAAATAATTTTGCTTTTTTTAAAACCGAAAACAGTGTGAAAAAAACATTACGATATACGTCCGTGAAGTTATTATTACGGTACTCGATTAGATATTCTTGACTCTGCTCCTTCGTCGCATCGTCCATAAACATCAATCTCGTACCGTACTAAATCACTTCCCGGACTTATAACGTGAATAACTACGAATTGTAACGGATTAGAATAGCGTATTTAGGGGTCTGAAAATGCGTCGAGGAAGTAGACATTCTTGAGCGATTTCCGAAAAACAAATATCTTTGAAACTTATAGGTTTAATTGAAAAAAAAACTTTAATGTTTTGTATTTAAATGTGCGACTCTGCGCATATTTTGGCAGTATTTCAGTATAAATGTGTAAAAATGAAAACTTAATGTTTTTAAATGAACAATAATTCATCCTGTGTGAAAGTAATGAGAATAACCGTAATTCAAACAAATGCATTTAAAATATTCAAAATTCACCCATGAAAAGTCAAACCTATCAACAAAATTCACGTGATACGCTTGTCAAAATGTGTGACATTGTAAATGTTTGCGGTTTTAGAGTGAATACTTTGTAAGAATAAGAAACTAAAATAGCAGCATTTAATGAACAATTCATCTTGTTAATTAATAATAACGGGAATAAATTAATATAATGTAAACGTAATAATTTAAAACGCTGAAAATGTCCGCCATTTACTTAATGAAAATAAGTAATCCTATTAACAAATTCAAGAGGTAACCTTTCCAATATTTCTCCAAGGATTAATTTACATTAATCGGCTAGTCATTGTCTCTACTCCTGCAAGGTAAATACGCGATATAAATCCAATTTTGGGGTTTGAGACATTCAAAACATTCCTATTCGTCTAGATTCATATTTTAACGGGGTTACAATGCACTGAAGCCTAAGGTTTATTGCCCCCTCCCATATCAGAGCTGTTCTCGCTGCTGCTACTACTACAGCTCGTCTTCCAGATCCAGGGTTCTAATGAACTCTAGTATTTGGCACGGCTTCAAGGATGTTAGATCCTCACTCTTGTTTGTTTCTTGTCCGAAGCATTTTTTGCGTTGGCTGACAACAGCGAGGCATTCTAGAACTAGGTGATCCGGAATTTCTTCCTCTTCCCCACAGAATTCACACTGGTCAATTTCTGCTAGACCTATTATCATTAGGTGCTTCGTAGCGGACCTAGCGGTGTCAAAGTTCCGCAGGAACTTTTTGGAGTGATACAGCCCGGGAAGGCACCGCCAGAGTGCTTCTCTTTCGGTTTCCTCCTTCTTCCGAATCTCTTTCTTATAGGAGCATTTTCCTATACCACGGAAAGGCTCCGAACCAATAAAGAGCGCGCGTGTTCCTTTCCCGGCAAGTATATTTCTTTTCATTTCCTGTGATTCCCAAGTGGCCAGAAACCTAGACTAAAGAGACCCTGTTATTCTTGCCTAGTTCATCAAGTTGTCTTCGGCACTCCCATACCAACTTTGAGTTAATGACATTGGAGCTCAATGCTTTGATAGCTGCTTCATTCACTATCAGAATAAATCGATATGTCACATTTCTGATAGTTTCTTTCTAAGTTCATTACCACGCATCTTTCGATCGCAATTATTTCTGCCGGAAAGGCGCTCGAACAGGAGCCCAATGATAATGAATATCTGGTGCCAGGCCCGAATACTCCTGTGCCAGCTCCTGTGGTGGTTTTTGAAGCATCTTTGTACCACCAGATGGTGTTTTCTTTGAGAATGTCGGTGGTGTATTTCCTTTACCAGTCTCTCCTCTTATTTACTTTCTTGATAACTTCGTCACTGGGAAGATTCGCAGATGAGATGTATTTTGTTAGAGAGGACCAGGTTCCATGATTTTTAATACTCTCATTGCCTGAACGTTCCCTAGATGTTCTAAGAATTGCCTCTTGGGCTGATCTTTCTATCACCAGTTGTTGAGGTGTGATATTTGTAATGACCTCAAGTGCCCTAGTTGGGAACGTTATCATGGCTACAGTGATACACACACAGGCAAGCAAGCCTTTGAACTTTGTCGAGGGTCTTCCACGTGCTGTTCTGCCTTGCTTTGGTATGCCAGACTATTGCCCCATACGTAATTGCTGGTCTCACAATCATGGTGTACATCCATCGCAGTATTTTTGGGTTACAGCCCCAAGTCTTAGCAGCTAGACTTTTGCTTTACTAGCAGTTATTTCAACATGCTTATTCCACAGAAGTTTACTATCTAGTGTTATCCCTAGATATTTAACCTCTGATATTCATTCTATGATTTCCCCGTTCAAATATAGGGGTTTCATAGCTGGAAGTGTTCTTGTCAGGTTAAATGGAATTACTGTGATCTTGTTTGGGTTAATATTTAGCACCATTGCTCAATAATTCTGAGGCTCTTTTGTAATAAATCAAACAAGGTGCTCTCGAACTTGCCTATGACTATTAGAACTATGTCATCAGCATAGCCCACACATTCAAAGCCAAGCTCCGTTAGCCTGTAGAGCAGCTCGTCTACTACAAGGCTCCATATAAGGTGAGATATTGCTATTCCTTGAGGTGTCCCGCGAGTGGCTTTAACTGAGGTGGTTTGAATCCCCACCTGTGACTAAGCTATCCTCGTCGTCAACAATTCATACATCCAGTTACGATGGTTTCATTAGCTCCTCGCCTTTTTAGTGCTTCTTTGGCAGACACATGAGTTGTGTTGTCAAAGGCACCAGACATATCCAGCAATGCGCACATTGCGTTTTCATTGTTGTTATGAGTTCTCTGGATGGCTTCGGTCAGCTGATATAGAGCAGTCTCCGTTGATCGACCCGCTCTGTAGTGGGCATACTGACATTTATGAAGTGGTGAATTCTCAGATTATCCGTTCTTATGTGGTTATCCACTCCTTTCTCCATCTATCTATTGGTTACCTATAGCTATAGTAAATCTAATATTTGTCACCATTTAAGTTAATAAAAAATAGGCCTATCAGCATAATTTCGACAATCCGTATCTCAATATTTGTACGACTTGACATATGTCGTTAGCAAAACTTCTGGCGTTGAGTTGGTTAACATCGTCATCTATTATCGATAGTTTTTACATAAAGTTGCCTTATTTACCGCAAACCTTCGTCAAAATTTTCATTCGTTGTGTGTTAAAACGTTTTTATTGTTTTGGTTACCCTTGAACGATCAATTTTTTCAGAATGCTAATTATTTAAGTTCTAACACGCTAAAACCGATTATAATTAACATTTTTCAGTTAAAAGGCCATTTTAACCGCTGAATTAAAAAGCAGCTGATAAGTTCTCCAAAAAACACTTCTTCATTTTAATTCGATTTTATTCATCAACACAGTCTCCTCCACGAGGGATACAATCAGTCCATATTTTCTTACGTATAATGTACTGTGGCATAAAGCACAGTCTAGTTGGAAACAAATTTGAACAAGTTCTTGTAAAAGTCCATAAAGTTGATTTTTTAATAATGCCAAGTACTGATTCTCAGAAAACAAGATCCACTTAATCTACACTTGTAAATACCTTACTACACATTGGTTTACCGGTGTAATTTATGACTCAAATACAAAACTCAAATACCAGTATAATCTGAATGTTTACGTCTCTGTGAACTGTGAGGTGAATACGATACACACAGACGATTGCCCAAACAAAGAGCAGTATGGTTTCAGGGACTGATAAAATATATTTGATATTAGAGTAGGTTAGCGAAAATATCAGACAGATAAATTATAATAGGGTTATGAACTGGATTGTATTCTTCGATTTATAGAGAACCTGTCAAACGTATGTGCATTTAGCGTTTTTTAGAAAAAGTTACGCGAGTCGAGTAGTAATCACAGAGCAGATTATATGATATACTAGAAAGAACTATTGTGTAAGACATCAAACATGGGTAATTATTGAACATAATACATTTACAATAGTACCTAATAAAAACAATTCAGTTTCCTTACAACAAGAGTTGGCAATGTGTTTCTTGGCAATAATACTTACTGAAGTTTTGAATAAAATTATTCATCATTCCTGAAGATCAAAACTGCAAATCTATTTGTTAGAATTTAAATAATAAGTAAATACCAAATGCGAACTGTAGGTGTCAAATGCAAGGAATAAATACACGCTGACATTTCCGATATACTGAAAAATAGTTTCCACTGCAAGTGTCAATTTAAGAAGCAAAACTTCCAAATTTATGCTCCGTCATTTTGAGTTATCAGCTCGACTTCTTCAGGAGAAATAACTGGATTAAGTCTATGTCTGAACCGTCCACCGTAGTCTGGACACTAATCAACTAAATCACAGCAACCAAATACAAACCTCTTCGCAGTCTTGGAATCACCACTTTCAAGTTAGGCACTAGACAACCAAGTCAGAGCAGTTGAGCGAATGAAGGAGAGAAAATATACTTGCGGTCTAAGGTTGTTTGTGTGCCGGCTTCTTTGTATCAATACATAGAAGTGAGATATGTACATGTTTTAATTCAGATTAAAGGTTTTCAGGTCAAGAAATAGAGTTGGCCCGAATCTTTTTTGAACCTCATATTGATGAGAGGTGACTTGTAGAAATGTACCAGTATGAGTGCGGCTCCAGTGAACAACCAATGTACCATCGGAATTTCCAGGTAAAGAGAGCATCAAGAAACTGAATGGCCCCATTGGATTCTACTTCCTTTGTAAAGTGTACGTTGCCATGCTTGCTGCTGAGATGTTCTTTAAAAAATGAAGATTATGTTGGCCATGTTGCCAGATGATGAATGTGTCGTTAATATACCTAAGCCATACGTTGGTTTTAAATTCAATGATTCGAGGAAAACTTGATCAAAAGATTTCATAGACATATTAATGATGACAGGAGGGAAAAATGGGCCCATAGGGGTACCAGGAATTTGTTTGAAAAACTGGATTTGTATAGTATATAGGCTCGCAGACTTATGATCATCGTTCAGAATATCGGGGATAAGAGCATTGGCGACCTCTTCGAGAATAGGGGTAGGAACATTGGTGAAGAGAAATGTGGCGTCAATTTTTCATCGGGATCAAGAGTTGGCAAATTTATAAGGATTAGGAAGATGAGAAGAGTTTACAACTTGTGACTTTGAGCTACTGTTTTAATTTACATTAACGTCAACAATAGGGAAATTTCAATGTTATGAGCTATTGCTCTAGTAATTTGGTACTGATTTTGATGAGAAAAAGAAATTCGATATCCATTCGACCGAAGTTGCTGTTGAAAAAATTAAAGGTGACAAATGCAAAATTAAATATTCTCATTTCTTTTTGTATGCTTTCATGATCTGGTACCGTTGAAGAAAATTATTTCTACCAAATCGCTTTCAGACTATATTTTCATCAACAAAATACCAACTAACACACTGTATTCTAAATGAAAATGTGAACCTACGACATTAAATAGAGATGGAAGAAACGTACAAAGTCTTACCTTAACTATATGCCCGCTGTGTAGTTTAAAGCCAATAAAAAGTACAAAACATATCTAGTCTAAGTGCAAAGAAAACTTACCTTTGCATTGTTTGATACGATAAGGGATTATTTTCAAGCACATAAATATATCCAAGCATATGATGACAAATATAGGATTAGTCACTGATATAAAAAATTGTGTGTTTTCTACATTTCTAAAAAAAATCACACTTCACAAGATAATATTCAAGATAGATAGTCAGCAGTTATAATAAAAACCATTTATCAATGTAATAAAATCCACTATTTGTTCAGCTTTCCGAATTGTAAACCTATATTATAGTTCTATACTGTCTACACGTTTTATGACAAAGTCCGTTATATCTGTTACAAATATAGTAAACAGCTAACACACACATTGTAAAATTGTTTACAAATATATAGGATCTCGTAACACTGGATCACATCAGAGTTATGTTTTCTTTTAAATGACACACCCTGCATTTTATTCCAAATGTACATCCTCTTCACTTCCCCGTTACAACAATGTAAAGTAATAATATGTCATACAGACTATTTAAAAAGTTATAACCCATAGGGTATTGGACTATTCTGATGAAACGATTTAATATTGCTAATTGTCACATTGCATACTTTTATTATGTGTTTTGTCATAATATCCTATTTCTGGAAAGAAGGCAAATTAATTTGAATCCTAAAAAAGCCTGCCAAAAAACAAAAGGTTCAAAGTGATTCTTCCAGAGATGATATAAATGTGACGTCACAGATTCGCAAATAAAGCATTAAATTTGTATTCGTTAGTACAGTGTGTTTATGTCGTGTATTGTTAATTTGCATTTTCATATCTAATAAAATGAGTTATAAATGGCGTTCAATGCCTGAATATAAAAATATACCAATGAAAAAAACCAAAAACTATTGTACCCGTTCCTATGTACGTGAAACCACGAAGAGAATGATTTCAACTTGCCCCTAGAAACCCAAAACATGTTATGCAGGAGTCCAAAGTTTTTTTCTGTGAAGATCAGTTTGAAGTGATTAAAATCAATCTCTACATTCACATAATTTAGTATACTCCGTTTTTAAAAGGCATGGAGTAATAAATCACTCATTTTGGCCGGAACCATAGGCGTACCACATTTAGTCATTTAAAAAAAGTTAAGGCTTCTAAAATTATCTCATTTCCGAAAATAACCGTTTTGTAATATTATTTAAAATGAAATTTCAAATTATCAATAATATAATAAACTGTGGATTATATCACTGACATCAATTTTTCAGAAAATTTATTATTATGTATAAAAGGGCGTAGACGAGTCCCTCCACTAAGCTCCAGGTAGTTATAATCCTACATACAATAAATAATGAAATAAATGTTAATAACAATTTTATACAAATACATATATATATATATATATATATATATATATATATATATATATATATATATATATAATATTTTTGTTACGCTGTAAAACCGAAAATTTAACACCTTCATTATTAAATATAAATTTAAAACATATAATTTTTGATTGTAAATATCTTCAGCAAAGATTTGAGGAGAATACTGTTGCCAAATTTAGGATAGACACACTCAATTTATTAATCACTGATACTGTGAAAAACTTGAACATTTTAAGTATTAAAAAAGAAAACATCTCTAGTTTTTTAAAAAATAATCTACCTTCTGACATTTTTAATAAGTTTTTGGAAAAGGAATGTGACAAAAATGAAAAATTATTTAACCAAATCAAACAAAAAAATATAAATAAAATTTCACGTCTACAACAGAAAATAAAAGATAATAATAGCTCTATTGAAAATAAAAATTGGGTTGAAAATCTAACCAACATTCATGTACCGAATAACGTATTAGAAATTTTAAGCTTGGGACCAAATTTTGCAATACCTATTGAAAAGCCAGAAGAAATACCAATCACTGAGTTAATATGCAATATCGAATATAATTTACCAAATGTTACACCCACAAATAGAGACGAAATTAGGTCAAAATGCTGTAATGTAATCACAAACCACAAAAACAATTATAATAAAAAAAAACTTAATAGACAGCAACAGGCATTACTTAAAAAGGTAAAACAAACAAAAGTCTTTCTAAAAGAAAATCCTGATCTAAAGATTTTGAAACCTGATAAATCAAACAAAACTGTATTAATGTATACCCAAGATTATGACCGAAAAATCAATGATTTAATTTCAGATCAGAAAACGTACAAAGAAATAAAGAATGATCCAACAAATATTTATCAAAAGGCTAACAATGAGCTAGTAAACAGATGGGAAAAAAAATTGTATATATCACCCAAAACTGCAAGCGGATTAAAAATACTAAATGCTATACCACCCAGAATATATGGGTTGCCTAAATTACACAAACAAGAAATACCTTTAAGACCTATAATTTCATGTATTCAGTCTCCATTTGAAAACTTATCCAAATATTTAAAAAATATTTTAAGTAATGTAGTATATAACAACAAGTATTACATTAAAGACTCATGGGATTTTAAAAATAAAATCAATAACGTTAAACTACCTAATAATTATATTTTAATATTTTTAGACGTCGTGTCACTATACACAAATGTTCCATTGGAGTTAACTCTAACATTAATAAGAAGTAAATGGGACTTAATAAAAAATCACACTGAAATCGAACTTGAAGAATTTTTGGAAGCAATTAAACTTACTTTGACTTCGACTTACTTTCTATATAGTAATAAATACTATAAACAAATAGAAGGATGTGCAATGGGTGCATCCATTTCAAGCGTAATTGCCCAACTAGTATTAGAAGATCTAGAAAAAACAGTAATAGATAATCTGAATATTGAGCTCCCATTCTTTTATAGGTACGTTGACGATTGTTTATTAGCAATCCCTCATAATAAAGCTGACTACATTCTAGAGCAATTTAATAACTACCACGAGAAACTTAAATTTACGATTGAAACTGAACAAAACAACCAAATTGACTTTTTAGATCTAACATTACATCATAAAAACGACAAAATTGAAACCGAATGGCACACAAAACACACGTGGTCAGGAAGATACCTCAATTTTAATTCGCAACATCCTTTTTCACAAAAAAAATCAGTAGTAATGAGCCTAGCAGACAGAGCTATAAATTTACCAGATCCAAAATATTGAATATCTTCAATTAAAAAAGCAAAAGAGGTTTTGGAATTGAACAACTATCCACGGAATCTAGTCGACAACATATTTAAAAAAAAAATACATAAAATTCTAATTTTATAACATTACCCTAGGTGCCTAGTCTGTCAGAAAAAATACAAAATATATTTAAAAATGAAAAAGTCACTGTAAGTCATAAAGGACATAATCTACTAAAAAGTACCCTGTAACAACTGCAATGGAGTATACATTGGTCAAACCACTCAATATCTAAAAAATAGAATCAATGGTCACAAATATGACAGAAAAAATAAAACTGCTTTAAGCAATCACATAAAAGAAAACAACCATAGTTTTAATTTTGATAACACAAAAATACTTAAGACTGAAAATAACAAAAAAAACTGGAATTCTATGAAATGGTATATATTCAAAAAAATAAACATTGCATTAACTCAAAAACTGATACAAATAATCTAAGCAAAATATATTACAACCTAATAAATTAACAACATTTCTCAGTGTACTATACTTTAATACATTTTTCAGTGTAGACTTGTATATATATATATATATTTTTTTTTTATAACTATAATTAAGTTCAAACCAACAACAAAACACAAAAAACAAGAATTCAACCAAAACTTGTCCTTTCATTTTCACCTTAAGTTATAAATGTCGATTATACGTTTGTGAATGTTTGTAGTTTCTTGACGTGTTATTTTTAACGAATGTTTTAAAACAAGGATGACTTTCCTCAAATTTTTGAGGAGGATATATGCATCGTTTTGTGGTAAGCTGTTTTGTTTTGAAAGATGTTTTATAAATATTGACACTGCTTTTTATCTGTTTGTAGTATTTTGATAAAGGCTACACCGTATAGCCGAAACGTTAATAAACATGTTTCTTGTAAAACTAAGTTTTCGTTAGATTTATAATAAGGACCTAATCCCAAGAATATAAAAAAAACAATATATATATATATATATATATATATATATATATATATATATATATATATATATCCAAACCAACCCCATTTGCCGATTATTTCACCCAATTAGCAGGTAATTGAAGAAACTTGACAAACAGGTAGCTCAAAAATGGTTTTATTATTGTGAAATATAGTCTTTTCAGTTCTAAGAAAATGCCCCCATAATACAATGTACTTACTAGAACTTTTCAACTATAAAAGTAGCGGAAAGGTTGAATATTTTCAATTTACAGTTCATCTGTTCTGGAGAAACTGCTGTGTTGATTGATTTCCCCATTATTACTGTTATTTGTTATTATTTTTTACCGTTATTGTTAACTGGTGTTTATTTTTGTTCATCTATACAAGTTCTCTTCTCATCACACGAGACAAACACCTAACTACACCTTCCAACTATATAGTGTTCCAACCAAATTCGACCAGATATGGAGGATTTATCACCATCTAAGCGACCTAAAGTTGGCCCATTGTCGCTGAACAAAAAAAATCTGATATTAAATTGCTATTCCTCGTTGAAGAACGAAGAAATTAGAAGAAAAATCATGAATTTGACAGGAAGTGTTGATGAAACTGTGGAGATTACTGCAACAATGATGGGTGTTTCAAAAACAACAATTTATAATTTAATGAAGGCGAAAAAAAATGGAAACATCACAGCCCCAGCAAAGTCCCCAGGCCGACCCAAACTTGAAATGGATGTCGACTTGAAGAATGGAATAAGGCGTAAGGTGCATGTTTTTTTCTTTAGAAAAGAGATCCCAACTCTCTCCAAAATTATGGCTTCGGTTCAAGAGGATTCAGATTTTCTGAAAATATCTCGAAGTACATTATGTAAAATTTTGAAGGAACTTGGATTTGAATATAAAAAAAATTATCGGAACGCAATGTTGATTGATAGAGACGACATTGTCATTTGGAGGAGGAGTTATTTGCGCAATATTCGGAAAGCAAGACTAGATCAAAAACGAATTTATTATTTGGATGAGACTTTGTTAAATGAAGGTCATACTGTTTCAATGTTTTGGCAAGACACGAATGTCAAAAGTCGGAGGCAGGCAGCTCTTGAAGGATGGTCAACAGGCCTCAATCCACCAGCAGGAAAAGGACGTCGACTCATCATTACTCATATCGGAAGTGCCGAAGGTTTTGTTAAAGGTGGATTGTTGTGCTTTGAGTCGAAGCAAATCGGAGATTATCATGAAGATATGAATGCAGACGTTTTCGAAGAATATTTCTTACAAATGTTAGATCTAATTCCAATGGGCTCAGTCATTGTTATGGATAACGCAAGTTATCACTTCAGGTTAGTGGAGAAATTACCTTCAACTGCATGGCGTAAACAAGATATCCACGATTGGCTAACTTCGAAAAATATTGAATGCCCAGATAACCCGTTGAAAAATGAGCTCTTGTAACTGGCCAATTCACATAAACACAAATATAGTAGATACGTTGTAGATCAAATGGTATAACGGTACTGAGGCTTCCTCCTTATCACTGTCAACTCAATCCCATAGAATTAATATGGGCCCAAGTGAAAGGGGATGTTTCAAGAAAGAATACGACATTCAAAATGAGTGACGTAAAAGTTTTATTCGAAGACGCGTTAGGTAACGTAACCAAAGAAAACTGGAAGAAATGTGTTGAACACGTGATACAAGAAGAACTAAATATGTGGGAAATGGATCATATAAGTGAACACATGATTGAACCATTTATAATCAATGTTAATAATGGAAGCTCAACAGAATCGTCTGATTCTGATATATAGACTAGTTTTTGTGTTAGTTATTACTATTATCTGTTAGACTTTTTTTATATAAATATGTATTACATTAACTCGTACTTTATTCCTGCATTTTTCTTTTTTCCTCTCCTATTGTAAACGGTATATTAGTAGTAAAGTTGATACCTACTGCAAAAAAATTTGCTATTTTTTATATAATATTTATGTTTATTGTTTATTCATAGGAACACAAAAAAATGTGTTTTTATTGAATCGATATTGTGAACTCTTTTGAATAGTTTTCGTAATTATAATTTCATATATAGTGCCTTCATATTCATATACCAAGTTTGTTTTGTCCTGATTGCACGCCTCTGAGGATTAAATTGTTTATTTGTTCATTCAAATACAATAGAGCGACCCTTTCAATACAATAGGCGACCCAACTGAATACAGAGTTACGGGGTGTCTACCTGAAATTCGTAACAAATGAGAAATTTTAGTACAAAATTAGATAAACTTCGGAGATATTTTATTATACACCCTGTATCGGTTTTGCATACCTAACGAGCTTTTATTACTCCACGTCTTTTAAAAACGGACTATAGTAAATTTATAAAAAGATATTCATAGTTTTAGGTTACAAAATTAAATGTATCCAACTTTTATTTTGAATTCTCAAAAATTTACTCTGATTCAAATTACATTACATATGACTTATTGAAATATTATTTATTACATGTGGAAAAGAATATGGAAAATATTATCAAATACAAAATGATACTCCAATAAAGCTTGCCATATGCAGCATATATCTTCCAGATTCAACAAACTGGAACTCATATGACATTGAAAACATATTCGTACAATTACCGACCCCATGCATAATTATGGGAGATTTCAACGCCCATTCACCCTCTTGGGGATCTTTAACAACTGATACTAGAGGCAAACGTTTGGAGAAATTTATTGACGACTCAAATATATGCCTTCTAAACAATGGAAAGCCCACACATTTCAATCAAGGCTCAAACTCCTTTTCAGCTATCGACCTAACCCTATGCTCCCCAAATATAACCCATCAGTTTCACTGGAACCCATTAGAAGATCTCCATTCCAGTGATCACCTCCCAATCTCTGTCTAATATCCCAACAAAGGTTAAACTTTCTACAGAAAGGTGGCTTACCGGAAAAGCCAATTGGACTGACTACTCAAATATAGTGTCTCTTCCAAACCCCGATTCGAGTAACTCCATTAACGAAATGGTAGAGGCAGTGACCAAATCTATTCTAGTGGCAGCCGATGCAACTATCCCCAAATCTAAAAGTAAAATATTATCTAAAATGGTACCGTGGTGGAATAATGAAATTAGGGAAGCAATATCAGCAAGGAAAAATGCACTCAACAGATTCCGAAAATCGCCTACAAACTATAATTTAGTACAATTCAAAAAACTAAAATCAGCCGCCCGACGTTTCATTAAAGAAAGCAAAAGAAGGACATGGGAAGAATATGTATCAACCGTAACAACTGACTCCGAGGTATCCGAGATATGGAGAAAAATCAAAACAATATCAGGCAAATATCAATCTACCACCCCCCATACAATAGAAAATAACAACATATTTTTAACCGATCCCCACGATATAGCTGAAGTTTTCGCTGACCACTTTGAATCAATCAGCAGCTCGGAAAATTATTGCCCCGACTTCCAAAGAACAAAAACTACTGAAGAATCTCTCAACCTGGATTTTAATACCGATGACGCAGACCTTCCGTACAACGTCCCTTTCATTTTCGACGAACTGGCCAACACCCTTAATACCTGCAAAGATAGTGCACCGGGACTGGACTCAGATATGTATGGAATGATAACTCATTTACCTAGAAACGAGAAAGAGAAACTCTTAACTCTCTTCAACAAAATATGGTCAGCGAATACCTACCCTAGTAACTGGAAAACGTTCTTAAATCTTAAAAAATCGGGATTCAATGACAAATCCTACAAACTATAGACCAATTTCACTAATATCGTGTATCGGAAAAATATTGGAAAAAATGGTGAACAACAGACTAACCTTTGTGCTAGAATCACGCGGCCTTCTATCAAACCTCCAAGTGGGCTGTCGACGAAATCACTCCTCCCTAGATGCCCTAGTCGCATTAGAGACTGACATTCAAAATGCCTTTTCTAAAAGACAACACCTCGTCGCAGTCATGCTCGACTTGCAAGAAGCGTATGACATGACTTGGAGATATGCAATAATGAAACAAATACACGCATGGGGCCTCCGTGGAGCGTTACCTAATATTCTAAATGATTTTCTCTCGGAAAGATTCTTTTGTGTAAGAATTGACAATGAATTTTCATCAACACGAACCTTAGAAAACGGAATACCACAAGGCTCAGTTCTTAGCGTAACTCTTTTTGCCATTGCAATTAACTGTCTTGTTTGTAACATCGGAGAAAACACCAAAGCAGCTTTATATGTCGACGATCTAACCATTTATTCTTACAGTCATTCAATTCCCGAAATTGAGAATTCATTACAAGGACAAATCAACAGCCTAGAAGAAACTGCTAGAGCCAGCGGTTTTAAATTTTCACCTTCGAAGTCCCACGCCATCCATTTCTGCAGATTAAGATCCGACCACGCCGAACCACAACTAAAGCTGCAAAGTCAGAATATCGAGATAAAACATAAAACAAAATTATTAGGTATGATACTTGACCAAAAATTAAACTGGAGACCGCACATTGAATATCTGATTAACAGATGCCGAAGAGTTATTAACATTATCAAATGTTTGTCGAATATCCGATGGGGGTCCGACAGAGAAATTTTATTACGCATCTATCAAACTTTAGTGCAATCAAAAATTGACTTTGGCTGTATTGTTTATGGTTCTGCAAGACGTTCACACTTGAACCAGCTAAATAAAATCCAAAATCTCGCAGTAAGACATACAATCGGTGCATTTAGAACAAGCCCTATAGAGGCAATCTTATGCGATGCTTCGTCCTTACCCCTAAACTTAAGGAGAGATATGCAGCTCAAACATAAGGCGTGAAAATACAAACGTTACCCAACCATTTAAATAACAAGATTTTCACAAACCTTCACAGTCCACACACACTAAGACGTAGTTCCAGTATTCGTTTTTCAGACACATTTGAAGAGTACAGGATAAACTTACAAATAGAAAAAATGACCTATACGTATGACACTCCTCCATGGCTAAGAAAACTACCACAAATAAACATATCTCTCAGTAAATACAAAAAAGAAGATACCGCTCCATCGATCTACCGAACGCTATTTTTAGAACAATTGGATCTATACAACGAACATTTAGTCATCTACACAGATGGTTCCAAATCAGATAATGGAACAGGGGAGGCAATCGTAATCGGTGTAGATTCCTTCTTTTGGACCCTAAACCAAGAGTCTAGTATACTTAATGCCGAGTTGTATGCAATATGGCAAGCGTTGTTGTACTTCAGTCAGAGCAGCTTTGAAAAATGTTTAGTTTGTACGGATTCCTTAACTGCCACTCTCTCGACAAAAAATCGTTTTTCTGCAAATGAATGGGTTGTGCGCATTCAAGAATTATCAACCCATCTATACAGTATGCTAAGGACTATTTCAATAATGTGGATACTTGGGCATACCGATATTACCGGTACTACTGAAGCTGATCTAGTAGCAAAAAAAGCCACAAGCGGAACAGTTGACAAAGGCATACCTAACACCTTCATGGATATGAAAACGGATATAAAGAATAAAATTTACGAAGCATGGCAGAACAGATGGAATACATATGACGGACAATTAAGACACATTAAACCGAGCGTACAAAAATGGTTCTACCCCAAAACTCTTACAAGGCGTGAACATGTCGTCCACGGCCGATTAAGGATAGGCCACACAAGCCTAACCCATTTACACCTCCTTGGAAAGAACAAACCTAGATGTGAGACGTGCGGCATCCCACTGACAACACAACATATATTTACTTGTGCAGCCTTCAATTTTCACAGACAATTCCTCAAAATACCCCAGATCGAAAACATTCTTAGAAACCAAAATGACGAGCTTAACCAGGTGATAACTTATCTAAAGTCCACAAATTTATTTTATGAAATATAAATTACCCCAATGATATATCGACGATCACAATGACCTAGATGTCGATGCTCAAACACAAAAAAAAATACAAAATGGGCTACAGTCAGAAAATATTCATGAAAAAGACAGTATTACCTTCTAAATTTCATTGTCAGCAATACCGTCGAAAGAGACAAATTGAAAATGATGGAAGTACTTCTCGTACGGCATTTGCTAAGAGAAAAAGACTTGAGCTAATTGAGAACTGGAACAAGGCGCTAAAGAATGCACTAATGATACTGAAGATAACCTATTGCATCTTCCCGTAAGATTCCCTTGAATACCTAAAAGAATTAAACGTAACGTTTCATCATTCAATGTATATCTGGTACATTATTGGATATTTAAAATGCACAATACTGAGCACGGCTAATAACACACACTTAGCTGTTTTTCGTGATTCAGTTCTGAACGATAAAAGTTTGGGTTATTCTTAAAAAATAATGCAATCATATTCACATCTACTCTTGGAAGGTTTCCAATATCGGTTTTCACGAGCTTCCATATCGAATATTATTGTCCAAATTAATTACTTATTATACAAATCAAATATCTGTACAAAAAAAAAATTACAAATCAGGAAAATATAACCAACAACGCCAGAGTCAGTCAAATAATGCAAATACTCCGAATATTTGCGAATTTGTGACGTCACCAGCAATGTCGCTAATCGTTAAACGTTTTCGATCACGTGACTAAGGGTCGAAACCCCTACACTTAATTTTGCGTTTAAAAGGTAAAAACGTTTTAACATAAAAATAAGAGTAGAAAAGGCGTCTTGAAATTCAAGATTAACAGTAGTTCGAAACATATTTTCATTATAGTCAGAGCCCATTGTCGACAAAAATGACAGTTCAACGCACTGAAAATGAATTGAAAAGGTGTACAAGAGCAATGATCTATTGTAGCCAACGACAAAATTGATTATATGAAGCTTAGAATTAGAACACATTTCAAAATGTTACACTACAAAAGCTCAGTTAAGTTATTGAATTTGTACACAATTGAGATAATATCTTTTGGGTTTTTATTATATACAAAAACTTATTAACATAACTCATCTCGAAGCCATACATTTTTGTACTACACCCTCGTTCACAATGAATTGCGGCCAGTTCGCCTTTATTTGTGGCGAATGATGTTAATAAATCTTTAAAAGATTGACTGTCTCGACCCTTACTTCGTGGAATATGCTCATATTAGTGTTTTTAAATGAAACTCAAGGTCTCTAGTTAATTCCACAATATAATACAAGTTATTGAAAATTCTAAAAAATTGACAATTGTTTCGATAAATCAATATCATCGTCAGAATGACAGAAGTTACATTTCATTTTATGCCTACCTGATGTTTAGTAGTTATTTTTGGCTAGACCAAGAAGTAACCTAACTTGTGATTGGCTTAATATATGTTTATAGAAAAAAGAAGAAGATGTGATATTACAAATATTGAAGCTTAGATATTATTAGCCCTATGGTGATATCCTGGATATCATTTTTCCAATTAAGATCAGTATAACTGTGCAATGATATAGAAAACCAGGAAAACTATATCTGCTGATCTTTACAATTATCACTTAAGAAGACAGTTTATTAGTGGAGAATTCCCTAGATTTAACTGTTCATTGACAACTTCATATTGTGGGTTTCTTAAATGTCTTCTAATTTCCAGATCTTCAAGGAAATCCAGTTCTTGTTTCTTTTCACAAATATGCAGTACTTCTAGTTCTGTGTTAGGTGTCAATGAATGATTGGTGTCAAGTAGATGTTTTGCGTAGTGGTATTTATCTGGTTGTTTTAATCTGTATGCTCGTAAGTGCTCACTGTATCGTATTTCAAAATTCCTAAGGGTCTGACCCAAATAGACAGCATTACATTCTGGACATTTGAGTTTATATATACCTGACTTCTTTAATAGTGGTATTTTTGTTTTTACATTTAACAATTTTGTACTAACGTTACTTTCTGTTTTAAAAGAAATTGTTGTATTCGTTGCTGAAGATATTATCTTTGAAATATTATTAGAAATATTTCCTGCATATGTAATGGTTTTATAAGTTTTAATTTCATCAGCTTGTTTAGGATATATTAGTTGTAATGCCACTTTTTCCTCTTTTTTACTAATTAGCTTATTTATCATATCTAATGGATAACCGTTAGATGTTGCTATTTGTCTAATTGTATTAATCTCTATCAAAATTACATTTGTTCATAGGAACTGAAAAAGCTCTATGTATCATTGAATTATATGCTGCTAGTCTGTGTGACACAGGGTGGTTAGAATTGAATGGAATTGTTACATCAGTTTGTGTTGGTTTTCGGTAAATTGAATAAAATAAAATAAAAAAAATAAAAGTTCTTAAAGCAGACCCAACAGAGAAGTTTTCTAATAATGTAAGGGATATTGTTAATAATTCAAATTATCTTTTAAATGATTACGAAAAGAGGTCTATCATACATAAGAATCCTCATTGTCCACAATTATATGGAACAGTTAAATTACATAAAATAACGAAACCAATTAGACCTGTAGTCTCTTATGTTAATGCTCCTAATAATATATTGGCAAAGAAACTCAACAATATACTCAATACTTACGGATATGAATCTCAGTACTCGATTAGAGATTCAATAGAACTAATCAAAAAGTTGAAAGCAATCCACTTACAAGATAACTATAAACTCATATCGTTCGATGTAACTAACATGTTTACTAAAATTCCTCTTAAAGTATGTCTAATACTTGTAAGAAAATTACCAGAAGATAAAAATATTAATCCAGGAATAATATCAGATATACTTAATTTATTTGATGTATGCATTAATCAGAATTATTTCACTTTTGACAATAAGATATATATTCAAAATGAAGGTTTACCAATGGGAAGCCCTATATCACCTATTTTAGCAAACATTTTTATGGACAATTTAGAAAGAAAGATCTTTGAAAGTAATATTTCGAAAAATATTTTATTTTGGTATAGATATGTAGATGACATATTAGCTTGTTTTATTGGTAGTGAACGACAATTAGATGTATTTTTCAACCACATCAATAATTTACACCCGAAAATTAAATTTACATTAGAAATTGAAGAAAATAGCTCAATCAATTTTCTTGATTTAAAAATTCAAAGAGTTAATAATGTATTTGATTATTCAATTTACCGAAAACCAACACAAACTGATGTAACAATTCCATTCAATTCTAACCACCCTGTGTCACACAGACTAGCAGCATATAATTCAATGATACATAGAGCTTTTTCAGTTCCTATGAACAAATGTAATTTTGATAGAGAGATTAATACAATTAGACAAATAGCAACATCTAACGGTTATCCATTAGATATGATAAATAAGCTAATTAGTAAAAAAGAGGAAAAAGTGGCATTACAACTAATATATCCTAAACAAGCTGATGAAATTAAAACTTATAAAACCATCACATTTGCAGGAAATATTTCTAATAATATTTCAAAGATAATATCTTCAGCAACGAATACAACAATTTCTTTTAAAACAGAAAGTAACGTTAGTACAAAATTGTTAAATGTAAAACCAAAAATACCACTATTAAAGAAGTCAGGTATATATAAGCTCAAATGTCCAGAATGTAATGCTGTCTATTTGGGTCAGACCCTTAGGAATTTTGAAATACGATACAGTGAGCACTTACGAGCATACAGATTAAAACAACCAGACAAATCCCACTACGCAAAACATCTACTTGACACCAATCATTCATTGACACCTAACACAGAACTAGAAGTACTGCATATTTGTGAAAAGAAACAAGAACTGGATTTCCTTGAAGAACTGGAAATTAGAAGACATTTAAGAAACCCACAATATGAAGTTGTCAATGAACAGTTAAATCTAGGGAATTCTCCACTAATAAACTGTCTTCTTAAGTGATAATTGCAAAGATTAGCAGATATAGTTTTCCTGGTTTTCTATATCATTGCACAGTTATACTGATCTTAATTGGAAAAATGATATCCAGGATATCACCATAGGGCTAATAATATCTAAGCTTCAATATTTGTAATATCACATCTTCTTCTTTTTTCTATAAACATATATTAAGCCAATCACAAGTTAGGTTACTTCTTGGTCTAGCCAAAAATAACTACTAAACATCGGGTAGGCATAAAATGAAATGTAACTTCTGTCATTCTGACGATGATATTGATTTATCGAAACAAATGTCAATTTTTTAGAATTTTCAATAACTTGTATTATATTGTGGAATTAACTAGAGACCTTGAGTTTCATTTAAAAACACTTTAAAAGATTGATTATCGCAGAAACCGCTGGCGAATATTTGAACTACCCAATCTAATTTACAAATGTGATAGTGTAACATAGCTTCTACAGGTTTTTATAGGTTTGAGGCCTTCTAGGTTACCATTTCGCATTAGTCCAAGCCGCTAGCATTTTTTGTTCGAAAAGACCGTCGATAAAAACTGGTTCCAAGTAGCTTATCCTTTTTCTCTTCTTAGATGCCATATTTTTCCAATTTTCAACTTGATTTTTTCTGAAATTGTCATTGGGGGGGGAGGGGGTCAATTTTACTTTAAAAAATGAGCTTTAACTAACTAGGGGAAGGAGGGATTTTGTTTTTGTTACTTATTTTTGGAGAATTTATTTCAATAGAAAGGTAATAAATATTTCTTTTATATACCAAGGATATTGTGTGATGCACAAGAATGCATTAGGAGTGGACTCCACTAACCCATAATTTTTTCAGAAATTGTCATTAAGGGGGCCAACTTTATATAATGAGGTTTAAATAACTAGGTGGAGGGGTGATTCTGTTTATGTTGGTGGTGCATGATATTACATAAGTAGTGGAGGGGGGGAACTTTACTTTAAATAATAAGGTTTAACTAACTTAGGGAAGAGGCAATTTTGTTTTTTTTTGGTGGTGCATATGAGTGCATTAGGAGTTTACTTCACTGGCCTTTAATTTTTTAGGAAATTGTCGGGGGGCTTGGGGGAGGGCAACTTTACTATGTATAATGATGTTTAACTAATTAGGGGGAGAAGGGATTTTGTTTTTGTTGGTGGTGTATAAGAGTGCATTTGAAGTAGCTTCCGATGCCATTTTTTTTTAAATTATCATTGGAGGGGCCAACTTTACTTTATATATTGAAGTTTAACAAAGTAGAGGGAGGGGCTATTTTGTTTTTCTTGTTGGTGCATATGAGTGCATTAGAAATGGATACGACTGCAGTATATCTTTTTTGTAATTTGCCATGGGGGGAGGGCACTTTACTCTGAATAATGCGATACTACTGACTGAGGGGAGGGGTGCAAAGTATTTATTTATACTCAAACAGGTTTACAACCTTATTATATGGATATTAGAAATTGAATAAACAAAAATTTACTTAATATTAAAATAATATAATAACATCTACCATATAAACACAAGGATTCTAGAACCAAGACGACAGAACTCACACCTCTCCATTTCTACATTTGATTTAAATAATTTGACAATTAAAAATTTAGAATTAAGTATTAAGCATTAAGTGGCGAAAAGAGCAAGATGCCCACACACCCTCCCACGATACTCAATGTCAATAAATGTATTCAGATTATTGGCCAAGGTCAATATGGCTTCTAATGGAGAATGTACACAAGTTCGTATTCTTTCGAATAATAATGGACAGCGGGTTGGCCTCGCTGGAGCTTTAAATGGTATTATACCTAACAGACTACTTGAATTTATATCATTATTAATTATCTTATAGATAAACATCATACTTGCAATTTTCCTTCTATTCACCAATTAAATTAGTTCAAATTCCTCTCGCAATCTAGATGACCTTATTGTCTTGTAATCTGGCCATACATGATACTTCTTGAAATATAATTGCCTAAGAAATTTGTTTTGTGCCTTTTCTACTAAATTTATATGCACTTGTGCCTGTTCACCCCAAATAATAGATGCGTATTCTAAGTTTGATCTAACCAACGTATTAAATAAAATCTTTATAGTTTCTGTACTTGAGAAGGAAAAACTTTGCCTTGTTACAAACCCTAGCATGCTATTAGCTTTTTTTACTAATCGGTTAATGTGTGGTACAAATGATAGTTGCTCTTTATATATAACCCCCAAGTCTTTAATTTCTCTAAGTCGTTGTAGAGAATCCGTCCCCATCAAATAATTAAATATTATAGATTCCTTTTTTTTGTAATAGACATACTCCCACATTTATTAATATCAAAATTTAATTTATTTTGGATACTCCATACCCCTCTGAATCATGACGCAATCTCTAACTGATCTAATTTTTTTAAATATTTTGAAGTCGTCCGCAAACAATAAACAATCAGAAAATTGTATACATTTGCCTATATCATTAATGAATAATAGGAACAGAAGTGGTCCCAAGTTGGAACCCTGGGGGACCCCAGAATTCGCGTGAAACTTCCCCGATGTATTACCATTGTGCTTGACCACGAAATAACTATCTTGAAGGTAGCTTGGTGCATTACAAGCGCTTGATGGTGCAAAGTACAGAATTTGAAAATTCCGATTGGGAGAGGGTGGGGGGGCCGGAGTTTATTTGCCCCCCCCCCTTGCTCCCCATTTAAAAAATAGCTGTGTTTTTGTTGAAAATATCTATTGGGGGGGGGGGGTCAACTTAACTGAGCTCACTACAAATGCTAACAAACTTAAGTAGATCATTCGAAAAACTTCTTGAAGTCTATATATACGTTATGGGAACTCATTTCGAACATCTACAAGAGATATAAAAAAAATTGAAAGAACCATGAAACAATCTTTTTCAAATACAATTAAAAATATCTCCAAAACTATCAAGTTTGCATATAGAAAATAATTGAAAGTACATTTACAGTAGTTTATGGTGGTGATCAATTTAAAAATAGTGAGAAAAAATTGTATTTTGACTGACCATGTATTACAGTTAAGGAATATTAGTACAATCTGTACGAGAAGGGAAATTCGCCTTAGCGATATTTGGCTGGTTCCTCTAAGTTTAGTTGGTTGATCCTTTCCTTCCCGACATGTTTTTGAGTATTTTAAAACAAGAAGACTCGCCAACCTTTTGTTGACGGGAACGCTGAAATTGTCGTGAGAATAAAGGAGTAATAAAAATACGGCTCACTCACAATCCCTCTATTTGAATTCTTACAAGAACGAAGTACCAAACTTTAGTATTGGATACGGCAACAGCGCTAAACTACCGTTGAACCGGTCTAGGCGACCATGCGGATTCAAACAATAATTTTTAATAAAAATAGTACTTACAATACAGAAATTCACCGACCAATGTCGGAAAAGCACTTCACGTCATATTTACACTCTCATTAGTTGCAGTTACATTAAATTGATAAACGAAATTAGGTATGTATTTAAACCAATGAATCAACACTTGATCATATCGTCACAAGAGGTGAGCCAAGACTACTGATTGCCTTTCGTTGGCGGTAATTTTGCGACTTATGGCGCGGGAGGTACCAATTGGTTCCGTGAACATGAATAAAAGGCGCGGAGATTTAAACTTCGAACCTTTCGCTTAATGTTAAATTAAGATCCATTGTAGGAATTTATGGGAAATTCCTACATACTGGGGGCCGGGGCAAAGATGAGAGGAACAGTTTAGGAGCAGAATCCAAATTTTAAGCAAGAAGGAAGGAGAAAAGAAAAAGAAAAAAGAAAAAAAAAATACGTTCTACTCCAAATGTAGATAGAACTCAGTCCATACATGGTAGAGGAGCTAACTTAGTAATAGGACGAATATAAACTCCATCCACAGTTCTTACACGTGCGGCACGAACATTGCCGTCTTTGCCAGTTAGTAGTTCCACTACCCTGGCAAGGGGCCAATTCAAAGGAGGACGGTCCTCCGATTGCACTAGTACAAGCTGATTAAGCTGAAGATTGTTTGAGGCTTTACACCACTTAGGTCGATGCTGCAGTCGATGCAGATAATCGGTGCTCCACCTCTTCCAGAATTCTTGGTTCATCTTAGTACATTGTTCCCAAAAAGTTAATCTGTTTACAGGGATGGTAGATAGATCGCGATCGGGATAAGCGGTTAAAGGTGCTCCGATCAAAAAATGACCTGGTGTCAAAGGAGATAGATCGGTAGGATCATTTGACATCGGGTATAATGGTCTGCTGTTCAAGATAGCTTCGATCTGACTCAGAACCGTGGAGAGTTCCTCGAAGGTAAGGCACGAATTGCCAATTATTTTGGTGAGGTGGGATTTGGCGCTTTTCACAGCCGCTTCCCATAAGCCACCCCAGTGCGGTGACCGCGGAGGAATAAACTTCCAATTAATTTCTGTAGTTGAAAGAAAAGACTGTATCTTATTGATACTTTCGGAAGATTTGAGAAAAATGGAGAGTTCTCGTAATTGATTCCTTGCTCCCACAAAGTTGGAACCATTATCAGTATAGATAGTCTGAGGATTCCCTCTACGACTGAGAAATCTTTTAAGAGTGGCGATAAATGCATCGGTAGAGAGATCACTTACTAATTCGATATGGATCGCCTTTGTCACCATGCATATGAATATGGCAATGTAGGCCTTTTGTATTGGGGCTTTTCTTAAGCGCGAAGATTTAATTTGTACAGGTCCAGCAAAATCGATGCCAGTTTTGGAAAAGGGGCGAGATTTTTGCACTCGGTCAAGGGGTAACGGGGACATTATTTGAGAGGCGAACTGGGCATTAAATCTAAAACAGGTGATGCAGCTTTTTATCAATTTTTTGACAAGACGAGTGCCATTCAAGGGCCAGTACTGTAGCCTTAAATTTCCTAACACATTTTGGGCTCCACCATGGCCAAGACGGCGATGTTCCCGTATTATTAGCAAATCAACCACATGATCATTTTGTGGTAACAGCAAGGGAAATTTTTGATTGAAAGGTAAAGTAGAAAATTGTAATCGGCCACCCACTCTTAGAAGGCCGTCATTATCCAAGAAAATGTTCAATGGAATTAAGTCTTTGTTTCCAATCGGAACGTTAGTTTTTAAACAACGAATTTCGTTGAAGAAGTGTTTATGTTGAATTTGTTTGATTATAAAATCATGGGCAATGCGGAGATCTTCAACAGATAACGAACCAACGTCTCTGAATTTTCTCCTCGATAGGTTTATAAATTTGAATATATGGGCTATAACCCTATTTAAGGTTATAAATTTTGAGAATCGGAAAAATATAGGTTCCCAAAAGTTTAAGTCGCTGTTGACTATAGCAAGGTTGACCTTTTTGACTTCAGGCAAGTCGTCAATAGGTTCGAAAGAATCCATAGAATCAAAATCTTTAGATTCAAGTAGAAATCGAGGACCCTCGAACCAAAAAATCCAGACATCAGATGAGAATTTACCACGAGAAAGTAAATCGGCTGGGTTTAAATCGGATTTGACATGTCGCCATATAAACTCTTTACTATTGTTTTGAATGGTTAGGACACGCCGAGCTACAAAGGGAGAAAAATCATTAGAAGACCGTTTCACCCAACTGAGAGCGACTTGAGAGTCGGACCATAAATTTATGGAAGAGATGTGAAGAGAAATGCACAGAATCTGAACTATTCTGCGAGCTAAAGTGGACAACAGCTCCATTGCACACAGCTCTAACTTGGGAATAGTTAAAGTAATTTTCAAAGGATTCACACGAGATTTAGCAGAAATTAAGCGAGAGGATCTAGAATTATCAGCGTAGATCGCTACTAAATAGAGACACCCTCCGTATGCCTTTTGACTGGCATCGCAAAACCCGTGGAGAGAACACGAAATAATAATTTTTTGGTTAAATAGGTATCTGGGTACTCGGAGGTGAGCAGCTTCAGTTAATAAAGAAAGGAATTTATTAAACTGAGTAATTATGGATGTGTCGGAAATGAGAACATCCCACCCTATCTGGGATTTCCAGACCGATTGCATCAACAGTTTGCCAAACACGGTCAGATTGTTCACTAACCCAAGAGGGTCAAATGTACTGGCGACGGTACTTAATATCCTTCGTTTCGTTATATGAGAACAATCAGCCAACTTGGCAGTTTGGATATGTAAAATATCAGACGCAGGATTCCATTTTAGTCCTAGAATTTTGCTTGACGAATCGTCAAAACTACGATCCAATTCAGCGTTAGGTAATTCATCGATTGACTGTAAAAACTTGAATGAATTTGATTGCCATTTGTGAAGTTGGAACTCATGTTTTCCAAGCATATTGGTCATTTCGGCATAAAGAGCCGGTAAGTCCATTTCCTTATTGGTTCCAGTTAAGATATCATCCATGTAGGTTTGATGAAGAATAGCCTGCTGCGCATTTGGACAATCGGGACTATTTAAGGCAATGTCTTTCAAGACTCGGGTGGCCAAGAAAGGGGCACAGTTCTGTCCGAAACTAAGCCTCGATAATTGGATACATTGAAGGGGTTTCGTGGGGTTATCCCTCCACAGTATGTTTTGGAGATAGCGTTGCATGGGATTGATATCTATGAATCTATACATCATTTTGATGTCAGCACACAGGACATATTTATAGCATCTAAATCTGCACAAAATGTCGAATAGGTTATCCTGAACTTGGTATCCCTTCGACGTTAAATCATTAAGAGAGAAACCTGAATCGGTTTTAGCCGAAAAATCGAACACGATCCGAAGTTTGGTGGATGCGCTTTCCTCACGTATCACCGCCCTATGGGGTATAAAATACTTGAAATCGTTAGACACAGTGTTATAGAAAGACAGAGGAATGACTTGAGCATGATTGAGTGTTAGATATTCTGAAATTACTTTTTTATATTCAGAGAAAAGGGTAGGATTAGCATTGAATTTTCTTTCAAGAGAAGAGAATCGTTGGATGGCTATACCGAATGACTGGCCTAGTTTTTTATTCTGATTTGCGAGTAGAGGCATATCTACCTGATACCGCCCCGATGGTAGGATAACGGTTGTATCCCGAAATAGTTGTTCAACATATTCCTCGCTGGGATCTTGTGATGGACATTCGGGAATTTCCTCAAGCTCCCAGAATTTCTCCATTGTCCTTTGGAGGTCAGAATATTGATAGACTTGATCATTATAAACCGTCAAAAAGGAATAAGCAGACTTAGGTTTATGCTGGGAGGAGTTAGCATTTCTCAAAGGGATAGGACCCGCGATAACATATCCCAGGTGAGTATCTATAAAGGAAGGAGAATAAGGATCCGTTTTAAGTACGGTCCCCTTAAGCAGGTAATGATATAAATCACAGCCAATAAGAAGATCTATTGGACCGGATTCAAAGAATAAAGGGTCAGCTAGCTCAAGTTTTATATGGGATGGAATTTTAAAATTAGAAGGTGAGATAGAAGATTGTGGTAAACTATTTGTTATTTTATCTATGACCGAGCAAGATATAGTGAAAGTACTGTAAGGTGCAATTTGAGAATTAAATGTGATATCTACCACTTCTCTACTATAGGTGTAGTTATTGCTACCTAATCCGGAAATATTAAGAGTTTGTTTTCGAGAGACTAAATTCAATTTTTGTACAAAGGCACGGTTAATAACGCTCATTTGACTAGCGGAATCAAGAAGAACTCGTCCAACCAAACACCGACCATTGAAACCGTTAACATTCACTAAAGCCGTAGGCAATAGTACAATACTGTCTTTTGCTGACATGGCAGTCAAAGCAGTTTGATATCTCACTGACTCCGGAGGTTCAGGTGATTGATTAGGTGATGCAGAACTGGTATTTATGAAATTAGATCTATTAATTTGATCTGGGGACGTATTATTATGTACATTAATAGGAGAGGGGTGATTATTTACATTGGATAGAGAGGTTACATTGGGGCTTCCGGAAGAGGAGGCTCTAGGATTATTACGATTGTTAGAGTTGTTTGGCAATCTGTTCTGACTGTCAAAATGTAAGTAACTATGATGAGACTTATTGCAAGTTGCACATCTCCTAAGGGATTTACAATCGGTAGTACTATGGGTACTATTCAGGCAATTTACACAAAGTTTTTTAGCTTTGACTAACTGATACCTCTCTTGAGGTGATAAGAACATAAATTTGGAACAACCGTATATAAGATGAGAGGGGTCTGAACAATGAAGACAGCTCGGTCTATTAACCCGAGAAGAACTAGAATGGTACTGTTGCGAAGAACTTAAACTAGATACCAATGTCACCCTATTTTTACTAACATTATTAGACTTGGGGTTGAATTTACCCTTAGTGTTGGTTTCAAAAAGATTTAAATTTTCCAACATTGATTGGCGTTGCTGTAGAAAATCAAAGAAATATTCAGCTGTAGGGATAAGCTCTGGCTTGCGCTCACTTTCGAAGGCTCGTCTTGAATTAAAATCAAGTTTTTGCTCCATTAAAAATATTATTAATGACTCAAAATTTACTTCCGGCGATAAATTCATATTTTTAATCAAATCAAATGTCTTACGCGTCGATATCTGAAATTCGCGCAACTCGACCGGAGTACTTTTCAAGACAGGTTTTTGATCCACCAAAGTTTGGTACAAAGAATACAGTAATTTATATTTATCGTCATATGCTTTTTTAAGAATATTTAAGGCAATATTCAAATTTTGATTTGTTACGCTTAAGGACTCAATCATTTCCAAAGGTGGTCCACGTAACAGCCCTTTAAGGTAATAAAACTTTTCACCCTCCGACTTTAAATTATTATTATTAAGTACCAGTGCTGTGAACAGGTCGATAAAGGATGGCCACTCTGATGCAGCCCCTGAAAAAGGTTTAATGTTAATTTTAGGTAACACGACATTAGATACATCGTTTGGCCTAGTATTTAAATTGAGTGATTCTTTTTGCTTATTTTCTATTAGAAGTTCAAGCATAGCAATACAACTTTCAAAACGGTCGGCGACAACGTTCTCGGCCTCATCGTCGGAAGAGTAGTTGTCGTCGTCCGGGTTAGATAATGAAACGATTTCCAATTGGACTTTTTGATAATTGTCATAGTGACCAGATATGCTTTTAAGTTTGACTTTAAGTATATAGACCTCTTCGGAGCCAGTCAGCTCCGACACAAATGTTTCAATTCGAGATAATTGCGATTTGAAACCCCCTCTTTTATTTTTCAAGTGATTTAGCGACATGATTGAATCAAAGTGTAACCAATCAAAGTTGAACTCCACCTGAATTAAAATAAGCTTCTAAAGTAGCGAGTAAATTTTTACAATATATGGAATAACCGAATAGACAAAGAGCTTTTCCAATCAATGCGATAAGTATTTCAATAGCATGCAAATTACTGAAAATTAGTTTAACATTGTAAGAAAATACCTACCTACTTATAACCTACTTATAACCAAATACGGTATTAATATTCAAAATAATAAAGAAGAAATTACAGTGAATTATTTTTCACAGTGTACTAGAATGCATGTAAACGCAAATAGATAATCAATATTGAGATTAATAAACAAAATATCAAACATTGAAAAAAAAACTGTAGATTATTTTTAACAGTGTAAGAAAATGTACCTACTTATAACTAAATACACTAATTAAATATTCAAAGTAATAATGAAGAAAATACTGTGATTTATTTTTCACAGTGTACTAAAACTGCACGTGAACGAAAAAAGATAAACAATATTGAGATACATAATCAAAATATCTGATATTGAGAAAATTGTAAATTATTTTTAACAGTGTAGGAAAATGTACCTACTTATAACTAAATACACTAATTAAATATCCAAAGTAATAATGAAGAAAATACTGTGATTTATTTTTCACAGTGTACTAAAAATGCATATAAACGCACATAGATAATTGATAAACAAAATATCTAATATTTAGAAAACTGTAAATTACTTTTAACAGTGTAAGAAAATGTACCTAGATATAACTAAATACACTAATTAAATATCCAAAGTAATAATGAAGAAAATACTGTGATTTATTTTTCACAGTGTACTAAAAATGCATATAAACGCACATTGCTAATTAATATTGAGATTAATAAACAAAATATCAAACATTGAGAAAACTGTAAATTATTTTTAACAGTGTAAGAAAATGTACCTAGATATAACGAATACATTAATTAAATATCCTCAAACTTAACGATGTATTTATTATACCATGTATTATTGAGGTAACAAAAACCCGACATGTAAATAAACACTAGTTTCTTCAAAATATGCTGTTTATAAACACTTCCAAACCGGCTCCTAATCCTATACACCCCCCTTGAGCGAGGTGTCGTTGAAGTAAAAACGGCCAGCAGTTGACCATTCTAGATTCAGAACTCGCTTCGCGCGCTGTTGCCGGACTGTCTTTAATTTCCCGAGCAATCAAATCGCACTTATATACATATCACTGTTTCAGTATTTATTTTTTACAGTTTCTCAGCCCTCACGAGAGTCTAATGAACAACTTTTTGGAATGTTTATTAGAGAAAAGAAGAATAGGGTTCAGGCAGACCCAAGAAATCAAATTGCCGCAAAGGCGGAAATGGATATATCAAGTTGCTGCAGAGGCAAAAATGGATATGTCAAATTGACAGACTAAATCCGGCTCGAAGGACCAATAAAAACTATGTACGAGAAGGGAAATTCGCCTTAGCGATATTTGGCTGGTTCCTCTAAGTTTAGTTGGTTGATCCTTTCCTTCCCGACATGTTTTTGAGTATTTTAAAACAAGAAGACTCGCCAACCTTTTGTTGACGGGAACGCTGAAATTGTCGTGAGAATAAAGGAGTAATAAAAATACGGCTCACTCACAATCCCTCTATTTGAATTCTTACAAGAACGAAGTACCAAACTTTAGTATTGGATACGGCAACAGCGCTAAACTACCGTTGAACCGGTCTAGGCGACCATGCGGATTCAAACAATAATTTTTAATAAAAATAGTACTTACAATACAGAAATTCACCGACCAATGTCGGAAAAGCACTTCACGTCATATTTACACTCTCATTAGTTGCAGTTACATTAAATTGATAAACGAAATTAGGTATGTATTTAAACCAATGAATCAACACTTGATCATATCGTCACAAGAGGTGAGCCAAGACTACTGATTGCCTTTCGTTGGCGGTAATTTTGCGACTTATGGCGCGGGAGGTACCAATTGGTTCCGTGAACATGAATAAAAGGCGCGGAGATTTAAACTTCGAACCTTTCGCTTAATGTTAAATTAAGATCCATTGTAGGAATTTATGGGAAATTCCTACACAATCAATCACTTTTATAAATTTTGACAATTGCTACTGCAATAGATAAACAAAGAGGATTTAATAATGGTAATAAGGCAAAGTGTGTATGAGAGAGATACTCCTGAGGTAATAATATTCAAGTAAGCAATGCTTAATGTGTGTGAGAGATTGATAAAAAGGATTAGATATCAACATTATCGTTGACTACATTAGATCACTGCTCTTGTAGGTACACCCTTTTAATTATACAGAGCGTTGTTGATCTTGTTACGATTTGCGTCGACTATTAGTTATAACTCTTCAAATACCCTGTTAACTTTACATTATTAAGGGGAAGAAAATCTTACAAATTTGGACATTCCTGATAATAAATTCCTATCACTAGGACCAAAATTATCAGTAGTAATATAACAAGAGAGTGAGAATAAATTGAAAATAATTTGACAGATTTTTTGAAAACTTGTTGCCAGGCAATAGTCACGAGAGCCCGCAGGCTATTGCCAAATGGCAACAAGTTTGAACAAAATCTGTCAAATTATTTTCTAATTTATGGAACTCTCGAGTTATATTTGACTAGATTATTTTTTGATTCACAAATTGGTGAAGGTCTTATATTGTCTCCATATGGACTGATTACTTATTAGAGTATTTTTCGAAGTAGTTTCTATAATCTTATTCGTTATTTCTTCATCAGAAAAGGTACTAAACTGATGATGTTCACTCATTTTATATATAACGTTGACACAATTAGATAATTATTTTGACAACTATCTGACACTTGCTAGACAAATAAAAGCAACAATGATTATTCCCGAGAATAATCACAAGAGCTTTATTCCCACTATAATAATGACATGATTGGTTGAAACTTACCCTTGTGTCAAATAAAAAAGCATTTCATTGGTTTTAAGAAACGTCAAAAAATAATCAATAGAACCTCATTTAGGTTTTGACATTCCAGTAAAATCATTTTTAGCAGATGATGAAAATACACTTAATACTATTGTAATGTTTTTGTTATTTATTTAAACAATAAACGGGTGGGATAAATTTTAAACACACGGTATGGCTACTTACTAATTTATTTAAACACTAAACTAATCACTAACACTAAATTTATATATACTCAACTAATCACTAATTTAATTTATATGCACACAAACTTAATTATTAATTTATATCAACACTTTTATATTCACTTATTTACTGTTTATTTGTCAAGATCACTTAATCAACTGCCCTGGTCCGCTGATTGGTCCTTTTTATATACTAGTTCCTTTTTTACTAGAGAATTCTGGACTGCGGCTTACACAAAACAAATGCCTTTCGCGATATTTCTCGATTGCCGGCTCAATCCTTAAAAGACCTTCCGAGAACATGTCTATAAAAACTGTCACAATAAATCCCAATAGACCTTCTCATAATTCGGCGCGCTCGCCATTTTTTTAATTCCGTTAACATAACGTTACAGGACCGTACTTAGTATCTGCTTCGGTGTGCGAGTTCGTAACGCTATTAAAAATACCAACACTCATTCTATTACTACTGCAACTGATGTAATTACAAATTATGTTCATTCAACATTAGAGAAAACACAACCATCTTTCTTTCGTTACTTATTATTCAAAACAAAAACTTTTTTAAAAGAACATCCCGAAATAGGTCTGATAAAGGTAATATTACTGTAATAATGTTTAAAGAAGAATATACAAGATTATCATTCGAGTTGATTGAAAATAATAACTCTTATACAAGAATAAATTCTAATCCTACTTTATCATTACAAACATCATGTAACAAACTTGTTAAGAAGTTATTTGATTCCAATCAAATAGATATAAATACAAAAAAACAATTAACCACATATAATGGTACTATAGCTAAAAAAGTTGAGAGGTGTCAAGGGACACCCGGATGGAACGAAGTTCCTTTCGATTAATTAGTGAAGGAATTGTAATAAATTTTTTTTTTATGTTATAATAATATTTTTTTTTTATTAACAAATATAATGTTATATAAACTTAATCAGTAGGCTCAATTTTCGTAATAATTGGCTTGTGGTAACTGAAGTAGGAAACATATGTTTGGGATTCTATTTTATTTAAATGTCTTGAAAAAACTGCATCAATGGTAGTATTATATTTTGTTGTTGATTCTGCTGGATTATTGTTAAAAAGCAAAAAAAAGAATTTTTCAGAAAATAAAAGTTCCTCCCCGGCGGGAATCGAACCCCGGTCTCCCGCGTGGCAGGCGGGGATACTGACCACTATACTACGGTATTATTCATTATACAACAAGCAACTGAAGTATATTATTTCAATTTTTGTTGTAGAGAATCTCAACAATTAATTAACATAATAAAGACAAAAAACTATACTAAGTAATATTAAAATATGATTTGTTTTTGAATTTATTAAAATTATGACGCGTACACTTGCTAAACACACAAAATGTGGAGATTATAAATCGTATGACTTGGTTGGAGAAACATGCGCACGCCGCACAGCTTACAATAGCTTCAAAAAGTGTCGTGACAACTTTTCGTAAGAATTTTTTCCGTCTAGTCTCCTTTCACAACGCGCGATAAGGAACTTCGTTCCAATACTATAGTTTACTAAAAATACATAAACCTAATTTATCAGTAAGACCGATTGTAGCTTTTATGGGAATTCCTACAGAACATTTATCAGCATATATAACAAATATACTAACTAATGCATATGATTGCAATAATGAATATTCTGTAAAAGATTCTTTTCAAATTTCACAATTACTTAATAAAATGAAACTTCCATCAAATTATGTTTTAGCAAGTCTAGATGTAATATCTTTATTTATTAACGTCTACTTAGAAAATAGTATAAAATCTATTGAAAAAAATTGGGAACTTATCGTTTATATTGTAACATAAACAAAAATACTTTTTTAGAAATTATTACTTATTTATTCAATAATACTTTTTTCACTTTTGATAAGTATTATAAAAAAACTTTTGGTACACCCATGGGAGCAAATATATCTCCAATTTTAGCTACATATGGTATGGATGAATTGTTAAACAGTGTCGTCTTTCTTTTATAAAAAAAAATATGTAGACGATATAATATTGGCATTACCTAGTACAGGCATCAATGAGATATTAGGAAAATTCAATAGTTATAATAATTATATCCAGTTCACTATTGAGACAGAAGATAAAGAACAATCTGTTCAATTTCTAGACACCAGACTTATAAGAAGTAATGTTATAATTACGGTTGACTGGTATAGAAAACCTTGTAGTTCAGGTAGATATATAAACTATTTTTCGTATCATACATTTTCAGCGAAAATAAATTTGATAAAGCAAATGAAAAATAGAGTAATCAATATCTCAGATTATACGTTGCACAATAAAAATTTAAATATATTATCTAATCTATTTATAAATAATGGATATCCAAAAACATTACTAAGGAAAATACTATTTAACACTCCTCATCCAATACAATTATATAATTAACCTAATTTATTAACTGATAACGTAGAAAATATAACAAATACAAATTTAACTAATACCTTTTTTGCATCTTTACCATATTTTAGAGAGCTTACACCTAGAATTTCCAAAATTTTAAAAGAAGTTACTAACATAAAACTTGCAAATAAAAATGTTCTTGACAATTAATTGTTTTTTAGTAAATTGAAAGAAATTGATCTACTGAACGTTCTAATGTTGTATATAGATTAACATGCTCCACATGTGAATCTGTATATGTGGGTCAGACTTCCCAAAAAAATATTAAAGGTTTAGCTCTACAAAAGAGTGACTCACGATTATACCCAGAACGTTCGGCATTAGCAGAACATGTTTTCTCAAAAAAACATGTAATTGATTATAAAAACTTAATTTTGTGTAAAGAAGACAATTACCCTAGAAGGATTTTCCTGGTAATGATATTCATTCTCAAGAGAATAATTGTTTAAATAATAGAACTGATATTCAGAATCTAAATTCAATGTATAGTTATTTATTATCATTTGAAAAGAAAGATAAATATGGAAATGAAGGCGTTATAGAGGAGAATTCTTTTTATTGATTTTCTAATATTTCATTTAAAAATAATAAGAGTATAGTAAACATTTTATAACCGGGTCCACATCAGTAGATATGTACGTAGTTCGTCGCTGTTCGTCGGGGTATTTATTGATGTGGAGGGGGTGAAGTACCAACCCGGCGCGTCTCCAGGTGGCGGATAGGAGAAGGGCCTCTGAGATGATTTTATATGAGGAGGAGGTCTGCGGGGAAATATCTGGGGCTCGTTGTGTCTAAAAACTCAACTGGCAGCCCTCGAATGCCCTGCCGCGGACCAACTTTACCTGTCCCAGCTGTAGTATCGTGGCTAAGGGATTGCACACAGGGTTACGATGCCGGGTGAAATTTCGAGCTCACCTCGAAATCACCTGTTATACCAATGTCTCCTAGCTGTCTGTGGTCAAGTATCGCGGCCAGTGGGATGGGGGGGGGGGTATTGCTTTACTGCCCGGGCCAAGAGGAGACAACCTCATTAAAAACCTAAATTCAAGGTGAGAAACCGGGCCGAAGAAAGCGTGGCTATATAGAAGAATAGTCCTTACTGGTTTCGACCTTGGAGCACCGGGGGGAACTCCATTGTATTGAACCCCTTACCTCTGCATGCGGGGCTCTGCAGCGGTGGACCGTAATTACCCTAGCTTCTCGTGGGATCACTCATGGAAAGAAAAAGTAAAAAAACTTTCACCAGAAAAGTAGTGGAGACAACCTCCACCTCTTCATCCGGGCACCTCACAGAGGGAAAAAAGGCCAAACGGCACAAAGGTCGTATGCCGTTCGACCTCCCAAAACCGGGAGAACCGGGCGGTATAGACGACCCACTGAGAAAAGGCCTCAGTGGAGCAGGGGTGCGGAAATACCTGCGACTCCTCAATCAGGGAATATCCCCTGAAGAGGCCAGGAAGCAGGTAACTCAGCGCCCAACCCCCCCGAAGGAACCACCAACGGGGAAGACAAATCTTAAAAGAGGCCCGGAGCATATTACTCCTCCGCTTAGGCCTCAAAGCAAGAAAGCAAAAACAGCTGCAACGTTAACCGGGCAAGCCACTGGTTACGCAGCAGCTGTCAAAGCAGAGAAAGCTTTTAGGGTGGGAATAATGCCCTAGGATTATCCTGGGGTCATCCTGAAAGCGGAGCAGCTCTCCACACTGGAAGATACTCTGGTGGAAGAGTTGTGCCAGAGCAAAGAGAAGGGAATCCACTTCTCAGGTATCCATTTCCGATGTGGATTGATACTGGTGGACTGTGGGTCACAAGAATCGGCAGACTGGCTCATGAGGTCCGCGCCGAAATTAAACTCTTGGGAAGGACCCGAAGTGGAGACGACATCCCAAAGCCGGTCACCATAACAGTGTTCTTCCCAAGAAGCCAAGACATGAAACTGGAGAAGATCCTCGAACTTGTCGAGGTTCAGAGCTCCAACCTCAGTACTGAGGCTTGGAAGATTTTAAACTCTAAAAAAGAGGGACAGGGAACTATCCTCACGATTGGGATCGACCACCAATCTGGGGAGGCTCTGAAGGCAGGAGGTTACGCTCTAAACTTCCGTTTTGGGCGTTTCCCTGTCTCGGGGCTGGGAAAAAAGAAGAATTCTGCGGAGGATCCAAAGGATATGGAGATACCCTCCACATCCGGAACCTCTGGAAAGGAGAAACAAGGCGGAAGCTTGACCTTGGGTCAGCCCGAGATCTCCTCCGGCTCTGCTGGGATGACTGGGAATGCGGAGACTGCCTCTGCTTCCCGGGAAGCTGAGCAGAGCAGTCTGGGGGTCGAGAGTCTGACTCTAGATCAAGAAACCTGCTCGATTACCGAGGAAGATACTGCCATGGTGGTCGAGGAGGGTCAGGGAGAGAGAAAGGAGGGGGATGAATAGAGGATGAGTAACTCGGCCTCTCACATCCATAATTATTTACCTTCACGTTCACGAATGTAGCTCAGATTAGCTGCATCACGCGAAGGGAGCTTCAGCCGTGATTGCAAGGTTGTTCGCTAGACTACAACTGGATATTGTACTGATCCAAGAACCATGGATCAACAAAGAAGGCCAAATCAAAGGTTTGGCATGTAAGGATTCTAAATTGATTTATGATCAAAGGCAAGTATCTCCGCGTGCCTGCGTAATCATAAGAAATAACATAAAATATATTTGTGTTTGAGAATACGTGTCACGGGACCTTGTTCCAATCATGGTTCACCTCAACATTGGGGGTATCGACCGAGACATCGTCATTGCCTCTGCCTATTTCGCTGGAGACGGGCCGATGACACCGCCAGTAGAGGTACAAGAGCTAGTGAGACACTGCGATAGCAGACGGCTGCCAATTATAATTGGTTGTGATGCCAACGCACACAATACCGTGTGAGGAAGCACCAATAACAACGTAAAAGGTGAGTGTTTATTAGAATATCTCTTAGCAAATAACCTTGAGACCTTAAACGTGGGGACAACCCCCACTTTTGTCACGAGAGCAAGAGACGAGGTCCTGGGTGTAACAATTGTTAATGTTGCTGCTAGGAAAAATGTAAAAGATTGGAGGGTGATGAGCGAGCCATCACTTTCCGACCATAGGATCATCAAATTTAGGATAGAGGGAAATACCACCTCGATTCCTACAATTCGAAATCCTAGAAATACTGATTGGTCTCTTTACAAGACCAATCTGAAGGACAATTTGGAACACGTCGAAGTGAATGGGGTAAATCACCCGCACTACGACCTGGAACAAAGAGTCGAACAGATTAGTGAGGCAATGATGGAAGCTTTTCATTCCAGTTGCCCACTCTCAAAAGCTCGTTCAGAAAAGGAGGCTCCTTGGTGGAATGAGAACCTGTCAAACCTCAGAAAAGAGGTCCGTCGGCTCTTTAATAGAGCCAAACGTGACGGTAATTGGCAGGGGTACACTGAGAAGCTTACTCAGTACAATAAAGAGATTAGGAAGGCCAAAAGGCTTAATTTTCAAGCCTTTTGCGAAAATATCACTTCCACTCACACAGCGGCCAGACTACAAAAGGTCATGGCAAATGGGGGAACTAACCCCACAATGTCGCTGAAAAAGCCAGACGGATCATACATGGAAGGTGAAGAGGAACGATCAATTCTTCTTCTTAAAACCCACTTCCCAGGTAGTGAACCAGCAACAAAAATCGAAATACCAATGAACTACACCAAAAAATCCCGCAAGGAAGATTGGGACATTGCTAAGAAAATATTTACCAGACAACGGCTGGAATGGGCAATAAGTACCTTTCAACCATATAAATCACCAGGAGTGGATGGAATATTTCCAGCACTCCTACAGCAAGGGATAGAGGAGATTCTTCCTCACCTGCTGAAGATTACAAGAAGCAGTCTAGCAGTGGGTCTAATACCTAGAAAATGGAGAAGGGCAAGGGTAACCTTCATACCAAAAATAGGGAAAAAAGATGGGACTGATCCCCGATCTTTTAGACCCATCTGTCTAACATCGTTTCTACTCAAATCGATGGAGAAAGTAGTGGATAACTACATAAGAACAGAGAATCTGGAGAATATACCACTTCATAAATGTCAGCATGCCTACAGAGCGGGTCGATCAACTGAGACGGCTCTGTATCAGCTGACAGAAGTCATCCAGAGAACTCTGAACAACAAAGAAATCGCAATGTGTACATTCCTGGATATATCAGGAGCCTTTGACAACACAACTCATGTGTCTGTCAAAGAAGCACTAAAAAGGCGAGGAGTGAATCAAACCATTGTAAAATGGATGTATGAGTTGTTGACAACGAGGATAGCTGAGACACAGGTAGGGAATCAAACCACCTCAGTTAAAGCCACTCGGGGGACACCTCAAGGGGGAGTGATATCTCCCCTTCTATGAAACCTCGTAGTAGATGAGTTGCTCTACAGGCTAACGGAGAGGCAAGTTCGAGAGCACCTTGTGCGATTTATTACAAAAGGGCCTCAGAATCATTGAGCAATGGTGCTTGTCAGTGGGACATTAACCCAAGCAAGACCATAGTAATTCCATTTACCCGGAAAAGAACACTTCCAGCCATGAAACCCATATCCTTAAATGGGGAAATCGGAGGTTAAATATCTAGGGATAACCCTAGACAGTAAGCTTCTGTGGAATAAGCATGTTGAAATAACTGCTAGTAAAGCAATAAGAGCTTTGATGGCGTGCAGAAATCTAGCTGGTAAGAGGTGGGGCTGTAACCCAAAAATACTGCGATGGATGTACGCCATGATTGTGAGACCAGCAATTACGTATGGGGCAATAGTTTGGCACACAAAAGCAAGTCAGTACAGCACGAGGAAAACCCTCGATAAAGATCAAAGGCTTGCCTGTGTGTGCATCACTGGAGCTATGAGAACGTGTCCAACTAGGGCACTTGAGATCATTACAGATCTCACACCTCTACATCTGGTGATAGAAAGATCTGCCCAAGAGGCAATTCTTAGAATATCTAAGGAAGGTTCAGGCAATGAGAGTATTAAAAATCAGGGAGCTTGGTCCTCTCTGACAAGATACACCTCATCAGCGAATCTTCCCAGTGACGAAATGATCAGGAAAGTAAGCATCGAAAAGAATTTCACTACGATGCTAAATACGAGGAGAGACTGGGAAAGGGAATACACCACCCAAACTCTCAAAGAAAACACCATTAGATGGTATACAGATGGTTCAAAAACCATCATCGGAGCAGGCGCTGGAGTATTTGGGCCTGGCACCAGATACTCATTATCGTTAGGCTCCTTCCCGAGCATCTTTCAGGCAGAAATACTTGCGATTGAAAGATGCGTGGAAATGAACCTAGAAAGAAACTACCAGATATATGACATATCGATCCATTCTGATAGTCAAGCAGCTATCAAAGCATTGAGCTCCCATGTCATTGATTCAAAGTTGGCATGGGAGTGCCGAAGAAAACTCGATGAATTAGGCAAGAATAACAAGGTCTCTTTAGTCTGGGTTCCTGGTCACTCGGGAATCACGGGAAATGAAGAGGCCAATACAGTTGCCAGGAAAGGAGCACAAATGCCCTTTATTGGCCCGGAGCCTTTCTGTGGTGTATCAAAATGCTCCTACAAGAAAGAGTTTCGGAAGAAAGAGGAAACCGAAAGAGAAGCACTCTGGCGGTACCTTCCCGGGTTGGAACATTCCAAAAAGTTCCTGGGGAACTTTGACACTGCTAGGTCCAAAAAATATTTGGACCTTAGTAAAGATAAGCTACATCTCCTCACGGGCTTTCTCACAGGACACTACTGCCTTAGGAAGCACCTAATGAGAATAGGTCTAGCAGAGATTGACGAGTGTAGATTCTGTGGGGAGGAGGATGAAACTCCTGATCACCTAGTTCTGGAATGCCTCGCCATTGCAAGCCAACGCAAGAAGTGCTTTGGACAAGAAACTTGTAAGAGTGAGGACCTAACCTCGCTGAAGCCGTCCCAAATACTAGAGTTCATTAGAACCTTGGAACTGGAAGGCGAGCTGTAGTAGTAGCGACAACAGCTCTGATAGGGGGGGCACAATAAACCTTTGGTTTCAGTGCACAGTAGCCCCGTTAAAATCTAAATCTAATCTAAACATTTTATAATACTCTATACTAATATACTGAATATATAAAAAATATTTTCTATGACAACAATAAATTGTCAAAAATTAAAAGTATGCCAATTTAAATATTTATTATATTATATTCTATTTACTATTTTCTTTAATAATATTTGCCCCACGTTTGGGTGACAATTATTATATTTCGATATTTTTATTAATTATATTATGATTTTATCTATATGGATTTTTAATTTGTAGATGTCACAATTTATGATTGTAACTCTTGTGAATATGCCTTTACCACTGAATATAACCTATTGAATTTTTTTGACAGCAGTTGTCAAATTAATATGCCCGGCTCAGATGAATATTAAATTTTATATTGTGAAAGATAAATCAATACACAATCGACTTACTCACTCTTATCTCAGGGAGGGATCAAAGATTTCAAATAATAATTCAAATTTATAAATTTTTAAGGAATTTTCCAAATTACGTATTACGCTATTCCAAATCTAGAGTAACTGTTTGTTCAATATACTACAAGACAATTAAATTATCTTGACATATATGATTTTGCTGTCAGGAAATTAACCAAATGTCACTTATTATATCAAAATTTCTATAGCCTGAAAATTATCAAATACAATGAGAAATGAATATGAAATGAGTACCAAAGAGTGATTGGAATTCAAATTTATATAATATATTATCAAATAACAAATTACAAAAAATTAGAACTTTTCAAAAATATAAACGCAGAAACAAAGATAGAATTTTCTATCAACCTTAAAATTAAGACAACCTATAATTATAAATCTACTCGCTAAATAATTTATCAAAGTTCAAAATGTATGATTATATACTTGATGTATATCAATGTCAAAATACGCAAATTTCCGTTTAAATTGTCTATTCCAAAATTATCTTCGCTTGACGTTGAATTTTATTTGAGTAACGTTACTGTAATTTCAATCGAATGTATTACCATAAGATGCATCTAATTTTGAAATATTTTTAATAAAGGCCTATTAATTCTCGAGAAATAATGTAAATAAACTGGACAGGACTCACCAACTAGGTACTGGTTAACTCGTTCGTATTCTAAACCGTGTTTAGAATTCAGGAACAACTTTCTAAATTAATAATTTAGATATCGGAAAATCACCCGCACTTTATCGATGTAATTCGTTGCGAATTATACACGCACTGGCTTTATAATGCAGGATTTGATGATCTGATAATATTCATATAAATTACTATGATATTTTTAAATAAATTTGAGGCAACTCTTATTTCGATGTTGCCTCGTGGGGGTATCAAAATCAACTCACTCAACTTTTTATATAAATAATTCTCCTCTCCTTTGGTTACCAAAAAATTCTTTTTTTTTTAAAAAATATAAATTTACGTTTTCCTATAACAAAGAGAGATTTTCATTCTTTTAATATAATTGCAATTTTGCTAACAGAGACATCTGTATTTTTGTTTTCAAATCGTTATAAAGTATATTCGGCATTAATGTCATCCGAAATTGGAATGTCAAAATTTATTTGTATATTGAAACTTTAAAATTATTGATAAAAAACATAAAATGTCATTTGGAATATCAATGTTAGTAAGGTTTTATATAATAAAAGAAGAATATTTGAATAACTAATAACCTATATTACAAATATAACCAATTTTCTTCTTTTGTTTTCAAAAACATTTTAACATATAAAGAAAATGTTTACAATCATGAATCTGTCAAAATGTCAAAATGATTTATGATTGAAAAAATTTTTTTTTTAAATTCAAGTATAATTATATTTACCCATTTATAACAATCTCAATTTACTTATCCTTGATAATGGAAATTCAAGTATAATTATATTTACCCATTTATAACAATCTCAATTTACTTATCCTTGATAATGGAAATAAACGTTTCCGAAAGCTTGGAAGAAAAACAGTAACAAGAGTTTTCTTTAAATTAACTTGCCGTTACCCCAATATTCGTGGTTTTATACCTAATTAGTCGGCAAAGACTATCTCCTATATAGTTGTAGATAATGGGGTTTTACAAGAACATATATGAACAATATGGTAAATATGCAGGTCAATCATTAAAGAATTGGTCAAAAACTAAAATGAAACTAGCGAAAGAATATAATAGAAGATGTTTCTTACTCAAATGTAGAAGAGAAGGTATCACACCAAATCACATTCATGATGCCACTGTTCCATTGACTGACCTTTTACATCGACCAAATATCCATGTGAAGAAGAATACCAGTTTTTTATTAAGGTTAGGACATAAAATCATTAATATTGAAATATCCAATAATCAAAAAACTATTGTAAATCTTGAACATAATTTGAATTTTTTAAAAACTGAAATCATACAATCAACAGAGTATATTTTTAATAATTTTTCATTTCGTCAAACAAAAACCTATAATAAAATTTATTATTCAATAAAAAATAAGAACATTAACAAATTAAATAAACTTAGAGAGAAAGAATTTGAAATAAAACTAAATACAAGCCCTAAATGGATAAAAAACCTTACTAACATTGATATTCCAAATGACATTTTATGTTTTTTATCATTAGGTACTAAATTTAGTATAGAGCCAATTCTAGGAAAAGATATTCAAATAAAACATTTACTAGCAGATGTTGAATATATTACATCACAAACTTCAGACGACCATTTGAAAAAAACATTAATAGCAAAATCAACAAATATAATTACAAATCAAATAAACCAAAAACCAAATAATTTATTCTTTCGTAATTTATACTATAAAACAAGAGAATTTTTGAAGATGAACTCAAATATAATTGTAACTAACAGTGATAAAGGTAACTGCACTGTTATTATGTTTAAAGAAAACTATGTTGAGCTATCTACAGAAATTCTAGATAGTAATTCTTCTTATATCGTATTAAACAAAGATCCTACACTAACAATTCAGAATAAATGTAACACTATAATTAAAAAATTGTTTAATGCAAAACAAATAGATAAAATTACGAAAGATAGACTTACTTGTTATAATGGAATTCCTGCTAAATTCTATGGCCTTCCCAAAATTCATAAACCGATATTATCAATTAGACCCATTGTAGCTTCTATAGGTACACCAACCAATTTATTAGGTTCATATATCACCGATATTTTAACAAAGGCATATAATTTAAATACAGAATATTACATTAAAGATTCATTTGAAGTTTTTAATCAATTTAACAAATTTCAATTACCTGATAATCATGTAATTTGCAGTTTAGATGTTGTTTCCTTATTCAGTAATGTATATTTAGAATTTGCTTTAAGAGCAATTGATAAAAAATTGAATGAAATCAGTGAATATTGTAAAATATCTAAAAAATATTTCCAAGAAATTATTACATTCCTGTTTGAAAATACCTATTTTACATTTAACGATAAAATATATAAACAAACTTTTGGTACTCCAATGGGAGCTACAATTTCTCCCATTATATCTTGTTATGCAATGGATAATTTATTGGATACAATTATACCATTGTTACCATTTAAAATAATTTTCTTAAAAAAATACGTTGATATTATTTTAGCATTACCAAAAACTAATTTAGATGAAGTTCTTTCAATATTCAATAACTATGATCCATATATAAAATTTACAATGGAAAAAGAAGACAGTAATCAAAGTGTACCATTTCTAGACACAAAATTTATAAGAAATAATGATAACACATTGTCTATGGATTGGTACAGAAAACCAATTAGCTCAGGAAGATTCATGAACTATTGGTCTTACCATAAATATTCAATGAAAATTAACTTAATTAAACAAATGAGAAATAGAATAACCAAAATATCAGATCCTATTTTTCATGAAAAGAACTTAAAAACTTTATATCATCTATTTTTGGATAATGGTTATCCAAATAAATTAGTTAAAAACATACTATTTAATTATTCTCCAACTATAGACATTGCAGACATTAATATTAGAAACGACCAATCAGATAATATAAATTATTATGTATCTTTACCATAAATTAAAGAAATAACACCACAGTTGAGTAGGATTTTTAAACCAATGGACAACATTAGAATTGCCAATAAAACATGCTTAACCATAAAATCTATTTTCACTAATTTGAAAGACAAAACTTCAATTCTTAATCTTTCAAATGTAATATATTCTATTCCATGCAAAAATTGTGATAAAAAATATGTTGGTCACACTGGTCAGAAATTAAAGAACCGTATAAGTCTCCATAAGAGCGATTGTAAGTTACATCCTGAAAGATGTGCTTTATCTGAACATGTAATTGATAATGATCACTTTATGGATTTTGAATCTGTTAATATTTTGGACATACAACCAAATACCAAAAAAAAACTTTTCTTAGAAATGGCTCATATATTTCAAAAACCTAATTCTATCAACAAAAAAAGTGACCATAATAATCTGAGTGATATTTATTATTATCTACTAACAATTGATAATAAAAATAACTAAATTTCAAATTCTTATTTGATGATTTTTAGAAATAATTTTATTTTAGGTAAATGATTTTAAAAATGTTTTCAATACTTTTAAATTATTAAGATGACATGATGACATCTATAATAATTTGAGGTTGAATTTTATATAATAAAAGAAGAATATTTAAATAACTAATAACCTATATTACAAATATAACCAATTTTCTTCTTTTGTTTTCAAAAACATTTTAACATATAAAGAAAATGTTTACATTCATGAATCTGTCAAAATGATTTATGATTGAAAAAAAAATTTTTTTAAAAAATTCAAATATAATTATATTTACCAATTTATAACAATCTCAATTTACTTATCCTTGATAATGGAAATAAACGTTTCCGAAAGCTTGGAAGAAAAACAGTAACAAGAGTTTTCTTTAAATTAACTTGCCGTTACCCCAATATTCGTGGTTTTATATATATATATATAACAAAATAAAACCTTCTTTGTTCACTATACATCATGTCTGCAGACAGGATTCAACTTGTTAAAGAATTGCATAAACCGATTCGACGAAATTATCCACGTCGACGAACAATAATCAAAGGTCTTGATGACTTATGGCAAATGGATTTAGCCGAAATGAGACCTTATGCAAAGCATAATAAAGGATTTAAAATGATTTTGGTGGTTATCGATTGTTTCTCGAAATTCATGTGGACTCGTCCACTCAAGACGAAAACAGCCGAAGAAATAACAGTATTATCGAGTATTATCTTGAGTCGAACGCCAAAAAATCTACAATCAGATCAGGGAACGGAATTTTACAATAGTAAATTCAAATCTCTAATGAAAAAACATAATATCATTATAGTACATTTAGTACTAAGAAAGCTGCAATTGCAGAAAGAGTTATTAGAACGCTCAAAACGAAACTCTATAAACATTTCAGCTTAATTGGGAAATACCAATGGATCGATATTTTACCTCAAATCACAAAGGAATACAACGACACAAAACATAGTAAAACTGGATACAAACCATCAGAGGTGAATCGAAGTAACGAAAAATTTATTTTAAATAAGAAATTCAGTTATTTGAAAATCGCCGGACCCAGAAAATTAAATGTGGGAGATATTGTGCGAATAAGTAAAGCGAAACATGCTTTTGAAAAAGGTTACACTCCCAATTTTACAACTGAACTATTCAAAATTACGAAAGTCAAAATAACGAATCCTGTAACGTATTTGATAGAAGATATGACTGGATCGCCTATTAGAGGTTGTTTCTATGAAGAAGAATTACAAAAAACCAAAAATCCCCACATTTATCTCGTTGAAAAGGTGTTGAAGAGGAAACGTAACAAAATGTACGTTAAATGGTTAGGATTAGATGAAAAACATAACAGTTGGATTAACACTGATGACGTAGTAGTATAGATCACCAGCAACCAATCAACTTTAATTGAGTGGAGGACAGAGATAAACATATAAATTGATCGACATTAGTTTAGAAGTCATCATAATGAGTAGTCACGATTCTGGGTATTATAGTGTTACAATGTCATGTAGTGATAATAGTAGTTATGATGAAGAACCAAATTATGATCGTGATTTAGATCAAATTGTACTTAAATATGAAATTGCAATAAGAAAAGAAAGACATTATTTATTGCATACAGTTTTCAATGTTGGTCATCGATTTGAAGTTGGATGTTGCCTGAGTCCTGCCAGAACTTTTGCACCTGCCATCATTTTATCATCGTTTATCGTGGAACCTTCAAACATGTCATTCAATACTTTAGAATGGGATGAGATCATAGAAGTGCTGCATAAAAGTAACGAGTTATTCTTCAATTCTCCAGATGATGATGTTGTAGATTCTAATCCCATCATGTTGTACCAAGATTTTTGTCAAATAACTAAAGTTATTTATGATAATCAAAAATTTGTGAAAATTCAGAAAGATGATGTAACAGTTTTCCTCGATGAAGAAGAAGTTGTAGAAATTCTACGTGTTCATGAGAATTTGCTTCAACATCACATTTCAATTTTAAATAAAGTGAACTTTTGCGATTTTTATTATAATATCATTAATTTATTAAAGACATTTATATCGAATCCAATATGTGGCTTTTCCAATTGTTTAGATTTAATGTATGCTGTTTGTGATATTTATTCTTATGACAACAGCAGTTTAATAGGAAGAGCACTTAGAGAATATCTGTACTATTACAAAGTCCATGTAATCAATGATTTAACATTATAAAATTATGAAAATATTCTTTGTTTCATTTCACCTCTAACACAAGTAATGCTGATGATGAAAACTTTTATGTTGATTTGGAATCAGTATTGAACATCGAAAGTGAAGGATGTTTCTTTTACTATTAATAATAATTCTACCTTTAGTGGCATCTGAGAAAATTGATGTAAATTATCGAAAGATTTGGATATGTTAACAAGTCGGAACATGATATCACAAATATGTCATCTATTTTAAAAGATTTCCAAGAGAAATTAAATTTTCCTGTAGATGGCACTCTAAATCCTGCAACTATTCAACTATTAGAGCGACCTCGATGTAGTGTAAATGAAAACGATCATGATGGTGAACATTCGTATCGCGTTAGAACAAAATGGGAAAAAGACTAACCTAAATCGGTATTTTCCTCAAGCATCACCGTCATATGTTGCTGAAAAGGCATATTTGGCAACAAAATTCCAAATTTACAATTTAAACACCAGTCTAAAGGAACAGCACTTCTTACTCATGTACTACTTATGAAGCTTCAAATCGACGTCATAATGTTAAAAATTTTTAAAAACCTGTGGGGAAGGAGCTAGGATAAAAAATCAAGTTTCAAGGTTATATGAATATTGTTTTATTAATTGTATTTATATACATATTACATCAAATAAAAAAACAGTACATATTACATTAAAGGCAAAATGAAAATTATACATTTGACAGTACATATTAAATATAGTTATACAGATAAAAGATACAGTGAAATCAGTAGGGTAAATCTGCTGCAGCCTCTAGACACTCAAAATATTCTCATAATATGAAAACAACTGCCTCAAAATCGTTTTGACACCAATAGTGTTCAGAATTATAAAATCCTGTTAAATTTTCTGAAGTGCTCACACTAATTTCTTCGTGAAATGTGTAATTTATATTAGGCGTAAGTTTAAAATATTTCTGAAAACACTCTTCGCAAACTTTTAGACCCAAAGGAGAAATGTGGTAATATTTACTAATTAGGCAGTAGAGATCGTGTTCAGTAAACACATCTAAATAAGTGAAATTTAATAAGGTATCTCGAAGCTCTGGTGAAATTTTTGTTTCATATTCAAAATCAAGCAATATAGCATCACAGTGATCAGATTTATCACTTTCTTCTTTTATCTGCAACCATTTATAGGTACGAAATTCTCGAGAAATTTTTATTTTCAAAAACTGAGGAATTTGAGCTTGTACAAGAAAACTTGAAATTCTAGTAATAAGATTACAAATTATCTTAATACATAGATTTTCCAAACTCTTCATCTGAAAATAAATTCCAATCAATTTATTATAACTCCATAATACTATAATGTCACCACGGAAGAGTGTCATGTGAACCAGGTATCAAATATCTTTTATCATCTGATGGGTTTAAAGCAATTTTTGTCTGTTCAATGGTGTATACATCATGTAACTTTGATAGTATACAACGTTGAGTTGCATGCATGAAACACTCTTCTTGAGGATTTTCTATAAATTTCTGCAAACAGAGAATATAATCATCAAAAGTTATTTTTTTCTTTACCACATTAGACTTAATACCTTTAGATCTTTTTACATCGTTTTCCTCACCTAACACTCTGAAGGCATACTGTTTAGAGCGTAAACCTACAAAATGTGTCATAATTTTTTGAGTTATTTTCATCCTTCATAATTCCGGGCACTTTCTTATTAGCTAGAGGAATATCCCACACATTATTTACAGGATAATCACTAGTATCAAAACGGTGAATATCCGACTTTATTACTTCTTCATATATGTTATTACATTGAATTTCGTATACTAAACTATCAGTATCGGTATAAAGTAATTTACATTGTTCAGGTGAAAATTTGGTCAGCATATAATCATAATGAAATTCATAAACACATATTTTTGAAATATCTAAAATTGCTAATCCTATATAAAGAGGTTTGTCAAATACAATTTTAGTTTTCTTAAGCTCTATAGCCAATAAAGGATTCTCAACATCATCGTTAAATATAACACGACTATGAAATGTGGGACTTGCAATTAAATTTCTAGCTCCTCGTTTGCCATACCACGTTCGAACTAATTTCACTAACCGACGTTTACGCAAATTTTGCATCGTTTTCCCGAATACTGCATTATTCATAAGTTTATACAAATTTTTTTCAAAATTATTTTTTGCGTGGGATCTCATCAAAGTATTTAATTCTATATAAGGCTTCAACCAACAACTTTGCTGAAATTTTAAAACACTATGAACTTTCTTAAGCAATAATCCATGAGCTATAGCTTGCTTTAAATTTTTGTAATTTATAATATAATTTTTTTTATTATACAGAGTAGTCATTAATTTCTTTTGTTTAGAATTTGGTGGTGAAATATGTTCTGCACAGAATGGCAGATCTTTGTGTAGATCGTGTTTATTTTTTGGATACTCTAAATCAACCTCGAGCAGGTACCCTTCAGGGGAATCATCTGGAATTTGAGTTATATCAATATTATGATCTACCCATTTAAATCCTCCGTAGGGAAGCTCCTGACTCATAGCCCAACCATAAAGATTATTAATATCTGTATATAAAAGATACTTCACAGGTTTGTTTTCATTATACGTAGGCATATACTTGTTGTTAGCTTCACCGTATCGATTAGAACACTGAGATATTCCACCCCTTATACCTCTTTCAAAAAATAGCAGCATGTCAATATCTTGCACTGTCTCTAATTTACAATGAGTATACTTGAGCATACAATCCCAAGTGTAACCAGGAACTGTATAATAATGACCAGGATCCAAACCATATGTTTTCCAGCAAGTATCACGAAATGTTTCAAAAACAGACGCCAGAAGTAAAATATCTGTTTTCATATACAAGTCACTGTAATCAGCAAGGGTTTTCATATTAAATGCTAACCAAACAAGTTTTGCATGCCTATAGTCAATATCTTTTATATGTTCATCGTTAAGTTTGTTGTAAAAATATTCTTTACTAGGTAATGCAGTTTCATCTAATCGCTTTATATCATCTAAATAATCATAAAAGAAAACACCTTTTCTAGTTAATAAACTAAACTGTTCAGTATTTAGATTAGAAAATTCTTTTCTAAGTGGAATGAAATTTTCTGGTTCTAATGTTGATACCAATGAATCTAATGAACATCCCATAAATCTAAAAGAGTCTATAAATCTAAACTTAATATTTGTATTATTATCCCAGATTGTAAAACTTATGTATTTTTCTTTATTAACAGGTAAAAGTTGAACATAATTTCGGTTAACTAAATCTCTAATTATGAAATGTGAATCATAACCACTTAGGTTGTGAAAAACTACTGGAATGACAAATGATTTTTTATAATTAAGATTACAGTGGTTGTGAGCAAAACCTCGAAAATTACCTGTTAGGTGACAATGTTCCCTAACAATCTTATCACCTTCCTTAAATATCTCCTCACAAATATGACATTTATCTGAAGCATCTTTTAAATTCACTTCAACATTCATTGGTTCAACATTTTTTAATTTTGACATTACAAATTTTGAAATATTTTCAATTTTATCTACAAACCATAGCATACAATCAGAACTTCGATTACTATCATAAAATGACCAGTTATCGTTAAAATTACATTTAAAATATAGTCCAGCACTATAAGCTTTATGTTTTTGATATCTAGCACTTCTCGTTACCGACTGTGAACCATATCCCTTTTGAGATTTTATTCTAGCATCTACATCAATATAAGGAATAAGTAGTGATTCAAAATCTGCATAAATAATAAAAGGTACTTTTTCTTTGTATACAAAATTTTTAAACTTGACATATGGATCTTTAGAAAACTCAATTTTACAAATATTATCAATTTTTTCACAATATTTGAAATGGTCATCCAATTTTTCTTGAGAAACAAAATAATTCAAACATCTATCACATATATATTTTTTTCTAGTATTTTTAGAGAGTTGCTTGGATAAAAGTCTTTACAAGTCTTTTATCCAAATATAGTGATACTGTATATCATCACTAAAATCATAATCATCATTATCTGACTCTGGTTCACAATCATTCTTTTTAGGAAAATATTTATTTTGAATAATCAGTAAATTGACATGCTTTTTTTTTTGTTTTGTTAAACGTACTGGCACAACACTAAAATTTGATGGTCTGAAAATTTCCAATTCAAAAACATTAACCGAAATATTAACATTATTTTTTTCGAAAGTTGTAATCTGATTTAAGTGTAAAGGAAATGTAAGACCGTTTATGTTCAAAACTTTGCTATAATGAGGATATGAACAAGTACGTGTAGGATTTTTATTAATAACGCAAGGGAACAAAGCTGAAACAATTGCCCAAGCAAAGCATGCATTATCGTCATTCTGAACGTTGATACACGCCTTTCTTTTAGCTATTATGTCTGGTAATTTAATATATGATGATATTCCACTAGCCACCTCGTATTTATTTATATTGATTTCCAGAGATATAATTTTACTTAAGGCCCACCCCGATCCTTCCTCAGAATATTCTGAAAGTTTTCTTAAAATGACATCTCTTACATTAACTGCAAACCATTTTTTAAAGTCAGTTGTCTTATCAATTATTTCATTTTTTGTAGAAAAATATTTATTTTCTGTAATTTCAGTATCACCTGATTTTCTAATAAATTCTGCACAAAAACAAGTATTTACTTTCAACATATTGCATTTTTTTAATGCGTTTTTCATTCTAGTGCTGAAAAGAAACAACGAATCATAAAAAAACTGTAAGATATCTTTATGAGATTTATTTATAATAACCCCGGTTCGAACTCTACTTTCAAAAATTGAATTAATATCTTCCCATTTTACTCTATTACTTCTTTTTTTATTAATAGTAAGCCCCTTTCCAGATTTACTTAGATTCTGAATTATTGTTCTAAACCGCTTTAAGTGACCAAAGTTGGTTTGTAGTTTACGTAATGTACCAATGGTTAGATCCCCATCACTTATTGCTAAGTTGCAAAGTCTAATGTGGCATTTAGCTTGTTTTGACCATTTTTCTATATCATAAATAGTACAATTTTTTTTTGAAATAGAATATGTTCAATTGCTTGAAACTTTTTAACAATATTATCAGTTAGGAGAGCTATTTCCTCAGAATTCATTTTCAAAAAATTATAAAAACTTACGATTTTGAAAACTGAAGCTGTTCACCTCTGTCCAGATTATTTTTCAAGGTGTTGAAATTCAATATGTACTGTTTTGTTATGTTTTTCTATACATTCTCCTCTATTTTGAAGAGGGTCCTAGGGGAAACCCTTTGGAAAGTTTGAAGTCCCAGGAATGTAATGCTGAACTTCCCCGGCGTAAATTGATTTACATGCGACGCAAATGCATCCGTCACTCTTTTGGGGAGAAATACTATATTTTCGTCCAGCTCCAGAAGTATTTGGGCTCCAAATTGCCACTGGTGCACCTTTGCGCTGTTTATTCTATGTGGTGTATCCCTTGGTAAATCTTTCAGTTTTATAACGGGTTTTATTTCTGCAAAAGCAGTGCTTATTGTATTAATCTCATTTAAAAAATTCATCTGTAATAAAGAAAGAATTATTTGAAAAGATAACAGAATAATAATAATTTAACAATTAAGTTTTTTAAAATAGTTGAAGATGAATGAAAAAAAAATAGTAAACTTATAAATAACTTACTATGTATTGTGGAACCTTAAACGACAACTTTTCACTGGAACACTAAGTACAGTCTATTGCCTAGTATTTACTGTGAGCACTATTTAAAAGAATATTTTATTATAGAGGGGGATGCACAAGTCCAATGAGTTATTTTTGATATCATCATCATATTTCCAGAAAACTATATTTTCTACGATTTCGTACAATCTAATCTGTTACTAACAATTATAAACCAGAAATCATGACATTCCAATCTAATCATATTTGAAACAAGTTCACTATTGTCTGAATAAATGATTTGGTCTGCACGTGCTTCCTAACTATAGAAATAACGCATAAATATTACCTACTAAGCGAATTTAATATAATGTGAGATTTCATTTATTACAATATAAAAAAACCTTCTATAAAATTATATGAATTCACATACATATCCGTTTTAAAAAAAATGTTGGTTATCAATCTAATAACATTCCTTTGAGAATTTCAAAATATAGAACCCTTAAAAAATCAGCTAACTGCATAGCCCCTCCCCCCTCGTAAGCACTACCCATCATCTCTTACACACACACAATTCTCCATATATTTTCTTTCTTCTAATTACTTCTTGTATACACCCTTATTTACTTTTTACGCAACCCCCCCGTAGACGCTACCCTTAAAACCCTCTTCGCTTCTTCTAAATCACCCACTAGATACCTTATACACGTAAAAACATACACACTTATTTACTTTTTGCATAACCCCCGTTCTTGTATACACTCTTATTTACGTAATCCCCGTAGACGCTCCCCTCCCCCGTAGACGCTACCCTTAAAACCCTCTTCGCTTCTTCTAAATCACCCCCTAGATACCTTATACACGTAAAAACATACACACTTATTTACTTTTTGCATAACCCCCGTTCTTGTATACACCCTTATTTACTTTTTGCGTAATCCCCGTAGACGCTACCCTTAAAAACCCCTTCGCTTCTTCTAAACCACCCTCTAGATACCTTATACACGTAACAACATACACACTTATTTACTTTTTGCATAACTCCCGTAGACGCTACCGTCATTACTTGCTAACCATCTAGAGACTTCTTCTACTTCTTGTAAACCCTCTGGAAACTTCTTCCTATCGGTAACCGGAAACCACGATTATTATAAACATTTAACTCTAACCAAATCTATTACAATGTTGGCCACTTCTTTCCTCATAGAGTATTTTGTAACAAACTGTTTATTATTATAAATAACCAGACGATTTTGCCTTTCCAAATAAAATTTTGGTTTTCGTATTACTACTACTACATTTACTGGTTCTTCAGCTTCTTGCACCTCTGCATAAATATCTATTGCATCATTCCTAAATTAATATGTTGAACCAACATATTTATTATTTTTAATTTATTTACTTACCTTTTGATAATTAAAAATAATATAACACATTAATATAAATAAGAATTGTTCTAAGCCCGTGCGTATGACACAATAATAATTCTATATCAAGGGTGGAATAAGCAAAATTCTATAGGAGTAGAAATATTTGCTTCCCGAACCGTAGGCGAGGGAAACGGTACTATAGTTCAGTTCCAAAATAGCAGGCACAACATTCTCAGAAATATTGTATTAAATACAAAACAACATAAATGTATTGAATTGCTAACTCCTTCATTTCTGGAGGAATTGTGGTGAAAACATCACTGATATCAGTATCAAACACTAAAAAGGAATGAATAGCTATTACTTAAATAAATTTACTTACTTTTTATAAATTATTAATTTTAGTCTAAAATTTTAAAAAATAGATAATAATTAAACAATTATTAAACACGACATTTTTGACAATTGTCCTTCTTATTCTTTTTTTTTCTTAAAAAGTGTGACAAAATACACTTGTGCTGCACTTATGGGTCTAACAATTAATACTCAACGACCATATTAGTTATTTTACGTTCACTTTAGAGGATTTTTTATACATTTTGAAATTTCCGCACTACTTCTACTCCGCGTAGTGTAGCTGGTGTAGAAAACGGAACACGCCTATTTTCTCTTTCTGTAAAATGAACCGTGACATTTAGAGGGCGCCACAAGTATTAATTCCATACCAAGGGCGGAGAATGAATATTCTTACCCTACGGCTAGAATGAAGCTATTCCATAATCACAAACTATACGTCGTAATATAGAAATTCTATAATAGTCGTAGAAAAAGTTATTTCCGTTGTGGCTTGTTAGTACGATGTTGGTGGCCACTAACTAGTTTTAGCATAACTTTAAGGAGACGACTATGAATAAGGCTGTCGTATGTTTAACAAATGCTGGAGAGAAGATTTTTTTAAATTCATTTTCAAGTGCCTCGACAGCTATGACCATTACACATTATCACAGTTTAGAAAATATATTAATGTCTAAGAAATTGTATAGCTCTGGATAATTCACTGGGGGGCCTTCGCATTCATTTTAGTATAGGCTTCACATTATTTATCTACCTGACATCATTGTAGACTTGACAATCTATCAATAGATCATTTTGAGGTGACGTCACGTCAGGTCTGCTACATTGCCGGTAGGGCATACGAAAAGTTCGCTTCATTGTAAACAATAGAAAAGATCGATTTTTAAAGTGTGAATAATTTAAAATCCGGCGTTATGTTCAGTTGTGGAATGTTCTAAAGGGACAGAAAGGGATCTAATTCATTATTTTAGAATCCCCATTGCATCTCACAAAACCGAGGAGAAATGCTGAACGCCTTATCAAAAGATCGTCGAGAATGTTGGGTTGGGACTTTAAAACGGGGTAATTAGAGCGATACATCCTTAAAAATGCACGAATTTGTACATACCATTTTGTATCAGGTGGGTAAATAATATTAGTATATAAGAAATACAGAAATTATTATCCAAAATGTTTGAATTTATAGTTAAATATGTTGTTAAACTAAACGGTTTTTGCACAACTTTTTAGGATAATCAGCCAAACTGTAAGTTAGGGATAGCCCTGATTGGGTTCCTTCTGTAAATGTGGGATACATTAGCATCAAAACACAGGATGACCAAAGTGTAAAAAGGCATGTTAGATTTGTTAAACGAATCTTCTTAAAATGGTCAGTATTATTTTTATTTAAAAAAGTTGTAATCTCCAATCAAAATCTTCTTTTTCTCTAGGATGAGGTAGATGAACCTGGGAATACTGCATTAATTATAGAACCAACAGCAGGTCAATTTACAGAAGCCGTAGAAATTTCTGAACGTGCAATGAGCACGAAAGTCGAAGGACTGCTAATATTCAAACGGATTTAGCTATGGATCTCTTTTTCTAAACATAGACTCGTTCCATAAAAACTAGCCTTATGAAACGTGTTCTTTAATATAGTATATTTTAGTAATGACAATGTATTATGTACGATATTTATAATAATGTAAAATGGGCATTTATCCATTTAATTATTGAATATCATTATTATGTCAAATTGGTTCGCGGTGAAAAGTTTCAAATAAAAAAACTGGATTGTACCACGACCAAAAGTAAAAATCACCCTGTACATCACATTTCTAAAAAGGAGTGGATTTTTATCATAACGGGATGTTATAGAAACAGTTTGTTGCAAAAATAATTAATCATGAGTCATCAAGTCCATAATGCTCACAATTGGCAAAAAACTCAAATTGCTGGTCAGTATAGTATGTACAAAAAGTACGAGGAGTAATAAACCCTAATTAAGTATGCAAAACCTTTACAGGGAGCACCATGAAATTTTTGATAAATCTCTTACTTTAAATTACATTTATTCCGTAAATCTAAAAACCAGGTAGATCGACCCCGTATTTGTTTCAGTTGTAGCAAAGTTTAGGGTTTATTCATTGTTAAAGGATTAGCAGATAAGCAATAACGCAATGCAGTGGTGTGTATTTTGGGAAAAAAATACGTTTTAAATTATAATATAATAAAAAATGAAAAGAAATAATTATTGGAATACATTTATTACTTACATTTTATTCTATATCCGACTCGGAAGAGGAAGAATCGTTGTTGACATTAATAATAATAGGGTCGATTAAATCATCACAAATATTGTCAATTTTCCACATATTTGCCTCTACTTTGATAACATGCTCGATACAGTTTGTCCAATTTTCCTTACTCACATGACTTACAGCACTCTCAAACAATTTCACAACATCGTTTATTTTAAAAGTAGTATTTTTTTCCAACTTCCCCCTTTACCTGAGCCCATATTAATTCTATGGGATTAAGTTCACAATGATAAGGGGGAAGTCGAAGAACTGATATACCACGAGAAGAAGCCATTTCTTCTACAATGTAGGTTTTGTATTTATTCTTGTTCATTTTTGCAATTCTGTAAAGTTCTTTCCTTAGTGGATCTTTTGGAAACTTAATATTTTTCGAAATAAACCACTCCAAAAGCTCTGCTTTACGCCAACGACTTGTGGGCAATGCTTCTCGTAACCGTGAATGGTAACTTGCGTTGTCCATAACAATAACAGCCCCTTTTGGAATCAGATCCAACATTTGAACAAACCATTCCTCGAAGACATCCCCATTCATATCTTCGTGATAGTCCCCCGTGCGTTCTGAAATAAAAGTTAATAATCCACCATCAACAAAACCTTCAGAACTTCCAACATGGACAATGATAAGTCTTTTTCCTTTTCCAGATGGTGGCTGCAAACCTAACGACAAACCTTCCACGAATGCCTGCCTTCCGCTTTTAATGTTTTCATCTTGCCAAGATTTGGAAACTGTATATCCAGCATTTATCCATGTTTCGTCTAAGTAGAAGATTTTCAAATTTTGTTCTCTGGCATGTCGAATGCTTCTTAAATAGTCTCTTCTCCAAAAAACTATTTCCGGTTTATCTATCAAGAGAGATTTTCTATTATGTTTTGTATATCTGAAACCCACATCTTTCAAAAGTTTGCATAATGTCATTCTGGAGAATTTTGGATAGTCCGTATCTTCTTGCACTGATGTCATAATTTTGTCAAGTGTTGGAATTTCCTTTCGTAAGTAAAATCCATGGACTTTACGCCTTAGTCTTTGTTTTAATGACTCATCGATCTCAATTGGTTTTCGGCCTGAAGGAGTTTTAGGGGGTTGAAGAGTTCCATTCTTGCTTTCTTTTAGTAATCTATAAATTGTTGATTTAGCAACACACAACTTAGCAGCCGTTAATTCCACAATATCATCAACACTTGCACTTGGATCCTTGTTTTTCAATGATATATAACAATTCAATATCAGAGTTTTTTCATTTAAAGATAATGGACCTGTTTTTGGTCGTTTAGATGGTCCTTGGCTTATCGACATTGTTTGGTACTTGCACAATTAACATTCAACAAATGTTTTAAATATATTCCAACTGTTTACAATATTATGACAACCATACAACTTCATACAACTTTACTCAAAGAACTAATACTAAGTACTGATTTAATGTACCTACTTTCTTTTAAAATAATATTCCCGATAATGTTTCTAAGAAAACTGGGTTGTTTGGAAAATCCCTCTCAATAATCGAATAATCTGTAAATAGGTGTAATCGTATTAAGCCGATTACAGTAGGCCACTTGCCATTTACAATTTCTGAGAAAAATTCCCCAAACACTACATATAGGAGTAATATATATATATATATATATATATATATATATATATATATATATATATATATATATATATGTATGTTATTAATATTTTCTTATATTGAATTTGAGTACCTGAAGTTCAAGGTAAATTGTTAAATCGGATTAGGCTATTAGACCCCTACTGGTTTGGTAGTTCATCTCCAAAATTTTAAACACTGGCAGAGTTCGAACAACCCGTAATGACTACCTGCATTTTGTGGCAGAGTTCGGATACTCCGGAATAAACTGTGTTGCCTTTCTTTATCAAACTTACTAAAATTTATGTACCTCTATCACTTTTTTTTATTACAATTAGTACAACCCGTTACCTCTGACCTAAATCGTATATTCTTTAGCATAGCTGCAACTCATTCGTTCAATACAAAATGTACCTTACGGTATACCCTCTTAAAATATATTTTGGTACGTCTATGAAATCTACTTAAATGAATGATTTATTACTCCTTGTCCTTTCTATATAGACTATATAATTATGGAAAGATTTTGGAGTTTTTATTTATTCATCTGTTTTTTCTTTATATTCACATTTTTACTTCATTTTATGTAAAATATATGTAAACATATAAGGGAATTATTTTAATGGAGTGATTTTGACGCTTAAAGATTTGAGTGGATTCATAATTGGTTTCAGAGTCCGAAAAACCTGTTTTAAAAAAACGTAGGTCTGTCAACACGGCAACACAAAAACGCGACCGAATTCTTTAATGAAATTTTATATGTAGGTTCAGAACGTAAATATTGAGGCTAAGTTCGTAAATGAGAAAAATCTGATGTACAGGTTTCCTGGAAATCTCATTTTCATAAATTTTTCTCAATTTTCCACCCCTATTTTTTTTTAATTTTTTTAGAATCCTCGTATTAAAACCCCTCCTATGCAAAATTTCATCGAATTATAGCATGTGTGAATATAGTTGAAGCCACCTTACATTACACCTCAGTGTTGTGAAAGTTTATGTTAACGTTTATTATCTGAGTGCATATTACATTTCACAAAGATTGATTTATACATAATATTATTAAAAATCAATAAGAATCAGGCTCTAGTCCTCAATAAATTTGGTGAATGGGAAATATTTTTCACAATGCTAGACAAAAATATTTTCATGACCGATAAAATAATTTTTGTCAAAAAATTTATAAAAAAATATAAGCTAGACAACGTTACTTTGGATTTGTGTTCGTTTGCGGTGAAATGGCTGCCGTTGTTTGTTATGGGGCTAGATCCATCATCTACTAATCGGATTGGAATCTAATTTGAATCGGAATTTTGAAAAAAAAGTTCAACTTTGATGTTTTATATCTTGGTTTGCATGATCGATGGTAAATTGCTGTATTTTTTTATAATAGGAACACTCCTATTTCGATTTTCACCAATTTCAGTCTTTCCATTGCATGGACGTACTTATTAAAAATGTTTTAAAGTAATTTTTTACAAAAATGTCTACTCCAACGCTAATTCCATATATTGTCTACAAATATAAAATGGAAGAATTCAAATATTAATACAGTCAATCTGGCATCAAAAAGGGTCTGAACTCTCGAACGATGACCCAAGCTCTGATTATTTGTCAGAAGTTAGTGGTCCATTAAAAAAGCTTAAATTCAAAAAGTTGTATCCCCCCACCCCCCCGTTTTTGAGAAACTCAAAAAAGTTTTTGATTGGATTTTGTGGCTAAACCGTAGGTCGCACAGAAAATTTTATTGAGCAAAAAATAAAGACGATTAAATTGTCTATAACTTTACTCTCAGGTAACATAGCTCTAAAACTTGCTGCAACAAAGTTAGAGGGCGCCAAAGTCGTCAAATACATTTTTTGGCAGTGTTTTGCATTTTTTAGGGTCAAATAATTTTAGAAATAACAAAAATTTTAAATAGTAGGCTAGGAAATTGTGTTCCAACAAATATTATAATGGGGGAGAAATTTGACATTAAAACAGCAGCTAGTCTGTTACCAATAATGAATGGTGCAGAAAATATAACTAAACAGCTAATCGATTCTATTGAATTATACAACGGGCTTTTGGATAATAATGGTAAAAAGTTATTAACTAATTATATACTGAAACGATGTTTATCAAACGGTGCCAAACTTCGAATGTCTTCAACATACGAAAACAATGAATTGCTAATAGTAGATTTAAAAAAGTACTTTCTAACAAAAAAATCTCAAGCAATATTATCAGTTCAACTAAATAACGCTAGGCAGGGAACTAGAACTATTGAGAAATTCGGTCAATATGTCGAAGATTTATTGGTAGAATTAACGGTAGCGCAATCAGATGGTAGCGAAGAAAGTAATAGAATTTTGGGCGAAGTTAACGAAAAAATAGCTATAAACGCTTTTGTTAACGGACTTCAAAATAATGATCTTCGAACAATTGTCAAGGCTAGAAACTATACTAAATTAAATGAAGCTATTAGTGGTGCTAAAGAAGAAGAAATGTCACACAAGGATAGTCAACGGCTATTTCACATGCAGTCTAACAATTTTGGTCGTGGTAGGACAAATAGATCGTATCCTCGTAAAACACGAGAATCGGTTCCTCAACAATTTAGGCAAAATAATAATCAGTTTTCAAATAGGCAAAATAATTATCAGTTTTCAAATAGGCAAAATAATATTCAGTTTTCAAATAGGGGTAGAAACTCAGATCGGAACGGATTTAACAATAACCGTGGTTCCTTTAATAATTCTAATAGTAGGGGTCGTAACAATTATCAAAGAAGCTATACATGCAAGATGTAGAAAATACAAATTCGGACTATCGGTTTTTTCGTGCCTCACAATAAGTGCGAAGCTATAGTTGTAAGAATAAACGGATTAAATGTAGTTAGAATACGATATGGGTCAAATGATTTAAAATTTCTTATAGATACTGGCGCTTCTATTAGTGTTATTTTTAAGTCGAATGTTAAGAAAGGTCAGTTTATTGATAAAAGTAAAAACATTGAAATTCAAGGAATTGTTGGCACAACAAATACTTTAGGTTGTATTTCACTTTCACTTAGTGTCGGTAATAACTCGCTGAATCATGAATTTTTTATAGTTGACGATATCGCGTCCGATTTTAACGGAATAATTGGATCAGATTTTTTCATTAAATATGGTGCAATTTTAAATTATGAAGAGTTTTCCTTAAAATTCGAATATAAAGGAAGCCACATAATTATTCCTCTTGAATCAAATACAAGTAGCTACACAATAATTCCACCTAGATGTGAAATTATTAAATATTTTCCAGTAAAAAGTATTGAAGGGGGTATTATATTATCAGAAGAAGTATGTGAAGGGGTTTTCGTAGGGAATATCCTTGTGAAACCTAAAGATAATAAAATTCCAGTTAAATTTTTAAATACGACTGATAGAGAAGCTAAATTAAAAAATTTTACACCTACGGTTGAAAACCTAGAAAAATTTGATTGTTATGAATTTAATAATACTTTAATGTCTAATGTCATAACAAGGGGGGTTTTTTTTGTGACTCACTGATTGGAATTTAATGGGTCAGTGAGATCAGATTCCAGGAGGACTGGATTAGTCTGGAGCAACATTAGTTCCTGTTCTGGTTCCGGAAAAGGATAAGTGAATAGTTTTCCTTTTTATTCATCATTTTCATTAGTAAATTCACCTTTATGCGTCACATATTACCTTTTTACATTTAAAGTTTTATTTCTTTTTGCGACAATTATTATAATCTTGCTTACACTGGTACTTTGTATTTAAAAATTTGAAATCTTTGCTCATAGTTTGAAAATACGCTAAGACACTACGGTACGTACCTGGTATTGCGTTATTTAGTGTTTTTTTTTGCCTATTTCTGACAAATTTTGTGAATATAATTTGCACCGTTCATAATTTTGAATTGTATTTTCGCTAAACGCGATTACTATTTAAATGTTTGGCTTATGTAATATTTATAATTTATATTGATATTGGTATAACTTGCGGAAGGGTGTAATTGTACATTGTTGATTTTTGATACATATATTATCGTGGTATTTTTGAGATATTGTACATGAACTATTTGGTCGTTTCCCTAGAACTATAGAACCTGCTCGGCAGTTACTTAATTGTTTGTAACTGATAAGTTAGTTAGGAATTTTCTTTGGATTTATGTAGATTTCGGCCTTCAGCCCATCTACATCCTGTATTTACAGCCTTCAGCTGAGCTCAGGCATTATTTGCGATATTGTTGTAGTGACATTGTAACAAATGTTTTGAAAAGAGACCTTTGGTCCACCAAGACTAATTAAAATTTCGATCAGGGTGTACTTGCTGACTTTTATTTACTTATGATAATTTACCTATCAGTTTAATCTTTGGAGTGTATAGTGAGTGTTGTTAACCCACTGAGGAGTTGTGGGCTAACTTAGGAAGTCTTGGGTGCTTGCCAAAACTTCTCTGGCGCCCTTTTTGTGAACTTAATAATTTCTTGAAGAATCCACCCCTTCTTCGACTCGAAGCTAGTCGACTGGCGAGCACAGGTTGTACCACGTGAGACAACCCGCATACCTATAACGAGCACTGTGAGGGTTTGTAGGATTTTCTCGTTTTATGTTAGAGAGGAGATCATTTTATCGTAAATAGTATTTTCAGTTACAATTAATATTTCATTCATTGTTCTTGAAGATGGATATTGAATTTGTACGCATCTTGAAGTCAGACTGTAATGCAGGTAAGTGGTTACTTACATTATTTTCTCAGGTAAGTCTTAACCCCTTCGTTGGCACACGGAATTCGATAGAAAGTGCCCATAATGTGCAAGAAATTGTTTTTTCTGAAAATTCATACGCACTGGTTTAGGGATGAAATGAGCATCGAAAATTATTGTAAATGATCATTTTAATGTGATTTCGAATTATATAATTTGCTGGTAACGATGAAATGAAAAATTGATGAGCCATTGTAATTCAAAACTTCAAGTCTGATTATTATTATTAGCTCAGATTTTTAATAATATAACTTGCAATAAGAACCCCGGGGTATATTGTCTCTATCAAAATTGACAACGCCTTTTTGAATTTTTAAATTTTGACTTCAGATACGGATTCAGCGTACCCGAAAACCCCTAAGTGTCGCTCAAATTTCAAGTTGGAGTAGGTTACATAGATAGGTAAAAAGCAGTTGACGAAGAAATGCGTCAATGCCGCGCTGGACACGAAAAACTTTGGCACAGAAGTGCGCCAATGCCAACGAAGGGGTTTAAATGCACTATATCTCCTAAACAGTGCATCGTAGAAAAAAAAAGTCTACATGAATTTTGTAGGTTTTTTTATGCTCTTTACTTTAAAAAAATTTGCGATCGTAAAAATAATTATTTGACCCTAAAAAATGCAAAACACTGCCAAAAAATGTATTTGACGACTTTGGCGCCCTCTAACTTTGTTGCAGCAAGTTTTAGAGCTATGTTACCTGAGAGTAAAGTTATAGACAATTTAATCGTCTTTATTTTTTGCTCAATAAAATTTTCTGTCCGACCTACGGTTTAGCCAAAAAATCAAATCAAAAACTTTTTTGAGTTTCTCAAAAACAGGGGGGTGGGGGGATACAACTTTTTGAATTTAAGCTTTTTTAACGGACCACTAACTTCTGACAAAAAATCAGAGCTTGAGTCATCGATCGAGACTCCAAATGCCAGATTGACTGTACTATATGGTAAGTAATTGAGATGCATCTTTCCTCTATCGAATGGCATAAGAAAGGAATCGATATATCATAATAGTTTCGTAATTATAGAAGCACGTTAAAAATGTTTCAAAAATTATGCAGCCCTGACCAAAAAACTGCAAATTTTGGTTTACAGTGAATGTATGGAAAAAAGTATGCAGCATCATATATTTTAATACGAGAAATCATCCATTTCTTTGTTAGTTTCATGAAATTTATGTAATTAAAGAAATTAAAGATTCTTTTAGAAGTATTAGAAAAGAATGTTGGGTGAAAAGTAAATAGCCTCCTAAAAGGTGAAAACATGTGCTGGGTACATCAACTGGTTTAATGATGATATGCGTTTCTGAATAGAAAAAATTCCAGGAAAACCAATGCTATCTATAAGCTGTTAAAAATAATCTATAAATTATTCATCATTTATTTAGGTGTATAAACTAAAATAGCAATCTTATCAGTGACTAATCCTATATGTTTTTAAAACATGAAAATGAGGATGGTATTTTTCTGTTGTCATATAGCAGAACAATAACAATCTAATTTGTGAGACAGCAATTATTACAAACCGTGAAAATTGTTATTGCAAAACGTTTAAGATATTAAGTAATTTTAGTGATGTATATCGGTTTTTGAACAAACAATTTGGTTAGAATTGATTGTGCCAAACGCCACAAAACTATATGTATCATTAAATTACATACTGGAACCTTTCGAATTAAACCCAATTCGTAGTATAGTATAAAACTAGTACTGCGAACAAATGTTTGAATTGATACCAAAACTAATGTGATTCGAAACTACAATTATCAAATTAGATTGTTACTTTCAGTTACATACACCTAACACATAGTGCAAAACTGTGGAAAGGATATCAAATATAAAAAAAAACTCACGTTTAATGTATGATAATCGCCTGTGTCTTCAGGTGGTCTAGGCTTGCACTTTCCGCAACAGAAATTGCAACAGCAGCATAAACAACAACAACAATAACAGCCTGTTATGAATCCACAGAAGAAGAACAGTGCCTGAAACAAAATTACAATTTAATATAAATATTATTTTAATTATATTCATCATATATATAAAGATTCCATGAGGTAATTAATTATATTTTTGTTGACAACTCCATAGAAATTAAGTTAATTTAAAGCGGAATACGTATACGAGGTGTGTCTATAGTAATCCAAAATATTGTTCGATTTCATTTACAAACATGTGTGATAACTCTTGTCATTAGTGAGGTACACATATTTTGTATTAGTTTGTTAGTAGCAATAACATGGTGATGAACAAGAAAAAATAAACTGTTTTAAAGATTAAAACTAACTTTTCCGCATCTGTGGCCCTGAACAATATTCTATCATACAATTGTTACTTGTATACACTGCGGGGGATGTATCGTGCTAACAAACCGAAATTTCTCCAAAAATAACCAAAAATTTAGTATATCTGGATTTATAGGACCCGCTGTACTCGCTCTAGTCAACTGAAAATAGGGTACATCTGTGAGACACCTTGAACCATATTCAATCATAAAATTGATCAATCGTATACTCTCTGGAGGCTGTATCGTACTAACAAACTGAAAATTCTTCAAAAATTACGTACTTCAAGTACCATAGCACCCGTTGTACTGGCTTTAGTGAACGGAATATCAATGGGGTTGATCTTTGAGACGCTCTGAATAATATCCAACCATAAAATTGATCACTTGTATATACTCCGGAGGCTATAACGTGCTAACAAAGTGAAACTTCTCCAAAAATGACAAAAATATCGTACTTGAAGTACTGTAGCACCTGTTGTATTTGCTCGGGTGAGCAGAAAATCAATAGGGTTCATCAGTGAGATGTTCTGAATAATATTCAATCATAAAATAGGTGACTTGTTGAACTCCGGAGGCTGTATCGTGCTAACAAACTGAAATTTCTCAAAAAATGTCGTACTTCAAGTACCATAGCACCTGTTGTACTGGCTTTGGTGAGCTGAAAATCAATAGGGTTCATCTGTGACATGTCCTTAACAATATTAAATCATAAAATTGGTGACTTATTGCACTTCGGAGGCTGTATCGTGCTAACAAGACATGTAAGGAAAAGTGGCCGACGACAACTTTTTTTGGGGTAAACCAATACTTTTCTCGCATATTAGATAGGTTGGGCGGAAAAGTAATAGTACCGGGTGTTCCAATAATTATCTATCAGACAAGGAAGATTTTAAGCAGTTATTAAATGTCGCTCACTACTCCAAAGTTATCCAAAATTATCAAATTACTTTCAGTAGAACCAGAGTGTATGCAAAAGGAAATGCTAAAAATTAACACGTTTCTTAAAATATTTCGGGATAGAAAAAAGTTGCTCTGCTAATTTGTCCTAGATTTGTAATCCATCACCTTAACTGCACACTTCAGTTATTATTTTCTAAAGAAAACTAAATTTTTCAAAAAAATCATCACTTAGCGTGTACGTTACTTTTAGGTTATTGGCCACATTGGTGGCAAATAGCAAGATCCAGTTTGCAAATCCGGACTTACAGGCGTTTTTCGATAACAAGGTTCCCACTATTATTTGAAAAGATATACTTAAATTGTAAAATCAAATATACGCAGATTTTTTGAAGAATACGATGATCTTTTCAATTTTTATTCTACAATTCTTGGTATTCAATCTCGCCCTCTAGCGGTAATTCTGAAAGACTATATTTCCAACAAAACTTTTGTTATAAAACGTTTGTCCTTGAGCTGTACTATAAGCGGTTTGTGATATGGTATTACTTATTGGGACACCCGGTACATTTAATAGTTAAAATACATGCATACGCTCGATGTCTGATAGATTGCCGAATGCTTCAGAAATCTGTAAGCGCCTCGTGTGATGCAATTTTGAAGAATCTTTAAGTTTATGATCTTAAACACATAAAAATCCATATAAGGTGATCTTGGCGGCCATGGGTGTGGAGATCCTCGTCCTATAAAACGGTTTGGGAAAACGATATTTTAAAACTCATGTAAGATATCTGCAAAATGAGGAGGATGACCATCATGCGTGAACCACATGCGCCTTAGAAGTATGAGAGTTTACCTAAAGGACTCTTAGTCTCACCGGTCAATAGTTGAGGAAGGAATATCGTTCTAATAAATAATCGTCGATAAAACAATCCAAACACTGGCCGAAAAAATAAATGTCGGAATCCTGTTACTATTGTAGTATGTTGGTGAATGTGAAAATTTACTGTTTCGACCCTTACTACGTGGAATCTACTCATGTTACTTTTTTAAACGATACTAACCGTTTCTAAATAATATAAAAAGAATGAAGATGATATTATTTAATATCCAAACAATTGTCAATTTTTTAGAATTTTCAACATTTTTTCATTATATTGTGGAATTTTTTAGAAACAGTTTTAGGTAGTAAATGTTGAACACATTGAAATTGATATGGATACGTTTTAGTATATTGCAAACAATTTAGAGCAATTTTTTTGGATGTTAATCAATAATTTGAAGAAGCTGGTCTTCCAGTTATGTAGTTTATTTAACAAAGTTCCACTAACTTGTAAATCAATATATCGTATATCTGAAAGTTAGCACGTAAACGGAGCCTTATATTATAGAGTGATTTTACTCCAGTAAAGAGCTTCAACTGTGTCAGGTACTAATTTTTCACCTAGCGTATATTAATGAATAGGAACCTTAAAACCAAGTTGGTAGTCAACTCTCAGTATTTACAACCAAAGTTAAATTACATCATATTTTTAAATAAGAGTACTGATAGAAATATTAGATATTACAATAGGAAGACTAGATATAAAAGAAATTTCAGGTTGAGCAAAATGTAACCCGTGTGAAGTTATCCACGGTTTTTTTAACCATCCACGAATATTTTTTTACAAAATAAACTAAACTATTGCAAACAAAAATTCATGAAGATTACGTTTGCGCGATGACGCACATCACTCGTTTTGAACTCGAAGCCCCAACATTTGTTTAAATTTTCTTTAACACTTGCAAAGGACACTAAATAAGAAAGCTATTAACATAAAATTGTGATGTATTTTTTATAACGTCAAAAAAATGAATTCATGAAGATTACGTTTGCGCGCTGACGCACATCATTCGTTTTGAACTCATGGTACTGATGGTACTACTGTCAACTACATGCAAGCCGTCGAAGACTGATTAAAAAATTAAAAATTGAATAGATGAGTTACTTAATGAAGATCCATACTGAACTATGAAATAAAACAATATAATTTGATTAAAACTTCATTTATTTGAACTAATGTTCAATTTAAACTGGTTGGCGCGTTTCACTAACACGGTAGCTTTCTCAAAACGAATGAAGGTAAAATTTAAAAATGTTTTAATATATACAGTGCATAAATACAGAATTCTATTTACTAATGTTAACAAAGGTATTGAAAGAAATTACCTGGAAATTCATTCACTACAAACATTCCTAAGCTAACTTCTAGGTAAAAAGGTTTAATAAAGGAGAGCGATCGATATCTAATAGAAAAACCTTCAGTAATTAAAGTTTTTAGAGGCACATAAATTATCAATTTTACATTTTGAAAATAACCGTATCTCGTTAAGGATGAGCATGCGGATCAAAAACAAATTGAAATTTAGTGAAGCCTTCGCTACCGGAACACACAACTTCGACTTAGAATGAACGTTGGAAAAGCTTGATGAGCTTTCGGTAAAATTTGAAGTAAAAAGAATGAAGATATATTCGAATGAGTATATATCTAAAAAGTGCACAATAAAATAATTCATAGAAGAAGGAAATAAAAGGTTGAAAAACGTACAAGTATGTATCTGCGAGGTACCAAAGACGGTACAGCGGAAAGAAGAGATTCAAGAGATTTTAGAAAGATATCAAAACAATAGACTATTAAAGAAATTAAGATCGAATTTTAGATGGAAAACATGGAGAAAGATGTACGGAAGTACGTCAAGAATTGCCATTAATGTCAAGTGAATAAAGCGAAACCCAGTCATAAGGAGAAATATGTCATCACGGACACATCAATCAAACCGTTTGATATTATGTATATAGACACAATAGGTCCTTTTGTAGAAAGTAACCATGGGAACCGTTATTGTATTATAATACTGCGTGAACTGACAAAATACGCGGTCATGATACCATTCAGTAACAAAGAAGCAGCAACAATCGCAAAAGCCATATTTGACAAGTTTATATCAACTTGTGGTTTAATGAAAGAAGTAAGGACAGATCAAGGAACGGAATATAAAAACAAAATAATGAAAAATTTAGCAGAACTTTTAAAATTAAAACATCATTTTTCAACAGCATATCATCACGAATCAATAGGCAGCTGTGAAAAACTTCATAGAACATTCAACGAATATGTGAGACACTTTATCAATTATGCTAGAGATAACTGGTGCGAATTTGTAAAAATGTTTGCATATTGTTATTAGTGTTGCCGCGAGACGAGACGAGAGAAGGGCTTCTCTCGTCTCGTCTAATTAGACGAGATAAAATGTGTCTCTCTTCTCGTCGAGATAGGGCGAGACGAGACGAGAGACGACCTTCTCTCGTCTCGCTTCTCTCGTGATTTAAACCAAATATAGTAAAAACCAAGCTAAATTTTAACGAGTTGAGGTTAGGTTCTACCATATTTGACATGAATTGTGTGCAATATATATCAAATATAACAGAACCTAACCTTAATGCGTTAAAACTTTGCTTGGTATTTACTACAGGGTAGCCCATTAGTGCGACAAAGGTCAATATCTCCTGCACCAATAAAGATAGCAGGGAAACGTTTGACGAAGCTTATCAAGGGTTAAGAGGAGAGAAACGAGAATTTCTCGACGAGAGAAAATGGGTCTCTCGTCGAGAGAGGACGAGACGAGAATCTCTCGTCTCGGCGGCAACACTAATTGTTATAATACAACACCTAACACGTAGCACGGATACACTCCATTTGAGTTATTGTACGGTAGAAAATCTAGCATACCGGAATGTTTAAATTCAGAAATTGAACCATGTTACAATTTTGAAAGGTATGATTGAAATACAGATTACAATACGCGCATGAGAGAGCTAGGCAGTTTAGTAAAATACATATTATATAATTTTTCTTCAAATTTAAACATTACTCTAGAAAATTCTGAAATCCAAAAATATTATATTTCTCTTCCATATATTAAGGAAATAACTCCCAAATTGATTAGAACGTTTAAACCATTAGATAACATAAAAATTGCAAATAGAACATGTTTAACAATTAAATCAATTTTCACAAAAGTCAAAGATAAAACTAATATTCTTAACCTATCAAATGTAGTATATTGTATTCCTTGTAAAAATTGTGAAGAAAAATATGTAGGTCACACTGGTCAAAAATTAAAGAATCGTATATCCCTACATAAAAGCGATTGTAGATTATATCCCGATAGATGTGCTTTGGCAAAACATGTGATTGATAAAGATCATATTATGGACTTTGATTCTGTAAGTATTTTAGATATTCAATCAAATATTCAAAAAAGACTTTTCTTAGAAATGGCTCACATTTCTCAAGAAACTAATATCATTAATAAGAAAAGTGATCATAAGAATTTAAGTGATATTTATTATTACTTATTGTCTATTGATAAAAACCATAAATGTCTTTCAATTTCAAATTCTTCTTCTGTTTAAATAAACATTTTGTAGGTTATTAAAATGACATTTCTATAATCAAAAAAGAAAGAAGATAACCTCAAATACATTAACTGTATATAGATCTATGGTTAATTTAAACATAACCTTAATTTCTTTAATTATTTCTATGTTCCAATATAAAAAAAGAATAACAATTTAGAACGATTTTATTTACTTTCAATTTGACAATTATTTTTAAAAAATTCAAATATTTCTTTTGATGCTGTATACAATTTACCATTTACATCTATTATAATATACATTCTCATATACTTTATCCTTGATATTGGAATAAATAAATTCTGAAAGCTTGGACATAAAAAGTATGAAGGGTACTCGTTTTAATTTGCCGCTTCCCCAATAAACCTATGTTTAGTATATATATATACAGTGCGTCCATAAAGTAACGCATAAATTCATTATTAGCTAAATAAACAATAATATTAAAAATTCCTGAAACAGGTCAATTTTTGATTTTAATTTACTGTTTTTTCAAATTATAATGTTATTTACAGGGTGAACCATCTTCGTGTGATGACGTCATCACCATTTTTTTTAAGTGGAACAACCCAGTTTTTTTTCGATTTCCGGATTTCCCTTGATGAGTTGATTCCAAAAATGTATAACACTTTCTTTCAAATTGGTACAGGGTGGAGGAAAATAAAAAAAATTAAATTACCTACAAAATAAGAAATAAAAGAATAAACGTAATAAACACATTAAATGAAATTACGTATTTACTTACTACTACTTTAAACACCCCGTATAATTTTTAACATTGTATTTAACAGCTTAGTGATCCAAGCCCCTCGAAATTTTTATTGTTTGAAATTTTTTTCTGTCATTTTTTATCATTTGCCGGTAAAAACTGTCAACAGCGTTAAAGTACATTTCTGTTATTGTTAACTCTGTAAACAAGGTACGTTTATGTGAAAACTATCTACAAAGAAATTTATCATATCATAATTTTGCAACTTCTTTAACAAAATGCGGTTAACCGAAAGTGAGAGGATTGAAATATTAATGATGATTGGTATTGGCGACAGGATGCGGAGTCAACAAGAGGTATGGAGTCAACAAGAGGTATGCAGATTATTTCATGAGATGCACCCAGATCGTGAACCCATTTCACAATCTACTGTAAGCAGAATAGAGCAAAAATACAGAGAATTAGGACATGTGAGGGATGCACCAAAGCCCGGTAGAACAAAAATTAATGAAAATATTCAAGAAGACATAATTTTGTCGGCAATAGAAAACCCACACTGCACAGTGCGAGGATTATCTAGGGATTTAGGTATTGGAAAGTCTTCAGCAGCAAACATTTTTAAAAAGGTAAAATACCATCCTTATAAAGTACGACTTATCCATGAATTGTCTGAAGACGATTTTGACCGAAGAACTGAATTCTGCGAGTATATGATGAACCAAAATAATTTCACTGACAACGTTTTATTTTCGGACGAGGCAACGTTTTATTTGAACGGGCATGTTAATAGGCAAAACACCCGTTATTGGTCTGATGAAAATCCACACTGGATACAAGAATGCCATACGCAAAGACCACAAAAAATCAACGTATGGGCTGGTATTGTGAGAAATACAATTATTGGTCCATATTTTTTTGACGAAAATTTAACAGGAGCATTGTATCTGGATTTCCTACAAAATACAATGATTCCTGATCTGATCCAGCTTTTTCCTGATATTTAAATACCCAACAATCTAGACCGTGGAATCTGGTTTCAACAGGATGGTGCACCGCCACATTTCGCTGTAACTGTGCGCGAGTTTTTAAACAGGACCTTTCCACAACGGTGGATAGGAAGAAGGGGAACAGTGGAATAGCCCGCTAGATCCCCTGATCTTACCCCATTAGACTTTTTTTATGGGGTTATTTAAAATCTAAAGTTTATACTAACAGACCTGACAATATCCGTGATCTAAAAGACCGAATCAGGCAAGAAATGCAGAACATAACACCCGCTATGCTACAAAATGTTAAAGAAGAATGTAATGTCCGTTTCTGTCATTGTCTAGAAGTCAATGGAGAACAATTTGAACATTTATTGTAAATTTTCTTTTGTTTCTTTTTGGTAGTAAATCACAGTAATTTCATAATTATGTAATTACAATTTTTAGTATTTTTTTCCACCCTGTACCAATTTGAAACAAAGTGTTATACATTTTTGGAATCAGCTCATCAAGGGAAATCCGGAAATCGAAAAAAAATTGGGGTGTTCCACTTAAAAAAAATGGCGATGACGTCATCACACGAAGATGGTTCACCCTGTAAATAACATTATAATTTGAAAAAACAGTAAATTAAAATCAAAAATTGACCTGTTTTAGGAATTTTTAATATTATTGTTTATTTAGCTAATAATGAATTTATGCGTTACTTTATGGACGCAGTGTATATATCATCATCATCATATGCAGCTTATTCAACCATTTTGTTATGGTGTAGCCTCCCTTTACATATTTATATATTCCATTTCCATGTGGGCCCATTGTTGTCTATTGCTAGCTATGCGGCCCCAAGTTGATCCTGCGAGTTTCTTTATGTCGTAATCCCATCTTAAGTTGGGGCGTCTTCTTGGTCTTTTCACGCCTCGGGAATACCATTGCGTTATCTTTGTGGTCCATCTATCGTCTGTCCTTCTAGCGAGATGCCCCGCCCATTGCCACTTTAGGAATCTGATTCTATTTATGACATCTATCACTTTGGTCTTTTGTCTGATCCAATCAAGCCTTTTTCTATCTCTCCTTGTTATTCCAAGCATGCATCGTTCCATAGACATCTGCTTTACCTGGAGTTTTCTAATGATATCAGTTTTCATGGTCCAGGTTTCACAGCCGTATGTTAATACTGGTAGTACGCACTGATCAAACGCTTTCTTTTTCAAACGGAGTGACATTCTAGACTTGAAGATGATAGAGTTCTGTCCAAATGTTCTCCATGCTAATTTGATTATTCTGTTTATTTCTGGAAGTAGAGAGCCTGATATGTGTATTAGTTGACCCAGGTATATGTATTCCTCTACTATTTCCAGGGCAGTGTCATTAATTGTTATTTCTTGTGCGTTTATCAGTTCGTTATACATTATCTTGGTCTTACTCAGATTTATTTTAAGACCTACTTCGTTGCTTGCTGCATTCAATTCATTTATTTGTTGCATTTCGCCAGGGTTACTCGCTATCAGGATGATGTCATCAGCGAATCTTAGATGGTTCAAGTATTCTCCATCTATATTCAGACCTGTGTTGTTCCAGCCCAGTTTTCTGAAGATGCTTTCTAGTGTAGCTGTAAATAACTTTGGTGATATTGCGTCTCCTTGTCTAACTCCTCTGCTAGTGGGGAATTCTGGTGTGCCCTCATATATCCTAACTCTCGCTTTGGCTTCCCTATATATATTTGCTAGGGTCTCAATATATGGCTTGTCGACCCCTTGTTCTGTTAGGGCATTTATTACTGCTCTGGGATATATAGAGTCGAATGCTTTCTCAAAGTCGATGAAGGCTAGTGCTAGTGGTTGGTTGTATTCTTTGGTTCGACTGATAACCTCTTTGAGGGTATGGATGTGATCTATTGTACTGAAGCCTTTGCGGAATCCAGCCTGTTCTCGTGGTTGGGCCGAGTCTAGTGTATTTTGTATTCTGTTGTGAATGATCTTTGTGAATACCTTGTACGTCACTGGTAGTAGACTTATTGGTCTGTAGTTCTTAATGTCTTCTTTGCTGCCTTTCTTGTGGATCAACACTATAAGGGCGCTGTTCCACTCTTTAGGTATGCTCCTGGACATCAGACAGTTCGTGTATAGTTTGGCAAGGTACTTCCATGTTTTAGCTCCTGCATATTTGAGTATTTCGGTCGTGATGCCGTCATTTCCCGCTGCTTTGCCATTTTTCATGCTTTTCAGTGACATTTCTACTTCCTCCACCAATACTTCTGGTATGGCATCTTCTGAGTGTTCTATTATTTCTTCCAAATTTTCAGGGGCCTTGTATAGGTCTCCATAGAATTTGGCTACTAGGTCTATTATTTCATTCCTGTCTGTGGTTCTTGTGTTTCCATCAGTTAATGCAACTATCTGTCTTTTCCCTATTATTAGTGCCCTTTTTGCATTTTTGTAGCTTTTACGGTTTTCTATTGTTGTTTGTACCAGTTTCTCGTTGTAATTCCTGATATCTTCTGCGATTTTCTTTCGTATCGTCTTGCACAGTTCGGTGTATTCAATTCTTTGAATGTTTGTTCTCTTTTTCATTTCTCTTCGTTTTTGTAATAGTGCTTTTGTTTCCGGAGTTAGTTTTTTGTGTTCACCTCGTTGTTGCAGACCTCCCACTTCTACGGCGCAGTTTCGAATTGTGTCTATCAGTTCAGGGTTGTTATATTCCACTTTTTGTAGTCTTTCTTCTAGTAGTGCTTCATATTGGTGAGAGTTCTCTTTCAGCCTTTCGTTGTTTATGTTTTTCGTTGTGTTGGTTTTGATCAGTCTTGACCTTTCTAGTTTTATATCTAAGACCAGTCGAGCTCTAATTAGTCGATGGTCGCTTCCTGTAGTGAACTTGTTGAGCGTGCTTAGATCTTTTACTGTGTTAATTTTATTGGTGAGGATAAAGTCTATTTCGTTTCTGATAGTTGCACCGGGGCCTTTCGTCGTCCATTTCCTGTTAGGGTTCTTCTTGAAAAAGGAGTTTGCCACATACATGTTCTGAAAGTGTGCGAACTGTATTAATCTCTCTCCTCTTTCATTCCTTTCTCCAAATCCATATTTCCCCATTCCTTTTTCTTGGTCTTTCCTGTGTCCTACTTTGGCATTAAAGTCTCCCATTATGTATTTGAAGTGACTATTGTCGTTGCTGAGCGCTTGGGTTATTTCATTATAGAATTCTTCTATTTCGTCATCACTATGGCTGATTGTTGGGGCGTATACCTGAATAATCTGGATAGTATATCTTATGGAGAGTCTTAGTGTTATGCTGGCTACTCTGTCTGAGGTGCTTGTTATCGTTATGATTCTATTTTTCCAGGTTTTCTTAATTAGGAATCCTACTCCGCTTGTTCTTCCTGTTGGTGTTCCTTGGTGGTATAGAAGATTCCCTGATTCAAGTTCTATGAGTTCTTCATTTTTTCGTCTTACTTCGCTAATGCCCATGATATCCCACTTTATTTTTGCTGCCTCTGTTTCCAGTTCCATAATCCTAGCTTGATTAGAGAGTGTACGGCAGTTATAAGTTGCTAGGTGTAATGTAGTCAATGGGTAGTGGTTTAGACTCCGCAGATTCTTAGCACCCTCTGCCCTCGTGGCTGGTTCCCAGGATCTACCCCTCCTAGGGCCCTTCGGGCTTACGGAGAATGAGGGCCGTAACTTGTCCTTGTCTGTCATGCTGGGGTTGTGAGGCGTACCTTACCACGCTGCCTCAATGCGGGTTGGCAAGGGGCGAGGGATGTCGTCCGCCAGTTTTCGCCATTTACTGACGGACCCTGTACCCCAGATTTTTAGTGGAACTTTTTATTTATGAAAAAGCCCTTACTAGAGTGAGATTCGAACCTCCGTCCTTCAGGTCAAGAAAACCCAATTTCCGGCGCTCTAACGCACTCCGCCCTCTGGGGGTAAAGTATATATATATATATATATATATATATATATATATATATATATATATATATATATATATAAGAATTACTTACGAGTAGAATTAATTATAGTTAATCATATTTCATGTTAGTATGTAATGTATCGTGTAAGTTGCCTATGGTCAAAAACATTGTTATTTATTGTCTAAAAAATATGTCCCAGTGATTTTGATATAACCCAGAGTATTATTTATTCCCATCGATTAGATGTAATGGTTTGATTGACGAAGGGCCTAGTAAGCGGAACACTTACTTTTAATGACCGCATGGGTTGGCGCCTTGCAAGTAATTGACAATAGTACCATTAAATAGGTCTTTATTTGGGCTAAAACATGTCAAATATTCAAGTAAATAAGGTGCGTCGGGGTAAGATCGCACCAAAAATATAGAACATCAATATTGACGATCCATGGTATATTTTTTTACATAAATAAAGATTATATAATGTATACCATACCTTCAAAGTATGGTTTATGAAGGGGTGACTTTAAATTTACAATAATCAGTGTTACTTATCCAAACTTTCCCAGATAATGGGGCAAGACAGAATGGGACTCTACATTATCATAGAATCATTATTTGGCGTAATACGGGGTTAGTTCGTTTCCGGTATTTCCCGGTGTTAGGTAGGTAGTTCAAAGTAAAAATTACTCGGTAAGAAATAATATTACGAAGATAGTAAGCAAAGTAAGTATATTATCAAGTATCAAATAGCACAAATGTATTAAAGCTGAATATAAAGATAACCATAATTATTGGAACAAATTTATGCTAGAAAAATAAATATCGAAAGTCAGATATGATCCTTGACGATCTTCCGTTGGTTGAGGTATAATCATTTCAAAAGCTTCCTGGGTTACAGTGTCTATATCAGGTTGGTCGGGCCAATAAAATTGATTGCTGTTGTTCTTATATTTTAAACATTTTACCACATAATCCTCACCCAATGTTTTCTCTGGAACTTGTCCCACGTAGTATTTAAACGTTTTTTTAGTGGTGTACTTTAGCAATACCCAAGAATTAACTTCAATAGCAGCAGTGTTTCGGTTCTCTTCTCTCTTTTAGGATTAAGTTCCTCAACACATCTCGTACCATATTTGAAAACTTATTTTTGGGAAGTTTAACTCCAGTATTTTGTCGCTGCCACCACTTGCATCCCAATTAGACTTAGAAAACTTGAATACGGCCAAATCTAGTGGCTGGAGGAGGTAGCTTGAGTATTGTAAGATTATTGTCTTGCGCAAGTTTGATTACTCTTTGATCCACGTGCGTGATATGGCCATGATAAATAAGTAATACAGGCCTTTGATCACCTACTGTAGGGATAAATGTGTTTTGAATGAAATTCGGAAATATATCAGCTTCCATCTATCCATTAGTGCTTGCTGCATAAACAAGCTCTCCACCGTCATCACTATTCGCCATCCACTGATCCCAGACATATTTTCCTTTGAAAACATGCCGCGCTGACTGCTGACAGGATTGTCACATTTTGTTTTCCCGGGCCACTTGTTACTCGTGAACAGACTGCACCTTTTCCTCCTACTACTTTTGTTTTTGAGGGATCCATGCACAGGCTTGTCTCATCCAAGTTCCAAATTTGGTCAGGTAAGTTGTGCAGTTGCAATTCATCTAATAGTCTAAGAGCCAGCTTAAATCTGACAACACATTCTTTACGGTATCTGAAATTTCGTCCAGTGAGACTTCTATACCCAGTAAACAAGCAATGGGTACTAGCTAAGCCCGGCCGCGGTAGGTTTGGGGTGCCTCAGGTGAGTCAGGTATGAAAATTAAGTAAATTTTTAAAGTATTTTACGGCGTCTGCCGTTTTAATATGTCATAATATACCTCTAGAAAAATTGAAAAATAAATATGGCTGCTGATTTTGAAGGTTGCAACATCCTGGCAGCCACTTTTCAAAATTCGAAAAAAAAAAATTTTGAAAGTATTTTACGGCGTCAGCCATTTTAATATATTATTTATTGAACTATTTTAAGCCAATATTAAAAATGGCTGACATTTTTTCCGGTTGTAACTATCCGGTTTACAGCGAAACATTACCTGTAGTCCGTGCATATGTATGTCCATAGTTGTAATTTTCACATTCGTAAAGTTTATATAACATTAAAATTATATTAGTTAATGTAAAAAATTATAAATACACAATGAAACGAACACATCTACGACTTTAAATGTGTATAATAAAGAAAAAAAGGTTCATTATAAGGCTTTAACAAATATAAAATTATTATAAAGATGTAAAAAAAAATCAAACATTAATTAGATATATTCATTATTCATATCAGAATATATTTATTTTTGGAAATAATCTATAACAATGAAATAATCATGAAATATTTTATAATTAATTTTCATCTTCGGAATCGTCTTCAGAAAGTGACAAGTCATCTTCATCCTCCAAGTCAGATTCTGTAAAAATAAAATACAAATTTTTAAATAAGCTTATGATAATTAAAATGCTGTTACAATAAATGTTACAATGCTGTCATTACCTTCAGGATTTGGAATCAAGTCGCTGACAAAGCAAGGAAGTTGGTCTCCTTCGAACCACTTAAATACGTAACGGTTTTCCATCTCCATCCAGCCGTATTCAAGGGGATTCAGTGATGTGGGCTCATTCGCATGAGCATTTTTCCAAATGCTGGAAATATAATGCGCCCTCAAAACTTGTTGGTACAGTTCAGATTTACACGGAGGGATCAAACTTGCATCAAAGCTCCGGACTCTTTTATTAAAATTTTCGTTCATATCTACAGCCTTGTAGGAATTAACGAACAGCTGAAATCTCCCATCATCAACATCGACGGATTTTTTAGCATTGTACACACTGCAAGTGTACTTCTGGATAACATTAAACAGTTCACATATGGTATCCTCAGTCAGGCCAATGTCACCGAAAGCAGCGAATGCTTTTTGAAATTCAACGTTTTTTTTTAGTAACGTGAAAGGTTTTTTTTTGCCCCGATTATAAAAAGCTGGATTGAAATCACATCCAGTGAAAGCGTGGAAGCCAATTAAGCTTTTAGCTAAAAGTGGACCAAGTTCTGTATATATTTTGCTGACATCAATAAACCTTTCGTTGTTTCCTGTCCCGGTTAGCATCCAAATGTGAGAAGAAGGATTTTTCAAGTTAACCATGTTGCCCAGCATGATTATTAAAATATCAGTATCTGAACCTCTAATAACAATATTAGACTGATCAATAATGCTACAAGCATGGAAAATAATTTTACTGTCTGCTTCTTCATGAAATTTACAACACAAATCTTCAACGATACTTGACTCGACTTTGCCGTCATTGGATCTATATGAATAACAATTTTTGAAATTCAAATGGATCAATTTATTTCCAATAAACGGCGCAACATCATCCGTTGCCCAATGTATAGTGAAAAATTCAATAAGAGCTTCCTTGAATTTGGAATTTCGCATTTCTTTCGTAAAGTCACTTGGTCTGATTTGGTCTGGTCCATAAATCGAGTAATCAATTAGTGGTGCTTCATGTCGGAAGACTCCGTTCGTTGTCTTTGATGGAAGGGTACCAATATTGATCAAAGATAACATCTATTCTGGATGCTGAAAATTTAGTAATCATTTGCAAACATTTCTTTGAAATATTACCAAAAGTCTTGGGTACTTCTTTCATAGCATGTAGAATAAAGAAACCGTCAATCAAATATACATTAGCGTGACTTGGTGGATCATGGTCGATTTTTGCCTCAAGAGATTTAGCAAGCGCTGACTTATCTGTTTTGTGAATTCCTCCGTCCAAATGGAATAGAGAAAGAGGCACAGGAGTTATCGGATATGATAAAATTCTGAGGACATCGATCTTATAGTCCATTGATAGCCCCAACATGCGTCCAAATAAATCCCGCTGTATTTTGATTTCTCGATTTTTTCCTCCAACTTTCACGGTTTTTTTTTCTATTTGACTTGAAAAATTGTGAATTGGTATTTTCTTTATCAAACCGTTTATTATCTGATGAACATTCAGAAATGAATGCTTTGCGAAGATCATCACCAATCTTTTCAACGTTCAGAAGAAAGTCTTCTACTTGAGTTGAAGCAGCTTTACCAGATGATATGTTAAACAATTGATTCGGAGGTAACTGGGCACTAAATGGATTGATGTATTGATCAAAAGATTTTACAAACTTTTCCAGTTGCTCGCAATTTTTTTTGATGTTCGATGGCTGTAACTCTGCTGAAATATCTTGTTTTTTATTAATGCCTATCTCTTCCAAAACGTGGGTGATAATAGTTGATCGAATATCATGACTACGAGCCCAACGTTGACGAGCTGCGATGGAATCTGTCAAATGAGTGATTCCAGTTAGTCGCCTAGCAGCATCCGCATTGATCGTTTGCTCTAGAGTTAAGTCAATCGGCTGCCTCGAAAATGGTTTTCCCGTACGTTTAATTCCAAAGAACCCTTTTTTAAAATCTTCTTCTAGCCCTGGATGAGTTGAAGCAACTTTCATAAGGTTGTAATGATACGTAACCGTCCATCTTGCATAATTTTGGTGATTAAATAAAAAAAATAAGTTTGTAATTTTAGGTAAAATATTTTTGAATAACTCAAAATCTCCCAAACGAATACTTCTGCTAAGAGTTAAATAATAATGTACAAGCTTTACGTACACCATATAAAACTGAGCAGTTTTACCAAAATCACCATGGATAGTTTGTTCCTCAAATTTAGCATAATTTCCACACAATTCTTTGAGTTTTTCGTCGTGAATAAAAAATATTGGTGTTTGGCAAGATTTTAATCTTTGCAATTCTTGAAATATATCATCAGTTATTTCAATTTTTTCCTGTTCCAAGAAAGATCGGAAATGAAGAATTTGCAATCCTAAGGCCATCATAGGATGTAACCTCTTAGACCGGTTAAAATGTTTGCCATCTAAAAAACTTGCTACAGACCCACTCGCAAGCAACTCACTCTCAACCATAATTGTTGACAGTCCACAACCATCAATGAATTTCCCAATAACTTTAAAATAAGATTGCATGATGTGAAAAGAACCCAAATGTATAAATAACTTGGAAAATTTTGGACTTGTCTCAGTGGCTTTAATTTGAAAAGCGATTTTTGCTATAGCCAAGTCGTATGTTACTTGCATGTAAGGTTGGTTGATTTCTTTTAAAATTTTCATACATTGCTCCATTGTTTCTAAAACTACTGGGTGAGCTGTTGGAGATGCATTAATTGGAGTGAGATAAGAAATTAATTGCTGAGGACTGTCATCTTTTGTTACAGCACTGTTATAACCTGCCCACATTGGGATATCTGGTAAATGTACAGCATGGCTAAGCATCCAAACAGTATCGATACGATTGTACAGATCTTCATGGATGACAATATTTTCTTCTTCTCTTTCGGAAACTTCAGGTTGAAAACCACTGCTCATTTTACTTTTTTTAGGAAAGAACGGTAATTCCGGATCAATTACTTCAAAAGATCGTCTTCGACGTCTTTTAGAATGGATTACTCGCAAATCATCTGCATCTTCGATTTCTTCAACATTTTCAAGGGTAGGATCGATGTTTTGATATATTATCCCTACTGTATCATGAAGAGTATCTTTGCCGGTTTTCGTATCAACAAATCTATCAAAATTATCATATGCAATACCCACCGACAAATTATCAGTTCTATTGATGATTTCTGGACACAGTCCAGCTCGAGAAGTCGATGTATATGTAGCTCCAGTCTCAAGTTCTTCAATTGCATTGTAGCTAATGCAATGTCCGTAGCGGTTGATGATATCAACTACCTTACGGCTACTAGTGAGACTTTTCAAAGTCATACCTAAACATATATGTTTGGGAGTTTTAAGATTTCCATTGTGAGTCATATAAATTAAGTCTTGGCTCACAGAATTGACATGACGTTTGAAACTCTCACTTTGTTGTCGTTTGCGAAAATAACTTCCAATAACTGAAGCCACAAAATCTGATAAGTTTGATGGGACTAAAACCTTGGATCAATTTTTGACTATTTAAATTATCTGGGAGTTTCGATTTTTCAATGTTCATTATTTCTTTATGTAAAATCGAGGCTGCTGCTTGTAAAATGTCTCTTTCTTTTAAATGAGCAAATAAAGATTCATCTATAGAAGTGATGCCTTTCGGTGCAATTACTTTTTTATGACCTGATTGTGGTATTTGAATATTCCCAGCAAATTGAACATGAATTTTTTCTTCTAAATATTGTGATGAAATTACTGAACTTAAGGTATGTCCCATATAATTACTTAACTCGCTGAAATAATCGATATATTGCCTATGCAGAAATGAAAGAAAATAACAACGTCCTTTTTTAATTACATTTTCTTCGATCAAAGTGCATATTTCCTGAAAAACAGTTTGGTGATATTCACGGGAAATATGCCACGATGTTTTAACAGGACTTTTTTGTAATTTTTTATTGTTTCTGGCGTCTGTTCGGCACTTTTCATGGTAATATATTTAATTACTCGTAATATTCTGCAGCTTATCCAACATTTCATTGTAATAGTCTGAATTAATTTTAAGATTCTTCATAATACTTTCTTCAAACTGGTGTTTATTACAACTGCGCAAATTTTCTATTTTACCATGAAATTTTTTATTTTTTTTCTCACAAAAAAAACAAATATTACCTTTTACGATTGGACTTTCATTTTCTGCAGTTAAAATATCCGTTGGTGAATTTAATAAATCAGAATCTTTAACGAAGCCTGCTTCCAACGATGTATCCAGTTGAGAATCATTACCCTCTATTACAACTTCGTCTAGTACAGATGAATCTATAGATAAATCAACATTTTGAGTCACAGTTTCAGCAATCATAGAATTGTCTGTTGACGTTGACGGCTGCTGAGCAGATAGTGATTCCGTTGATAACGTATTAGATTGAGATGTTGAAGGCGCAACATCTTTTATTTTTGTATCTTTCTTTTCATAAAACTTCGTCTTTAAAGCTGTAAAAACCCGATAACAACTGCGATGATATCCACAGTCATAAAGATCTGGAGGTAAAATTACATCTTTGTATTTTAGGTTATAATGTTTTCGTAAGTCTAGAATACGCTGACACTTTTTTAAAGTTTCTTCAGAAAATAAAAGCACTTTTTCGTCTTTTTCCGAGGCACAAATCACACACTTTAAATTATCAGCCATATTGAAAAAGTAATGGAAAATAAATTAACAATCAATAAATGCAATAAAAACTATTCACAGTATTTTGTCTCTATACTTTCAACATGCAACTGACTAAAATATATTTGTCCGTAAACCGTTGGGCCTGGTGTGCCTTTGTGTTCGTAAAAGGAACTAAATCCCCACCACTCAGCCCTAACATAAAAGGAGAAAATATTTGACTAAAGAGATAGAGAGAGAGAGAGCATAAACTACTACTCTTACTGTTACCACATGTTTTCTAATATAAGCATAGACTGCAGGTAATGTTTCGCTGTAAACCGGATAGTTACAACCGGAAAAAATGTCAGCCATTTTTAATATTGGCTTAAAATAGTTCAATAAATAATATATTAAAATGGCTAACGCAGTAAAATACTTTAAAAATTTTTTTTTTTCGAATTTTGAAAAGTGGCTGCCAGGATGTTGCAACCTTCAAAATCAGCAGCCATATTTATTTTTCAATTTTTCTAGAGGTATATTATGACATATTAAAACGGCAGACGCCGTAAAATACTTTAAAAATTTACTTAATTTTCATACCTGACTCACCTGAGGCACCCCAAACCTACCGCGGCCGGGCTTAGCTAGTACCCATTGCTTGTTTACTGGGTATAGAAGTCTCACTGGACGAAATTTCAGATACCGTAAAGAATGTGTTGTCAGATTTAAGCTGGCTCTTAGACTATAAGAGTGCATTTAGCAATTTGAAGTAGTCTACAATGACAAACGGATCGGTCATTTTTTTGCGAGCAAATTCTACTCCCTGTCGAGTTTTTATAGATAAATTATGACGCACTTTGAAAGAAGTAAGCCAATCAGACCCTGGAGTATTATTTTTGAATGGCGTTTTAATTTTGTTCTGGATTACAAACTGAGAAACCAAATAAATAACTTCTTTGCGCGAAAGTCCAAAGCCCCATCACTCTAATGTTCGGAGACCATCTGCTAGTATAACTTCTCACGACCAAGCGATTTACCTTGTTGACCAGTTTTGCCAGATTTGTGATCAAGCAGTGTACTTTTAGGAAATGTTATATTTCCGTGAAGCGCCATGAAGAGTAATCACACCTCTCTTTACTTCATCAATTGCTGCATTTAGATAGTCCTTGGTGTATTTTTAGCCCTTTCCGTTTTTCTACTATAATTTCTAACCATTCTGGATATCTTTAAATTAAAAGAACATAATTATTAGACTTCGTGCTTTAACACTATTTGAAACAAACATCCATGGGGCAAGATCGAACCTATAATATTTTCATATCCATAAAACAGGTTCGATCTTTCCCTGTGTGGGGTAAGATCGGACACTATTATGAAGTTATGTATTCTCGTAAATATAAGACAGCAAATGATTAACAAAATATCAACTGCAGTGTCTAAAATATGTGTACTTACCTTAATTTTCAAATTAAATTTTACGGGGTAACACCGGATATCTCAATTTAGTCTTAAAAATGCACTTATTGAAGGTCGTACCGATGACGTAACGGCGCTTACTCAATGCTGCGTTTCAACTGTTTTATCGCCAAGCAGAGGAGCTTGGCGGGATATTGCACTACCGGCAGCACCATTTCAATGGCGTTTAAACGACGTTCGTTCGGTCTTGCCCCGACGCACCTTAGTTATTAAGTACTGATATTTTGTGGATAGTGTGCATTTTTCATTTTATTAATTTTTAGACTTCGAATATTGAAAGAGGTATAAAATACGAATAAATATTATGTATAATCTAAAATTTGGCACAAAATAAGCTAATATATATTTTACAAAAAAAAGTGAAACTTTTCCGACGCCACTGGTTGTTCGGGTATATTCGGCATTTTCACTGCCAAGTTCACACCAGTATCTCCTGAGTGGGCATCTGCCCGGAACTAATGCAGAGGGCAATGTCCGCAGTGGAGAGATGGTGTGATGCGGAGGGACTGTCTGTAAATCCCTCGAAAACCATCATGGTACCATTCACAAAACAGCGAATCGCAGACATTACTAGTGCGCTAAAACTCTTCGGCAAACAGATAAAGGTTGCCAGGGAGGCAAAATATCTAGGAATCTGGTTAGATGACAAGCTAACCTGGAACCGCCATCTAGCGGGCACCACAAGCCGTTCTCAGATCACGCTAATGACGATGAGACGAGCAATTGGGTGCACCTGGGGACTAACTCCGACAATGGTAAACTGGTTGTACACCAGAGTAATCAGGCCAATGATGGTGTATGGTGCGATCGCATGGTGGCCTAAAGCTCAGCAAAGCACAGCCGCCAAAACGCTTTCTAAAGTGCAGCGAGCTGCGTGTCTGAGCATTACAGGCGCCATGAAGGGCACCCCAACCGCAGAATTGGAAATATTGCTAAACATCCCACCATTAGATCTCTATATACAGGGGAAGGCTAAAATGGCTGCTTACAGAATGCAGTGCAATGGCAACTGGTGCAAGCACCATGCTATGAAACATACTAAAATACACGACAACATGAGGTGCGACATCATCGAAATGCCACCTGACAGAATGTCCAAGGTCGTGGAAACTGAGATACCATATCGTGTCAACTTGAGTGGCAGATCCGAATGGGCCCAGGGAGAACCTCAACGCATGTTGAACAGTATCACCTGGTACACCGACGGGTCAAAGACTCTAACGGGTACAGGAGCAGGCGTTTACGGCGTCAGACCCAGGCAAAGCATAAGTGTTTGCCTTGGCAAAACGACGACCGTATTTCAGGCAGAAATAGCTGCATTAATCGAATGCGGCAGAACATGCATAGACAGGAAATACAACAAAAAGACCATCTATGTGAACACGGACAGTCGGGCGGCCCTTTTGGCCTTAGAAAGCCACAGCTATACATCGAAGATAGTGTGGGACTGTCACAATACCTTGAAAACCTTGGCAAAAGACAACAGAGTAATTCTCACTTGGGTGCCAAGCCATATAGGGGTAGCTGGAAATGAGGGAGCCGATGAGTTTGCCAAGAAAGGAGCTCATCTCACCCTCATGGGACCAGAACCAGCATATGGCGTATCATACAGCGCGGTACGAAAAACCGTTTCCAACTGGGTGTCGTTTGAACACCAAAAACGCTGGAACAGAATCACGGGGCATGCTCAATCCAGAAGAATGCTGAAAGGACCATCGAGTTCCTACGCAGCAAATGCTTTTAGAATGGGTAGGAAAGAACTGCGAAAAGTGGTAGAATTCATAACTGGCCACTGGATATTCAACGCACACCTACAGAAAATGGGGATTGAAATAACAAATCCCCATTGTAGGATGTGTGGAGAAGCAGAGGAAACCGCAAAGCACGTGGTCTTCGATTGCCCTGCCCTGTGCAGAAGGCGAGCCTCCTGTCTAGATATTTCTCCAGGCACAAATCAGGAGGGAATGCAGGAAAACATAGTCCGACGTATCTCAATGTTCGCTAAGAATTTAGGATGGGACTCTGCTTAATACCTGTGAGGGGGGTGCACAATAAGCCAATCAATGGCTGAGCGGCAACAATTAGGGCACCTGAACCCTAACCCCCCGTGACTAAAAAAAAATCTCCCGAGTAATGTAATATGTATTTATTATAAAATTAATATTAAATGTATATTATTTTTTCATTAAACGGGGATGATGTGGTATATCTGAAAGTTATCATATAAACGTAGCCTTAACGTGGCCCTAACGTGTAAACATGTATCTGTAGCAACGGCCCTTGTCATTAATTCTGTGTTCATCAGACATTGATATTATATTTGTAACGTGTTTGAAAATTATTATAAAATAAACATTAGAAGACCTCAAAAACAGTTCTTTTATTGAAGATATTAAAGAAGATGTAGGTTAGTAAACGTTTCAGAGCATAGTAAGCGGTTACTTGGATAACACTAGCCATGCATACCCAAGTCTCGAAGAGATTGGCTAATCTATAAAAAAACCATATTAGCCGTTTCAAACACAAATGAAATCAAGGTTGGTACTACAATCAAATCTGCTTGGCACATTTTTTTTTGCTTTAGTATTCAGGTTTGAAGAAGTATCAACATTGCAAACGCCATTCCAATATCATCACTAAGGAAAATTTATGGTTGAAGAAATACATTTCACTTAGCTCCATTATTACAAAAAAGTCACTCCCGAAACACCAATAACGACAAGACTTAACACACAAGAGCTTTCGTCCCAATATTGTCAGTTTCGGAATTTTGCTTACAATTTGTTAACTATTAGATATTTATGAAAATAAAATGATAAAACCAACTACATAATACAAAATACAATTTATTACATGTACCATTTATTATTATGATGCTTTCGGGGATTAAACTTGACAGTAAATGCGATAAAGTTGTATATTTCACGTAGGTACTTGAACTGAGAATTGAGTGAAGCATTAAATTTCCTATTATAGAATACAGAATCCGTTTTAGTACAAAGTTGCAGAAATTAATTTTCGCTCTGTACATTTTGCATGACATTATTGTAGAAAAGACAATGCGTTAAAGCGGAATCGAGTAAAAATGGCGTATTGTAGAGAGTGAATATTTTTTCAAGTATTAAAAGTAAATGCCGTTTCAAACACAAATGAAATCAAGGTTGGTACTACAATCAAATCTGCTTGGCACATTTTTTTTTGCTTTAGTATTCAGGTTTGAAGAAGTATCAACATTGCAAACGCCATTCCAATATCATCACTAAGGAAAATTTATGGTTGAAGAAATACATTTCACTTAGCTCGATTATTACAAAAAAGTCACTCCCGAAACACCAATAACGACAAGACTTAACACACAAGAGCTTTCGTCCCAATATTGTCAGTTTCGGAATTTTGCTTACAATTTGTTAACTATTAGATATTTATGAAAATAAAATGATAAAACCAACTACATAATACAAAATACAATTTATTACATGTACCATTTATTATTATGATGCTTTCGGGGATTAAACTTGACAGTAAATGCGATAAAGTTGTATATTTCACGTAGGTACTTGAACTGAGAATTGAGTGAAGCATTAAATTTCCTATTATAGAATACAGAATCCGTTTTAGTACAAAGTTGCAGAAATTAATTTTCGCTCTGTACATTTTGCATGACATTATTGTAGAAAAGACAATGCGTTAAAGCGGAATCGAGTAAAAATGGCGTATTGTAGAGAGTGAATATTTTTTCAAGTATTAAAAGTAAATGAGAGTATTTTATAAACATTATTTAAAGTCCGGGCAGAGTTATACAGGGTGTAACAAAAAAATATAATATAAGCTATATCTCTCATATTATAGTAGTCCATTAAACGAAGGCACTAACCTCACATAATTATTTGGCGGTTGTTTGTTGTGGTGGAATTTGTAGTTATTGGGGGTTCATTTGATAGAGAAGAAATTTATCCAAGATTCCATTATAGTCAGGGGCGAAAAATGGCCCTAAAGTTCCAAAAATCTGTTTTGGAGAATTTTTGGCCTAGCAAAAAATGAAGATCTGACAGCCCCATACGACAATATATATATATATATATATATATATATATATATATATATCAGTTCATAACGTTCTTCGCCGTTTTCTGATTTCCAGCTTCCATCTATCTCGATCGGTACATAGATTCTCCTCTATTTCTCTTGCTTGTATGTCCTTTTCTACTCCTTCTCTCCAACTCAACCTAGGTCTCCCTCTCTTCCTTCTGCCGTATGGCGTCCAATCCAGCACTTTTCTTGGTATTCTAGTTTGTTCCATCCTCTGTACGTGTCCATACCACCTAAGTTGATTAACTCGGATGTCTTCTGTTAAATTTTGTTTAGTCCCCATTATTTCTCGGATTTTCTCATTTCTGACTTTATCCAGCTTCGATTTTCCAGCAGCACGCCTCCAGTAATCCATTTCGGTGGCTTCTATCATTTTAAGTGCATTTTCCTTTAACGGCCATACCTCACTTCCATAGGAGACGATACTTTTAACTATACTGTTATAAATTTTATGTTTGTTATCCTTTGATATCGTTTTATCCCACAGTATATTGTTAAGTTTTCTAATCGCCTGTCTTCCCAGGTTATTTCGGTATCTAATTTCTTCGTCCATGCTACCTTCGCAGGTGATGTGAACTCCTAGGTATTTGTATTTTCTTGTGTGTTTAATCTGTTCTTGTTGTTCTAGAAGTAAATTCCTTTGTTCTCCCCCAACGCACATATACTCGGTTTTTTTGACGTTCACCTGCAGTCCCCACTTGTCATATTCCTCCGTTAATTTTCGTGTCATATATTCTAGGTCTCCATAATCTTGTGTTAGGACAACTTGATCATCTGCAAAGCACAACGTGTATAGTGTGTAGTCATCATTTAATGGTATTCCCATATTTCTACACTTCCCTTTCCACAACTTCAAAGCTTGTTCTAAATAGATTTTGAATAGCGTCGGCGATAAGCAGCATCCCTGCTTAAGTCCTTTGTTGATGTTGAAACCTTTTGATATAACATGTCCCTGCTTTATTTTACTGGTATTGTTTTTATATAGTTCTTGGACAGCCTTTATAAGCGTTACGTTGACGTTGGTTTTCTCAAGTGCTTCCCAAAGTTTTATTTGTGGGATGCTGTCGTAGGCTTTCTTGAGGTCGACAAACAGTAGGTGAACTTCTTGATTTCGTGCCAGTTTCTTTTCTATTATCTGCGTTATTGTGAAGAGATGATCGGTGGTAGATCTTCCTGCTCTGAAACCGGCCTGTTCTTCAGCTTCTATATCGCGATATTCGTCTTCGATCCTTCTTTTAACCAGCTTTCCGTATACTCTCGAGAAGGACGGCGATTCCTCGATAGTTGTCACAGATGTCTTTGCTACCTTTTTATGGATAGTTTTATGTAGGATGTTCTCCATTCTTCGGGAATATTCTCCCCATTGAGACACTTTTGAAAGAGGCTAGTAAGTTGCCTATATAGTTTGTCTGTGCCGTATTTGAGCAGCTCTGGTGGAATGTTTCCAGGGCCTGGTGATTTTCTATTCTTCAGATTTTGACAGATTTGTTCAACTTCTGCACTCTTGACCCGGAGATGCTAATGTTCTTATTTCGATGCGAGGTTCGGGCTCTTGTTTTTTATATGCTTCTCTATTTTCAGTCAGGAGCTTACCGAAGTATTCATCCCATTTTTGTAGGGTGACTGGTGTGATAATATCTTTTTTGTTATCTTGACGAAGGGATTTTCATAATTTCCAACTTTCGGTGCTTTTACTACCTCCTAAATATGTGTTAATTCTAGCACAATTCCTCTCCCAGCTTTCATTCGACGACAATTTTTCAGATGTAAAGTTTTTCTAAAAAGTCTAATTGGAATTCCCTAATGTGTATAATCGGTAATCGGTATTTTACATGTGTATTGAGCTTAAAGTTCTAGTATCATTTATTTACGTAGGTGAAGAGTCAACTACCTGATCTTATCTGACTGAAATATAAACACAATATTGTCGAGTTGAATGAAACTTACCACAAACACAATGTAGATTTAATTAAATAATTAATAAGATTACCAGTTATATGTCTGTTCTGAAGTATCCAATTAGAAACAAATAAATAATTGTTTTCCGTTTGTGGTCTTTGAAATTCCCAAAAATGCTCAAATCTCGCGATATGTTCCTTGATGATGTTTTACTGGGTGACTGCATGCATTCGGTGCATCAGTTGTTGGAGCTAAGATTCAAGTGAAACAATTCGCTGTCACTTCAACATTAAAAACGCGGCACTGAAGTGTGTTTGAGATGCGGGTTAACTAAATTCGCAATTTCAGCACTGTTTGCAGTTAAAATTTTAATTTGCAGAGATTCTTCATCATTTTCCGCAGTGAGAACAGGCCAAAGTTCTTCCAACGATTCTTTTATGGATCACAATTCCATATTATTCAGTATGATTTTGAAGGTGCGTCTAATAGAGTCAAAAGTCCGACGCGTCGACAAAGGGTGGCGAATATTTTTAATATATATCTACCGATTCGATCAGCGAATAAAGAAAACTTTAACCGCGAATACAGGAATTGGGTCCCAATTTTTTAATCCACTGATACTGAAAATGCGAATAAAAGAACCGCGAATAAGGATATTTTACAGTATCGTCTTCGATTTCCATACATACGCGGCTCTACCGTGTAAAAAAAGCTACCCCCTTGAATAATTATCGTAAATAACTTCTATTAATCACTTCTTTGTTTTTATTTAGGAAACTCACGTATTGTATTAATTAACTGATTGTTTTGGACAAAACTAATTTTATTTATTTTGATTGCTTTTAACACCGAAAGGAGATTATAGAAAAATATCTTCAGTAAATAAAAAGAAAAAAAATACAAAAACTACAATCTCTTAATAAATCTTAATGCTCTTACATGTGATTGCCAATTGAATTGGAATGATTTATAATAGAATATCCATAATAAAGGATTACAATTGCTCGGCTTCCACGAACACATTATACTGAATATTCCATTATATATGTTAAAGGTCATTGAAATATTATAACACTATTATTACGTATCAGACAAATGTTATATAACATTTAAGATGAGTTTATCAAATAGTATGACGTTTAACTGATAACAAGTTAATTGGAGAGAATTTTAGAACGGGCCGACGCTAAGTAACGATATTGTAACATATCATGTCCTGGTAATTATAAAAACTGTCTGGAAAAATGCACACAAGTACATCAGAAGTTCGATATAGTCACTTAAAGTCGACAACAAGCTCGAATGAATAAATGAAATAAATCATTTTGCAGCAGAATCAATTAAAAGATATACAAGGTGTCTCAAAATTGACACCGGGGAATTAAAACAAATTAAATCGTAAGATGAAAATTTTACGTTTTGTCCTTGGTGAGGGAGCTATTGATAAAAAACAAATATCTAAAATTCAATCTTGAAAAGGAATAGTTGTCACGAGACAAGAAATTCATTTATAAAAGTGTTCAAACAAATCATATCCTACTTCAATGCAAACATTTGCACGATTTATCACGAACCATCAGCAGAGTGAATACGATCTACTACATCTTCCGGTCTCTCAACGGGTTCGAAATAAATCTTACCCTTCAAGAATTCCATAAGAAAAAATCTGAATGATTTAGATCTGGTGATCTAGGAGACCATAGTACGTGTCCAACTGTTCCAATCCCCCAATAGTCGGAAAATATTGTGCAGGAGTATTATAATGTTGGAATCAACAACTCGATCTAGTTGCTAATAGTCGGAGAGCTGGTGACGAACATTTCATGAAGTGTTTGACTCACCTTGAAATATTGTATAATGGTATCTAGTAGATAGGTGAGCAGAACATGTGTTTGCAAGAATTTTTGGAAACTCGCATTATCAACTTCTGCAATGTTTTTGTAGCCGTATAATTCACAAACGAATTTTTCAAGCTTCGAAAACGTTTCATATTGCAATCCAGGCACATCAGATTTGGCATGGTCGGTTAGTACGTTTTGGTAACCCAAATTGTTTTTAATAAGTTGAAATGGCTTTTTTACCCTTCTTGAAAAATGAAGGGTTGTAATCACATCAGGTGATGGCGTGAAACACTAGTAAATTTGAACACACTGTAGGTCCTAATTCAATATGCAACTGTGTTATATTTATTCTTCTTCTTTTATTAGCAACCGCATACTCCATGGAAAGGTTTAAGCTATCACTCCATATTCGCAAGCATGATGATCAGAACATCAGTGTGACATGATTTAATAAGAATATTGGTAGCTGATTTACTTCCCAGTTGACAAGCGTGATAAACAATTTTAGTATCGGCTTCTTCGTGATTTCCACAATATTAATCATCATTATTGTTTGCACAATACTATTATTCTCAAGCTTGTATGAATAACAAAAATCATAATTCAAATTACTTATTGTTTGACAAATGAAAGGCATCATTACAGGGTCACGCCAATGATCGATTAAAAATGTCACTAAAGCCTGTTGATGTTTTTTAGTTCCTTGTTGAAATCAATTTGTGGAACTTGCATAGGACCGTTGCACAAGTTTAATTTCATAAAAGTCCCTCCTCGCTGCCTAGCCACTTTAAAAAACGCGCGTTTTTGAAAGTTCGATTTAAACACGCTGAGGCGCCAATAAAAAAAACATTTTTTACGAGTTCTACCCAAAAATTGAATAGAAGAGGCTTTTACTTGATGAAGATCCATACTGAACGATGAAATAAAACAATATATTTTGTTTAAATCTTCATATATTTGAACTAATGTTCAATTTAAACTTGTTGACGCGTTTCACTAACACAGTAGCTTTGTCAAAACGAATGAAGTTTAAATTGAACATTAGTTCAAATATATGAAGATTTAAACAAAATATATTGTTTTATTTCATCGTTCAGTTCTACCCAATCTAATAACAGTTGACTTTTTGGCGTGAACTAATTATTTTTCATGAAATCCATTGTTTCGACCCTTACTTTGTGGAATCTACTCATATTACTTTTTTAATGAAACTAACTGTTTCTAAATAATTCCACAATATATTGAAAAAAAAGGTGAAAATTCTAAAAAATTTAACAATTGTTTCGATATCATCAGAATGGCAGAAGTTACATTTCATGTGATGCCTACCTGATGTTTAATAATTATTTTTGGCTAGACCAAGAAGTGAAATGAATAGATAAAAGCAGAAGATATGATATTACAAATATTAAAGCTTAGATATTATTAGCCCTACGGGGATACCCTGTATATCTTTTTCCCATTTAAGATCAGTATAACTGTGCAATGATATAGAAAACTATATCTGCTAATCTTTACAATTATTACTTAAGAAGGCAGTTTAAAAGTGGACTTCATATTGTGGAAAACGTTTGACGTATTTGCAAAAGTATCCGAGATATTTGCAAAAAAAAACAAGTCAAATTTATAGAACAGCAGAGTGAAATACAAAAAAGTATATAAAAAATCGGAAAATGTGAATTTTTCAATATTTTTGTTTTTAATTATATCTATAAAGTCGAACAAGTAATCTCAGATATATATTATTTTACGAATTTGTTTAAAAAATATAAACATTTATATTTATAAAAAATAGTTTTTTTCGACCAAAACAAAGATGGATTGTAATATTTGTACTGGAATACTTCACTCTACGAATTAATAATATACAGCAACATCACAAGTGACGAGTCATAGATTTATGCATATGAGCCAGAAACAAAAGGCCAAACGGAGGTTTGTTATTTTTTTTTTAAATATTTACAAATAACTATAACTAAGTTACTTACCTTACACCATGTAGAAGTTACAACAAAATAGGCATTGACATTTTCTTCTCCGAATTGCTCTGCGATATATAGACCCAATGAACCGTAATTATCGTAAATATTTCGTTTAGTAGCGTCGTTTAGTATGGAATGGGCCCTATTTACCTCTTTAAATTTTTCCGCCGCTTCTGGATTATTGGGATTTTTATCTGGATGGTATTTAAGTGCTAAACGCCTATAAGTTTTCTTTATTTCTTCGCTTGTCGCTGTTTTTGGTAAAGCTAACACCTCGTATAAAGAATCGCCTTGAGTTCTGAAACAAAACAAGTTTTAATTAAATCCCAGATAAAATTATTTAATTAATGTTTTCGCAGAAACAGTTTGCATTATCCTGTAATCTAGATCTAGAACAAAACAATTTCATAGTAGGTATGCTCTGTTCAGATATAAATCAATATAAACAATGCGTTATTCAATCTAAGCTTTGCCCACACTGAAGTAGAGAGTTTTCAAATGTTACTTGACCATTGGTCCACCATGTATTATATTATAATTATAAATACCTCCCTACGAATTAAATATCTTCACAAATAATAGAATATTATAATACAGAAAAAATGTGTTCGGTGGTTTCTCGATACTACGAAAACATGAATTCAACTACATCCTGAAGTTTTAATTCGAATAGGCTGAATAAGTGATTAGCAAGTGCTCTCGTTTTTGTTTTTGAAGTGTCGATAGCGTGTAAATAATGAATGTCTTGTTTTCTGGCATAGCAGAAAAGCTCGAAATATTTGAAGAAATTATGTTAACCTAGAAAACTTGTAATTTTCAACAAAACTTCCAGTCATAAAATAAAAAGGTATGTCGAGTAAAATAAATAGGTATCAAAATTTAATAAAAACATAGTGTTTAATAAAACGTACAGAGTGGCAAGAAGTAAATTACAGAGATCAAATTTGAGAAACTATTTTAGATATACGTGAAAACAAATCATCGCGCGATGCATTACATTATTTAAACATTAACTAATACAGTCGAAGTTGGATGAATTCTACTACCATCTCTGAGGATACATTAAAAGTAAAGAATGCACAGCCAATCAGAACGCGCGAATTTTATTATACCGAACGGCGACAGAATTGCTGTCCAAAGACATACGCTTTTAACAGAAACTATCTCTGGTTCCCGCTGTTTCTACTTTTAACCTAACATTTTGCATTGGATATTTGAGTTGTTCGCAACTTTTTGGTGCTCTTGTGAAATACATTCTTAAATTCGTTTATTTAATATTGTATATAGTCCGTTTTTAAATGGCATGGAGTAATAAAAGCTCATTAGGTATGCAAAACCGATACAGGGTGTATAATAAAATATCTCCAAAGTTTATCTAATTTTGTACTAAAATTTCTCATTTGTTACGAATTTCAGGTAGACACACCCCGTAACTCTGTATTCGGTTGGGTCGCCTATTGTATTGAAAGGGTCGCTCTATTGTATTTGAATGAACAAATAAACAATTTAATCCTCAGAGGCGTGCAATCAGGACAAAACAAACTTGGTATATGAATATGAAGGCACTATATATGAAATTATAATTACGAAAACTATTCAAAAGAGTTCACAATATCGATTCAATAAAAACACATTTTTTGTGTTCCTATGAATAAACAATAAACATAAAATATTCTATAAAAAATAGCAAATTTTTTTGCAGTAGGTATCAACTTTACTACTAACATACCGTTTACAATAGGAGAGGAAAAAAGAAAAATGTAGGAATAAAGTACGAATTAATGTAATATTTATAAAAAAAAGTCTAACAAATAATAGTAATAACTAACACAAAAACTAGTCTATATATCAGAATCAGACGATTCTGTTGAGCTTCCATTATTAACATTGATTATAAATGGTTCAATCATGTGTTCACTTATATGATCCATTTCCCACATATTTAGTTCTTCTTGTATCACGTGTTCAACACATTTCTTCCAGTTTTCTTTGGTTACGTTACCTAACGCGTCTTCGAATAAAACTTTTACGTCACTCATTTTGAATGTCGTATTCTTTCTTAAAACTTCCCCTTTCACTTGGGCCCATATTAATTCTATGGGATTGAGTTGACCGAAGCCATAATTTTGGAGAGAGTTGGGATCTCTTTTCTAAAGAAAAAAGCATGCACCTTACGCCTTATTCCATTCTTCAAGTCGTTATCCATTTCAAGTTTGGGTCGGCCTGGGGACTTTGCTGGGGCTGTGATGTTTCCATTTTTTTTCTCCTTCATTAAATTATAAATTGTTGTTTTTGAAACACCCATCATTGATGCAGTAATCTCCACAGTTTCATCAACACTTCCTGTCAAATTCATGATTTTTCTTCTAATTTCTTCGTTCTTCAACGAGGAATAGCAATTTAATATCAGATTTTTTTCGTTCAGCGACAATGGGCCAACTTTAGGTCGCTTAGATGGTGATAAATCCTCCATATCTGGTCGAATTTGGTTGAAACACTATATAGTTGGAAGGTGTAGTTAGGTGTTTATCTCCTGTGATGAGAAGAGAACTTGTATAGATGAACAAAAATAAACACCAGTTTACAATAACGGTAAAAAATAATAACAAATAACAGTAATAATGGGGAAATCAATCAACACAGCAGTTTCTCCAGAACAGATGAACTGTAAATTGAAAATATTCAACCTTTCCGCTACTTTTATAGTTGAAAAGTTCTAGTAAGTACATTGTATTATGGGGGCATTTTCTTAGAACTGAAAAGACTATATTTCACAATAATAAAACCAGTTTTGAGCTAGCTGTTTGTCAAGTTTCTTCAATTACCTGCTAATTGGGTGAAATAATCGGCAAATGGGGTTGGTTTGGATATATATATATATATATATATATATATATATATATATATATATATATTTGTATAAAATTGTTATTAACATTTATTTTATATTTTATTATTTATTGTATGTAGGATTATAACTACCTGGAGCTTAGTGGAGGGACTCGTCTACGCCCTTTTATACATAATAATAAATTTTCTGGAAAATTGATGTCAGTGATATAATCCACAGTTTATTATATTATTGATAATTTGAAATTTCATTTTAAATAATATTACAAAACGGTTATTTTCGGAAATGAGATAACTTTAGAAGCCTTAACTTTTTTTAAATGACTAAATGTGGTACGCCTATGGTTCCGGCCAAAATGAGTGATTTATTACTCCATGCCTTTTAAAAACGGAGTATAGCAGCATTTATTATTACTAATTAAATTTACCTTATACTCGTAGTTAATCTTAAAAACTGGTACTCGAGAAATTATTGTAGTATGGACAAAGGCAGGTATGTAATAAAAAAACTTTTAGTTGCGGTGAAATTGGATTACTTTTAGGATTATTTGTCACTATTATTATTAATCCTCAAAGAAGATGAATTAATATCGCGTGATATGTAAACAACAACAAAGAGATTCATGAATAATTCACGCAAAAAGAAAAAGGGCTACTGAAACAGAGTGGTAACCGCAGTTATGCATGTTTCTGGCTCATTTGCCGTCCTCAGTACGGAATAAACAAATAAGGATGTGAAACTTGGGAGCAAAGATGTTGATCGAAACATGGGAAACCACAAAACAACGGATTTCAACAGGGAAACCAAACGCTCATTTACGCCTCCGTGTCGATCTTGGTTGTTGTCCCGAAAACTCGGGATTTTCCAATTGAAAGCACAAATGAGCGTTTGGTTTCCATGTAGTAATCCGTTGTTTTGTGTTTTCCCATATTTCGATCAACATCTTTGCTCCCAAGTTTCTCATCCTTATTTGGTTATACCGTACTGAGAACGGCAAACGAGCCAGAAACATGCATGTCTGCGGTTATCACTCTGTTTCTGTAGCCCTTTTTCTTTTTGCGTGAATTACCCATGAATCTCTTTGTTATTATTAATCCTTTTAGGAAGAACGAACTTACTTGTTCAGTATATCTCAGGTGAAATACACTTCAACAGGTGTGAAGAATCGGCATATCAAAATATTTAGTTTAGTTAAATGATGAAATAAAATCAATAAACTAACATATTCTTTGTCTAATATGCACATGAACAACAAAAGTCATTCAATTCATTTAACAATTAAATAAACATTTTAATGATAGTCACAATATTACTGTCAAAGAACCTGTTTAGAAACTTTGAGGAATTTCAATTGTGGCAATTACAGGAGAAGAGGGAAGTGACTATGTTTTTCAACTAATACATTAAAAAATGGTAGATGGAAAATTGCATACTACTGCAATAGAAGTGATATAAAAGATTTTATAATTTTTCAAATAGATTATTGGTTATTTCATTTAAATTTTTTAGGATTTCAAAGTGCATCCCAAAAACCAAATTTGAAGACTGGAGAGAGTATACGCATTCCAGGAGTAGGTCCATCAAGAATCATTTTAAATATTTCGGAAAATGGTTAGTTATTGTCTAAAAATTCTTTTTCTTAGACAATGGTTATATTTTTTCAAAAAAAGACTATGTTATTTACATTTTTTTAGGAGAGGTAGAGGTCAATGGGACAGAAACACATGTAGAACATAATGATGAATTAAGAGGTTAACAAAGGCTGAAGAAATTAATATTGTGGGACAATTTCCTGGTGGATTTCCAATACACAGGATATTACAAGATGCGAGAATTGAAAATAGAAAATTGGAACGAATAAATGTTATAAACAGAAAATATAATATTGACATGAAGAGGCATGCAGATGATATGATAGCTACAGCTTTGAAAATTGGAGAATGGAATTGAAAAGGACAAAATTATGCATTTTTATGCAAGAAAATTGGTTTGTACCCTATAACAGTATATCTAAAAATTTACAAAAATTTTAAACACTTTTAAATTGACTACAAAATGACCTTATTATGCAACAATTTACTAGTTTGAAGTGGACTAAAGTGATAGTATAAAATTTATGAAATTTAAAAAAAAATCTTCTTCTTCTTCTTCTTCTTATTCGTATTTAAGATCTTGCGATCTGTTAGTTTTGAAGGTTCCTCTTTATCGTTTCCTGGGAGGTGGACTGCCAACTGTCCTTCCATCTCTTAGGTGGTCTACCGGGTGCTCTTTTCCCTGTTGGTTTCCCTTCAAGTGCGATGCGTGGCAGTCTGCTCTCCTCCATTCTTCTCACATGAGCGTACCAATGTCTTCTTCTTTGTCTCCCCCATCTTACTATGTCTTGTACTCCACATTGTTCCCTGATGTCATTGTTTCTAATTCGGTCCCTTCTTGTTTTTCCCACTATAGTCCTGAGCGTTTTCATTTCGGCTACTCTAAGCATGCTTTTCGTTTTGTTGGTTTCTTCTCTGGTTTCTATTCCGTATGTCATGATTGGCCTGATACAAGTCTTATAGATCCTAACCTTGCTATCCTTTCGCATGTATTCGTTGGCCCATATTGTTTGCTTTAAGCAGCCCGATATGGCAGTCGCTTTGTTAATCTGTCGTCCTAGGTCCTTCACTGGGTCGTGATAACTCGACAGATCCATAACCAGATATTTGAATTGTGAGACTTGCTCGATGATTTTTCCCTGGACTTCCAGCTTACATCTTACAGGTTCTTTAGCAAAGGTTATGCTTTTCGATTTTTCTATGGATATGGTCATGTTCATCGCTTGGCTGACCTGGTAGAATTTGTGCAGTTGTCTCTGTAGATCGTCCTGCGTTTCCGCAATAATAGCTGCATCGTCGGCGTAGCATACCATGCTGATTCTTTTATTCTGTCCCATTCGGTATCCCATATTTAGTGATGATATTTCCTCTATAATTCTGTCCATTAAGAGATTGAACAGAAATGGGCTAAGGCTATCGCCTTGTCTGATGCCTCCTGGTGTTGGTATCTCTTCAGTATAAGTGTCTCCTGCCTTTACTTTGGTCATGTTGTTTGTATTGAGACTGCGGACTGCTCTTACGATGGTGTCTGGCGTTTCTTTCGCTATCAGTATGTTTATGATGTCGGAGAGACGAACCCTATAAAATGCCTTGGTCAAATCGATGAAACAGACATACGCTGGTGTATTAAATTCTATTGATGTTTCTTTGATTTGTTTGATAATGAATATGGCGTCGGTCGTGGATCTGTTTCGTCTGAAACCTTGTTGTTCTTCCCTGTTTGTTATTTGTGCCTAGAGTATTTCTTTCAAAATGCTAGTAAAGAGTTTCATGCTTGTGTTCAGCAGCGTTATGCCCCTGTAGTTGTCTGGGTGTGTCTTCTGTCCTTTCTTGAATATAGGGATAGTTATACTTTTGTGCCATTCCGTAGGTATTTCCGATGTTTCTAAAATTTTGTTGTAGATAATTTTCAGATGTTTTCCTAGCTTGGGTCCAGCATATTTTAGAAGTTCGTTTGGGATAAGGTCTGTTCCGGGAGCTTTTCTGTTTTTCAATTTTTTTATTTTTGCTGTTACTTCTTCTTCGTTCAGTGATATTTGATGATTTGACTCGTAGTTTTCGATCCTTATGGCCTCTTCGGTGTTGTAAAGTTCCCTAAAGTATTTTTCCCATACATCTTTGGTGACTCCTTTTGTTTGCACGAACTCGTTTATTGGCTTCTTCCTATTCTCTAGCATCTTCCAGACTTTCTTCTGTGCTCCATATAGGTCGTAATCCATATCGCTTGTAAATTTTGCCCAGTAATCCAGTTTTATGGCTTTGATTCTGGCATTGATTCTGTTTCTCACTTCTGTATATTCGGAGTGTTTCTCTGGTGTTGGTGAGCTTCTGTATATCAGGTAGGATTTCTTTTTCTGCTGCGATAGTTCTTTAACTTCTTGACAGAACCAGGGTTTTTTGCTATTATTGGTCCCATTTATGTTGACTTTTCGTTTACCAAGGGATTCTTCGGCTGCTTCTACGATACATGATTTGATTTTGTTCCAACAGCTCTCCACATCACACTCCAGCGTATTAAGTCCTTCCAGTTTATTTGTTAATCGGTTCTCATACAGGTTTCTCGTGCTATCATCTGTCAGTGATTCGATATTAAACTTTTCGAGGAATACTGGAGGTTTTTTGGCTCTGTGGGGTGTTTCCATAATCATTTTACACAGTAACAGGTTGTGATCTGTGCCGATGTTTGCAGAGGTAAGTGCTCTTACATCTATTACTTGTGATGGTGTGATTGTCCTGTTACTTATTATATAATCAATTACTGACTTTTGATCTCTGGAGTTACTAAATGTATATTTATGTTGCTCTTTGTGAGGGAAATACGTGTTGTTTATCAAAGTATATTAATTAGCTTTTAGATATAGGCTTCTTTAGTAATACAAAAATTCAATCCATATCATGTGATTTTAAACGGTAGTTAACTGTGATGGTATTACATTTGTTATAATGTAGTTTTAATACTAGGAGGTTGTGGTAAATTGGACTTTTAATTATGGTTTAATTTATTAGTATTGTGTACGCTGCTTTTTGGGGTGTAATGTGTAGATTAGTGGTGAAGGAATAACTTTGATTAATTTTAGGTGAAAGTTACCCAAGTTTAGAGGTTGAGGATGTTGTACTACATGAATGGTATTATGGAAAAGAAACTTTGTGATTTAAATCACACAATTCGCATAGAAGGAACTCATGGCACCAACAGAAGGAATTGGAACAATAGTTTTGATTAAAGATGAATTCAACATGGGTTTTCCAGAGGCATTTTTAGTTATTAATAGGTTAGATCAAAAGATACAGGAATTTTGTATCAAATCTGTTAGGAATGGGTTAGGCGAATCTATTGAAGACAAATACATAATGAGCGATGACGACCCAAAATATTACAGCGCCTGCCAAATGTACAATTGGTGGAACATTACTTTTTTAAATGAAACTAACCACGTCTTAGTCTGGTTCACAAGTCCCATTTTCCTCAGAACCTAAACCGGACCACCGAAAATTATGATTTTGGTCTCATTCGATTCGGAATGGCATCTAGAACATTCTATCAAAGTTGCAAGAGGGGCTGAAAAAGAATGCCAAAGTTATAAAGTAAAATAAAAAATAAGGGTTTGGTTTTTGTGAAATATTTCAAAAACTATTTGAGATAATCGAGATTTGAAAAAAGATCCTTAAAGAGCAGGAAATCTCCTAAAAAAACGTCCTACCTCCCGGAATTGTACCGACAAACCTTATAATTTTAATTTAGCGGCGAAAATAACGGTAAAAACGTGTGGTTCGGCTGCCGCGCGCATCGCCCCAATCTGACACATGAACTAAAAAATTAATTTTAACTGATTAAATATTAATATTAAGGAATAAAAAAATTTGGGTACTAAGTAGACATATGAATAAACAATAATCAAAAAAAAATTATCACAATTATGCTTTTGTAAATTAGTTAATTTTCACCATTTTATTGTTAACATAAAAACGCTGATTATTTCAAAACAAGAAATCTAGATTTTTTTTTGTTTTTTTTGGAGCTAATCCTAAAAGGGGTTAGAAGAGATCCCCATTGGAAAAATTCAAAAATTTAGATTTTTCACTTTTTTATTAACAATGAAAGGCATTAAAAAATTAATTATATGAATAAGCCATCAGGAATTTTTTTTTCAATTATTGTTAATATTTTGTTTTCTTATTGATGAAAGCCATATGACAATATTTTTATTTTTAACTAACATTATTTAAATAATTGTTATAAACAAATACATTGTTGCAAGATTTTTGAAAACTTTTTTTTTGGAATTTCATCCTTGATGAAAATAATGATTTTTAAGGAAAAATCGTTTCTTAAAATTTTTTTTTATTTCCAAAAAACGCACTTTTTAATTAACAATTTTTTTTGTTACTAAATATTAATATTAGGAAACCATTTTTTTAAATCATTATTTTTTATGTATTATATAAAAATAATTGTTTTATTAATTTTTCATTTGTTTATGAAACAAATAATTTGTTATAAACAAATGCATTTATACGAAATATTTTTTTTAAATACTAAAAAGTATTACAAAACAAACATATATAATTTTTAATATGAAATTTTTTTTTATATTTTTTATATAATTCTTAAATATATTGTACTTTTGGACGTGTCGTTTTCTTTCTGTTTTTATGGTTGTTTTTGTAATATTTTTTAGTATTTGAAAAAAATATTTCGTATAAATGCATTTGTTTATAACAAATTATTTGTTTCACAAACAAATGAAAAATTAATAAAAAAAATTTTTTTATAATTCGAAATAATAATGAATTATGATTTTAAAAAAATGGTTCCTTAATATTAATATTTAGTAACAAAAAAATTGTTAATTAACAAGTGCGTTTTTTGTTAATCTCTTCTAAACCATTTTAAAATTAGCTCCAAAAAATCAAAAAAAAATTGTAGATTTCTTGTTTTGAAATAATCAGCGTTTTTATGTTAGCAATAAAATGGTGAAAATCAACTAATTAACAAAAGCATAATTAATAAAAAAATGAATGTTCTAGATGCCATTACGAATCGAATGAGACCAAAATAATAATTTTCGGTGGTCCGGTTTAGGTTCTGTGGAAAATGGGAACAATTTAAAAGCTAACATACTTTGGAACACCATCCTTAAAAATTAAATCAGTTTTAAAAACTTTAGACATGAATATTTGCTTTAAAAGTGATTACAATTTATCCAAACTCATTAAAAATAACAAATCTAAATCTTCAAAATTGAACAAATCATACTTGTCTGTACGTGGCATATTATGGTAATGATCCTGGAAATTAAGAAGAAGATGAAAGTAGAAATGAGAAGTATATTAAAAGAAATTGATTTGAAGAAAAGAGTGACAAGTATTTTAAATATTTAGAAATATATATTTTTATAATTATAATTAAGTGTTGTAATTTTTTAAAATTATTTTCATTAAATAGACTATTTACTATTTTTGTGTTGTATTTCTATTTATTACAATCCTTATTAAAGAATTATCCGAGGCATATTGAAATTGCCATTACGTTTTTTTCATAAAATAAATAGTTTAATAAAAAATAACATGGCCTTGTTGTTTTTGAGGTTATTGTTTTACTGTTGAATTATATTTGTTTAAAATTCGTAAAATTTTTAAATTTGTTAAGGTAGGTACATTCTAACTTACATTAAAATAGAATTACTTCTTGCTGTTTAATACAATATCGAAATTGTTGTAAGTTGGACATTATCATGTGCTAAATACACAAAATGGAATTACTTCTTGCAGTTTAATAATATCCAAAAAGTTTTAAGTGTGCTAAATACACAAACTTGATTTAAATTTGGTGCCTAACAATTTAAACTTGGTGCCAAATAAGCCCCGCCTAAGACGCTCTGATTGGCTGTGCATTCTTTACTTTAATGTATCCTCCATATCTGTATGTTTGAAAATATTATCAAACGCTGACCGTGATTCGAAGGAAAACGTAGCTACTTCTTTAGCCACGTGCAACGACGAATATTGAATTACAACGTGGCAGTGATCTGCTTTATTGTCGATACACACATATCAGGTGGCTCACAATTACAGAGTTTCTAATTTGAACTGAAGACGAAAGACGATTGCTCTTTTTTTAAGTGAAAACTTCTTTGAGTTGAGTGATTTTTATCTCAAGTGTAACTAGATCTTATCTTACTAAAAAATTTATGGTGCTGTGGAAACACTACCAAAATTGCCAGTGGTCTTCGATTTCTACTGTAAAACGACTTCTTCTTTCTCTTTTAATGACATATCTCTCAATGGTCCCGAATTATTCGACATACTATGTCGTTTTCGCTCTTCTAGATACGTGTTAATCACGGATATACAAAAACTGTACAGACAGATCTCCACAAACCCCGATCAATTTTTTTTCAAAATATGTTATGGAGAGATGAATAATTGTGGATACGTTTGAAAATATTGAATAAAAGTCAGCGTTTGGTAATCTATATAGGCCACTGAAGTAAAACTAAAAGCAATTTTATTTCTCTTGAAGATATATTTACCCAGGGTGACGAAATAATATTGGAAGTGATATCAACATAGATCAAAACAGCCGACGTTGAGTCAGTCAGTCCAAGAAAATCTGTCATAGTTGCAAAAAAAGTTGCTTTTCAGTTCTCTGCTGTGGAAAATGTAAACCCATCTACCACACTAGTTATGGCCAAAGAGTTAAATAGTGCTGTAGTGAAACTATAAATGATATTTATATGAAACCGATAAGTGAGGTTAAGGACACTCAACCACATGGCTGTGATCAAAAAAATTGTGTAAGTGAAGAAATAAAACTCCTGAGACAAAAAATCATGGACACAATAATAACGGACAAAGAATAGTATATTCTACATCAAAGGTGGAATAAAGAAAATTCTATACGAGTAGAAATATTTGTGTAGAGCGTAGAATTTTGAATTCCCCCGTGTTTTAGACTATACTTTTTCTACGACTATCAAATAAAAAACAAATCAACATATAATGAATTGCTAATTCCTCAATTTCTGGAGTAGTTGTTGTGAAATCATCACTGCAGTCAGTACATCAAACACTAAAAAGGAATGAAGCCATGTAATAGCTATGATTTAAATAAAATTGTATAAATTTACTTACTTTTTATGAAGTATTAATCAATTTTAATCTAAAATTTAAAAAAATAGATAATTAAACAACTTTGACAATCGACATTTTTGACAGTTGACAATTGTTGCTAAATAGCGTTTTCTATTTTTTTCTTAAAAAGTGCCACAAAATACACTTATGCTGCACTTCAGGCTCTAACAATTAATATTCAACGACCGTATTAGTCATTTTACGTTCACCTTAGACGATTTTGTATGCATTTTGATATTTCTGCAGTACTTCTACTCAGCGTATTGCAGCTGGTGTAGACAACGGTACACGCATATTTTCTCCCTGTCAAATGAACCGTCACATTTAGAGGGCGCCACAAGTATTCATTCCATACCAAGGACGAGAATGAATATTCTTGCCCTAAGGTTAGAATGAAGCTATTCCATAATCAAAAACTACGTCGGAAGATAGAAATTCTATAATAGTCGTAGACAAATCATTTCATTACTAAATGAGAAAATTACTCTATTAGAAAATAAAAGTCGGAAATATCACTCCAAATCAGCAAACAGAAAAAGGCGAGAACAGCTTTTTATCACAATCCAACAAAGAGTTGTCAAAAAACCAAAACAGGCAGATGTACCATAGGAACAAGAATAATGTAGAAAATCGGGACACTACAATACAAGGTGGTTCTAAATTATTCAACATAAATAAAAATCATGCGGCGGCTAGAAACACAAGCTAATATTGAACTAAATGATATAATACATATAAATAATGGGCGTAGTATGTCGAATAAAACAATGGTTGAGAATGACGCAGGAAAAAACATGATCCTAGGAAAAGCTCAACCCAGCAATCTATAAACGCGTGCCCCTTTTACAAATTGGATCTGGATTGGGGGACTTTGCGAGGAAACTAGATTAGAAAACGTGAATGAATATGTAAAATTAAAATTAGAGGTAAGAGGGTGAGCTACTATGATTTGAAGTCGAAGTTTAAGAAGAAGTGTTTTAAAATTGGTAGCACGGAATTAACCCAAGATCTTTTAAATCCTGAAAATTGGCCACAGAAACTATTTATCCGGCCCTTTCATAAACTACAATCAAAAAAATTAAAACAAGCAAATAGTGTTATCAGTGTTTTACATAAATATACAGATTCTAAATAACAAAATCTTGCAAATTGATCTTTTTCTTTCAGATAAAGATTTAGATATTTTATGTTTCGCTGAATGTTGGCTAAGCACAGATCAATTTTTTTTATCTTTCAAAAATTTTACATTAGCTACTTTCGATGCTAGAAGCGAAAAAATTCATGGGGGAGTAGCGATATATCTAAAAAAACGGTTTATCTTTTTGATACCTGGTTTCACTAGGGTTACAGGAACTTCAGCAACTAGGATTGATCTCAGATTAACAAATAAAATAGATATGTTTGTTTTGATTTTTCTTGCCCCAAACATCGAGTCACATTCTAAGCTCACTTGCGGACACTTCCACTGCTTTGTCATATTTACAAAGTCTCTTTAGTTGCAGGAAAAATGAAATTAGAAGTTTAATTGAAAATGTGTTAAATAAAAAGTTATGCAAATAAAAAAAGTCATACTAATTTATGCCTTTGAGCCGCTACTTTAACTAATAATACTTGAATTTTATTTAATAAAGACATATTCTTATATAAATTTTAACCAAGTATTTGTTGTATCCTTTATGGCAGTGCTCCGCAACCGGTGTGCCGCGGCACACTGGTGTGCCGTAAGCCGACTTGAGGTGTGCCGCTCTTTCAGACAATACGAATCAGATTCGTATTGTAGCGAGACCCGCGAAAAATAAAGCAATCTGACAACAGCGCCGATGGTAAACGTCTATCCGTCTATCGGCGCGGCGCGACGACTTGATTCTCGAAGGCGACTAAACTAGAAAGATCCGTGCCGTTCGAGGCGCGATTCGATGTTTTCCTGAACATCGCTGCTGCCTATATAAGCCTGTCGTCGCTCAGAGACTCAGAGAGAGTCGAATAGTCAAGTGAATCAGATAAATACGCGGGCAAACAAATAAATCGTAGAGTGAAATAAATAGTGAATTGCTATATAAATAAATTCTTGTGCCTTATAAATAAGTGAATAAAAATTAGTTATAATTAGTTAAGTGTTATTTTTAGAGTTCCTGTTTTCTTTTTTACGTTGTTGGCCATATTGTGTCTAAATAAATTAAATTAAACTGGACTAAGTTTTGTTGCAGTATCTACTTTTATAAATAACTATAGTGCTTCAAATATGGATAAATTTTTGCTGAAATCACGAGTAGATGACGAAGAACCTAGCACAAGCTCCAGCATAAGTGCTGCAAAAAGAGCAAAAAAGGTGCTGAAAAGGAAGTACAATCAAGACTACCTTCGATATGGTTTCACTTGGTGTGGCGACGAAGCGGCTCCAAAGCCTGAATGCGTCATTTGCGGTGAACAGTTGTCAAATGAAGCAATGGTACCCAGCAAACTAAACCGTCATTTGATCACAAATCATCCCAGTTGCGTCAAAAAAGACATTCAATTTTTCCAACGGCGCTTGGATCAAAATAAGAAACAAAAGCAGTTTATGAAATCGGAGGTTACGGTTTCTGAAAAGGCATTAGAAGCAAGCTACCTTGTTGCAAAATTAATTGCACAACAAAAAAAACCGCACACTATCGGTGAAACGCTTATTAAACCAGCATGCATGGAAATTGTTAGACTTATGCTTGGGCCAAACGAAGTTAAGGACGTGAGTAAAGTTTCTTTGTCGGCCGATACTGTTAAAAGACGTATCCAAGATATGTCAAGTGATATTTTGGGAACACTAATTAAAAAAATCATTTCGGCTGGAATTTTTGCGCTTCAAATCGACGAATCAACCGATATTAAAAATAAAGCACAACTGATGGCTATTGTACGTTTCGTTGACGAGGACTCTATTAAAGAACATTATTTATTTTGTAAGGAGGTTCCAGAGAGAACTACCGGTGAACAAATTTTCCAAGTAACTGATAATTTTTTTAAAATACATAATATTCAGTGGACCAATTGCGTTGCTATTTGTACAGATGGTGCTGCTGCAATGATGGGCAGTAAGAAAGGTTTTGTATCTTGTGTAAAACAAAAAAATCCGTCAATACAAATTACACATTGCTGCATACATCGAGAAGCATTGATGGTCAAAAATTTGCCCGAACAGCTTTCGATCACAATGAATGAATGTATTAAGATCATAAACATAATTAAATCGAGAGCCTTAAATTCGCGAATCTTTGGAATACTCTGTGAAGAAATGGGAAGCGAACATGAATCCTTACTGTTTTATACAGAAGTTCGTTGGTTATCCCGGGGAAAAGTTTTAGCTCGACTGTTTGAACTTCGCTACGAAGTTCGTGAGTTTCTTTCAAGTCAAGATATGTACGATCTATGCCAGCACCTTCATGATAAATACTGGATAGCCAAACTTGCATACATGGCTGATATATTCGAACATCTGAATGAACTTAATAAAAAAATGCAAGTACGGAATGAAAATATATTGACGTGCTCCGATAAATTACAAGGGTTCAAAAAGAAACTTGAACTTTGGCAGGAACAGTTGCAAAAAGGATGTCTAGAAATGTATCACAGGACCAACCACAGTACGATCGAAAACAAGCAGTTGATTGTGGATTTGGCCCAACAACATTTAAGTATGCTTCAACAAAAATTTGAATACTATTTCCATTCTATCAACACGGAACAATACAATTGGATTCGAAATCCTTTCGCAACCAATGCAATAAGTTCCACGGAAGCACTGCCATTGCAAACTCGAGAGGAGTTCACAGAATTAAGTAATGATATGACCCTAAAACTTAAATTCGACGAAGTTCCGTTAGATGTTTTCTGGATTTCCATCAAGACAGAATATCCACGCATCTCCGACAAGGCCATCTTCACACTACTTCCGTTTTCCACAACATATTTATGTGAGCAAAGTTTTTCAACGCTTGTATTAATTAAAAATGATAAACGGTCATGCTTAAAAGATCTTGACCAAGAAATAAGAGTTGCGCTGTCTAAAATTGAGCCGAATATAAAACTTTTGTGTTCAACGAAGCAAGCGCAGGTATCACATTAATCAGTCATCATCATGTCAAAATATTTATTACTATTGACGTGTCAACAGAAGTAAATTTAGTATACCTACCTGTCCTACCTAGTATTTAGTATAGTTCTCATGTATGTACCTATTTGTATTTTTCATTCTATCTGGATAATAAAAAAAAAAAAAATAAAATATGTATTATGTCCTGAGTGAAAATTTTGATGCCCCAAATCTGAAAGGGGCTTCTTCACATTTTAAAACAATAAAAAAAACTAAGGTAGTTTGGACATCCATAAATAATTAGTATACATGGAGTGAACTGACCCCCGACCTAGTTACGCCATTGCTATAAATATATTTTAGATTTTGGTGTGCCACGAAATTCTAGGGAGCAGTTTGGTGTGCCTCAGATGAGGAAAGGTTGCGGATCACTGCTTTATGGTTATAACTAAAAGTGGCAACTTGCTAAAAATGTCAGTACTTGTTTAATGTGTCAATAGTAATCTATTTAGTAGTTTTGTCCCCCCCTCTCTCTCTCTCTCCCTCTCTCTCTCTCCCCCTCTCTCTATCTCTCTCTCTCTCTCCCGGCGTTTATACGACTAACCTAAAAATCGCTAGAGTAACTCCCTTGTTTAAAAAATGTGATAAAAAAGCTGCTGAAAACTACAGACCCATCTCTGTTTTACCAATTCTCTCTAAATTAATTGAAAAACCAGTTAAGCCCTGATTACTTAGTTATCTTGGAAAAAATAATCTTTTAAATGCTCAACAGTTTGGTTTTAGACCGAGAAGATCTACGGTTTCAGCTTTGGTGCAACTGGTTACATGTATTTCTAAAGAGCTGCAGAATGGCAATAAGATAATGGTTTCTTGTCTAGATCTATCTAAAGCCATCGATTGTGTTTCACTTAAGATTACTTTTGACAAAGCTAGAAATGTATGGTATTAGAGGTATCCTTTTGAGGCTAATAAGTAAATACTTGAGAGATCGAAGTCAATATGTTCAAATTAACACTGTTAAATAAAATGTGAGGAGTATAGAACATGGAATGTCACAAGACTCAGTCCTTGGCCCGCTATTCTTTGTGATCTTCATAAACGATATTTAGCAGTATATTAAAAAGAAAAAGGTTATTTACGCTGATGACGTTACATCTCTGATTTCAAGAGATGTCTACATGATATACATTGCTCCCATAATGAGACTAATTTTATTTGGAATTTTCAAATTATTTTATGAAAGTAACTAAATGAGGACAAAACTCAAAAATTTACATTTAACCTAAATTCATTAGGAAGCAATGAAGTAAGTTCAATTAAATATTTGGACATTCAAATCCATAATAAGTTATCTTGGGAACCTCATAATCGTTTATCAAATTATACATATTTATTAAGGAAACTAGCATACCTTAGATGAAAAGGTTTTATTATGGTATACTTCTTTGGAGAGGCTCATGTCATTTGGGTAAAATTTTAATTGCACAAAAGAATGCTATACAAATCATAACTAAAAGCAAATTTCACTATTTAAAAAGTTGGGAATCTAAACATGTATAAAACAATATATTTTTGAATGTCTGATTTATGCAAAGAAGAATATTAGTAACAATAACATATGTAACGCCTATAAAACAAAAAACACAAGTGAGATTACCGTTTTTTCGATTAACAAGGAACCACAATTCCTTCCCATTTGTACATGTCAAGATGTATAACCTACACACCCTTGAGTGGCGCCTATTAAACTTGAATAAATTTCACAAAAAAATCAAAAAATTTCTGAAAGAAAATGTATTTTATAGCATCAATGAATTTTATTTGCATTTTGACTTGACACATATTGTATAAAAAAATTTAAAATATGTTTTAAACTGTTTTTTATATTGTAAGATTGTAATTTTAGTAAATTGTAAATATGTATTTATAGTCTATATAGAAAGTACAAGGAGTAATAAATCATTCATTTAAGTAGACTTCATAGACGTACCAAAATATATTTTAAGAGGGTATACCGTAAGGTACATTTTGTATTGAACGAATGAGTTGCAGCTATGCTAAAGAATATACGATTTAAATCAGAGGTAACGGGATGTACTAATTTTAATAAAAAAAAGTGATAGAGGTACATAAATGTTAGTAAGTTTGATAAAGAAAGGCAACACAGTTTATTCCGGAGTATCCGAACTCTGCCACAAAATGCAGGTAGTCATTACGGGTTGTTCGAACTCTGCCAGTGTTTAAAATTTTGGAGATTAACTATCAAACCAGTAGGGGTCTAATAGCCTAATCCGATTTAACAATTTACCTTGAACTTTAGGTACTCAAATTCAATATAAGAAAATATTAATAACATACATATATTTTCAACGTATATTTGCCACTTCTAAAAAATTACATCTACATTACAATAGAATATATTCAATATACATAAACATATAAAAAAAAACAAAAAATTAAACGTGTGGAAGATTTTTACATGCAACCGTTTTCACAAACATAAAGCGAGAAATAACATTTTTCCTATATTGATCCAAATGATCATTAATGAAATTAATTTTAACATTAATAGTTTTTTTGGTTTTTTTCTGGCTTTGGTTTGCCGAACGAATTTTCGCGTATACCTCCGTTTGTAAATCCAATAACACACTAGTAAATTGAACAATGTTTGGATGTGCTTTGTAAAAAGAAGCACCGAAATGCGAATGAAAACTCTCACAAGAATTCGTTGTTTTCTTAAAAAAGGATGCATTATTTGCCCAAATAAGTGGTGGAAATATCGAATTTTGCGTTACATATGTTTTATTGACATAATTTCGGAATTCTATAACTCTTTCGGCATTCGGAAGCAAAAAATGTAGTTCATTATAAAAAAATTCTACAACTTCCTCAGGACTAAGATACATAATACCGAAATGTACTTTTAAGTATTCGCCAATTACAGAACCTTTCTGTCTGTACTCTTGTTACAAATGAAACTCCTGAATCTTACGAAACCAAGCTTGACAGAGATGAAATTTACAACCAAAAAGAATTTGATCTCTGCCAAAACATTCATATATAGCGTTATGAATGCTTAGTTCAAAATCTACTACGACTTCTTTAGGTTGAAAATTTAAGACTACTTCTTTACATTTTTGTCTTAAAATTAAAAACAAATTTGAATATGTTTGACTTGATTTGTCCGGCAGCAAACAAAAAACAAGAGGTACGTAATAGCCGTTTTTAAAACCATGAATGGTAAACATTTGGTAAAAAAAAGTTGAACAGTATTTAAAAGTCCCATCCATCAAAATACAATCCGAATTACATAAAAAATTAAGGTTGGAAAAACAGGAGATCACAATAATTTTAAATACCTGGTCTGCTGTTAATAGAAATTCCTCTTCTCGGTTCGTTCGTAATTGTAATTCACGAACACTATTAAATACTTCTTCCTGATTTTTAGGCAATAGTGTAAGTGCATCAACATCCTTCCCCTAATCCCCTAAATATCGATCAAAACAATCAAGATTTCTTCAAAATATTTAATTCAAGAAATCTTTGAAACCTTTCAGAAATATACATAATTCTATGGGCCTCCGATTTTATCTATTATAAACCCTAATGACTCTAATAGGATTAAACTAAATGGTTGCGGCACAGTTCGAACATTTCAGTAATCCTCAAATTGATACAATCAGGTAAAATTTTATTTTGTGGCAGAGTTCGGATATGCCCGTTTATTCATAATATTTTTTATTTGTATTACTCCTATATGTAGTGTTTGGGGAATTTTTCTCAGAAATTTTAAATGGCAAGAGGCCTACTGTAATCGGCTAATATACGATTACACCTATTTACAGATTATTCGATTATTGAGAGGGATTTTCCAAACAACCCAGTTTTCTTAGAAACATTATCGGGAATATTATTTTAAAAGAAAGTAGGTACATTAAATCAGTACTTAGTATTAGTTCTTTGAGTAAAGTTGTATGGTTGTCATAATGTTGTAAACAGTTGAAATATATTTAAAACATTTGTTGAATGTTAATTGTGCAAGTACCAAACAATGTCGATAAGCCAAGGACCATCTAAACGACCAAAAACAGGTCCATTATCTTTAAATGGAAATAATTGAAAAACAAGGATTCAAGTGCAAGTGTTGATGATATTGTGGAATTAACGGCTGCTATGTTGTGTGTTGCTAAATCAACAATTTATAGATTACTAAAAGAAAGCAAGAATGGAACTCTTCAACCCCCTAAAACTCCTTCAGGCCGAAAACCAATTGAGATCGATGAGTCATTAAAACAAAGACTAAGGCGTAAAGTCCATGGATTTTACTTACGAAAGGAAATTCCAACACTTGACAAAATTATGACATCAGTGCAAGAAGATACGGACTATCCAAAATTCTCCAGAATGACATTATGCAAACTTTTGAAAGATGTGGGTTTCAGATATACAAAACATGATAGAAAATCTCTCTTGATAGATAAACCGGAAATGAAGAGACTATTTAAGAAGCATTCGACATGCCAGAGAACAAAATTTGAAAATCTTCTACTTAGACGAAACATGAATAAATGCTAGATATACAGTTTCCAAATCTTGGCAAGATGAAAACATTAAAAGCGGAAGGCAGGCATTCGTGGAAGGTTTGTCGTTAGGTTTGCAGCCACCATCTGGAAAAGGAAAAAGACTTATCATTGTCCATGTTGGAAGTTCTGAAGGTTTTGTTGGTGGATTATTAACTTTTATTTCAAAACGCACGGGGGACTATCACGAAGATATGAATGGGGATGTCTTCGAGGAATGGTTTGTTCAAATGTTGGATCTGATTCCAAAAGGGGCTGTTATTGTTATGGACAACGCAAGTTACCATTCACGGTTACGAGAAGCATTGCCCACAAGTCGTTGGCGTAAAGCAGAGCTTTTGGAGTGGCTTATTTCGAAAAATATTAAGTTTCCAAAAGATCCACTAAGGAAAGAACTTTACAGAATTGCAAAAATGAACAATAAATACAAAACCTACATTGTAGAAGAAATGGCTTCTCCTCGTGGTATATCAGTTCTTCGACTTCCCCCTTATCATTGTGAACTTAATCCCATAGAATTAATATGGGCTCAGGTAAAGGGGGAAGTTGGAAAAAAAATACTACTTTTAAAATAAACGATGTTGTGAAATTGTTTGAGAGTGCTGTAAGTCATGTGAGTAAGGAAAATTGGACAAACTGTATCGAGCATGTTATCAAAGTAGAGGCAAATATGTGGAAAATTGACAATATTTGTGATGATTTAGTCGACCCTATTATTATTAATGTCAACAACGATTCTTCCTCTTCCGAGTCGGATATAGAATAAAATGTAAGTAATAAATGTATTCCAATAATTATTTCTTTTCATTTTTTATTATATTATAATTTAAAACGTATTTTTTTCCCAAAATATACACCACTGCATTGCGTTATTGCTTATCTGCTAATCCTTTAACAATGAATAAACCCTAAACTTTGCTACAACTGAAACAAATACGGGGTCGATCTACCTGGTTTTTAGATTTACGGAAGAAATGTAATTTAAAGTAAGAGATTTATCAAAAAGGTCATGGTGCTCCCTGTAAAGGTTTTGCATACTTAATTAGGGTTTATTACTCCTCGTACTTTTTGTACATACTATAGCCGCGGACACTACTGACAACATATTGCCAGAAAAATCAAGAGGAAGAAGATATGAAAATGTATACCGGCAGTTTATGGACTGGCGAACAACTAACAATGTAAGTTCATTTTCTGAAAACGTACTCTTGGCATATTTCGGAGAAATCACGAAGAAATTCAAACCATCTTCATCTATAACTTTGAAGAATAATGTCAATATTGAAAATTACGCAAAATTGCGAGGTTACTTAAAAAAGACAATCCGACGGTTTTAAAAACAAAAAATCGAAAACCTTACATTCTGATGAAATAAAACTTTTTTTAAAGGAAGCTCCGGATGTCCAGTATTTATTCGTAAAGGTATGTTTTTTAACATAATAAAAATGATATAATATTATATACTTAGAATAACTTTTATTTTAAGGTTGTTGCAATTTTTGGAATATGTGGAGCTTGTAGGAAACAAGAATTGAGAAATCTTAAACTTTGCTACAACTGAAACAAATACGGGGTCGATCTACCTGGTTTTTAGATTTACGGAAGAAATGTAATTTAAAGTAAGAGATTTATCAAAAATTTCATGGTGCTCCCTGTAAAGGTTTTGCATACTTAATTAGGGTTTATTACTCCTCGTACTTTTTGTACATACTATACACTTATATTGACTTTAGACGAATGTATACAAATGTTAATTTGTCTTAACACAAATAAATGCTAACTAATTAACTTAACATGAATGTATTAAACAGTAATTACGCAAATGATTTCCTAAATTGTGTACAGTTATTTAAAACAAATTATTACCGATCACCGGAATTACAGCTACCAGTGAATCCTTTATTCACTATATTGATTTCAAATAGGTATGCAACATATAAGTGTGGTAACATAAACTTATATATCAAATTAGATCACTTATTGTTTATTGTATAGTGAATTTTGAGGTTAACCACAGTAACAACTTTTCCATTCGATGAAATACTGTGGTTGATGAATATCAATGATAAAGTAAACAATTTTAATGAGTTAACATCTAAAAAATAAACATAAACAAACTAAGCTACCATGGCTAACAGACCATATCAAGTTGTTAATAAAATTGAGAGATAATTCAATGAAAATATACAGGGTGGGGCACTACATACGGACGGAATATTGTGCCCAAACCATAACAATCTAAAAAAAATATTTTTAAATATACAGGGTGGTTCAAAAAAATTGGCATATCAAAGTTATATTTTTTTAAATTTAATACCCTGTATATTATCACACTTTCGAATTTAACGAAAAAAAAATAATGTCTGTTTCCTAAGAATTCCCTATACCTATCTTTTATGGTTTTCGAAATATCTCGGTTTTTCTCGTATATCACAAAAATAAGAATAACGATAAAACGGAAAGGAATAAAAAAATTCCCTTTGGATCGGTTTATTTGAAGCCTTTGGGCTACTATTTGCAATATTTAGGATTATGTATAAATGTACAGGGTGTTCCAAAAAGTGCGAAATATTATGCACTCTTGCTAACTTGAAAAACATGCTTATCTTAAATAGAACACCCGGTATTTTTTTATCCTATCCGATACAGTAAACGATTCTCTTTCACACGGTATGGGGGTTCCCTATAACCAAGTTTGGTATTTTTCACGTAATCAATAGAAAACATATTTAAAGCCAGCTCTGTGTCTCTCTCTCTTATGTTAGAAAGGAGTAGTAGGCTGAGTATTACTCAAAGCATTGCTTGAAATACTAAATTTCAGTTTAATATTGAAATGATTGATACCAAATCATTCAATTTCATTACATAATCAAAATAATAGGCAACAGGAGAACATAATTTTAACTACATGTTACAACAAAAGACCAACATGAACAGAATACAATAAACAAGATCTAGCAATGACAATACACTTTAAAACAAACAAACTAACAACTAAAGAAGGTGTTAAAAATGATGGCCATCTTGCTCACTGCACAATTAAACTCATTTAAAAAAATTGTTTTCAACTTCTCTTAACATTTGAGGTGATACTGTTGCGAAAACAGCTATTATTCTCACTTTCATGTCATCTAGAGTGTTCGGCTTGGTATTATAAACAATAGCTTCAGTGTATTCCCATAGAAATAAATCGATAGACGTTAAATCTGGGGATCTTGGTGCCTATTTAGGCGGTCCACCTCTACCTATCCATTATCGTGGAAATAAGCTATTTAAACAATTTCTTACTCTTAAACTAAAATGGACTGAAGCACCATCTACCCGGATCCACATTCTTCATCTACTACTAACGGAACGTCTTCCAAAACTTCAAGGATTAAGTTGACACAGTAAGAATCTAGGTAATTTTTCAGCATTTAAATTTCCAATAAAGAAGTGAGAAACTATCACCTTTGATCCGACTATTCCTACCCATACATTCAATAACCATCGTTTTTGATGGTCGAGTGTCTGGAAAGAGTGGAGATTTTCATCGCTATAGTAAAGAAAATTATGTCTGTTCACTACACCATTGGTATGGAATGTAGGTTCATTAGTAAACATTACAATGTCAAAAAGTTTTCAGTTACCGCCACCTGTTCCATTACCCATAAACAAAAATCTATCCGTTGACCAAAATCTCTATCGTAAAGATCCTGGTGTACCTATTGGTATGTGATAAAGATGTAATTTGTATTTTTTTATTATTCTGGGTACGTTTCTCTACTTATTCCTAATTCTTGACTAATTTGTCTTTGGTTTGTACGAGGATCTTCTACAATTACTTGGAATTCAATATTCTCATTGCCTACAATCGTACTTTGTTTATTGGGTTTTTCATAAGATACACTTCCAGTATTTCGAAATGTGTTGAATAACTTCTGAAAACTTTCCTTTTTCGTATGATTCCTGTCGGGGTATTTTTGCGCATATACACGTGAAGCTAATAGGCAACTTTCTAGACGCTCGCCCAATACTAAAATCATGTCAATTCTTTCTTGCATTGAATATGTTTTCATTCTGAATATTATAATGAATTAATTGTGATCAATTTAATGCAGTATTTAAATTGGCGAAGTTTCATGGAAAATATCAACAACTAGACATAACATTGACATTAAATTTGACATTTCAAGTATTGTTTAGAGTAATACACAGCCTACAACTCCTTCATAACATAAGAGAAATATACAGAGCTGACTTTAAATATGTTTTCTATTGATTACTTGAAAAATACCAAACTTGGCTATAGGGAACCCTAATACCGTTTGAAGGAGAATCGTTTTCTGCATCGGATAGGATAAAATAATACCGGGTGTTCTATTTAAGATAAGCATGTTTTTCAAGTTAGGGGCCGTTCATAAAATACGTTCGCACACAAGGGGGGGGGGGGGTTTGGCGAGTGTGACAAGATGTGACAAGGGGGGACAGGGGGTCTGCGGCAGCGTGACGTTCGCCGTTCATTAAAAAAATTTACTGAGTATTCGTTCTCTCGATTTTTTTCTTCAATTTTGTAATGATAGAAGTCATTTATTTCGTATTAGTTAATATACAGATATTTAAATGTATATATATTTATTACAATAAATTGTAACTTGATATATTTATTTTTTTCAACATGAGCGCTAGCTCTGTGGCACTCTGTGTCGCTGTAGCGTTTTGACTTGGCTCTAGTGGCGTTGCGATCCATCACAATCGATTTCTTTGTTTTCCCAATACACGAGAGAGTAACGTTTCTAAGCACTCTGCGCGTATTTTTCTTTCATTCGTCATTTAGCAGTGAACTAATGCAGACGCTTTTAACTCTCTTCTCAATTTAATGCTTTTCATTATAAAGTGAGGTATTTAGTCGAAATTTATAACTCTTGGATTGAGATATATATTGCAAGAAAATGTCATCGATAAGAGGTGAACTTTATCAAAAATTATTCAACACGTATAAAAAGTGTTATCCGGATAAAAAATCAATCATCGTGCAAGAAAATGTCAACAAGATTTGGAACGATCTCAAGCACGAGCACAAAAGTGATGGCAAGCAGTTCGAAACAAATATTCAAAATTATATCGAATCTTTGAATCAAAAGATAACTCAGAATAAAGCAAGGAATTTAACGTTTTTTACAAGTATTAAGGTAAGTTAAGTTCTTTTTGAATCAGGTTTATATTTACTATTATCTGGTTCACACCAATACTACTCACGGTTTATATTATCATTACTATTTCGAAAACTTTTTATAAATGCATGATTTTGTTGGATTAATAATTAAGATCATAAGATTAGTAAATTAAACAATTTCGGTGTAAAATTATAGTGTAAACGAGCTTGTATAAGTCGCTATTTTATACAATCAGTTTATATATATATACTTATAATTAATTCCTTTGATTTTTAGCCACTCAATACAGTCAAGGATTGTCCTCAAGCGTCGACGAGTAAAGAAGATCTTCCAAAACAAAAAACAGTTTCTACTGAAAAAAATTTACCTCGTGAAGAACAAATACACAGTTCAAAAACGGCTACACCTGCCCAAGATGAATGTAAAAAGAAAATTTCAGTTATGGAATCAAGTTTAAATTCATTACTTTTACAAAGAGATTCTGGATTGTCAACACCTGGACTTGATAAAGAAATAAAAAAATTAAAAGAAAAAATCGAAACTGAAAAAAAATCTCTCAAGCGTAAAGAATCAGCACAACAAAGATCATCGAAATCTCGTGCAATGAAGAAAAGAAAGCTTGATGACATTTGTCTTGAGCATCCGGACGTTGCAGAAAAATTAAAAATAAGAAGTAATCCCGGTCGGCCGAGTTTAGAAGAGGATCAACCAGATATACTGCAAACTATCATGAAAATTGCTATTTTTGGTAGTTCTGCTGATGAACGACGTAGAACTGAGACAATAAGAAGCTGTAAAAATTTAGATCAGTTACACGAGCAATTAAAAAGTTTGGGTTTTCAACTGAGTAGGAGCGCTACGTACTTACGACTTTTACCACGAAATTCATCTTCTCGTGAAGGAAAGAGACAAGTACCAGTAAAATTAATCCGTGCTCAAAATGACTTAAAGAAAAAACACATTGACACAGAGTTTGCGACAACTTCAATTAGATATTTAGAAAGTCTTACTTCTTTTCTTGGACCCAATGAAGTATTTTTTCTTTCTCAGGATGATAAAGCCCGAGTTCCGATTGGACTCACAGCAGCTTCAAAACAAGCACCATTATTGATGCACATGCAATACAGAGTTTCTCTTCCTGACCATGACTGGGTAGTAGCTGCTGGACACAAATTAATACCGTCTGTATATGCTGGTATTGTTATTGAGCCGAATGGTTTCGGAAATCCTTCAAAAGTAACCTATTCAGGACCAACGTTTATAGCTATTCGAAGTGGCAAACATTCTAGTTCCACTGCTAACACACATTCCAATGATTTAAAAAAAATATTTGAACTGGAATCATTTAAAAGTCTCGCCTACACAAACACCGGATCTACAAAACCTGTAGTAATCATTTCTGCTGATGGAGGTCCTGATGAAAATCCTCGCTACAGAAAAGTTATATTTTATGCTATCCAGCATTTTCGCGATTTTAATTTGGATGCTTTATTTGTTGTTACAAATGCACCAGGCAGAAGTGCTTACAATCGTGTAGAAAGAAGAATGGCTCCACTAAGTCATGAGCTAGCTGGCTTGATTTTGCCTCATGAGCATTATGGATCGCATTTAGATTCTTACGGTAAAACTATTGATAAAGATTTGGAAAAAAAGAACTTTGAATATGCAGGGACAACTTTGGCTAGTGTTTGGAAGTCGTTAAAAGTCGATGGTTACGATGTAGATGCAGAGTATATAGCGCCAAAAGAAGATGATAGTGACAAAGTACAAATAATAATTGATGATTGGTACTGTAAACATGTTCGTGAATCACAATACTTATTACAAATTTTGAAATGCTCAAACGAAGACTGCTGTGGCCAAACTAGAAGTAGTTTAAGAAGTTTAATTCCAGACGGATTTTTGCCTCCACCGATTAAATTACAACAAACTGAAAACGGATTAATAGTATCTCAAGTAAATTCGGATGATGGCACATTTATTAATCTATTTGCTCGTCTTGCAGTGAAACTTCAGCCTGAAGCTGCAGATTTTCAGCAAATTCCTTACGATTGGTTTTGTCCGTTAGTCCATGATAAATTGGCGAATAGAACATGTAAAGAATGTAGCCTATATCATACGTCTAATAAAACCTTATTGCAACATTTGAAGAATTTACATCCAAAAAAGAAAAGACAAGATGAAGTAGTTCGACGTATACAACCAACTCGCATTGTAGCTCGGCGAGCTCGTGAGCTGTTATGTATATTAGGAGATGAAAACGCTGGTACGGAAAATGCAGAATGGATAGATGACGATGAAGTGGATGGTAGTTTCGAAGATGTAGAAGAAGATGTTGCAATACCAATTATAGATGTTTCGGAGCATTTACAGAATCCTTGGACTTCTGATAAATAAAAATATTATTTATTTGTTTTTTATTTAAGATATTTATTAATTTATTTAAATTTTATTATAAAAATAAAAAAAAATATTTTCTAATATCAAAATTTGTGTATTATCAATCAAAATTTATCATGTTTAGGGGGGGAGGGGTCTTAGTTTTTGTGACGAAATATTTCCAGGGGGGGTCACAGAAAGTGTGACACAGTGTGACAACCGGGGGGAGGGGGTCAAAAAAAGTTAATTTTAGTGTGACGTATTTTATGAACGGCCCCTTAGCAAGAGTCCATAGTATTTCGCACTTTTTGGATCACCCTCTACATTTATACATAATCCTAAATATTGCAAATAGTAGCCCAACGGCTTCAAATCAACTGATCGAAGGGGTTTTTTTTATTTGTATCCATTTTATCGTTATTCTGATTTATGTGACATACTGTATTTCTAGAAAAAGCGATAAAAGATAGGTATAGGGAATCCTTAAGAAACAGACGTTCTTTTTTTTCGTTAAATGCGAAAAAGTGATAATATACAAGGTATTCCATTTAAAAAAATGTAACTTTGATATGTCAAATTTTTTTGAACCACCTTGTATATTTATAAACATTATCGACCTACATATATGCAAATCAAAATATTTTTTTAGATTGTCATGGATTGGGCACCAGATTCAGTGCCGTATGCGGTGCCCCACCCTGTATAAAAGATCTAATAACACTAATCACTACGAGTATGACAAAGATTTGAAAAATTTCAGTTTCCATTGTTGCCATTAACAATGAAAAACGAGGCTTAGATAATTTTGGTAGGAGTAATAAACAAAAGTTGCAAAATATAAGAAATATGAACATTTGAAACAAACAAACAAATAGATCTACCAGATCATTTGATTAATCCTGAAGAAATAAATATCATTTCCTTTTAGCGTCGAGATATTCCACATATGCTGATGAAGACCTATTCCAATTTTACAACAATAACTTAAAGTTCAACTATAAGGACTTGTTACGATTTAAGCCCGAGTCAATATACAATTATTTGTGAAAATGTATTTGAAATTAAAACCAAGGCTGTTGGTATGGTTGATACAAGTTTACTATTATGCTGTCCATGCATACTACCCTAAGTCACATATATAATAAATTCTACCATCATTCAGTAAACAATTCCAGATATTTGGAAGGTTTCGAAAGTTTCTCCTATTCCAAAAAAGCAAAGAGAAAGCAATTAAACAGCAAATTGAAGAACATTCAAATAATTATGACATTTGCCAAGGGGCCGTTCATAAAATACGTCACACTAAAATTAACTTTTTTTGACCCCCTCCCCCCCGGTTGTCACACTGTGTCACACTTTCTGTGACACCCCCTGGAAATATTTCGTCACAAAAACTAAGACCCCTCCCCCCCTAAACATGATAAATTTTGATTGATAATACACAAATTTTGATATTAGAAAATATTTTTTTTTATTTTTATAATAAAATTTAAATAAATTAATAAATATCTTAAATAAAAAACAAATAAATAATATTTTTATTTATCAGAAGTCCAAGGATTCTGTAAATGCTCCGAAACATCTATAATTGGTATTGCAACATCTTCTTCTACATCTTCGAAACTACCATCCACTTCATCGTCATCTATCCATTCTGCATTTTCCGTACCAGCGTTTTCATCTCCTAATATACATAACAGCTCACGAGCTCGCCGAGCTACAATGCGAGTTGGTTGTATACGTCGAACTACTTCATCTTGTCTTTTCTTTTTTGGATGTAAATTCTTCAAATGTTGCAATAAGGTTTTATTAGACGTATGATATAGGCTACATTCTTTACATGTTCTATTCGCCAATTTATCATGGACTGACGGATAAAACCAATCGTAAGGAATTTGCTGAAAATCTGCAGCTTCAGGCTGAAGTTTCACTGCAAGACGAGCAAATAGATTAATAAATGTGCCATCATCCGAATTTACTTGAGATACTATTAATCCGTTTTCAGTTTGTTGTAATTTAATCGGTGGAGGCAAAAATCCGTCTGGAATTAAACTTCTTAAACTACTTCTAGTTTGGCCACAGCAGTCTTCGTTTGAGCATTTCAAAATTTGTAATAAGTATTGTGATTCACGAACATGTTTACAGTACCAATCATCAATTATTATTTGTACATTGTCACTATCATCTTCTTTTGGTGCTATATACTCTGCATCTACATCGTAACCATCGACTTTTAACGACTCCCAAACACTAGCCAAAGTTGTCCCTGCATATTCAAAGTTCTTTTTTTCCAAATCTTTATCAATAGTTTTACCGTAAGAATCTAAATGCGATCCATAATGCTCATGAGGCAAAATCTTCTTTCTACACGATTGTAAGCACTTCTGCCTGGTGCATTTGTAACAACAAATAAAGCATCCAAATTAAAATCGCGAAAATGCTGGATAGCATAAAATATAACTTTTCTGTAGCGAGGATTTTCATCAGGACCTCCATCAGCAGAAATGATTACTACAGGTTTTGTAGATCCGGTGTTTGTGTAGGCGAGACTTTTAAATGATTCCAGTTCAAATATTTTTTTTAAATCATTGGAATGTGTGTTAGCAGTGGAACTAGAATGTTTGCCACTTCGAATAGCTATAAACGTTGGTCCTGAATAGGTTACTTTTGAAGGATTTCCGAAACCATTCGACTCAATAACAATACCAGCATATACAGACGGTATTAATTTGTGTCCAGCAGCTACTACCCAGTCATGGTCAGGAAGAGAAACTCTGTATTGCATGTGCATCAATAATGGTGCTTGTTTTGAAGCTGCTGTGAGTCCAATCGGAACTCGGGCTTTATCATCCTGAGAAAGAAAAAATACTTCATTGGGTCCAAGAAAAGAAGCAAGACTTTCTAAATATCTAATTGAAGTTGTCGCAAACTTTGTGTCAATGTGTTTTTTCTTTAAGTCATTTTGAGCACGGATTAATTTTACTGGTACTGTAGAAACATGTCTCTTTCCTTCACGAGAAGATGAATTTCGTGGTAAAAGTCGTAAGTACGTAGCGCTCCTACTCAGTTGAAAACCCAAACTTTTTAATTGCTCGTGTAACTGATCTAAATTTTTACAGCTTCTTATTGTCTCAGTTCTACGTCGTTCATCAGCAGAACTACCAAAAATAGCAATTTTCATGATAGTTTGCAGTATATCTGGTTGATCCTCTTCTAAACTCGGCCGACCGGGATTACTTCTTATTTTTAATTTTTCTGCATCGTCCGGATGCTCAAGACAAATGTCATCAAGCTTTCTTTTCTTCATTGCACGAGATTTCGATGATCTTTGTTGTGCTGATTCTTTACGCTTGAGAGATTTTTTTTCAGTTTCGATTTTTTCTTTTAATTTTTTTATTTCTTTATCAAGTCCAGGTGTTGACAATCCAGAATCTCTTTGTAAAAGTAATGAATTTAAACTTGATTCCATAACTGAAATTTTCTTTTCACATTCATCTTGGGCAGGTGTAGCCGTTTTTGAACTGTGTATTTGTTCTTCACGAGGTAAATTTTTTTCAGTAGAAACTGTTTTTTGTTTTGGAAGATCTTCTTTACTCGTCGACGCTTGAGGACAATCCTTGACTGTATTGAGTGGCTAAAAATCAAAGGAATTAATTATAAGTATATATATAAACTGATTGTATAAAATAGCGACTTATACAAGCTCGTTTACACTATAATTTTACACCGAAATTGTTTAATTTACTAATCTTATGATCTTAATTATTAATCCAACAAAATCATGCATTTATAAAAAGTTTTCGAAATAGTAATGATAATATAAACCGTGAGTAGTATTGGTGTGAACCAGATAATAGTAAATATAAACCTGATTCAAAAAGAACTTAACTTACCTTAATACTTGTAAAAAACGTTAAATTCCTTGCTTTATTCTGAGTTATCTTTTGATTCAAAGATTCGATATAATTTTGAATATTTGTTTCGAACTGCTTGCCATCACTTTTGTGCTCGTGCTTGAGATCGTTCCAAATCTTGTTGACATTTTCTTGCACGATGATTGATTTTTTATCCGGATAACACTTTTTATACGTGTTGAATAATTTTTGATAAAGTTCACCTCTTATCGATGACATTTTCTTGCAATATATATCTCAATCCAAGAGTTATAAATTTAGACTAAATACCTCACTTTATAATGAAAAGCATTAAATTGAGAAGAGTGTTAAAAGCGTCTGCATTAGTTCACTGCTAAATGACGAATGAAAGAAAAATACGCGCAGAGTGCTTAGAAACGTTACTCTCTCATGTATTGGGAAAACAAAGAAATCGATTGTGATGGATCGCAACGCCACTAGAGCCAAGTCAAAACGCTACAGCGACACAGAGTGCCACAGAGCTAGCGCTCATGTTGAAAAAAATAAATATATCAAGTTACAATTTATTGTAATAAATATATATACATTTAAATATCTGTATATTAACTAATACGAAATAAATGACTTCTATCATTACAAAATTGAAAAAAAAAATCGAGAGAACGAATACTCAGTAAAATTTTTTAATGAACGGCGAACGTCACGCTGCCCCCTTGTCACATCTTGTCACACTCGCCAAACCCCCCCCCCCCTTGTATGCGAACGTATTTTATGAATGGCCCCCAATCAGTATTTCGGCAGGGCTTTAGCTGTACAACTGCCCTACTGGAGATTACCGTTGATATTTTCCTTGAGATTGATAAGGGACAGGAAACAATTGCATTGTTGTTGCTGCATAATAATTCAAGTGCTTTTGATACAATTAATCACAAACTTTTGTATAATATTCTTAATTTTGTAATTGAGTTAGTAGAAAATTATTTGATTGACTGTTTCTAATTTGTTGGGAGTAATGTGGGAATATCGACTAAGAAAAACTAATTGTTTGGGGTACGTCCAGATTGCAATTTTATTTAATACATCCAGAAGAACTCTAAAACGTACACCTATGCCGATGATTATAATTAGACCAAGTAGATACTTAACAGCCTTGCAGTCAACATGTAGTACTGTACATCTTCTAGCATTCAACTACCGAAGTTACGTAAACATCATGGACGCGTATTTCCATACTATACCCGATCAGTACGCAGCCATAGGAAACTACTCAAGTATACATTGTTTTGCTATTTTTAATTTTGTGACTACAATATACAGGGTGTCCCGGGACTAATGGGAAAAAAGTCAGGAGCGTATAATCTGAGCCAAAATAATGTTAGTACTTCATATAAACTTTTTCTATGCAGGCCCTCGCTTTCGAGTTATAGGCCTCCAAAGTTTTAATTTTGAATTTGGTTTTTATTTTTATTTTTTGTACTAGTTATTTGATCTTTGTAAAATTTACGGTAAAGCTATAATGTACGTGTATGTTTATTTTGGAAAGGTAAACAGATTTACAGTAGTGTCTTGAAGCCAGGGACGGACTACCCGCAATGGCTAGTGATCCAAAACTTTTGCAGGGATGGCATACCCTGTATTAAATTATCGAAATTCACTTCCCCACACATTAATCTAACGAAAAGGTACTCTTGTTGGAATTCGATAAAATAAGCCGTTTGGCTAATATTTACAGTTTTATTAATGTACTACGTACTAAATTACTAACTTATTAATACGATGTCCAAGATTTACCTATAGTATTACAAAAAAATAAACGGTTTTAAAGATTAAAACTAACTTTTCCGCATCTGTGGCCCTAAACAATATTCTATTATAAAATTGTTACTTGTATACACTTCGGAGGATGTATCGTGCTAACAAACAGAAATTTTTTCAAAAACAACCAAAAATTTAGTATATCTGGATTTATAGGACCAGCCGTACTCGCTCAAGTCAACTGAAAATCAATAGGGCACATCTGTGAGACACCTTGAACAATATTCAATCATAAAATTGATCAACCGTATATTCTCTGGAGGCTATATCGTGCTAACAAACAGAAAATTTTCCAAAAATGACAAAAATATCGTACTTAAAATACTGTAGCACCTGTTGTATTGGCTCTGGGGATCTCAAAATCAATAGGGTTCATCAGTGAGATGTCCTGAATGATATTCAATCATAAAATTGGTGACTTGTTAAACTCCGGAGGCTGTATTGTGCTAACAAACTGAAATTTCTCAAAAAATGTCAAAAGGCCGTACTTCAAGTACCATAGCACCCGCTGTACTGGCTCTGATGAGCTGAAAATCAATAGTGTTTATTTGTGACATATCCTTAATAATATTCCATCATAAAATTGGTGACTCATTGCACTCCGGAGGCTGTATCGTGGCCGACGACAACGACGACGACATACACACAGGATTTTTTTTCTAAAAACCGTTTTTTCGTGTTGTTGATGATGGAAAGCGTAAAAATAACTCAAAAATTTTAGTCAAAATTCCAACTTTTTTGGGGTAAACCAATACTTTTCTCGCATATTAGATAGGTTGGGCGGAAAAGTAATGATTTGATGATAGCAGATGATAAAAACATTAAGAACTCATTTAATAGGAATTGGATATGTACGCAAACAACGTAATCAGTTGCTTTTAATCAAAATTACGAACATAAAATTATTAAACTATTAAGAAAACCTCGAAAAACACAATTTATAAAACATTGTACTAAAACTAATTCCTAAACAACAATAAAAACTAACGTTATTCTAATAAATGTTCAATATGAGCTCCTCCCACTTCCACGCACATTCTAAGTCTACGAAGGTTGTTTCTTTGCACTTGAAAGAGCAGTCCCATATTATTTCTAATAACATTGCAGTGTAACACAATTCTGTCAATTAAATCTTGCCTTGTTTGCACGGGTGTTGCGTATACCTTACTTTTGAGATAACCCCAGAGAAATAAATCCATAGGATTAACGTCTCCTGATCGCGGTGGCCATTGAAAAGGGCCTCCACGACCAATCCATCTATTAGGAAACCTTGTGTGTAAATGCTGTCGAACATGTAAACTGAAATGAGGAGGAGCCCCATCATGCATGAACCATAAATTCCTACGAGTTTGTAGTGGCACATCATCAAACAGGTTCCATAACTCATTTTGCAAAAACGCCAAATATCTCTGACCGGTCAAAATACCGTCAATAAAATATGGCCCTATCAAATGAATGCCAACTATTCCTGTCCAAACATTAACCATGAATCTATGCTGGTTCCTAGTTTGGATAATGCCATGTGGATTCACATCATCCCATAAATGCATATTATGAGAATTTATGACTCCATCTCTGGTGAAACCGGATTCGTCCGTAAAGAGAACGTTACTAATAAATGTATTGTCTGCTTGTTGTTGTCGCAGAAACCACTGGCTATACTCAAGTCGAGCAGGATAATCAGCCACTGTCATACTGTGTACTTTTTTCATATGAAAAGGATATAACAGCTGTTCTTTTAGGACGCGATAACGACTGATTTCGAGACGTTATGTTCTCTTAATAATTTTCGTAAACTCGTTTATGGTTCATTATCAACTGCATTTAACAAATCTTGTTCAACTGCCACAGTACGTACGCTTCGTACTGGACCTTCTCCACCTTTTTTGGCAAAAAACTTCCTAAAATTTAAAATTTTGTTTTCTATACATGGAAAATTACATTTACTCATTCATACCTGTTTCTCGTAACCTGAGATCAATACGCTCAAACATTCATCTGTCTGGCAATGCTCTGTTTGGAAAATGTTCTGCATAAAGCCTTCTGGCCTCTAAACAGTTTCGAGAAGCCAGTCCATACATTAAATGCATATCTGCATACTCAGTAAAAGTGAATTCTTCCCTTGTAACAGTTAAATTAAGGACTTATGAATTATTGACAAGTAATGACAACGAACTATTCTACACAACGTTTGACAACTAATCCTATGGTTACTTGATAAACGGTAAAAACACTTTTAAAAAGTTTTTACCAACTTACGAATTGATACGTCGTTAATGTTTTTTATCTTCTTGCTATTATTAAATTATTTTTTTGTAGTACTGTAGGCAAATCTTGGACATAGTATTAATAAGTTAGTTTCGTTAGTTGTGTACTTATAAAAATGGTGAATGCGTAAATTGGTACGTAGTGCATTAATAAAACTGTAAATATTAGCCAAACGGCTTATTTTATCGAATTCCAACAGAAGTACCTTTTCGTTAGATTAATGTGTGGGGAAGTGAATTTCGATAATTTCATACAGGGTGTGCCATCCCTGCAAAATTTTTGGATCACTAACCATTGCGAGTAGTCCGTCCCTGGCTTCAAGGCACTACTGTAAACCTGTTTACCTTTCCAAAATAAACATACACGTATATTATAGCTTTGCCGTAAATTTTATAAAGATCAAATAACTAGTAAAAAAAATAAAAATAAAAACCAAATTCAAAATTAAAACTTTGGAGGCCTATAACTCGAAAACGAGGGCCTGCATAGAAAAAGTTTATATGAAGTACTAACATTATTTTGGCTCAGATTATACGCTCCTGACTTTTTTCCCATTAGTCCCGGGACACCCTGTATACAACAGTAATACACAAAAACTCGTGTATACTTTGTAGTGACTTAGGTAAATATATCGCACCAGTACCTACTTATGCGGACTAATCGTTTATAAAACGGAATATGCGCCGTCTCGATGCCAATTCCAGTCTATACACGCACAGTTGCAGATTGCCATTTTGTCTCGATTTGTTTTATTTTTCTACTCTCTATTCTAAACATTGCATCATCTTCGTGCTCATCGGTTTTTGTGGCATATTTAATAGATAATTACAAATAAGTGAAATAGGTACATTATAGAAACTAATATTAATGTAAAAAATGATTACCAAAGACAGTTTAATACAGTTTTTACAAAGTGAATGTGGTGAAATCAAACAGCAACTTTTTGAATTTCATTCTTCTGAAAAATTTGAATTAATTGTTAAGTGTAAGTTGGGAGAACATAATGAAGACTATTCTGGATTTTGTAAGACATTCATTGAACATTTTTCTACTTTCTCAAATACGAATTGGATTGTACGTTCAACATTTCCAAAGTTACAAAGACTTGCTTTTCGTAAAATATTTAAATGTCAGCACTCTGCTTTCAATAAGAACGTCAGGGCCAGGGCCCAGCCGAGTACGATCCCGTGGTTGTAATGCGACTATAGACTTTAAGTTCAAGAAAGTTAACCGAAACACTTGCCGGTATGATGCAGATTTAAAAGAGGGCTATACAGTGCTGCTCAAAATTAATTATTCCCACTCTCATTTGATAAATGTAGCAGAGGCGTACAGCTATTTGCGGAGTACTGAAGAAACCGACGTTACTTTTCGGAAATATTTTGATTCTGGAATGAGTCCAGCAGCAGCAATGGCTTTACATGAAATGACCTTAATTGAGAAGTACGGGAAAGAAAGTTCCGTTTACTTGGCAAATTCTCAGATTAACCCAAGTGAAAGACATGTATATTATCTTTATGAAAATTGGCGTAAATTCAACTTTGGGGACAAGTCCGGCTTAAATATCGATCAAGTACTAGAACGCAAATTAACACAATTGCAAGGAAAAGATTACATTATGGAATGCAGAAAAAATCCAAAAATTATTGTAGTGATAAGCCCAATTATGCAAAGAATATATAACTCAGACTTTATAGAGGACATGCTCTTTATTGATACTACGTCGTCTTGCGATCAAAACAATACAGCCATAACATTTGTCTTTGCCTCAAGTAAAATAGGCGCTCTTCCAGTGGCGTGCGCTTTCCACACCCAATTATACTCTTGTGTTTTCAATGATTAAAGAAGCGTTTGAGAAGAAATATAATGAAAAAAAATGAATCCCTTTATTATAATGACCGACGACAGCGCCGCGGAACGAAATGCGTTAAAAACTATATTTCCAAATTCTCGACTTTTACTATGCTGCTTTCACGTGGCACAAGCGTTTTGGCGATGGCTCTCATCTGCAACACACCGAATTGATATATCAAAACGACAAAGTATAATGTCAAGATTTTCAAAATTAATGTTTGCAAAAACTGATTCTGAAGCAGAAAAAATATTCGAAGAATTAATTTTAGACGACTACGTGAAATCCTGCACTAATTTGGTACAACACCTGAAAAAAATGTGGGAAAGAAAGATGGAGTGGTGCGCAGCTTACAGGACAGACATTATGAGCAGAGGACACAATACAAACAATTACACAGAAGCTTCAATACGTATTTTTAAAGATGTTATTTTACAGAGATGCAAAGCGTTCAATGTTTGTGCTTTAATTGACTTTTTGTCTGAAATTTTTGAAAAGTATCAATACAGGCGACTCATGAAATTTGCGCATAGCCGCCAAACAAACAGTTCCGCTTACTTGAAGTTTTGTAACCGATCAAAGGACGTGACCAAGATTTCACGCATCAACTATACTGAATTTCTGGTAGAGTCTTGTTTAGATAAAATTCGCACATACGTCGTTGATATTTCAACAGCATGTTGCAACTGCGTTGATGGTCAAGGTGGTGCCTTCTGCAAGCATCAGTGTGCTGTTGAATTAAAATATGGATTAATTTTACAGACGTCTCCAAAAATATCTAGCGCAGATAGGGTAACTTGTGCAAAACTCGCCACCGATGATCCACTTCCTGATGAATTTTACCAAAGTATGGTGAACGACGATATTATCGTTGAAGAAAACGCTAACCTAATCCAAGATTCCGAGGCATCTGTAAACTTGGCCATTGACGACATTTGTACAACAACAGAACAGCCACCGAGTAATTTAATAAGCGAAGTTGATGATCCCGTTTTTACCTCTACTTACAATGAAGCACTTAACCGAAATGAAAGAAAATTTCAACCAATTAAAAACTATTTTAGAAAAACATCCATCTTCGACAAATTTAAAAGCCATTTATATGTTCAATAATTCGCTTAAAAATGTAACGACAGACCAACAAGCCCAAAATTTTATAATCAATAATTTTAAAAAAGAACTATCCCGCAAGATACGTGTGCAGCCAACATCGGTATCAAGACGTACCGCCAATAACAAGGTCGACCGTCAGCAGAAGCAACCACAGCAAAAAAAAGTAGAAAAAGGAGGCATGATCTTGCATTTAATGTTTCAAAAAATATTAATAATGCCCGTTAATTTTCGTTGTTCTCACTATTTTATTTTATAAAAATATGTTTGATAACCTATTCTTATTTATTAAATTAAATCCTACACTAATTAGTTTACACCAATCCTAAAATTTACACTAATTCTACAATTAGGTTTACCTTTAAAATTAATTTTTATCAGGTGTAAGCGACTCAGTATAGTTTGGAACCAGGACTTGGCGCGTGCATGTAACAAAGTATACTCGAATAGTACGCAAAATTCGTGTATATATTGTAATCACAGAATTAAAAAAAGCAGAACAATGTTATACTTGAGCAGTTTTCTATGGCTACGTACTAGTCGAGTATAGAATGGAAATACGCATCATGGACTCCCACTCATTTCTTATTATTTTTTCCTTCAAAGGAATCAATAGAAACTAAGTTTCCTGGCATAGATTTGGACCAACGAGTCAAAGCAATTTAATTTCTCAAACCCAAGTAAATTTCAATTTTCGTTCAAGATTGTCTGACCAAATAATTTTCTTTATTAATTACAAATAATGTTACCTTATTGATATAAGAAAATAGTCGAATGAGATAATATATGGGAACAATATTCTCGGGAGACAAATTTTACTAGTAACTCAGTGTTTTGAGTGTATGTTACCTCTTTATACAACACTCTTATAATACCTACACAGTATTATTTTAGTCTGATAACAAACTGTGTGGGTGAGTAGAAAACAGTATCAAGAGAGATTAAAAAACACGAACAATGATAATAAGTAAGTTCTGAGTTTGACTAATATACATTACAACAATAGAAATGGTTGTTATAAAAATTAATGATTAGGATAAATGCTCTAGTAGTCAGCCTTTTAAGGTAAATTACGGATTAAAAAATGTATATATAAGCAATGAAAAAGAATGGGGATGTATTGCAGAATAAAAATTGTAATATAACAAAAATAAAACAAAAATTCGATTATTAAAAATAAAAAAAAGCATTAATTGCCACTTTTCCTAGTACTCAGCGGCTTTAATCCAATACTCGGTCTCATATAATCCATTTCTCCGCCATTAAATTTGGTGCAGTTGACTGCGTATATGAGGGTGTACTTGCAACAGACTGAGCATCAGACTGATTGTTAGTAGTAGCTACAGATGAATATGTCCCTGCTAGTTCGCCGTCTTCTATGTCATATGTAACTATTTCTTGCGCCATTTCAGTCACTTGACTTTCGACCCCAATTTCAACTTCCTCTATATCCCGTATATTTGAAGCAGTTTGAGCAAAACCTAAAACTGGACGAAAAAATTCCATGTGTTTTGACCACTGCCAATTAGCGTAATTTGTCTTTGCCGCTTGCCCAGTTTTGGTTTTAAAACTTCGCAAGTACTTGGCATATGTGTCTCTAAGATTTCTCCACTCCTTTTTTGCATATCCACCTAAAAATGTTTTTTTTTTAGATTTTTGGCTACTGGAGATTCTTTCTCTACAATTGGACATAGCTATCGAGTTGGCTTTAGTACTGTAGGTGTAATTGTTAAAGAAGTTTGTCAAGCAATTATAAACAAAATGCAAGACATTTATATGCCTGAACCAACAAAAGAAATTTGGGAGAAGTCAGCTGACGGTTTTTATAATTTGTGGCAATTTCCCAATTGCATCGAGCATTGATGGTAAACATATAATAATAAAATGCACTAAAAATACTGCATCAACTCATTTTTGTTATATTAAAAAGTTTTCCATTGTACTGCTACAGGTTTAATGAACGTTACAGATGAAAAAAGCCTACCTGAGATAAACATAACTGTACCACATGTTTTAATTGGCTCTGAAACCTACTCTAACGAGACCCTATTCGTTCAGGCAGGCTCGAGAAAATATGAGGAAAGAAAAATATAATAATAGACTTTGCACCACTAAACGTTTTGTAAAAACGCTTTCGGAATTTTGGCCCAAAATGGAGAATATCTTATAGACCAATTGAAACTACCATACAAATTGTGACAACTACCTGCATTTTACATAACCTTCTAAGAACAAAAAATTGTGTTTCTCTATATTTTGAATATCTAGATCCACCAGAAAGCACGATGGATGCTTTCACCAACTTAGAAAGGGAGCCAAGACGAGCCACAAATTTGGCATTTGATATCCGAGAGAAGTTTGCTGATTTTTTTGACGATTAGTTTATAAATAAATTGTGAAACTATTTTGTATAGTATAAAAATAATAAATAATGATACTATTTTCTTACGTTTTCCTTGTAGATCAAATCCTATTTCATCCCATACTTTATCTTTCTTCCTCATATTTTATATTCTGGATGGGAAAGATCATATAAAATAGGATACTTTTTTACAATTTCTATAATTATTTCTGTTTTCGACATCTCGTACACTTGTTAAAACAAGAAATTACTTCCGAGAAGAGTGCTAATCGCGGGAAAAATAGTGCACGCTGCGAACCGATATAATTTCGCAACACGGCTGTTTCGTCGGGATGGCTATCTCTTCGGAATGCATGCTTGTATGTCCCGTGCGAATTTCGCTCCCGTTTCCGTCTACGCAATCCCGCATTGGTTTGAGTAGACCTTAAACCAAACCCGTATATTATGCAGTATTCGTAAATCGCCAAGCTTGTCTATTAACGTGAAGACTTGTCCAGATTTGCATGTTTCCAGTTCGGACTGGAAAGGTACATGGGGTATAAATTAAAACAACGAAAGGCGTTAGCTAATCAGTTCTTGATCTTCACACAAGAAAACGGAAGATAAATTAGACGTGTCTAAGGGCAAAGACAGACACGGCGGTTTTGACCGAAGCGTTTATCGAATCGGTCGCCTTCTAACAAAACACATTAGAGCGGTTTCTTTTGCGATTTTTGTTTCGGTGAGATAGTAGTGCACGATGGATGACGACGTAGTATACTTGTCATTACTCTATCTGTATTGGAAAGTAAATAAGAAGAAACAACGAAAACGAAGGATGTGGATACATCCGATTATTGAAGAGAGGCAACAAAAAGGACATTTTCATACACTGTTTGCCGAAGTAGAACGAGACGAAGACAAATTTTTTAATTTCACTAGAATGTCACGAGGTACTTTTGACGAGTTACTGACCATATTATTTGAAAAACTAACAAGAACAAATACTTGTATGAGAGAATCCATATCACCTAAGGAAAAATTAGTAATAGCTCTCCGGTAAGCAAATACAGTTTTATTACATATTATTAAACAATATTTACATTTATAAGCAACACTAAAAAACACTAAACTGTGAATCATCTTCGTACTGAAAGGTTGAAACAGATGAAGACGTTGCTTCAGCTGGTGATGGCGCTGAAAGTGATGTCGTATATTGCTGGGTAGACACATTTGATAATGTTGGATCGAACTGGCTTTGTTGTGATGGTTGACTGTAAGGTACAAATGATTGACTAGAGGAAGGTGCTGGAGATAAGGTTGAATAACTCTGCTGTTGGATGGGTAAATTCTGGGATATTTGATGGAATGTTGGTAAAGGTGCTATCGAATTTGATTGAGAGGCGATTGTTTCATACTTGGATATAATCTGCATGATTTCCAGTTTGCAATTTGTGTTGAGACGTCTAGGAAGTGAGGCAAGAGATGGTAGTAATGAAATCAAAAAATGGTGATTGTCATCTTCAACAACCGGTCTGTTAGCTCGTTTCTCGTAATTCTCGAGTGAACTTAATATTCGGTCTTCTACAGGATTCAATCTTTTTTTACCAATTCTTGAACGTATAACGGTAGTTGAAATGGGCGTAGATGTTTCCGGTCTATCATTTTCCAATTCAGGGGACCCAAGTTCATTGTTGGTAGGCTCTAAAGAATTGGTGGTTTTTTTAGGACCAATTACATCCACGAGAAATTTTAACCTTTGCGAGTAAATGTAAGGGGCCTTTTGACAGCTTCCAGCTCCCGACTTTCCTTTTCTTCCTTGTATGTATCTCTCAAAGTTGTCCCGGATGTTTTTCCATTTTTTATGCAATTCGTCACCTGTACAAAAACACAACTGTTATAGTATGTAGGTTTTGATCATATATCTTTTGTATTTTAGGTATTTGGCATCTGGTTGTTCTTTGGTTTTACTTTTCGACAGTATTGTTTGCAATGTGTGATGATAACTACTGTTTCACTTACATCGATGTAGGGTCGTATGGTAAATCAAGTGATGCAGGAATATTTAAACGTTCAAAACTTTATGAAAAATTATGTGAGGGTTCGTTAGGGCTTCCTGCACCGTCAAGTATTGATAATACAAATGAAAAATACCCTTTTGTTATAGCAGGCGATGAAGCTTTCCCTTTATCGGAAAATTTGCTTCGACCTTATGGAGGAAAACATCTGACGAATGTTAAAGATACGTTTAACGCTAGATTATCTCGGGCGAGAAGATATATTGAGTGCTGTTTTGGAATTTAAGCCAATAAATTGCGTATATTTCACCGCCCTATTGATCTTGACATTGATGTAACTGAAACTCTTGTTAAAGCTGCTTGCATATTACATAACTTTGTTAGGGTAAGAGATGGTATTCGATCACATGACGAGAATTTATATGTAGAATCAAATCTCCAAAGTTTACTGCCAGATACACTGCATAGGGGAAATTCATTATCGTTATCTGCTAGAGACAAATATGCTCAATATTTTGTTAAACAAATTCGTTTAAATAATTAAGCAAATGTTTCACATTCTTCTTAATACAATATTTAATACTTTAAAGTTAATTTCTCACCTAACCTCTTTTTTCCTCAATTGTGTTATCTTCATAGGCAAAAAGATTGATGATCTCCTCCCAACACTTTCTTTTTAAATTTCTATCACTGTACCCTTTTTCTCTCATATTCCAAAGTGCAGGTCGACTTTCTATTTCACTTATTAGTTTCTCGGCATCTAATTTTCCTCCATCCATTTTTGTAGAAAACGAGCAGAAAACCGCGTGCGTGTGAACGGACGTACCTAAATACAAAGAAACACCCAACGCTTCTATAAACAAAAACCGACTCGATTGCTCACAAGAATGACCAACCGAAGCGGTTTGAAAATCCAGAGGCGGTACGGACCGCTGTGTGTGTTTTGCACTATACTCGATAGTCGAAATTGTGTAAAGTGAGTCAGAGCTATCTAATCAACACTTTGGTTAAAGCGCAGTTGCCATATGTATTCTAGAGAGAAATGCTGTATTTTATAAATACACTTCAAATCCATTGTGTCAATATTTCAGGTACAAAAGATGCAATGTAATTAAGTCAATACCAATTTAATATATTTATTTCAAATTTCAAGCAGACTAATAATAATTAGTTTACTTGAAATGTGAAATAAAGTGTTTATGTATATTTCTTGAACGCAAAGTTTGTTGTGAAAAACTCGCCGATTTGACAATGTTGGAGAGTCGCTTCAATGTTCCGGCTTTGAGAACGAGATAGATAGATCGAGCTACGCGAATGAGACAGTGATAGTAAACAGTTATGTGAGGTGTTTATTCTCTTCATGAGCGTAACATCAGTATTTGTGTTGTGGTTTTGTGTGATAAATCGGTTATTATTGGTATTTATTGTAATATTTATATCGGTATATTTAGTGACAATAATGGCGGAGTGTAGCGGTGTTGGCGATAAAAAACGGCGTCGTAACAATTTAATTCGGGAAGAAAAAGTCCTCATATTAAATGTGTACGAAGGACTGCGTGCCATGGACAAACAGTTGGGTGTTAGTGACGCTGTGATTAAGTGCAGTTATTTAACTAAAGTTTCTGAGAGTACTATATACAATATTCTAAAGAAATCGCGGGACGGATCTTTGACAAGAGAACGAGGTGAAAACTGTAAACCGGAAAGTAGGGGAAGAAAGAAAATTGTTTTGGACGACCAAACACGGAATGCTATACGTAGGGAAATACATTCTTTTTATTTTAGGAATGAAATCCCCTCGGTAGCTAAATTATGCAAGGTAATAGAAGCTGATGATACTTTACCAAACATCAGTGATAAAGTTTTGAGACGAACTTTAAAATTAATGAATTTTCGTTACCAAACAAAAAGTAGAAACAGTGCCTTAATTGAACGAAATGACATTGTGGAATGGAGGAGAAATTATTTAAAACAGATACGACAGTTTCGTAACGAAGGACGGCACATATATTATCTTGACGAAACATGGTTAAATGAAGGCCACACTGTGTCAAAAGTGTGGCAAGACATGAATATACGAAGCAATCGACAAGCCTTTATGGAGGGTTTCTCTTCCGGTTTAAAAGCTCCCTCTGGGAAAGGACGTCGACTGATTATCACTCACATTGGCAGCGAGGTGGATTACTAAGTTTTCAGTCCAAAAAAACTGTCGATTACCATGAAGAGATGGATGGTAACCGGTTTGAAACATGGTTTAGATCAATTTTAACAAAGGTAACTCCTGGTTCAGTGATAGTTATGGATAATGCTTCATACCACTCTCGTCGACTGGAGCAAATACCTACTTCAGCTAGCCGCAAGAGGGTTATAATTGATTGGTTAGAGAGTAAAAGCATTCCGCACAACGAGGCAATGCTAAAAGTTGAATTATTATCTCTCGTACGGAAACATAAAAGCAGTTATATTAAGTACGTTGTCGATGAAATGGCGAAAGATTTCAACGTCTCAGTTGTTAGACTTCCTCCCTACCACTGTGAGTTAAACCCCATCGAGCTGGTTTGGGCCCAAGTGAAAAATTATGTTGCGAGAAAAAACAGTACATTCAAAATGGCTGACGTTGAGAAACTGTTTGACGAGGCGCTGCATACCGTTACTGCTGAGAGTTGGCGTAAATGTATTCAACACGTATTAAAAGAAGAAATAAAGTTTTGGGATTTAGACATACGTGTAGAAGTAATGACGGAACCACTCATTATCGATATAGGAGGAGAAAGCGATGATTCTGAGGAGTCGTCAGGGAGTGATACCGCTTCCAGTTAGTCAGACATTTTACAAGTGACCTCGCAACATACCTATACTTATTGGTAATTTATTTTGGTTTTGACAAACAACTTTTTTTTAGTTTTAGTAGTAGTAAGTTGGAATTGACTTTTAAACATTTTTTTATTTTGTTTTAACTTACTTATGAACAACTTGTGATAAGTTATTATTTCAAACGTTAAAAATTGAAATTCCAGATATTTCAGTATTCGCACCCTTAAACTATGATACGCTCATGGAGTTCACTTTAAATCGGTAGATAACCGATGACGTCACTTTACAGAATTTCGACTATCGACTTTTTTATATACATCTTATTATAGCTCTTCCTTAAAAATGTGTATTATTCTTGGTAACACCCTGTATATACATAATGATACCTACCATAATAATTTCGTATTTCTGTTCTCTCAAATTTAAACGCCAGAGCGTACAAGAACATTTTCTATTTATTTTTTATTTAGGACTATTAAGAACCCTTCAAAAATGATGCGCTCATGAAGTTCGCTTCTGCAACTGATTTTATGGACAGTAAGAGCGATGAGTCACTTTACAGAATTTCGACTATCGAGTATATTATGTTACATTACAAGACGTATCGACTCGAGAATCGACTCGATAAACGCTTCGGTCAAAACCGCCGTGTCTGTCTTTGCCCTTAAAGCGGTAGGAAGATAATATTCCATCAAGTGTTTTATATTTTTTATTATTGTGTTTGGTGTGGAAATTAAATTAAGGGTAAGTATTATATTATATCTTACAAAAAATAAAATAAATAATAAAATTAAAATTTCTTTAAAACCATTTAAAATAGGTATAGGATATTAAATATATAAAAATCTAGATAATTAGACTTTTACGTGTTACCTTATAGATAATAATATACAGGGTGTTTCATTCAAATAACCGAAGTTGACAGCTTTTTCCGATATAGCCGGTAGTTCCAAAACTGTCTAAATATTTTATTCGTCTATCATCCAACGACCTCACCGCATTTTTTTTAAATGTTTTCTGAGCGTAGTACATCTTCATACATTTTATATTGATCTAGCATATTAGCTTCACTTGTTTAATTCTAGGAACCACATAAGAGAAAACGACCTTCTGGCGCAAAATTTCGGGAGCAAAAAAGTTACGAGTACGAGGCTGGCAAAATAAAATATTTCTTGGCGAAAACTCCAGTTTCAAATGCAGGGGCTTTAGAGAGTCAATGTTCTGAAGCTGTCGCTGCTTCACCTGTTCCTGCATCTGAACCCTCTACGAGTACATCAACTCTCAATGAAAACGTAGAATCGGTCGAACCCACCGGCTAAAGAATATAGGCTACAAGTGAAGCTGAAACCGAAGCCATGACTCTAATGAGCCCTGAGATGACAAGTACCATTATTCTATCAGAGGATCTTGGTTTGTGGCCTAGAACCTTTAACAACGAGGAAGTCAGAAGGTTCGTTGAGCGAGGACCTCCTTTGATAAGACACAATTATCAATTTCCTACAAATGAAGACAAAAGAAAATTTTCAATTACGTACTTTGTCAGAAAACTGGAGAACGATGAAACAACAGAGAGAATTTGGCTCACTTATTCAGTTTAAAAAAACTCTATATTTTGCTTTTGTTGTTTTCGGTAAAAATATCAATACTTTTTCTGATTCGAATGGTTTTTCTGATTGGCAACACTTATCGTTGGCTATAAAAAGATATGAAACATCAATTGTACATAATGGTCATATGAATACATAGATGAGTTTGAAAAAATGTTAAAATTATCTACTACTGTAAACGATCGTCATTTATGGGTTTTAGAAACCGAAAAAAAATATTGACATGATGTTCTGGAAAGAATGATTGCAGTCGTAAAATTTGTGTCCCGACAATGTCTAGTATTTCAGGGTTCTAAAACACTTTTTCAACATGATAACGGAAATTTTCTTAAGGCTGATGAGATGATTTCCTCATTTGGCCCTGTGATGAGAGAACATCTTAGTAGAGTGCAAAACTCCCAAGAAACTTATTTAAAAAAAACTCATTATTTACGCTTACAAATTGAAAACGAAATTGTAGAATTAATGTCGTCTAAAGTAAAAAATAATATTTTTATTGTACGCAGTTCCAAATATTATTCAATAATTATGGGCTGTACGCCAGACACAAGTCACACAGAACAAATAAGACTTGTTTTGGGTTATGTGGTGTTAAATCAAGATAGTAAAAAAGATCAAATACAAGAAAGGTTTTTAGCTTTTAGCCCAATATTCGATTCTATTTAGATATTAAAGACATGAGAGGTCAATGGTATGATAAAAAATGTATACTGGACGCTAATCCTTGAGCTTTTTTGTGCTAAGCGCTGCACACAGCTTAATTTTAGCAGTAAATAATGCTGCTAAAGTATCAAATGAAACAGTAAAATCTTTTAATATAGTACACCTCCACAAAAAATGGGATATTATTAAAAAAAGTTCCTGAATTAAATCTAAAACTCCTAAGTGATACTAGATGGTCAAGTAGGGTAGATGCTATAAAGCCATTAAAATTTCATTTAACTAAAATTTGTGTCTTCAAGAAATCGCGGATAACGATACTTTTAACATAGAAAGTAGGCATAAAACAAGTTCTTTACTATTAAATATCCAATCATTTAAATTTATTTGTAGTGTTATTATTTGGTATGATGTTTTATTTCAGATTAATATTATAAGCAAAATGATGCAAAGTCTAAAGGCGGCTACAGACGTTCATGCATACTTGACAAGTGGACTTGTGCAAGCGTACTTGTACAAGTATACTTGAGTGTGTGTAGGAACAAACTTGTACAAGTATTTCGACTTGTGCAAGTGGCATAGACTTGTACGAATTTTCTTCATGTCCCAGTGACTTGCGCAAGTATGCATGAACGTGTGTATGAAACTGGAAGTTGATCCTAGTATGTTTATTAACTTGTTTATTTGTTTGTTACTAGAAGATAGATTAAAATGGCTAGTGAACATGAAAAAAGTATGCGCGAGGTTTTGGAGGAGTTTATTAATATTTACAAAGAATCTTCTTGTTTATGGCAGGTAAAATCAAAGGACTATCATAACAAAAACAAGAGAGAGGCTGCATATAAAAATTTAATTACAAAATTGAAAGAAATTGATAAAAATGCAAACCGCGATATGGTTGTAAAAAAAATAAACAGTTTAAGAACAAATATTCGAAAGGAGAAGAAAAAAATTGAAGATTCGCAACGTTCAGGTGCCGCCAAGAGCTAGCGCGTCTTCGTCCATTTTTGCCTACTAAAACTGTTCAAGTACGCTTGTATCGTGTGGAGTCGATGCAAACTTGTACAAGTACGCTTGCACAAGTCCACTTGTCAAGTATGCATTAACGTCTGTAGCCGCCTTAAGAATTGACGATAAAGTATGTCAAAACTATTAAAGAATTTATTCGATCATTTCGAAAATTATAGAAATTATAATTTATTTGAGGAAATAATTGCTCAAGCGGCAAAATTAGACACCGATCTTGAGATAGGGCAAGATTATCCCGAAATCAATACTACTAGACGAAAATATAATAATATTTTTTATTATGAAAATAGGTATGAAACACCTCAAAATCCCAAAACCGCCTTTAAAGTTATTTTTTTTTAAGAATAATTGATCAAGTACTAGTTCTTTAAATAGTCGATTTGATATGATCTCTAATTATGACAATGTTTTTGGTTTTTTAGTAATATTTTTACATTATGTGACGATGATCTCCTAAAGTGCTGTCAGGCTCTACAACAGAAGCTTACTGATGCGGTAAAGATGGAGGCTGATATTGAAGCAGATTTTTTGTTTAATGAGATTAAAGCTTTAAAGATATTTTCAATTCCTCATTTTTCAAATCCTATGGATATATTGCAATATATATTTGGACACAATTTAACCTCATCAATGCCAAATGTTACAATTTCCTTAAGAATACTCTTAACTTTACCAGTATCTATAGCTTCTGGGCAGCGGTCATTTTCAAAATTAAAAACAATTAAAACATTTCTTCGATCAACTATGCATCAAGTGAAACTATCTGGGCAAGCAATATTAGCTATAGACCAGGAGATGGTTGACAAAATCGATTTTGATGGAGTAACAAAATAATTTGCTGCCGTGAAATCAAGAAAAACACCTATTTAACCTAATAAAAGTTGTAGTTTTAAGTGACGGATTACAGATGTTTTTTTTGTTATTAATTAAAAAAAATTTAATTATTATTTTCAATAAAAATTAAATAAAAAAAATTGTTTTATTATAAAATAAAAAAAATATTTTTTTATAACTGGATTTCGTACATTAATAAAGGGCCAAAATAATGTCCAGCACGCGGGCACCACTCAGCCTTTAGGGGCCCCCGTTGCAGACCATATTTATGTATTCCTATTAATAATCGACAAATGTTGAATAGGTCTCATAGTTTATGATAAAAATATTCCGAGATCAGTAGTCTGTATTTATTTGTCGCCTATAACACCTGCATTTGTTTACATAAGCCACTTTTTGAGTTGAGTTCAGCAGAGGAATCAGCAACTGTGAACTTCTACCTGAGAACTTTAATATCTAGCTACTATATCTTGGGAGCTCTTACCCTTAGATAATAAGAGATCCAGTTACACACATCAAAACGTTTATCAACAATTCAATAAATCAGAAATTATTACATTCCATGGTTTAAAATTTTAACATTAAATTATCTATCTAGCTAATTCCAGTTATGAATTTTTTTTCATTGTATAATAATGATAACTGGTATTAGTCAAATCAAAATATGAATGCGGTGTTTACATCAGAGCCACGTCTATCAAGTTTTATTAACACATTAGTTTGATTTCCTTTCTTTGATACAATTACATATCACATGCGAATTAGTAAACAAACAAACTGTTAAAATTGATTATACTGTTAACATGCCATTACTAAAACAAACATTACAGGTATTCTTATTGAGAAATAGCAAAGAAGACTTAAATGATTGTGCTAACATTCAACAAACTATTATAAAATATCACAAACAAAATTTTGCGATACATTATTATCTATATTAATTTGATACAGTTTTGACATATTGAATAATAATCATACCAATATTTCATTTTAAATTAAAATTGCAAATATGAGACTTTCGTTCAGTTGAAGAGGCGCAAGGAAATTAATATACATATTAATATAAGAAGAAAACCTTAAACACCAGACAACAAAAAGATGAATAAAATAATTGAAATATCAATGAGATAGAAGCAAGCAACACAAAAATAAAAGCGTTAATATCTGAGGCTAATGATATAGTCACACAGAAGATGAAAAAAGAAAACATACGAATATCTCAATCTAATGGAGCAACGTAGGCAGTATAAAATCTGACAAAATCAGAGATAATAGAATATAAAGAAATTCAAAGGGATATAAAAGAAAACAAAAAAAATCAAAGAAGATTGAATGAAACATTTGCCTACAAATAGATAATTTCCAGGAAAAGGGTGACAGTTTTAGCCTACATGAAAAAGTTATAGAGATGTCTAATATGTATCGCAATAAATTGACAAACCGATTTAAAGCGAGCACAGCGATTTTATCGATACATCAGAAGAAACATCCAAGGTTTGGAAGGGAAAACACAACATCTCTGTTTAATTATAATGGACCGACCGAAGGTGCCAACTATAAACCTCCCTAGAAATGGTATACGAGTGTCTAGCCCTCATATATGGATAAGCCATAAAATTAACAAAAATCGGTTGGGCAGCTGGATTTGACAATATAACTGCAGAGGCGACAAAATTACTAAAAGAGGAAATCACCCCAAGCACATGAAAGTGATATAACCATTATTAATCAGCTACATTATTAAATGTATAAAGTTGTTACTTAACCTTTTTTTTAAATTTGATATTCATTACAAAGTCTCCCTGTTAAAAGGGTGATTTCTCTATTCTCTAAATATGAATCTGAAACTCCAAGGAACCTAATATATGATGCTATATCATCAGCAACCTTTAGAATCTCATAATTGGAGAGAATTTATCTGAGAATCCTAATTTTTACTTCACCTTATGTATATTATATGTATACATAGAAGGGAAGTATTGTAATGGAGTGACTTTGATGTTTCGATTGGATCTACACGTTTCATAAGTTTCTGAGCCCAAAAAACCTATTTTTAAAAAAATTCGGTCGGTCTGTCTGTCAACAAGATAACTCAAAAACACGACCGAATTTTTTAATGAAATTTTATATGTAGGTTCAGAATGTGAAAACTGAAGTTCGTAAATGAGCAAAATCTAATGTACAGTTTTACTGAAAATCCCATTTTAAAAAATTTTTTTACGAACAACTAACAAATTTTTTGGAGTCCACGTATCAAAACCTCCCCTTCGCAAACTTTCATGAAATCAGAAAACAATTTTTTGGGATTTTATATCCATTGAGGGGAACCCTTCCGTTCCGAATCGGAATTTTTCTTAAAAAGTTGAATATTGATGTTTTATACCTCGGTTTCCATTATCGATTGTAAGTTGCTGTATTTTATTATAGTATTATGAACACTCCTATTTCGATTTTCACCAATTTCAGTCTTTCTATTGCATAAATGTAGTTACTACAAATTTTTTAAAGGTAATTTTTTTCAAGAATTTCTACTCCAGCTTTAAACCCGTATATTGTCTACAAATATAAAATGGAAGAGATGCATCTTTCCTCTATCGAATGGCGTGAGAAAAGAATCGATATATACGATAGTTTCGTAATTATTGAATTTTTTATGGAACCGTATTAAAAATGTTTCAAAAATTTTGCGGTTCTGGCCGAAAATTTTTGGTTAATAGTGAATGTATGGAAAAAATTATGCAGCTTTTTTCAAGTAAAGAATTAGAAAAAAAGGTTGGGTGAAAACTGATAACCTCCTTACATAAGGTGAAGTCATGTACTGGGTACACCAACTGGTTTAATAGTATAACCTAATTTAATAAAGAATTTGTTTATACATGCTAATAAAAGTTTTATGATGTGCTCAGACTCCCTTACACTCTTTTTGAAAGTGGCTATTATCTTAAGAATTAATTTGCCCGAACACACAGTAAAAATGATTTTATTTCGGTAATATTTGACATGTTATGGAAATCACCAATTTAGAAAAAGACGGCCGGTTTTTTCCGGTTAAAACCATATGAAAAGTCCAGAAAAGGACGCAATTTTAAAAACAATTTTGTAACTATGTGATTTGATTTCCATAACATAAAAATATGTTGTATGTATTAATAAAAATCAAAAACCGAACAAGTTTAGTTTAAAGTTTATTTTAAAAAATTCAACTCAAAATAGTAACTCATTTGTCACAATAACAAAGAAGTATGTAGGTACAAATAATAAAAATATTCATAAAAAATAAACAAAAGAACAAGTATGTAATATAAGTTATAACTTAAATTTGCTAATATAAAAAAAATAAAAATAAACATTGTTTGCAGTAAAATAAAACGGTACTGAATTCCCCAAAGGGAATAGCAACTTGCTGCTAAACTAAAGTAAAAAAAATTATTAATTGGGATAAAATCAGTCTAGCTGCTTGTTCCCTCCCCCATCTCATTACTAGGTATTACTCATTGTGTCTTTTGTTTAAAAAGTGGTATATTTTTACTATAGTCTATATAGAAAGGACAAGGAGTAATAAATCATTCATTTAAGTAGATTTCATAGACGTACCAAAATATATTTTAAGAGGGTATACCGTAAGGTACATTTTGTATTGAACGAATGAGTTGCAGCTATGCTAAAGAATATACGATTTAGGTCAGAGGTAACGGGATGTACTAATTTTAATAAAAAAAAGTGATAGAGGTAGAGGTCATTCGGAAGCAAAAAATGTAGTTCATTATAAAAAAATTCTACAACTTCCTCAGGACTAAGATACATAATACCGAAATGTACTTTCAAGTATTCGCCAATTACAGAACCTTTCTGTCTGTACTCTTGTACCAAATGAATCTGAATCCTGAATCTTACGAAACCAAGCTTGACAGAGATGAAATTTACAACCAAAAAGAATTTGATCTCTGCCAAAACATTCATATATAGCGTTATGAATGCTTAGTTCAAAATCTACTACGACTTCTTTAGGTTGAAAATTTAAGACTACTTCTTTACATTTTTGTCTTAAAATTAAAAACAAATTTGAATATGTTTGACTTCATTTGTCCGGCAGCAAACAAAAAACAAGAGGTACGTAATAGCCGTTTTTAAAACCATGAATGGTAAACATTTGGTAAAAAAAAGTTTAACAGTATTTAAAAGTCCCATCCATCAAAATACAATCCGAATTACATAAAAAATTAAGGTTGGAAAAACAGGAGAACACAATAATTTTAAATACCTGGTCTGCTGTTAATAGAAATTCCTCTTCTCGGTTCGTTCGTAATTGTAATTCACGAACACTATTAAATATTTCTTCCTGATTTTTAGGCAATAGTGTAAGTGCATCAACATCCTTCCCCTAATCCCCTAAATATCGATCAAAACAATCAATATTTCTTCAAAATATTTAATTCAAGAAATCTTTGAAACCTTTCAGAAATATACATAATTCTATGGGCCTCCGATTTTATCTATTATAAACCCTAATGATTCTAATAGGATTAAACTAAATGGTTGCGGCACAGTTCGAACATTTCAGTAATCCTCAAATGGATACAAGTCAGGTAAAATTTTATTTTGTGGCAGAGTTCGGATATTCCCGTTTATTAATAATATTTTTTATTTGTATTACTCCTATATGTAGTGTTTGGGGAATTTTTCTCAGAAATTTTAAATGGCAAGTGGCCTACTGTAATCGGCTTAATACGATTACACCTATTTACAGATTATTCGATTATTGAGAGGGATTTTCCAAACAAACCAATTTTCTTAGAAACATTATCGGGAATATTATTTTAAAAGAAAGTAGGTACATTAAATCAGTACTTAGTATTAGTTCTTTGAGTAAAGTTGTATGGTTGTCATAATATTGTAAACAGTTGGAATATATTTAAAACATTTGTTGAATTTTAATTGTGCAAGTACCAAACAATGTCGATAAGCCAAGGACCATCTAAACGACCAAAACAGGTCCATTATCTTTAAATGAAAAAACTCTGATATTTAATTGTTATATATCATTGAAAAAGCCAAGGATCATCTAAACGACCAAAACAGGTCCATTATCTTTAAATGAAAAAACTCTGATATTGAATTGTTATATATCATTGAAAAACAAGGATCCAAGTGCAAGTGTTGATGATATTGTGGAATTAACGGCTGCTATGTTGTGTGTTGCTAAATCAACAATTTATAGATTACTAAAAGAAAGCAAGAATGGAACTCTTCAACCCCCTAAAACTCCTTCAAGGCGAAAACCAATTGAGATCGATGAGTCATCAAAACAAAGACTAAGGCGTAAAGTCCATGGATTTTACTTACGAAAGGAAATTCCAACACTTGACAAAATTATGACATCAGTGCAAGAAGATACGGACTATCCAAAATTCTCCAGAATGACATTATGCAAACTTTTGAAAGATGTGGCTTTCAGATATACAAAACATAATAGAAAATCTCTCTTGATAGATAAACCGGAAATAGTTTTTTGGAGAAGAGACTATTTAAGAAGCATTCGACATGCCAGAGAACAAAATTTGAAAATCTTCTACTTAGACGAAACATGGATAAATGCTGGATATACAGTTTCCAAATCTTGGCAAGATGAAAACATTAAAAGCGGAAGGCAGGCATTCGTGGAAGGTTTGTCGTTAGGTTTGCAGCCACCATCTGGAAAAGGAAAAAGACTTATCATTGTCCATGTTGGAAGTTCTGAAGGTTTTGTTGATGGTGGATTATTAACTTTTATTTCAAAACGCACGGGGGACTATCACGAAGATATGAATGGGGACGTCTTCGAGGAATGGTTTGTTCAAATGTTGGATCTGATTCCAAAAGGGGCTGTTATTGTTATGGACAACGCAAGTTACCATTCACGGTTCCGAGAAGCATTGCCCACAAGTCGTTGGCGTAAAGCAGAGCTTTTGGAGTGGCTTATTTCGAAAAATATTAAGTTTCCAAAAGATCCACTAAGGAAAGAACTTTACAGAATTGCAAAAATGAACAAGAATAAATACAAAACCTACATTGTAGAAGAAATGGCTTCTTCTCGTGGTATATCAGTTCTTCGACTTCCCCTTATCATTGTGAACTTAATCCCATAGAATTAATATGGGCTCAGGTAAAGGGGGAAGTTGGAAAAAAAATACTACTTTTAAAATAAACGATGTTGTGAAATTGTTTGAGAGTGCTGTAAGTCATGTGAGTAAGGAAAATTGGACAAACTATATCGAGCATGTTATCAAAGTAGAGGCAAATATGTGGAAAATTGACAATATTTGTGATGATTTAATCGACCCTATTATTATTAATGTCAACAACGATTCTTCCTCTTCCGAGTCGGATATAGAATAAAATGTAAGTAATAAATGTATTCCAATAATTATTTCTTTTCATTTTTTATTATATTATAATTTAAAACGTATTTTTTTCCCAAAATACACACCACTGCATTGCGTTATTGCTTATCTGCTAATCCTTTAACAATGAATAAACCCTAAACTTTGCTACAACTGAAACAAATACGGGGTCGATCTACCTGGTTTTTAGATTTACGGAAGAAATGTAATTTAAAGTAAGAGATTTATCAAAAATTTCATGGTGCTCCCTGTAAAGGTTTTGCATACTTAATTAGGGTTTATTACTCCTCGTACTTTTTGTACATACTATAGTTTTTGGACAATATCTGGACCTAGACTGTTTCGTAAATTTGTCCTTACCAAACCAAATGTTGAAAAAATTCTTTCTGTCGAAGCAGAACTAGCTGTGAAGTTTAATAAGGAAGTTGCTTAAGGAAACTATGTTTGCATCATTTTTACATTTGTGTTTTAACATATTCCACCATTTATGAGCTGGCGTGTTCTTTTAATCACTGTTTGTAGAAACAAAGATTTTGGAAATAAATCAGTGTCACGGACCCTAAATTGAAGAACTATTGGTACAAAATCTGCATTTTCATCCAATGAAAATTCTAGTGCTATCTCTTCAATGTCCACTCCGATCTATGTTTCTGGAGGTAAAGGTGTGTCTGAAAAAGCCAAAGCTGGATCTATAATATACGCAAGAAAATGGCATGGCTTGCAAAAATCTCTCTTTGATTTCTGGCTTATGTGTATCAAGCTTTTCATCTTGCAAAAGTTCCACCCACATGTGAACAGCCTTACCTAATGTCATACCATCTCGTTGTAACTTATCTAAGGCAGTATCTACTGTTATTAGTTGTGCTTTGAGGTCTAAAGAGTTTTTGTATATATTCATGTCTTCTATTTTGACCGTTATCTCATGGTCTATGCCCGTATTCTTCAATTATTTCTAGGTAAATATGATAATATTCAGTAAATGTTCTTATGCAATCCAACTGTGAATTCCACCGTGTCTCGTTCGGTATATTGAGGCATATTGCCATGTTTTTCCTTTAACCAGCCATGTGGCTGGTGATGATTTCGAAAATATTTTTGAATTTGTACTACATGTTTTAAAACGGTAGTTGGTGTAACAGCTTGCTCTACCAAATTGAAGTAATGTGCAGAACATCCAATGTTATAATATTGGGATAATCACGGTTTAGTATCTGACGCATACTTAACATTTTATTATCATTGTCTGTGCGTACTGCGAAAACATCTTTACCATACTTTTCTTTGCACAGTCGAATGTTTTCTATGGCATTTTTGGCACAGTAGTCGGCAGTTTTCTTTTCTGAACCACAATCTACAGAATATAGAAGATAAAAGAAAAGTTTAATTTCCAATATGGATACTTGTGGCAATAATTGGATCATTCTTAACACTGGACCATCCATCCTGCAGTAATGTTAAGGCCTGTTCATTGTACATTTCTTGTAGGGACGAAATGAATTGATTTTCAACTTTATCATATACCTTATCATGAAGCACACCACCTAATTGATGTCTATTTGGCGTTATGTAACCAGGCCTTAAGGTTTTTACCATATCAATAAATGTTTTGTTTTCAATTTGCTTAAAAGCAGTATTTGACGAAAAAAAATATTCTGCTATTCTGATATCAATATTTTCCTTCATATTCTTAAGGGTCATTATGATAAAATTTTCAAGTGATTGATCATGCTTTAGTTTTTTGTATTTGGTTAACTTTGGTCCATCGTCGGCATTGGTACTTGTACTGGTACTGCTACTACTACTGGTAATGATGACAGAAACAGAATTGTTTGAGCTATCTAACAAAGGCATAGGCGACTTTGATGGCAGGAAAGCAGTTAAATCTAAATTAGGCAGTGTCCGTGGCAAACCAAACTCATTAATAGTAGACGTCCCATCTGCACTCACCTCGATATACGTAATCTCTTTTTCAGTTTCATTATCACTAGTATTCGAAAACGCCTTCTTTTCATAATCATAATCGGTATAATGTTCACCATTCTTTAAGTGATTTTTTGAATTTTGGAACTCACTTGTTTTTTACAGTATCTACATCTACATTCACTGCTCAATTTTCGACCACCAAAGTTGTTTGTGCCTTTCTTTGCACCCCGCACGTTGCTTTCACTAACACTGCCGCTAGTACTTATCATTCTTTGTATTAATATTAACAATCTACTCGTATTTGAAATTTTTAAATATTATTTTTATTTTAATGTGTTCTGTATCAGAAGTTCAAGAACTTGTTGTTAATTTTGTTTTGTATTGCAGATTAGGTAAATGGTAAATATAGGTTATATAAACAGTTCATAGTGGTCAGTTGGCCTTCACAATTAAAGTTTTTTAGCCAGCTTTATACAAAAGTAGACAAATGGTCAGAGAAGTACACAAAAGCACAAAAAAGTACGTAAAAGGATAGAAAAGTACAAATAGCCTGTACTTTTCTAAATAGAGACGGATTTTCGCAGCCCTGCATGATATGTAAATGATTAAAATATTTCTTGAACGTATCGATTTGCATTCATATTGTCCCTGATGAAGACTAAATGTGACCTTGAACCATAAGCAAAGGCACCCCCTATACGTTAAAGGTAATACCAACTGAGATCGGTATGCAAAAACGACATCCCAGCTTCCCGAAAACCAACAATTCGACATCTCTCCAACCCAGCTGCCGATAATTTTCATTTTTTCGCACTACGTAATTCTTGTAGCACCAGCTTCAGAGAACTTCGACTGCGGCGTGCGGCACATCCCCACCATAGTGCTGATGTTGAATCCAAAAAGAAATATTTAGATATACGAATGTTGTAGGTAGACCCCAAACTCGGTCATCTTATTTTTAGTTTACCTACCACTAATACTAACCTTACTTTTTAAGACGCTGCAAACGCATGCAGTTAAAACTGTATCAACTTCAAGCAGCAGCATTGTGGTGTTATGGTGGGAGTGAGGGAAATACAGAATGAACCAATCACAGAAATGCCACACGCTGCAATAATATCTTGCCAAGTCTAAAATTTTTTAGGAATAAACAAAGTTCATACTATTTTTATCAAAAGTTTACTTAATTACAAAAATTTTCAGTTTAATCTAATAATAAGTCAAATGCCTTACCTTTCTCCATTCTTTTACGCTTTTGGAACGCTATTTAACGTTGAGCTTATTTCGCTCCATGAGCATTGAGCTTTTTTCACTGAGGGTGATGGCTCATAAACTCAAACTCAATCAATATTTCCTTTTGGGCTTCATTTATTTGGAACATATCTAAATCACCTTCTCACGTTGCAGCTCGATCATAAAATATTGGTAAATTTTATTGTTTCTACTTCACAAAACAGATAACAGTAAATTTTCAAAGCACTACCAACATAAAATAATGCCAACCACAATTCTTTTTGTCCGTCAATCAATCTGCGAATGCTTGCTCTCTCACTCGAGTGGTATTTTCCAAGCGAACGCTGGTGTGAGAACTCGTGCACAATTCTCTTGATTTCAAACATATCCATAGACAAATAAGAGACGGTTTGATGTATACGGTATGTGACACAACGTTTCTGCGCAACTGACTCGCGCTTGGAGTCTCTGCAGTCGCGAACTACAAGACTGTTTTACATAAACAAAATAGAATAAAACAGTTTAAAATATTATGAATTACAATACATTTTAATACATTCCCTTTAATGTCGATAAATATTATAAATATCCTAGAATATTAACTTCTAAGTCATTAAAAATGAAAATATACAAATTCAATCTTACATTGGTTGGTGTGAATATGGCTTGTGTTTGTCAAAGTGTCAAAAATCAAAACTGTTAAAAATATGGTTATGGTGTGACAAACAAAGGTGAGTATTTTAAAATTAGTTTAGTTATTTTCTTAATTTATTTATTTAAAATGTCTTCACCAGCTATAACTCGCCTTGTTGTATTGCAAAAAATTTTAATATTAAATATTTTTGGCCATTTCACAAGTTGGAGTTTAAGATCAAAATATTTTTCAAACTTCTGTCTGACATGAATCAAAGTACTGTATTGTCTGTGGAAAAAAAGCTTATTTTTCGAAATGATTGTCAAGAACTACAACACAAATTGTGAAGCAGATTAACTGCAGTTTATTATATAATTTAAATTATTTTTTAAGTTTTAATAATAAACCAAAACCATTCACCATTAACTACTACTAATAATGAATTGGAAACTGTTGTAGATACATCAATAAATAATTTAAAATTTGACACTCAAACAATAAGTAATGTTTCAGGTTTCGTTGTTAAAAAAATTACAACATTTAATTCCGAAGAAAGTAAGGCTAATTTGATGACAGATATTTTAGACATCCACTATAGGTTCACTTCCTTCACAGAAAATGATGACAAAACACGTTTGATTTATGTACAAAAATAAGTCGTTAACTTTATTTCAATACTGCATGACTTTATCATATTTTACCACTTTTAGGCCATGTAAAAAATATTACTGTGAAGACTGAACACTTTGCAAAAAGTCATAATTATAAATTTTGATTGGTTCACCTGTCGAGAACATAAATCATATGTATTTTCTCAACTCCTAAAAGTTTGTGTCCCCTTATCAATTAAAAAATATAATGATAGTAAAAGGACTAACAGAAATATTTTATTTTGGCAACTTAATGAAATGCATTTAATTTCTTTTTTGTTTCAGACCTGTTCCTGTCTTCATGGAAATGGGGAATCTAGTAGTTTTTAACTTCTTTTTATTAAAATATTTGTTGACAATGATTGTAAAATAACTTAATGAGCAATTTGATGTGATTTTAACTTTCATAAATATATTGTAATGTAATTTTAGTAGAAATATGTAATTTTGTGATAAATAAGTTTTTTTATTGTGTGCAGGTTAATATAAAAATTAAATGTTTGGTGTTTTCTTATTTATCTAAATATTTGTCTCAATATTGTTTATTATAATTATTTAATTACAAAAAAGAACTATAATTTTATTTTTTGGAATGAAATAATTATATAATAAACAATTTTAAGACAAACTGTACAAATTACCTACCCATGATCCATACTACCAAATTTAAAATCCCGCCTGTAACAATCAGTTCCGCCAACCGCAAGGGGTGCACTGAGAACGACGCGATGCCAACTTTTATTTATTACGTATATGATGCCAGCTGTTTATACGGGAACGAACACTCTCTTAATATGTTTATTTATCTATGAACCTGCCATATCAATCACACTTTGAGAGTGAGGAGTGATCACGTGGTACATTTTCTCATATGAGCTGCTCGTTCACTTTACAAACATCGGCCTCCTGATATCGGAATGGTTGGTTGGTCCAGTCCAACATCAAAAAAAATTATTGAATAAAAACAGGAATGTTCAACTGATAGTGCTAAAATGTATGAATGTACGAATAATATTTACTGAGTGTTCGGGTGTCGATGTCACTGAGTACAGTAGAAAAACATATTTACAATACCTACACTTGTCTTTTAAGTAATACCATAAGTTCTTTTGAATGCCTTATTATGACCTGCTTTCATTTTGTTTTTAATACTGACACTGTCATTTTCAGCTATGGAGTAGTTTTCAAGGCATTTTATCATTTGGATTAAGATATATTCTATAAAATCGGTTTTTACTGCGAGTAACTTGATATTTACGAACAATTATTGAAACGCAACACTCTCCTTTGTTTATAGTCAAATTTATCATGTCTAAGAAATCATGTAACCCGAATATTGTGTATACTGTAAGCAAATCGGACAATATTAGAACTACTATCTCATCTGAATTCTCCACATGGTTAAAAAAGTAATGTGAAACTATTTAATTGAAATTATACCAACAGTAATATGTATTTGCTACTCATAGTAACTATGACAATATATTCAAATATGTAGTGCAAATATATACGCACACGACAAAGTAACAGTAGCCACTCCATTTTGACTTGCTAACGTTTTGATTAATGTGTGGTTGTTGGGTACGATGTCAGGATAAAGGTCAGTATGATTGTTCGAATTTGTTTTCCAATTACCAAATTCTCCCGTGATTCTATTTCAATTTCCCCTGTATAACATAATTCATATATCTTGCACAGACCTTGAAGAAATATATCATAATTCTCAAACATTTAATTTCTCACACATCAACGATCAGACCACTTGAAGAAATATATCATATTTCTCAAACATTTAATTTCGCACACATCCACTAACTTCCATTTCAATGATCACACCACTTGAAGAAATATATCATATTTCTAAAACATCTAATTTCCCACACATCGACAAAATTCCATTTCAGCACTACCATATACAAAATATAGACGATTATTGTTCTAGGAATTTTTCCATTTAAAATCTCAAACTTTCTCACCCACCAAAAAAGACACACACGTGTACTTCCCACTCACTTTAAACTATCTATAAATAGGAATAATATTATATTTTCACCACTTCCCAGTTATCATTCATCTCTTCATCAGTCAGACCTAGTACATAATGGTACTATTTTCATAAGAACAAACCGGCTTGAGATCGGTAAATTATGTTTACAATTAACACAATGTGATAAGTAACCAAAAGTGTAAAACTCAGTGAACTTCTTAATTGTTCAAGCAAATGAACAAAATGTAACTTTCGTCAATATACAAGTGAAAGTGACATAATAGTTTGATTTACAAAACCGCCATAATCCTACGAATACTACAGTGAACTACATATAACTAAACGGTCCTTCGAACTAAGTAAACTACAACCTTCCGTTCCATTTATTATCCCAAGTGCAAAAAAGGGTTAATAAAACAATGATGGAGTATATTTAATTTATGAATAAATTACCTTTCCTACTACCGTGCGTAAAATACGAACTTTACGCACGCTACGAAGTAGTTATACTTTTTTGCACTAGTGCGTAAAGTAAAACTCTAGTGAAAAACGTAAAATTTGTCAAAAATTGTACGTAGCAACAAAATGTAACGTTTCATTTTATATTACCGTTTTTATGCTATCTCCTTCTAAGACAAGTAAATTATTTTTGCTTATATATTTAGTGTCCAACATATTATCAACAGTTTTTTATTTTAATTATAATATTTTTCTCTAAATGTCATCCGATTTAATTAAACCATGCATGTCGATTTTGGTAAAAGTAAGTAGGCCGTGGCTGTGTGTATTAGAACTGTCAATCTCTAAAATTATATTAGTATTACAGAATGCGTCAAAAGAATTATAAGTTAAAAATTAACTTCTATTTATTTACTATTTTGAAAATCGAATCAATTCTGAGAAGGTAAAAAGTTTTTCTTATTAATGTTTGTTTACTTAACAATTTTAAATTCTAATGTTATTTGCAGTTTATATTTGTTACATAATCGATATGGATTTAAATTCATCTGACAAATTTGATAATACTCCTCCAAATATTTTAAACAGTGTACAAAAGGCCCCAGAAAATTTATTGCCAGAAAAATCTGGATGTATTTATCAACAATGCTTTTATGGAATAGTAAAAGAAGAGTAAAGTAACAAAATATTCGGCAACGTAATTTTGGCGTATTTCTCAGATGAATAAAACTCTTTCAAACCTTCGACGCTGTGGTCGAATTCTATGCTTAAAAGCACTTTAAAATATAAAAACAACGTTGATATTTCGAAATTCGACAAGTTAATAGCGTTTCTCCAACAAAAAAGTTAAGGTTATAAACCAAAAAAATCAAACATTTTTTATAGAGAAGATCTAATTAATTTTTTGTTGAAAGCTCCAAATTCCCAGTTTTTAATGATCACAGTAAGGAAATGTCTCGGGAAATGCTTGAGTGCTCAGTATAAAATTGAAATATTTGGTAAAGTTATGAAAGGATATTTTTGGTGTTCGTATGGTGTGTTGCCTAACTAAATATGTTGATATCCTCACATGCCACCGGGGTAGTTAGGCCGCACACCATACCTAAAACTTTTATATTTTTCACAATAGAATTTGCGTTTGGTTATTACGTCAGGATATTTCCTAATGTTTACCTATTGCTGTATTTCACTCTCTACTTTACGCACTAGTTAAAAAAAGTAAATTAATTTACCTACGACCACCCCTGTAAGTAGTCAAAAACACACAGTCGGCAATCAATGTAAGACGTCTATTACGCACGGTTAAACAAAACGCACGTCTGTAAAGTAAATCGCACGGCTTCCATAGCAACCACTTAGCAACTGTCAATAGACGTAGCCATTTTATTCAAAATGCATTACTTAGATATTAGACGTTGAACTTTATTCTTTATATAAATGGTAGAAAACATTTATTAGATATAAGATTGCATTTAATACTAAGAGTTATTTGGAATTATATGATAATTGGTTCCGTTTCATTCAATTCGCATCTTTTAGCTGTCTGAATGTATCTCATATTAGTAAACAATAGAATATTATACACCAAGGGACTAAAGTGGCCCATTTAATCCCGCGGGTGGTGTTTGATTCCTGAAGGAAGTAATCCACCTAAGGGATTAATGTCACTTTAGTCGAGAGTTGTATACGCTATTTTATGCAATTCCGGTAATTCTAATACATTTTTAATAAAAATAAATACTACTTAGGACGGACTTTTACGAAACTTGGCTGGGAGAGAGAGAGAGAGAGATTCGTGAATGAGTTTGGGGTGGGTTGGGGTTTTCTTGATTGGTTTGTCGTTTTCTTGATGCTGCCCTGGTATAGGATAGGTTTCCTCTTCAGGGCTGTGTTGGGGTGTGTTGGGTGGTTTAGTGCGCGTTGACCGAGAAATTAGGTTGGGGTTTAAAAGTGTCTAGTAAGAAAACATTTTAAAGGTGACTAGGAAAATTTGTTTAGAAGTGTCTAGAAATGAGAGTTGTTGGGTGGGCTTTTCGCCAGAAGGTGACTGGAGGGTTGTGCTGCGTTGGGGTGAATTGGGGGTTGGTCTCTGGAAGCAGCGAAGCCCAGAAGTGTGCGGAAATGATTTGACAAAAAGTGTCTAGGATGGGAGTGTAAGTGTTGAAGACGAACCATGTATCGTTGCCGATATATAGATATATGCGTTGGGCTGGCTAGGTGTCAGGAATTATGAAATTGAATGTTATTTATTGATTTTGAAAATTGTTAAATGTCTCCGATATTTGAGAGCGAAGTATTAGGGGTACTGAAGATTTTTACTTTTTGGATTTTTGTTATGTGAAAGGTGTATGGAGACATTTTTCAAAAGTGTATGGAATTTAGTATTTTGTTGAAGTTTGGTAGAAAGTTGCGATGACGTGCCTTCGGTGGTTTGGGAATGTTTTCGATGGTCGGTGGAATAATAACAATTCAAAAACTAAAAATGCGGGTGCGTCGATCGTCGATCCATTTGGCTAGTGATTAATTCACAGTGTACAGGAAAACCGCAAAAACCTGCAACACCGACGTGGGTGGTGTGGAGGCGGCAATAACTATAGGGTTAGTCCAAAGTGTTGAACAAATATGGGAATGAGAGATTTTGGAATTTGTTAAAGATTTTTATTATAATGGTTTTGGACTTGTTGCGGAGGTTGTTGAGTAGAGAATTAATGACCTAGAATGTTGTAGGAAATAGTGAGTTTTTAACGATTATCGTAGGGAGATTGGGGAGCTGTCGAGGTAGTCGATGTATTCGTCGGGAAGGTCGTCGTAAGCCGTGGCTAGCAGGCGCAACGGAGGAAATGGGAGCTTCCTCTGGGGGTACCTACCGAGGGATCGTCTATTGGCGACCCACGGTGTGAGAAGGGTGTTTTTGGCGATTTCGCTGCCCGATTCGATAGTACGACTAACGTATCGGGCTTGTAGGTTATTAAGGCGTGGTAGAAGGGGCTCGATGTCTATATTGACATATACTGTGTGGGCGAGTATGGAGCCTTGTATTGGCAGTATCTAAGGATTGACTGCTCACAAGTTCGGAGACGTTTAGCAAGATGGTTGGGGAGGGTGCAATAGACGTTTGCTCTATAGTCGATTATTGGACGGATATATGTTTTATACGTATGAAGTAGGGTGGTAGGGTGTGTGCGTCCGAATGTGCCGCCGAGCGCCTTGAGAAGATTAACTCTCCGTCGGACTTTATTTAAAGTGTCCATTAGGTCGGGCGTCCAGTTGAGAGTGTAAGTGAATTTCACTCCCAAATAGACGACTTCCCTACGGATTTCGAGTCGATCACCCCAGAGCATGAGGCGGAAGTTTGTAGGAAGAAGTCGTTCGCTCCTGGTATCAGGGTGTTGGAAGACGATGGCTTGTGTTTTTTGAGGATTAAGAGTCACCCGCCATTTCCTGCACCAATTAGAAAATTGGGTCAGTAGATTTTGGGATCGAATGTTGAGAGAGCGAATATCTGTGGCAGAAATGATTAGTGCGGTATCATCCGCATATAGTTGGACGTTATCACGAGGATGTCGTGGGACAGGTGTATCATACGTATAAATAATATATAGTAGAGGAGCAAGTATCGAGCCCTGCGGAACGCCAGTTTGAGGTGTAAAAAGGTCGGATATGCTGTAACCAACTTTGACGCTGATCGATCGTTCGGTGAGGTAAGAAAATATTAATTTGACAATTTGGTTGGGCAATCGGATGCTCAGTAGCTTTTTCACTAGTCCGGCGTGCCAAATTTGCTCGAAGGCCTTCTGAACGTCCATGAGGATGGCGGCAGAACAGCGTCGTTGATTTAAAGCTCGGGTGACGATTGTTTGAAGGCTGGTGGTGGCGTTCTGACAAGAGTGGCCCGGCCTGAATCCGAATTGAAATGCCGGAATTATATTATTTTCAGTGCAGAAGTCCCAGATTCGTTCTTTCAACAAGCGTTCAAAGACTTTACCTAGGACGCTGATTAATGAAATAGGGCGGTAAGATTCATACTTGGCTGGGCATCGAGGATGAACTTCTAAGATGCTTGGCTGGGCATCGAGGATCGACCTTTATAAAACTTGGCTGGGCATCGAGGATGTACGTTTATACTTGTACTTTAAATACCTTAATACGATTATAAACACAAGTACAAGTGGGTCGTAGGTAAAGTATAGTACGTAACTCGTGTTGTAACGCATTTTACGCACTCACAGAATTACGCACTCGCCGCTACGCGGCTTCGTGCGTAACTTTTCCGTTCGTGCGTAAAATGCTTCTTACAACACACGTTACGTAATATACTATTACGCACAAGTGTGTAATAGTATATTACATGACGAGAGTTGTAAGTTGCTTATTACATGCGAATAGAAAAGTTGCGCACGAGCCGCGTAACGGCGAGTGTGGTAATTCTATAAGCTTACAACTCTAGTTGTGTACTATACTTTTTCTACGAACAACTTCATCAATAAAAATAAAACGCATGAATAACAAGTAGCATTTATTTATTAAACAGTAGCCAGAAAAAATTATTTAAAGTAAATATTTATTTATAGTAATTAATTGTAAAATTTTGGCATTTATTTATTACTATACCCTTATCCGCCCTTTTCGGGTTTTCAAAAGTATCCGGTAAATTTTGGGATGACGTAGAATGTATGGTATATTTTCAGTGTACGTAAATGTTTGTAGATTATTTTCAACCGAATTCATAATTCTATTGGCTGTTAATGTCTTATTATTTATTGAATCATCGACATATCCCTCAGCTGTAGTCGAGGACTTCCAACCCCCATGTCGTTTAAGAGTCATTAAATCACCACCGGCGTCAACCAAAAGAGTGGCGGAAGTTCGTCTTAAACAGTGACATGTGTACTCTTTGGGATCAGGTAAACTTTAAATATTCGGCTATTTGTTTAGGTATTTTGTATTGTATATGTTTATTTACAAATAATTACAATTACAAATCACCAAAAAGATAATATATTAGAATTACACCGCCTATTTTATTCAATCCTACCACTTGTTTCGTACATTTACCTCTTTGATAGTTTAGGAAAAATTGATTTATTTGCGGATTGCTAACTTGTTGGCGAATATCTATATATTGTTTGCAAATTTTATAGAAATTACCAGAAATCACGAAAGATCTAGGTACTTTAGTTTTCGTGTATTAGGGATTCTAACCAACAACATGGTACCTGAATCATTGATGTCACTAACTTTAAGATTTCTTAACTATTGTTTCCTACAAGCTCCACATATTCCAAAAATTGCAACAACCTTAAAATAAAAGTTATTCTAAGTATATAATATTATATCATTTTTATTATGTTAAAAAACATACCTTTACGAATAAATACTGCACATCCGGAGCTTCCTTTAAAAAAAGTTTTATTTCATCAGAATGTGAGGTTTTCGATTTTTTGTTTTTAAAACCGTCGGATTATCTTTTTTAAGTAACCTCGCAATTTTGCGCAATTTTCTTCAAAGTTATAGATGAAGATGTTTTGAATTTCTTCGTGATTTCTCCGAAATATGCCAAGAGTACGTTTTCAGAAAATAAACTTACATTGTTAGTTGTTCGCCAGTCCATAAACTGCCGGTATACATTTTCATATCTTCTTCCTCTTGATTTTTCTGGCAATATGTTGTCAGTAGTGTCCGCGGCTATAGTATGTACAAAAAGTACGAGGAGTAATAAACCCTAATTAAGTATGCAAAACCTTTACAGGGAGCACCATGAAATTTTTGATAAATCTCTTACTTTAAATTACATTTCTTCCGTAAATCTAAAAACCAGGTAGATCGACCCCGTATTTGTTTCAGTTGTAGCAAAGTTTAGGGTTTATTCATTGTTAAAGGATTAGCAGATAAGCAATAACGCAATGCAGTGGTGTGTATTTTGGGAAAAAAATACGTTTTAAATTATAATATAATAAAAAATGAAAAGAAATAATTATTGGAATACATTTATTACTTACATTTTATTCTATATCCGACTCGGAAGAGGAAGAATCGTTGTTGACATTAATAATAATAGGGTCGATTAAATCATCACAAATATTGTCAATTTTCCACATATTTGCCTCTACTTTGATAACATGCTCGATATAGTTTGTCCAATTTTCCTTACTCACATGACTTACAGCACTCTCAAACAATTTCACAACATCGTTTATTTTAAAAGTAGTATTTTTTTTCCAACTTCCCCCTTTACCTGAGCCCATATTAATTCTATGGGATTAAGTTCACAATGATAAGGGGAAGTCGAAGAACTGATATACCACGAGAAGAAGCCATTTCTTCTACAATGTAGGTTTTGTATTTATTCTTGTTCATTTTTGCAATTCTGTAAAGTTCTTTCCTTAGTGGATCTTTTGGAAACTTAATATTTTTCGAAATAAGCCACTCCAAAAGCTCTGCTTTACGCCAACGACTTGTGGGCAATGCTTCTCGTAACCGTGAATGGTAACTTGCGTTGTCCATAACAATAACAGCCCCTTTTGGAATCAGATCCAACATTTGAACAAACCATTCCTCGAAGACGTCCCCATTCATATCTTCGTGATAGTCCCCCGTGCGTTTTGAAATAAAAGTTAATAATCCACCATCAACAAAACCTTCAGAACTTCCAACATGGACAATGATAAGTCTTTTTCCTTTTCCAGATGGTGGCTGCAAACCTAACGACAAACCTTCCACGAATGCCTGCCTTCCGCTTTTAATGTTTTCATCTTGCCAAGATTTGGAAACTGTATATCCAGCATTTATCCATGTTTCGTCTAAGTAGAAGATTTTCAAATTTTGTTCTCTGGCATGTCGAATGCTTCTTAAATAGTCTCTTCTCCAAAAAACTATTTCCGGTTTATCTATCAAGAGAGATTTTCTATTATGTTTTGTATATCTGAAAGCCACATCTTTCAAAAGTTTGCATAATGTCATTCTGGAGAATTTTGGATAGTCCGTATCTTCTTGCACTGATGTCATAATTTTGTCAAGTGTTGGAATTTCCTTTCGTAAGTAAAATCCATGGACTTTACGCCTTAGTCTTTGTTTTGATGACTCATCGATCTCAATTGGTTTTCGCCTTGAAGGAGTTTTAGGGGGTTGAAGAGTTCCATTCTTGCTTTCTTTTAGTAATCTATAAATTGTTGATTTAGCAACACACAACATAGCAGCCGTTAATTCCACAATATCATCAACACTTGCACTTGGATCCTTGTTTTTCAATGATATATAACAATTCAATATCAGAGTTTTTTCATTTAAAGATAATGGACCTGTTTTTGGTCGTTTAGATGTTCCATGGCTTATCGACATTGTTTGGTACTTGCACAATTAACATTCAACAAATGTTTTAAATATATTCCAACTGTTTACAATATTATGACAACCATACAACTTCATACAACTTTACTCAAAGAACTAATACTAAGTACTGATTTAATGTACCTACTTTCTTTTAAAATAATATTCCCGATAATGTTTCTAAGAAAACTGGGTTGTTTGGAAAATCCCTCTCAATAATCGAATAATCTGTAAATAGGTGTAATCGTATTAAGCCGATTACAGTTGGCCACTTGCCATTTAAAATTTCTGAGAAAAATTCCCCAAACACTACATATAGGAGTAATACGAATAAAAAATATTATGAATAAACGGGCATATCCGAACTCTGCCACAAAATAAAATTTTACCTGACTTGTATCAATTTGAGGATTACTGAAATGTTCGAACTGTGCCGCAACCATTTAGTTTAATCCTATTAGAGTCATTAGGGTTTATAATAGATAAAATCGGAGGCCCATAGATTTATGTATATTTCTGAAAGGTTTCAAAGATTTCTTGAATTAAATATTTTGGAGAAATCTTGATTGTTTTGATCGATATTTAGGGGATTAGGGGAAGGATGTTGATGCACTTACACTATTGCCTAAAAATCAGGAAGAAGTATTTAATAGTGTTCGTGAATTACAATTACGAACGAACCGAGAAGAGGAATTTCTATTAACAGCAGACCAGGTATTTAAAATTATTGTGTTCTCCTGTTTTTCCAACCTTAATTTTTTATGTAATTCGGATTGTATTTTGATGGACGGGACTTTTAAATACTGTTCAACTTTTTTTTACCAAATGTTTACCATTCATGGTTTTAAAAACGGCTATTACGTACCTCTTGTTTTTTGTTTGCTGCCGGACAAATCAAGTCAAACATATTCAAATTTGTTTTTAATTTTAAGACAAAAATGTAAAGAAGTAGGCTTAAATTTTCAACCTAAAGAAGTCGTAGTAGATTTTGAACTAAGCATTCATAACGCTATATATGAATGTTTTGGCAGAGATCAAATTCTTTTTGGTTGTAAATTTCATCTCTGTCAAGCTTGGTTTCGTAAGATTCAGGAGTTTCATTTGGTACAAGAGTACAGACAGAAAGGTTCTGTAATTGGCGAATACTTAAAAGTACATTTCGGTATTATGTATCTTAGTCCTGAGGAAGTTGTAGAATTTTTTTATAATGAACTACATTTTTTGCTTCCGAATGACGAAAGAGTTATAGAATTCCGAAATTATGTCAATAAAACATATATAACGCAAAATTCGATATTTCCACCACTTATTTGGGCAAATAATGCATCCTTTTTTAAAAGAACAACGAATTCTTGTGAGAGTTTTCATTCGCATTTCGGTGCTTCTTTTTACAAAGAACATCCAAACATTGTTCAATTTACTAGTGTTATTGGATTTACAAACGGAGGTATACGCGAAAATTCGTTCGGCAAACCAAAGCCAGAAAAAAACCAAAAAAACTATTAATGTTAAAATTAATTTCATTAACGATCATTTGGATCAATATAGGAAAAATGTTATTTCTCGCTTTATGTTTGTGAAAACGGTTGCATGTAATAATCTTCCACACGTTTAATTTTTTGTTTTTTTTATATGTTTATGTATATTGAATATATTTTATTGTAATGTAGATGTAATTTTTTAGAAGTGGCAAATATACGTTGAAAATATATGTATGTTATTAATATTTTCTTATATTGAATTTGAGTACCTAAAGTTCAAGGTAAATTGTTAAATCGGATTAGGCTATTAGACCCCTACTGGTTTGGTAGTTAATCTCCAAAATTTTAAACACTGGCAGAGTTCGAACAACCCGTAATGACTACCTGCATTTTGTGGCAGAGTTCGGATACTCCGGAATAAACTGTGTTGCCTTTCTTTATCAAACTTACTAAAATTTATGTACCTCTATCACTTTTTTTTATTAAAATTAGTACATCCCGTTACCTCTGACCTAAATCGTATATTCTTTAGCATAGCTGCAACTCATTCGTTCAATACAAAATGTACCTTACGGTATACCCTCTTAAAATATATTTTGGTACGTCTATGAAATCTACTTAAATGAATGATTTTTACTCCTTGTCCTTTCTATATAGACTATAACTGTATAATATTGGGCGGTGTGCTACTTAGTTCGTTTTCACTATTTGATGAGCTCATTTTAATTATTTGTCTTTAAAACAAATGTACATTCACACTAACAGCTAGTGACAGCGAGTCTTATTAGTTATTAAACGTCAAAACAACCTCTACTAACTCGTTTCCATGGTTACTCGAAACCATTGACTGACTAGGCTTTGGTGATAAATTGTTGTTTTTCTAGAACTGAAGCGTAATTTTTTTTATTACGTGCTAGTCATTACGTGTCAGTATCCGTAATGATCTATTTACTTAGTAACCAAATAGTAGGTAATATGGAATTTACTAGTGTGAGAGTAGAAAAAGTAAATAATTTCAATCAAAATTCTGATAAAACTTACGATAGTAGAAAAAATATTGTATGCAATTCGTGTGTAAAGTCCCTTTTTGACTCATGTGATCGTCGCATTCGCCTTATGCGACAATATTCACATTCGTCATAAAAGGGTTACTTTACACACTATTTTGATAAAAAACTTTTTCAAATTGTTTTTCAAATATTTACCTATATTATTTTATTGTTTGAATCGAAACCTTTATATTTAATCATATTGTTTGGAATGTTTCCAAGTATGCAAGACATTTAGTATGTAGTTATCAGAATTCAAAAATATTTTTATGACAAAAATGCTACCAAACCTAAAGAATGGAAAAATACATTATTGATTAAGATTATATTATGCATTATGCACAATACAAATTAAGGGTTGAATTTATCACTATGAAAATTGACATGAAAAATTGACGATAAAATGAATTTAGTTACTGAACTTTTGCATTAAATGTGAGATAGAGTTTATTCTAATTTAAAAAACGCAAGATAAGATAAAGTTGATAATTGCTAAGGTGGTGATAGTTGAATCCACGTATTTTAATCTAACCTAAATAAAAATGTTTTAGAGCTAGAAAAATCAAAAAATGTTTACATTCAATGACATAAATAATAAAAAGAAGCAATATTTCAAATTACCAATATGCAAGTATAATCTAGAATTGCATGTATTGGCTACATTTCTAGTCTTGTTTGATTGATATACAGGGTGTCTCAAAATTGACGCCCGTCCTTTTAGAATATGAATCGGGGGGCTAAATCGAATTAAAACGTAAGAATAAAAAAATTGCGTTATGTCCATGGTTATACTCGATAGTCGAAATTCTGTAAAGTGACTCATCGCTCTTACTGTCCATAAAATCAGTTGCAGAAGCGAACTTCATGAGCGCATCATTTTTGAAGGGTTCTTAATAGTCCTAAATAAAAAATAAATAGAAAATGTTCTTGTACGCTCTGGCGTTTAAATTTGAGAGAACAGAAATACGAAATTATTATGGTAGGTATCATTATGTATATACAGGGTGTTACCAAGAATAATACACATTTTTAAGGATGAGCTATAATAAGATGTATATAAAAAAGTCGATAGTCGAAATTCTGTAAAGTGACGTCATCGGTTATCTACCGATTTAAAGTGAACTCCATGAGCGTATCATAGTTTAAGGGTGCGAATACTGAAATATCTGGAATTTCAATTTTTAACGTTTGAAATAATAACTTATCACAAGTTGTTCATAAGTAAGTTAAAACAAAATAAAAAAATGTTTAAAAGTCAATTCCAACTTACTACTACTAAAACTAAAAAAAAGTTGTTTGTCAAGACCAAAATAAATTACCAATAAGTATAGGTATGTTGCGAGGTCACTTGTAAAATGTCTGACTAACTGGAAGCGGTATCACTCCCTGACGACTCCTCAGAATCATCGCTTTCTCCTCCTATATCGATAATGAGTGGTTCCGTCATTACTTCTACACGTATGTCTAAATCCCAAAACTTTATTTCTTCTTTTAATACGTGTTGAATACATTTACGCCAACTCTCAGCAGTAACGGTATGCAGCGCCTCGTCAAACAGTTTCTCAACGTCAGCCATTTTGAATGTACTGTTTTTTCTCGCAACATAATTTTTCACTTGGGCCCCAACCAACTCGATGGGGTTTAACTCACAGTGGTAGGGAGGAAGTCTAACAACTGAGACGTTGAAATCTTTCGCCATTTCATCGACAACGTACTTAATATAACTGCTTTTATGTTTCCGTACGAGAGATAATAATTCAACTTTTAGCATTGCCTCGTTGTGTGGAATGCTTTTACTCTCTAACCAATCAATTATAACCCTCTTGCGGCTAGCTGAAGTAGGTATTTGCTCCAGTCGACGAGAGTGGTATGAAGCATTATCCATAACTATCACTGAACCAGGAGTTACCTTTGTTAAAATTGATCTAAACCATGTTTCAAACCGGTTACCATACATCTCTTCATGGTAATCGACAGTTTTTTTGGACTGAAAACTTAGTAATCCACCTTCTACAAATCCTTCCTCGCTGCCAATGTGAGTGATAATCAGTCGACGTCCTTTCCCAGAGGGAGCTTTTAAACCGGAAGAGAAACCCTCCATAAAGGCTTGTCGATTGCTTCGTATATTCATGTCTTGCCACACTTTTGACACAGTGTGGCCTTCATTTAACCATGTTTCGTCAAGATAATATAGGTGCCGTCCTTCGTTACGAAACTGTCGTATCTGTTTTAAATAATTTCTCCTCCATTCCACAATGTCATTTCGTTCAATTAAGGCACTGTTTCTACTTCTTGTTTGGTAACGAAAATTCATTAATTTTAAAGTTCGTCTCAAAACTTTATCACTGATGTTTGGTAAAGTATCATCAGCTTCTATTACCTTGCTCAATTTAGCTACCGAGGGGATTTCATTCCTAAAATAAAAAGAATGTATTTCCCTACGTATAGCATTCCGTGTTTGGTCGTCCAAAACAATTTTCTTTCTTCCCCTACTTTCCGGTTTACAGTTTTCACCTCGTTCTCTTGTCAAAGATCCGTCCCGCGATTTCTTTAGAATATTGTATATAGTACTCTCAGAAACTTTAGTTAAATAACTGCACTTAATCACAGCGTCACTAACACCCAACTGTTTGTCCATGGCACGCAGTCCTTCGTACACATTTAATATGAGGACTTTTTCTTCCCGAATTAAATTGTTACGACGCCGTTTTTTATCGCCAACACCGCTACACTCCGCCATTATTGTCACTAAATATACCGATATAAATATTACAATAAATACCAATAATAACCGATTTATCACACAAAACCACAACACAAATACTGATGTTACGTTCATGAAGAGAATAAACACCTCACATAACTGTTTACTATCACTGTCTCATTCGCGTAGCTCGATCTATCTATCTCGTTCTCAAAGCCGGAACATTGAAGCGACTCTCCAACATTGTCAAATCGGCGAGTTTTTCACAACAAACTTTGCGTTCAAGAAATATACATAAACACTTTATTTCACATTTCAAGTATGCTAATTATTATTAGTCTGCTTGAAATTTGAAATAAATATATTAAATTGGTATTGACTTAATTACATTGCATCTTTTGTACCTGAAATATTGACACAATGGATTTGAAGTGTATTTATAAAATACAGCATTTCTCTCTAGAATACATATGGCAACTGCGCTTTAACCAAAGTGTTGATTAGATAGCTCTGACTCACTTTACACAATTTCGACTATCGAGTATACAGAGTTATTGACAAAAAACAAAGATCTAACATTCAATGTTTACACTTTATTAAAAACGAATATTTGTTACAAAACAAGAAATTAATTTATAAAAGGTGTTCAAACAAATCGCCTCCTACTTCAATGCAAATATTTGCACGATTTATCATTGAATCACGAACCCTCTGTAGCATGTTTTCGTCTATAAATGTCACAGCAGCGTGAATACGAGCTACTACATCTTCCGCAACAGATTCAAAGTAAATTTTTTCTTTCAAGAATCCCCAGAAGAAAAAATCTAATGGATTTAGATCTGGAGATCTAGGAGGCCATAGTACGGGTCCACCTCTTCCAATCCAACAGTCGGGGAATGTTTGATTAAGTAATGTTCTCACTTGTCTACCATAATGTGCAGGAGCACCACCACGTTGGAACCAACAATTCAATCTAGTTGCTAATGGAACTTGATCGAGAAATGGCAGTGGTAAATTGTCGTTTAAAAAATGAAAAAACGATGCTGAATCAAGTCGGTTAGGTAACATATTTGGGCCGATTACATTATTATTTAATAATCCAGCCCAAATGTTTACTGACCATCGTCTTTGGTGACATCTTTTACATATTATATAAGGGTTTTCATCTCTCCACTCGTGCAAATTATGAGTATTTATAATTCCTGTCTGGGTAAATGTACACTCATCAGTAAACATAATATTTTCTATAAAATGTGGATCATTGTTTACGTTATCCAATAACCATCTACAAAAATTAATCCGAAGCTCCCTATCTCCTTCATGTAAAACTTGAACTTTTTGAGGCCTAAATGGATATAAGCCATTCCTTCTTAATAATCTATGAATGGTATCTTTTTGAAAATGCGTTTGTCTCGATGTAACTCGAAGACTTGTATTTGGTTCCGCTTCAAAAAAATCAAGAATTTGCTCTTCTTGGACGACGTTGAGCGTAGAATGGCGTCCTCCCTTATTTAATCTGGAATTTAAATTACCTGTTTCCAGTAATCTTTGTTCAACCCGTCGTATAGTTTTTGCATCAGGGTGCCGTCGATTTTGGAATTTTACGGTATATGCTCTAGGTACAGCACTGGCATTATCATTAGGCGCACCTAATACTTTTAACATATCAACATATTCTCGATTGGAATAATAACGTTCCATTTTTAAAACAAATAACCGTATGAAATTATACTTATACTTATTATGACAAAAGTTGACAGAACTAATAATTAACATTTAACATTACCCCAGCAACCTATGCTACTCATTTGTTTTTAGCTGACTTCGTTTTTAATAAAGTGTAAACATTGAATGTTAGATCTTTGTTTTTTGTCAATAACTCTGTAACCATGGACATAATAACGCAATTTTTTTATTCTTACGTTTTAATTCGTTTTAGTCCCCCGATTCATATTCTGAAAGGACGGGCGTCAATTTTGAGTCACCCTGTATATTCTTGTTTCATAACTACAATGTAAAATTCAACAAATCATTTAATAATACTAGATACTTTAAAGAATTAAAGGAGAAAAATATTTTAAATAAATGAAATGGAGCTAAATAGTGAAAAAGCAAGATAGAATATACAAGCATAGGTAAATAAAATTTTCATTGAAATCAGTGAGTTTACAACATTACAAGCAGATTTCAAATTAGGCCTGTATTCCGAAATTCATACCAGTACTCTCTGGCCAGTGGTTGTGACGTCATGAATTGACGCCATACTGGTGATTTGTTCCGAAATATTAGCCTGTCCAAGCGAGAGTTGGTAATACCAAAAGTAAATACCGTAGCGTCCTGAAGTTCTTTAGTTTCTAAATGGGAAAACCATTATGAACACTGAAAAACAAATCAAAACAGCGAAAATTTACCTAAACAAATCCTCTAGGTCTAGACAGTACATAAAGTAGATCAAGACATTGGTAAATACCGCTATTAGCCTGCCCAAGCGAGCGAGTGGTTATTACCGGCGGTAATGTCAACAAATGTCAAAATACGTCACGGTTATACTGGTGGCTTTGATATAGCGGTATTTACCAATGTCTTTATGTACTTTGTGTAGGGTCTAGAGGATTTGTTTAGATACATTTTCGCTGTTTTGATTTGTTTTTCAGTGTTTATTACCGTTTTCCCATTTGGAAACTTAAGAACTTCAGTTTTAATGAATATGCCATCAACAAATCTCAAATATCACATCTGTCAACCGCTATAATTCTGCTCCTGACAGGTTTACTGGTGGTTTTAACCGTGACGTAATTTGACATCAAACAATGACGTAACGGTTAATACCAATCCTCGCTAGGACGCTACGGTATTTATTTTTGGTATTAACCAACCCTCGCTTGGACAGGCTATATATCAAAACGACCAGTATAACCATGACGTATTTTAACATTTGTTGACATTACCGCCGGTAATAACCACTCGCTCGATTGGACAGGCTATATGTTGGCCAGTGCTTTGACGTCATAAATCGACGCCATATTTAAAACGCCGTGTCTAGGTACACGCTAACTTGTATGGAAATTTAAAAATTATATACACGGTATACGTGAAACGTAATCAAAGATACAACGTCACTTTTTAGCGTGCACGGATTCATGTTTTCTTGGTGCACGCGAAAATCATACCAATTTTGATTTTTAGGCTTATTTCAGAATGAAATAGGGCTATTGTAGAGAGTAGCATGACGCGACTTCGGAAAAATTTCAATGCAGTTTTTCGTTTTGGTGTTCCTAGATGCCAAAATCACCCTCCGTTCCAAAGGTTATATATATATTAAAGTGAAATATATCTATCAGACAAATTAAATCAAATCAGCATCATGCAAATAGTGTGAATCTTAGTAGTTCATTAGTAAACATCCAATAAAAAAAGAAATAATCCGTAAAGCCATGAGTTGAACGTGTCAAGAAATTTTTAACTATCATATACAATTGATAAATTAATTTAAGAGATTGCTATTTAATTTAGTATCTATTTTCTTTTAAAGTATATTGCAAAATAAGTAACACCAACAAGTAAATTACGCCGAACGTAATATTATACATAATTGTGGTGATCCCTGTATATATCATCACATAAATTTTCAAACAAAATTCGATTATTACAATTTTATATTTTATAGACACTTTCGGAAACCCCGTATATCGCATAAACTTTTATAATTATTAGCAAACGTCAAGGTCAAAAGATCAACGCTAGAAGCAATGTTATGTTAGTAATTCGTACGGTGTAGTTCGGTGTGTTTTTCGAAATGCATAAAAACAAAGTGATTTCGTCTATACTAACGCAAGGATAGATATATTGATTCAGGAAAACAATGTTTGTTTATCAACAAATGAACTGGAAAAACAAAATTAAAAACAATAAAAGGTTGTTGATTTTGAGCTTGGGGAGACGCCGTGAAAATGAATAGAGGGTAGACGTGTAAAATTTTGTCTCCTCAAATTTCTATTAAAATTTGAAATAACTTAAATAAATTATCAGAAATATTAATCAAAAGTGTTCAGACGACGTTTTAAAGTAAGTAAATTAAAATGCATCCCGTATAATTAAAAATAAGTGAACTTTAGTGAAATCATCTAGATTTGGTAAGAACTATAACTATAATTACCTTATTACAATTATTCTGGTGGTTATCCAAGGTATCTTATAATAGAGATAGTCTGCTGACGATATTAACCACATATATCATCATTCCTACATCTTGGACTTCGTTTTTGTTTGATCACAGCTGATCATTTTTTCCTCCAAGAACAGCACATTCAATGCTATGCTCTATAACTAACGATGAACATTTTCCACGTGTATATTGAACTTTTTCTATAAAAACATTTCACTTGTATATTTTTGTATGTAGGTTAATTGTCTGTGGTAGCAATTTATTGGTTAAACGTTAGTATTAACTGTTCAATCTCCACTGATAACGGACACAAACACTAAATTCATATTAAATAAGTATTCACTAGATTTTTGCATAATAATAATAAAGATTCTTAGACACATCACTTTGCCTTCCATTTTGTAAACTAAACAAAACATTTAACAGAACAGCACACTACACGTTTTCGCACTTAAAGATCTATGGTTGAGATTGAAAGTTTTTTTGGATGTACATTCAAACATAGAATAAGAATAATGATACACGAAATTTATTTGTTGAGTTTCAATAATATTTATAGTAATGAAAGCGTTTATATGGTTGTTGCGTAATAATGATACAATAATGAATTTAAACGTATAATATTGGTTTATTAATTGATTATAAAAATTTCTTATTTTTTCTCATTAATTAAATTATGTTCAATTGTTCAGGTTCGTCTTATTTTTCTCTGATATCTACCTATAGTTTCTTGTTGCTAGCAAACGTCAAGTGCCGAATCTCATCCCTGAGATACAGTATTTAAAAGGTAAAGTAAAATTGATAATAATTTTGAATTGGGTATAGCGGTAAGCGTAACCAATTCTGGCGCCCATAAATAATAATAAAACATATTAAATTAAAATAAAAAAAAATATACATAATAAAAACAGCAGCCCAACTGAGGTAAATTAAAAATTATAATATAAAATAGCACTACAACATAAGGGCGTAAGTAAAATTATATATAATAAAAATGGCTCCCAACGTAGAGGCATTATTTAAAAATATATAATATATATATATATATATATATATATATATATATATATATATGTAATACTTGTGTGTATAAGAGGAATTTTCAATATTATTGTATTACTATTTTGAATTATTAAATTTTAGTGTGGCTAGCTCATTAAAAGGAAAAGAAAAATTTTATGTATTTATTTATGCGGAGAGGATGAGATACTCTATCTACTTTTTGGGTTCCAGTTATTTTTACATTTTATCTCCAATATTTTATCTTTTATTCATTCAAACAATTTTTAATATTTTTTTTTATACTATTTGGTGCGCCTATGGTTAAAATTTCTCATTAGAATAGTCGATTCCAGATCTCACAGTAATAACAGATGTCAATTCGTATCCGTTGAAATGATATTTAAGAAAACAATGATTTCAATAATATTTAATATGAATTAGTTTGTATTGGTCAGAAAATATGTATTATAAATTTGAACAAAGGAACAAAGTGATGAAATGTCTTATGCTAATATAAAAGTTGAGAAGTCGAAATTTATAAACGTTAAATAGAAATGCGCAAGTACTAAATTGGAACAAAGAAACAAAGTGATGAATTATAAACGTTAAATAGAAATTCGTAAGTACTAATGTTTTTGTAATTACTTTTATCAGATCTGTTTTATATCTTTAACATAAATGTTGGTACCAACAAAGACAAAAAAAAACTAACCTGGTCCTCACTACCCCACTAATACTCCTTCTTGAAGTGCTGTCTTTGAAAACCACACCATACAGAACTGCCGGGACTCCAATAATTGTTATTTTATATATTTTTATATGTAGCTTCTTTATAATATTCCTTCTTATATATTTTTATTTGCCGCTTCTACTGTTCATTCAGGACTCTTTTATACAATTTTGATATTTTTTTATCTAAAATTTCTTATCATTTCTCCAATATGTCATACCTACTTCATTTTCTTCATCAACAAACTCCCCTTGTTTTTTTGTTGCTATGCTCTAATCATATGTGTGCTGATTCTAATTCTTAAGTGTTAATTTTTATTAAATTGGGTTTGTGTCCTTTTAAAATGTTCTTTCTACCAAATTATTATTATTCTTTTACATAAACTATCCTCTATTCCTATTTTCTAATTCCTAAATAATAGCTTTATTTACTCAACAACAAAATTCATATATTTCCTGACACAATAAATATAAAGTTCTGTGATTTCTGCTTCTCTTTCGATTTGTTGCATTATTCATTTCCATAGACTTTTTTGACATCTATGTCACTGTGATATATAACCAAACAATTCTCTCCTTTGTGACAGTTCCTAAACTTTTGACATTACATATTATAGAATGATCAACTTAATGTCACATTAAAACACTAGTAAGGTCATCTTGTACATTTACCAAGTATTTGTATATTTCTCAGTACTACACGTTCATAATCATTTTAAATAAAAATTGTTGAAAATTGAAAGCAAGTATTTTTTAAAATTCTATTAGGTTTGTAATAGCTGAACTACACATAACCCAAAAATGAAAAGACACTACCATTCGGATACAAAATTAAGTAATTAAATTGTATCAAATCAATTTCTCCATCCAACATTATGATTGAAGTTGGTCTGATATATATCGATAAGCCAAATAATATTACGGAAAGTATAAATTTTATTCTAAACGTAAATCCGAATATCAGCAGCCTTATTAGTTCCGTCACAACGTCAATGCATTAAAAAAATAGATTCAAGGTGCTCATTTTAAACCAGCATAATATATATATATATATATATATATATATATATATATATATATATATATTGGAACAGTATAAACTAACATAATGAGGACTATCCTAATTACTTTTGTTAGGAAAAATTAAGCAAAAATGCTGAGAAATACAAAAAACAAAATGTTAAGAAAACAAACTAAACCTACGACATTTGACAAAGGTGATTTGGTGTTAATAAAACATTTGAGAGTACCTAACAGGTACAATAACGTTTGTAAAAAAGTTGCAGCCATATTTAGAGGTCCCATTCGAAAGTCTAACCGAAAACGGTATAAACAGTTATGAATTAATATATCCAGGTACTAAATATTACAGGGATTTGAACTTATCGTAGCAAATTTTGAAGAGAATAAGACACGAATATATGAAATTTGTAACTTTGTAAAATAACAAATAGAGATTACTTTCTTCAGACAGATAGAATTATCATTTTTACGTGTAATAATAAGTAAGAAATATATCTCATATCAAATCAAACACCTATGATATCAATTATCCTTATAACTATATAAATACACCAGTAATATTGAAAGTAGTTACCTTAAATTTCAGAATGTAAACATTGTGAGTCATAAATTTTAATTCATTTCCTTGGTAAATTATAAATTCACTTTCTTATTAGCAGCACAGATGATGACTATATTTTATATAGAATATCAAAATGAATCTGAAAGGAACATAAAGTTATTATTAGACAATAATAAACAGGATATTTGATACTAATATACAGACAAGTTATCACAGTTGTTGAAATGAAACTGAAATGTCAATACAAACTTCATGTCATGTAGCATAGAATAAAGATATCAGAAATATATTCAACCACAGAAGTATTTAGGTTCTGAATTATTGATTATTTTCAAAGCATATAGGATGTTTGGAAAAATGTAACTGTATTAAATAATAGGCCAAATTTATATGAGATAATTGTTGAATCAAATATAAGAAATGAACTGGAAGTCATTATGAAAGATTTTAAGTATTTAGGTTCTGAATTATTGATTATTTTCAAAGCATATAGGATGTTTGGAAAAATGTAACTGTATTAAATAATAGGCCAAATTTATATGAGATAATTGTTGAATCAAATATAAGAAATGAATTGGAAGGCATTATGAAAGATTTTAAGGAGGTAATGATTGTAAATTCATTGATATTTAAATTTAAAGTTGGATAAATATAATCATTGCATATAAATATAAGGTATATTTTTGGAAATATTTCACATGTAAATAGGTGTAAGGAATTATTTTGAAATTTTACATAAGCAGTTAATAACAATAGGAATAAGAGAAAGTCAATTAAATTAAATATTAAACATTAAATAAAAAAGACTATGATATATCTAGTAACTTGTTAGTGTTTTGTTTGAAAATAACAAAGCTAGAAACAAAAAGTTTTGTTGATTGAAAAAACAAGAGAGTGTTGGGTGATGTGAAAGCAAATGGACATGTAAGAAATTTTTTTCTAAAATTTAATTAAAAATATGTGGAAATTATTTGATATTAAAGTCAAACCTAATACAAATGCTAAATTATAACCTTAGAAACATTTATAGCAGAAAATATCAGAAAATATTAATTATTTGTGAAAAGTACAGTTAATTGAAATTTGAGAAGGGACGCTATGCGTAAATTTTAATGAAGTGACCACATTACAGTCTTAAATACTAGATAAAAAAACATTTATTATCATCATAGAAACATCCTAAGTAAAATTTAACGAACAATTTAATAAAATTATCTCGACTTACCTGCTATACAAACTGTAGAGTTTGTTTCCACGAGTTGAAGAGAGTCCAGCTTCATTCCAGGGGAGAACAGGAGCAGAGTGAACAAAGAAACTTTCAAGTGTTGTGAACAGGTTAGTGTATAAATAATTTTATATGGTTAACCATTTTAAAAAAATTCAGACACACATAACTAATTTGGCCAAATTTCACCACGAATAATTTTCTAGGTATAAGAATATTCAATTTAAGTAAGTTAGTTTTCCAAATTTCACCACGAATAATTTTCTAGGTATAAGAAAGAACAATTTAAGTAAGTTAGTTTGTAGTAATAATTTTGTTTAACAGAAGTTTTTCCTTCATAATTATAATGTTTTTCAATTTGATGTCTATCCATAATTATATGAACTAAATTTTGACTCTTCTAAATTTTATTTACATGTCATCTGCTAAAGATAGAAAAAGGAGTGATATCATAGAGGTCGAATGGGTATGTTCCACATAACTACTCACAGCTTTTGGAGGAGATAATGTTAATGCAATATTTAAAAAATAGAAATTTCATATATTTCAATTTAATCCGGAATCCCACGGGAGTAGAGTGTTCTCATGTTCTCCATTAATTAATAAAAAAATAAAAAAATATTAATAAATTACCCTGAGCTAGCTATTTAATTTTATTTAATATTATTATTATATATATATATATATATATATATATATATAAAATTGAAAATATCACGGAGATTGCAGCTTAAATAATGTTAAAAATTCTTGTTATACGAAAACGAGCGCTTTCGAAAGACTTTTTCTTTCTTTTTCAAGGTTGTATGGTAGAATCATTGGAAATCAAAGAAAACAGGATACATAGCAATCACTTCTAACTTCTATCAAAATCAAAAACCAATGCCTCGACATTGAAATTAAATAAAATCAGAAAAATGAAAAATTGAGTTTAAAATAAACATGGAAATTGATACTTAGCTTAAACCCTTCCTGAAGGAACACATTTTGGTTTTAAAATTCACCACCACTACATTTTAAAAGAGAATATTATATACTAATTCGGTTGTTTCAAGTGTATCTAGTTTTTGGATAGAAAATAACTTTTTTTAATTTACAATACCTGATAACAGTCGTATTCTCTTCAAGCGAGTTTGTTTTATTTTATGTCTATATACCAGGGTAGTTGAAAATTTACGGGTGTGGTACCAAATGTTGCACCAATCTTAGCAATGAGATTAATATTTAAATTTTATTTGAGACTTGATGTCCCATTAATGTCAAAACTGAAAAAACCTTTTCTTTTAAAAAAATTCTTTCTCACATTGTCGAGGCATTGGTTTTTGATTTTGATAGAAGTTAGAAGTGATTGCTATGTATCCTGTTTTCTTTGATTTCCAATGATTCTACCATACAACCTTGAAAAAGAAAGAAAAAGTCTTTCGAAAGCGCTCGGTTTCGTATAACAAGAATTTTTAACATTATTTATGCTGCAATCCCCGTGATATTTTCAATTTTATTTGTTGATAGTTCAGCCGTGACTACTTGATTCTATATATATATATATATATATATATATATATATATATATATATATATATATTGTTGTAAATAGAACATATACATAACCTATATAGAATCCTGATAAAGGATATAAAATTAAAATTTGTCAATAAAAATAATTTTTTAAAGATAATGTATCAAAATAATAAAATACCTTGTATAACAATATAACCAAGTACGATCAATGGGTATAATCAAAAAGAAAGTAAATAAATATAAAAAGAAATCATAAACAACAATCAGAAAAACAGTTGTAGAATTAATTCTTCAACTTAATAAAAACAACCTTAGACAGAACCTCACAAGTAAACGCAGATCAGAAATAATATAACGCTGCATGGAATCTTAGACACCCAGAGCATCTGTTTATATTTTAAAAATAAATAGAATCTCCTAACAGAATCAACAAAAACTATAATGATTAAACAATAAAAAGACATTTAGAAGTAATAAAATATATAGAATAAGATATTCAGTTAATAATTAATCATAAAAGTAGATATAGGAAATATTATAATAAGTAGGAATCTGTAATATAGGCAAGGTCAAATTTATACCAAATGAAACAGTTGAGACAAATTATACCAACATAAATAATTTTGAATATAAAATACAATAATGAAATAAATGATTACCGACATAGTTTATGTGTATAGATGTAATAACATCAAACATAATGAGAAATAAATTGTATACATGTATAATAGGTAAATATGTAGGTTGTAGAAAACGTAAAATTAATGAAATTGCATTGACCAATCAAAACATCGCAAATAAACAGTAATATGGAAAAAGACAATAATAATAATAAGGTGTGAGTGAATAAGGCAATGACAATAAGTGTATTATGAATAAAAAACAATAGTTTGCAATAAGTTTAAGTTAGAAAACAATAAAAAAACAAGAATAAACAAAGTGACAGGTGAATTTTTCAATCGAACTTTCGAGAACAAAATCCACTTCCGGTGACAAACCATAAAAAGGGTTTTGTTCGATGTAAAATGCGGGAAAAATTGGGAGTTGAGCGTCAGTGATCATATAAGTAACACGAATATAAAGTTATCCAATTTTTTTAATGTAACAAATTTTATAATTAATCAAGGCAAAGGTATATAAATCCATATAAATTTAATCAGTTATAAATAAATCAAGTGTAACAAAGTTTTGTGAGACTACGAATAGCAGAGGAAACAATTATCACCCAGATAATTACGAGCAAGATATTCATCCATCGAAGGCGGGAAAATCTATTGGAAGCGTCTCCCTGGTGTGGCATCATTTCAAGAAAAAGGAACAAAAGGTCGGTTGTGTGTTAATTAAATATATTTGGTACCAAACAAATAATAACTTTCAAATAAGAACGTATGAATAATAATTTTAAAATAATAATTTCGAATGATATAAGAAAATTTAAGAGCTCATATGCCTGGTAGTAAAGTTCTTTTATCTTTACATGCATATAATATACCAGAGAAAAGTAATATTAAAACTTACCATTGTAAAGTGTAGATAAATGTATAATTTCTTTCATGTAGAACTTCACTAAAAATATATATAAAAATGTCCACTAGTAACAGACCACAACTAATTCCAGTTTATATCAATACACAATTATTACCATACGGTAAAATAATATTTAAAACGTAAAGTTTGAGTCGATAAAAATATCAAATGTGTTTCCAATTTCACGTCCCGAATAAAACTAAAAGTTAGCATTTAAAATCATTTCATAATCCTCCTAGTTAGAAAGAAACATTTTAAAAGGTTTTTTGTTTAAAGTAGAAGCAAATTTAGAAATGCAGGTGCTTGTAAATTTCTAAGAATTTCAACGCTCACAAGATTTCGACCAAGTTATGCAAATGAGCCAGAAAAAGTCGTTTTAAAAAGAAAGGTATAATTTTTTTTGTAATATAAAGAAAGTCATATTCAAAGTGGAAATTTAGATATATATAAATAACTCATTATTTATGTATAACGTAAGAATTGGTAGAACAAAAGGTTAATCATTTATTTTATTAATAAGTAGTTTCATCAGTCTAACTGTGTAATAAGACGTAACAAATAGTTTATATATAAATCATTTTTTTTATGTTTTTAAAAGTTTTTCAAAAAATTTTTTTATCAGTCACATAAATATATGACATTAATAAGTAAGGTTGATTTTATTATAATAATATGCCCAGAACCCTACTGATTTTAAGAGTCGTAAACGAATAAGAGCAGCCGAGGTAAGAAAACATAAGAATTAAATAAACTACATGTTTATAAATAGCATACTAAATAAAAGGAAACATTACATTATTAAAATATATGTGTAATTTGGCGAACCCAATAAGAATTCTAATTATTACTATAATAATTATAACATTATTATACACACACACACACACATATATAATATATATATATATATATATATATATATATATATATATATATATATTATAATATATTTAATGTTCTACTGTTTTTATAATTATGTATTATATGATTTTATTTGAAATTTGATTATTAGATGCTGTTGTTACAATCGTGGTAGTAACTACACTAATGTGAAAACACCTTTATCACTGAATATAACCTATTTGAAATTTTGACAGGAATTGTCAAATTATTATGCCCGGCTCAGATGAATATGAAATTTTATATTCTGAAAGATAAATTACTACAAAATCGACTTACTCGCTCTTACCTCAGGGAGGGTTCAAAGATTAAAAAAAATTAATAATTTAAAATTTTAAATTTATAAATTTCCAAAGAATATTCCAAAATTGTCAATTATACTATTGCAAATCTATAGTGACTGCTTGTTCAATATATTCTAAGACCATTAAATTATCTAATGACATCTACAATTTTTCTGTCACTGAAAATTAACTAAATGTCACTGATTATATCAAAAGTTTTATAGGATCCAAAATTTTTCAAATTCAATGAAATAGGAGTTGAATTAATACCAAAATGAGTTGGAATCAAAAATTATATATTATATACCATCAGATAACAAGTGAAAATGAATTATTATTCCCAAAATATAATAAAGAACAATAATCGTACTTTCTACGAACCTTAAAATTAAAAAAACAACCTATATACTAGAAGAACAACCTAATTAACTACTTATTCTAAACGTTCAAATCATCGAAAATTACACTTGACGTGTATAAATGTCAAATAACTATATGCGATAAAATTGTCTATTCAAAAAATTTTCTCTTCTCTTCAGGTGAAATTTTATATATCTTTAACGTTAATTTTGTCAGTATTCAAAAATGTGATATAGATGCATCTATCTTAATTTTATTTAAAGGCCTGTTAATTCTTGAAAAATGATTTATAAAATCTGGACTGGACTCACCAACTAGGTATCAGGATCACTCGTTCTGATTCTAAGCACGTCTTTTAGAATCGCCGGAACCACTTTTCTAAATTTATAATTTAGAACCCGCAAAAATCACTAACACTATTTCAATATAATTATTTAAGGAATTATTCACGCACTGATCTTATGCTAATTATTATAATCTGATGCTATTTTAATATATCAATTACTATTATATTATTCAGCAAATTTGAGAGAACTCATATTAGATGTTCTCTCGAGAGGGGTTCAAAATCAACTAACTAAACTTTTTCCATAAAATAATTCTCTTCTCCTTTGGTTACCAAAGAATTCCTTTTTTTTAAAAAAAATACAAATGTATGTTTTCATATAACAAAGAGAGATTTTCATTCTTTAATTCTAATTGTAATTTTGCTACCAGCGACATCTGTATTCTTTTTTTAAAATCTTTATAAAATCTATGTATCATTAAGTATCTTCTGCATTATTGTCATTCGAAATTGTAATGTCAAATTTTATTTGCATATTGAATCTTTTAAATTATTTATAATACATTGTATATCACTAGTATTACATCCAAATATGTACATTTTTCTTTATTTCAATGTTTTCTTTAGAATTTAGATAGAGTATATGTATTAGTATGTGTTATAACGGAATTTGTAAGCACGATAGAGGGCGTATTTTTTGACGGAACGAAACCAAACTCGCTACAAAAATCGTTTAGGCCAAAATCTTGGACGAGTTCGTTAATGAGCCAAATCTGCCCAGTAAAAACAAAATGGCGGCCTGTCAAAGTTGAAAAAAAAATCGTATTTCCTTTGTTTTTCATTTGACGTAAAAAAGTTACTGAGCTTTTTCATAGACTTTAACACGTTCTACAACTTTTGTATTTAACATTTTTGTCTAAATCGTACATTAAAACATTTATTTAAGAAAATTCACAAATTATAACGGAATTTGTAAGCACGATAGAGGGCGTATTTTTTGACGGATCGAAACCAAACTCGCTACAAAAATCGGTTAGGCCAAAATCTTGAACGAGTTTGTTAATGAGCCAAATCGGCCCAGTAAAAACAAAATGGCGGCCTGTCAAAGTTGAAAAAAAATCGTATTTCCTTTGTTTTTCATTTGACGCAAAAAAGTTACTAAGCTTTTTTGTAGACCTTAACACGTTCTACAACTTTCGTACTCAACATTTTTCTCTAAATCGTACAATAGTACATTTATTTAAAAAAATTCACAAATTTACCAGAAATTTTTTTTATTTTTTCTGTTTTTGATTTGATGCCAGAATGTTACTTTGGTTTTTTGTACATCTCAAAACATTCTATTACTTTTAAATCTAATTTTTTATTTTGGGTTTTATGCAAACATGTTACTGAAATAAGCCTGTCCAACTGGTCCTGTGCCATTGGGATTATTAATGATAAGTTACTTACGCCGGTTTTATATGCAGAGTGTGCATAGTCAATCTATGTTTATTTGTGTGTATACCGTTTAACATGTTCATTGCAACAGGCCCTAGTCATTCGTTACTGTGTGCTAACGGCGCTCATACGCGTCCACTGCAACAAATCGGTGCGTTTATTTAACCGGTCAATATTCTCTTAGCAGTGATCCCAACACTACCTGGATAGGACCCGCTCCCCGAGTCAGACACAACTGACAAAGAAGGAATCACTGTGTAGTATTTGCCTCTTTATGGCACTCACACAGAGAGCATTTAGGCCAGGTGCTACATTTAACATTTTGTGTTCCTTTTTTTTACCTGAACACTGAGTATAGTAGTTCTCACCTGCGCTTCATATTTAAACCTTCTGCAGAGTGTGTGTGCGTATAAATCGTAATATTATTTCAAGACTGTTCGAGAAAATGGTTTTAAATTGTGTGGCATACGGTTGCAACAAATTGCATCATCCCGGAACTAAAATTTTCAAGACAAGTTAATTTATTATATTGGAAGGTTTGTTGTGCGTAGTTTGTTGAAAAAAATTACGTGTCAGCATTGCATTCAAATATTAATTTTCAATCCACTGAAAGGGGTGAACCTAGATCATATCTATCATGCACCACTAGAAAATTTTAAAACATTTGTAAACTGTGTAATACTGGCGGTTTACTCTACGCATCAAATATTATTTATAGAATTGTACATTTTACAGAAAAAAAATTTCAATGCATTGATGGAAGCGATAGCTGTAAATAATTTTATGAAAAATTTAAGAGTTTTTTCAATCTAAAACATCCTTTCAGGAATAATTAGAAATGTTGTTGACATTTTCCTAATGTTACAGGGCAAAGTTTCTAACATCTGGCAAAAAATGACGAAGTTAATTTTATCTAACAATTTTTAATTTAGAGTAGTAGTATTAGTTACAATTTTGTATTATTATAGATAAATATATTTACAAAATATTAAATAACTCGAAATTATTGGTAAGATCCATTGTACATACCAAAAGCTAGCTCATAATATTTCTCATTTTGGTTGACAACTTAAAATTATTAAGTTCATGAAGTGCTTGCATTTATCTAGAATTCAATATTTTTTAAAAATAAGGATTAAATTTAAATAACAATCGGTTGTTCATTAATAACTGCATTAGCGCCTACAAGCTAGAAATAGAAAGAAATACTACACAACAGCGGGTTGCATTCATTTCAATTTTGCCTCACCTGTTTTCAAGCAACATTCGTCTGGGCTGATGTGTCCCCTTCTCGGCAGGTTTTCGCTACTTTGCCATATATTAAGGACATAACTCCGAGACTTGCCAGATTGCTCCGTTCATGTGGTAATTTTAAAATTGCTAATAAAACTGTTCTTTCAATCAGATCGATTTAAACTAGAGTAAAAGATAAGAATCCTTTGATCTCACTTACTAACGTGGTGTATAGTATTCCTTATAGAGATTGTGATAAACAGTATATCGGACAGACTTTAGGATCTATGTCAAGCCGTATAGTTTCACATAAGAGTGACTCTAGATTACACCCCGAGAGGTGCGCGTTAGCTTTTCATGTAAATTCTCTTGATCATCAGATGAATTATGAGGCTTTGAAAGTCTTGGTGACAAGTCTAACAGAACGAAAAGATCTTTCTTGGAAATGGCCTTCATTTCACAATTCAACAATGTTATAAATAAGAAAACTGATATTGATCACTTAAGTGAGATCTACTCATTTTTGCTGTCCTTAGATACTAATTTTACTCCTCAAGTGGTATTAAACAACCATATTGCTCCTAACAGCACCACCCTTATTACTTTAATTATTAATAATAATAGAAACCTAAATTTGGATGTATTGGTGTTGGTAGATACATTCAAATTATATAATTATTACAATTTTACTTAGTTATTATATTATTATTACTACATATTAATACTGTTATTGTACTGTTTGCTTTCTCTTTTCTTCCTTTGTGTAAGTCATATTGAGGTTTTGTTCTCTACACGCTTAAATTACACAAATTGAGAACGTTACCCCTCTCTCTGTCTAGCACTCTTTCTCCCTCTTCCTCTCTTCTAAAATAATACATCTTCTTATTAAACCAATTGTTGGTCCTACAACAGAGTCCATTACTGAAATGGTTACATTGCCCTACAGTTCACTGATTTGACTGTTGGCAGCACTGTTTGTCTCTTGTTACATCCCAATTGGAGGGAAACTATATCATTTCCTTACCGGCGTTCAACATAGTAACGCATGAAGATGAATTTATTTATTTTATAAAATGTTACGACATTTTCACTTGGTGGTGTGATGCGGTTGGTTGTCCTTCCGTTAACTCAATTCCCGTAAAACATTTCACGATTTACGATCTGTAGTTTACGATTTTACAACTTTATGGAATCTAACCTCACTTCGGTGGTAAGTACACACGTGGTTGTGAACTTCAATTTCTAATTATTCTTTATTGGCCACAGTATTTAACTGTTGTTTTTCATTTTAGTCTCCCTGATGATGAGGACAAACATCCTCGAAAGCTTGGACATTTTCCGCTAAGAGTATACATTTTCCATTTTCTTGCTGCAATTCCCCAATATTCACTAGTTTTATTCCTAACTAGTCAGCAAAGACTATCCTTCTTCTATATATAGGTATATATATATATATATATATATATACATATATATATATATATATATATATATATTCTTAAGTTTTTTGAGGTTCTTTGACTATAGTTATATTTTTCAAGAAAGTTATATTTTTCAAGAATATGTCTTGGGTTTTAGTCAAATAAAAACAGTATTGAACTGATTAAAAAGTCATTTTAATAAAAGTGGTTAAAACTTTTTAATCAGTTCAATACTGTTTTTATTTGACTAAAACCCAAGACATATTCTTGATATATATATATATATATATATATATATATATATATATATATATATATATATATATATATATATATATATATTAAATAGTATAATGTTAACAAGTTAACAAAATAATTTCTTATTTTATATTTCCAAAAAAACCTGAGAGAAGGAATGTTTGCCATTCAATTCTTGGGATGGAGAATCTTGAAAACTTTCCTCAAACTTCAATTCCCCAAATTTTCTTTGCACTTCATGGTCTAGGTAATTTACATTTTCTATTAATTTACAAGTGTCATTAATTATAAGTTGTAATTAGTATTTATTTTAGCTCTAGCTCTACTGCCTCATCCCCATCTCTTAGGTCACCGCCAAGATCATAAGGGTAAGTTTAATTTTCGATATTAATCAATTATTACAAAAAAAACTATTTCAATAGCAAATTACTCAAACTTATTTTGAATATGTACCATTGTGATTAAAAAAATGGGACAGTAAAGTTTTATCGATATATTCTAGATAAATTTCTTATATAGCTACTTTATACTATATTTTTGTTTTAAATATTTCAGGAAATGTGTATTAAGCTTTCATGACGATTGTTAACATTTTTGTGCCATAATTCTGAAAAATAAATCATTTGAAATAGCTCATCGAGTTCTTTTTTACTTACTAATGCAATCTACTTTTCTTATAAACTGTGATGTTTTTGTAAATCATCCTTTAGTTGTTATTTTTTTTGGTATATTAATATTTATTTGATGTAACTCATGTAACAACCAACAAGGATAATATTGATTAAATAAAAAATTATATAAAAGATATATATATATATATATATATCTTTTATATAATTTTTTATTTAATCAATATTATCCATCTGCTATGACAAAGCTGGTCAGAATTAAATACATTGATAAAATATCTAATAATATTCAATGGAAAACAAAATATTTTACTTCTTAAAACTTTTCCACATCGAGTCTACAACTAAGATAGGACGGCTGGCTGTATCTGAAGAACCGATAATCGTTGATATAGAAATTACTGAAAATTGGATTTAAATTAAAGTATTATGTATTATGGAATATCAACAATACCTCTTTTGTTATCATCAATCAATTCTAAATTATTTTGAATAAAAACTCCTAAAATAAATGAATGATTATAACCCATTTATTTCAATAGAATTTGACAAAATTGGTTGAATTTTTTACCAAGTGAATAACAAATCGGATAGTTTCAAATCTCTTTACGGAGATATCCAACAATTTCATCATTTCAGTTCAAAAGATTTAACAAGGTATTTAATTTCTATAGTGATAAAGTGAAACAGAATTTTAATTTTTCTTCGACCACGAGATAATTTTAACAAATTATGTAGCATCTGTATATGCTTTTTATGGGGTGTTCCATTTAGAATTGTCCATATGGTAACTGGAGGTACCTATACCTCCTTACCGATACCCAGAAAGTTTTATTATAAATATTATAAAACGATTTAATCCCGTTGTTTTGACACCTTCCAATATTTTTGTGCATACTTGGCAAACAATTAACATATGCATTTAGTGGTAACATATTTCCGCTATAACCAGAGGCGTCCAGTAGGATAGAATAAAAATAATAGTTTCTAATGTATATCACCTTAGAGTGAAAATTTGATAAACATCAATATAAAAAGATCATTTGAGATGGAATCAACTAAAACTCATAAATTTCATAACCAAATTAGCAAAATAGTGTTGACTAGTGCGAAATAAGAGATAAAATTAGGTATTATAAATATTCCATTTAATCTCGAATAACTTGAAAACTTCGTACTGTATCGCAGTGCTCCGCAACCGGTGTGCGTAAGCCGACTTGAGGTGTGCCGCTCTTTCAGACAATACGAATCAGATTCGTATTGTAGCGAGACCCGCGAAAAATAAAGGAATCTGACAACAGCGCCGATGGTAAACGTCTATCCGTCTATCGGCGCGGCGCGGCGGCATGATTCTCGAAGGCGACTAAACTAGAAAGATCCGTGCCGTTCGAGGCGCGACTCCATGTTTTCCTGAACATCGCCGCTGCCTATATAAGCGCGCCTGTCGTCGCTCAGAGACTCAGAGAGAGTCGAATAGTGAAGTGAATCAGATAAATACGCGGGCAAACAAATAAATCGTAGAGTGAAATAAATAGTGAATTGCTATATAAATAAATTCTTGTGCCTTATAAATAAGTGAATATAAATTAGTTATAATTAGTTAAGTGTTATTTTTAGAGTTCCTGTTTTCTTTTTTACGTTGTTGGCCATATTGTGTCTAAATAAATTAAATTAAACTGGACTAAGTTTTGTTGCAGTATCTACTTTTATAAATAACTATAGTGCTTCAAATATGGATAAATTTTTGCTGAAATCACGAGCAGATGACGAAGAACCTAGCACAAGCTCCAGCATAAGTGCTGCAAAAAGAGCAAAAAAGGTGCTGAAAAGGAAGTACAATCAAGACTACCTTCGATATGGTTTCACTTGGTGTGGCGACGAAGCGGCTCCAAAGCCTGAATGCGTCATTTGCGGTGAACAGTTGTCAAATGAAGCAATGGTACCCAGCAAACTAAACCGTCATTTGATCACAAATCATCCCAGTTGCGTCAAAAAAGACATTCAATTTTTCCAACGGCGCTTGGATCAAAATAAGAAACAAAAGCAGTTTATGAAATGGGCGGTTACGGTTCCTGAAAAGGCATTAGAAGCAAGCTACCTTGTTGCAAAATTAATTGCACAACAAAAAAAACCGCACACTATCGGTGAAACGCTTATTAAACCAGCATGCATGGAAATTGTTAGACTTATGCTTGGGCCAAACGAAGTTAAGGACGTGAGTAAAGTTTCTTTGTCGGCCGATACTGTTAAAAGACGTATCCAAGATATGTCAAGTGATATTTTGGGAACACTAATTAAAAAAATCATTTCGGCTGGAATTTTTGCGCTTCAAATCGACGAATCAACCGATATTAAAAATAAAGCGCAACTGATGGCTATTGTACGTTTCGTTGACGAGGACTCTATTAAAGAACATTATTTATTTTGTAAGGAGGTTCCAGAGAGAACTACCGGTGAACAAATTTTCCAAGTAACTGATAATTTTTTTAAAATACATAATATTCAGTGGACCAATTGCGTTGCTATTTGTACAGATGGTGCTGCTGCAATGATGGGCAGTAAGAAAGGTTTTGTATCTTGTGTAAAACAAAAAAATCCGTCAATACAAATTACACATTGCTGCATACATCGAGAAGCATTGATGGTCAAAAATTTGCCCGAACAGCTTTCGATTACAATGAATGAATGTATTAAGATCATAAACATAATTAAATCGAGAGCCTTAAATTCGCAAATCTTTGGAATACTCTGTGAAGAAATGGGAAGCGAACATGAATCCTTACTGTTTTATACAGAAGTTCGTTGGTTATCCCGGGGAAAAGTTTTAGCTCGACTGTTTGAACTTCGCTACGAAGTGCGTGACTTTCTTTCAAGTCAAGATATGTACGATCTATGCCAGCACCTTCATGATGAATACTGGATAGCCAAACTTGCATACATGGCTGATATATTCGAACATCTGAATGAACTTAATAAAAAAAATGCAAGGACGGAATGAAAATATATTGACGTGCTCCGATAAATTACAAGGGTTCAAAAAGAAACTTGAACTTTGGCAGGAACAGTTGCAAAAAGGATGTCTAGAAATGTATCACAGGACCAACCACAGTACGATCGAAAACAAGCAGTTGATTGTGGATTTGGCCCAACAACATTTAAGTATGCTTCAACAAAAATTTGAATACCATTTCCATTCTATCAACACGGAACAATACAATTGGATTCGAAATCCTTTCGCAACCAATGCAATAAGTTCCACGGAAGCACTGCCATTGCAAACTCGAGAGGAGTTCACAGAATTAAGTAATGATATGACCCTAAAACTTAAATTCGACGAAGTTCCGTTAGATGTTTTCTGGATTTCCATCAAGACAGAATATCCACGCATCTCCGACAAGGCCATCTTCACACTACTTCCGTTTTCCACAACATATTTATGTGAGCAAAGTTTTTCAACGCTTGTATTAATTAAAAATGATAAACGGTCATGCTTAAAAGATCTTGACCAAGAAATAAGAGTTGCGCTGTCTAAAATTGAGCCGAATATAAAACTTTTGTGTTCAACGAAGCAAGCGCAGGTATCACATTAATCAGTCATCATCATGTCAAAATATTTATTACTATTGACGTGTCAACAGAAGTAAATTTAGTATACCTACCTGTCCTACCTAGTATTTAGTATAGTTCTCATGTATGTACCTATTTGTATTTTTCATTCTATCTGAATAATAAAAAAAAATATGTATTATGTCCTGAGTGAAAATTTTGATGCCCCAAATCTGAAAGGGGCTTCTTCACATTTTAAAACAATAAAAAAAACTAAGGTAGTTTGGACATCCATAAATAATTAGTATACATGGAGTGAACTGACCCCCGACCTAGCTACGCCACTGCTATAAATATATTTTAGATATTGGTGTGCCACGAAATTCTAGGGAGCAGTTTGGTGTGCCTCAGATGAGGAAAGGTTGCGGATCACTGCTGTATCGCATAGAGACAGGAGGTTAATACTTACGTAGAAAGTAACGGAGTATCGAAAAAACATGCTGAAATCATTTTTACGATAGTGGCGTAGATTGTAGGGGGGAATAGAAGTATTTATCCCTACCGCATACCTCTAGTGATAGAGGAAAATTATATATTGATTAAATAAAAAATTATATATATATATATATATACATATATACATATATATATACATATATATATATATATATATATATACATATATATATATATACATATATATATATATATATATATATATATATATATATATATATATATATATACATATATATAGTTTATATGTATGTTTTTCTCCCTAATAACCAAAGGTTGTAATGACGCAATCTGACTAGTGAAAATGAAAACTCTTCTAGTTAGCTCTTTTGAAAAATCTAAAATACAAACATTTCCCATTTGTTGTTTTGGCTCACACTATAATTTAAAATTAAGGATCGATAAAAACAGTCAAAAATCATAACAAAATTGATATTTTCTTCATAAAATATTTATGCAAAACTAAAAATAAAAATATTTGTGTATTAAACTTCCTGATACGCCACTGCCGAGCTACGATCTCGTCTTTTAACACTGTTGCCTTAGAGTTAGGGGAACTGTGATTAGAGTTATTCCCAAGTTATCTCCCTAACAGAAAACAAATCCTCAAAATTGGAAGTATTTATAGTAATACCCAGACAGGTACAGTCTTGGGGCCACTATTGTTAATTACATATATTAACTCTCTTTTACAATCTAATATAGGATGATTGATTATTTCTTAGGCAAATGACATAGTATTACTACTTAATGATAACTCGTGGCATTTAGGCAAGAAAAGGGCAGAATCTGGAAATCTAAAGTAAAATCTTGGTTATATTTTAATAAATTATCCTTATATGTCTCAAAGACTTCTTATATTGCCTTTTCCTTAACTGATGCCAACTGACATGATTATACCAAACTTAAAATCAATAACAAAGCTTGCAATCTCTGAACAAAAAAATTGGTAAATATTTGGGTATCACAGGCATATATATCCCACATATAAATTGGGACACTGTATTTTTTTTGTTTAATATCGTGCACCAATGTCCCAGCATCACGATATGACTTGAGAAAATGATTTTCTAACAAAACTTCAAGAAAAAGGGAATTTTCAACCTAACATATAAACTGAAGACACTGCAATTCAGTGTATATTTTGAAAACATGTTCCCATATTAGACATTACAACAAATATACTATTTACCATAATACTTGGTAGAATTATTATTATTATTAATTGTCCAATGTTTATATAGGCAATGTATACTTTGAGAACAGAAAGAATAATCATATGCAATTCTTGGAAACATAGAAGGTTGAAGTGTTGATATAATGTGGAGCTTCAGGTTATTTTTAAAAGTATATTTTATAGATCTGATACATTTACTTCAACCTTCTAAAAAATGATGTGGTCACCCTTTGCAAATTTCTTTGGATAAAAAAATAAAAACCTTTTAGAATAATCATTCAAAGCACGAATGTTATGCGATTCTTCACATTAATAAGAATAAGTGAAGTGTATAAAATATTAACAAGTTATGCCCTCAAACTACACATATTATTGAAAAATAGTTCCGTTTATAATTTCTAGTCAATGTACTTTGAGAACATTCTCAATTGACATCCATTTAATAATTATAACTAATGTATGTAACCTAGTAACTAGACTAAACATAGGCTTACAAATAAGAAACGTTCATTTTCCTTGGAAATAATCAGATCTAATGGCGAAATTAGCATTAATAACTCTATAATAAGTGCACACACTCTTCTTCATCTTAGATAAGATGAGATTTGTCCCATTTTAATGATATATTGTCCATATTGAAGAAATGTCCTTATTATATACGATAAAACGTACAGGTTGTTTACATGTGCTAAGTATACATTCTGGACAATAATCATATGCAATAGATATAAGGCACACGGAAGATTAAAGTATTAATATAATGTTGATATTGAGACATTTTTAGTAGTTCATTATATAGTTTGCAAACATTTATCTAGACTTTTACAAAATGATTCTGTAATTTTTTATGATTCTATTAAAAAGCATAAAAATTGATTCAATACAAAAAAGGCCTTAATGATAGCATCGGTAGCATGCAACAATTGGGTAATAAATAAAACGAAAAAATCGTAACTTGTCGTGTCCCCAAGCTATCATGTCATTAAATAATATGATACACAAAGAGATGTTTCTTTCTTTAATCTTCTTATTTAATATAAATTGACTGCCTGTATTTTGTACTTTTTTCAGTACCGAAAGTGTTAAAAATCAATTTCAGATTATTAACGCCTTTTCTAAACAAAATATTAATTCTGAGCAAAAATTGATAAGAATTAACTAAAAAATAGTTTAATGATGAATAGATGAGAAAAATATTACTTCTTTTTTAGAAATAATCATCATCATTCATTTCAGTTAATGAACTGACCATATTGTTGATTTTTTTTTACTTATGATAAAATGTCTACAAGCACTGTCAATTATTGTCAATCATACGATAGGTACTAGTTGAATAAAAATCCCATATTAGAAAATAGTCAACTTGTATTTTATAAATTCATGTACTTTGTTTTTAATTTATACCATTTTTATTCTTATACTAATTATAATAAGATCTATTGTGAATAAAATTACATATGAGCATTCATTACCTGATTTTTAGGAATTTAAATGTTTTTTTAGGAATAAGTATATAATGTATTCCAGCTCACGTCAGAGGGATAACTAGAATGATGTGCTGTGAGGGGATCTGGGTACCGGAAATTTTTTCAATTTTTCTATAACTGCATTTTAGCTTTGTTTTTCTTATAAAATTGTAGCCTATATATCGTAGCTTCTAGTACATTACATTCAAGTAGGCTTGCTATGATTATGTTTTATAATTCTTTTTTACTTTTAGGGTTCCAGGTGGGGAAGGGTTATCCCCCTCATCCAGGGGCCAAAAGGCATTCTGACGTATTTGAAATGACCATTTTCAAAGTTGAAAGCGGTTTTCTTAACATCATCAGGATGCTTTCAATTTGATGAAATCCACTAGCTAATTCTAAGGTGCTAAAATAATAACAGCTTCAGAGTTTGTCAGAGACATCGTCATTGTCTCTGCCTACTTCTTTGGAGACGGGTCGATGACACCAGCAGAGGAAGTACAAGAGCTAGTGAGACACTGCAACAGTAGACGGCTGCCTATCATAATTGGTGGTGATGCCAAAGCACACAATATCGTATGGGGAAGCACTAACAACAATACAAAAGGTGAGTGTTTATTAGAATATCTCTTAGCAAATAACCTTGAGACCTTAAATGTGGGGGCAACACCCACTTTTGTGACGAGAGCAAGAGAAGAGGAACTGGAGTAAGAATAGTTAATGTTGCTGCTAGGAAAAATGAAAAAGAATGGAGGGTGGTGAATGAGCCATCACTTTCCGACCATAGAATCATCAAATTTAGGATAGAGGGAGCTACCACCTCGATCGCTTCAATCCGAAATCCTAGAAATGCTGATTTGGAATTTGGAACAGGTCAAATTAAATGCAGTAAATCACCAGCACTATGACCTGGAACAATGAGTCAAACAGATCAGTGAGGCAATAATGGAATATTTTCATTCCAGCTGCCCACTGTCAAAAGCTCAATCAGACAAAGATGCTCTTTGGTGGAATGAGAACCTGTCAAATCTCGGGAAAAAGGTCCGCCGGCTTTTTAATGGAGCCAAGCGTGAAGGAAATTTCCAGGGGTACACTGAGAAGCTTACTCAGTACAATAAAGAGATTAGGAAGGCCAAAAGGCTTGATTTCCAAGCCTTTTGTGAAAATATCACTTCCACCCACACAGAGGCCAGACTACAAAATGTCATGGCAAATTGGGGAACTTTTAACCATATAAATCACCAAGAGTGGATGGAATATTTTCAGCACTCCTGCTGGAAGTGATAGAGGAGATTCTTCCTTGCCTGGTGAAGATTACAAGAAGCAGTCTAGCAGGGGGTCTAATACCTATAAAGTGGAGAAGGGCAAGGGTACCTTCATACCTAAAATAGTGACAAAAGATGGGACTGATTCCCAATCTTTTAATCCCATCTACCTAACATTGTTTCTACTCTAAATGATGGAGAAAGTAGTGGATAACTACATAAGAATGGAGAATCTGGAAAATACATTTCATAAATGTCAGCATACCTATAGAGCGGGTTGATCAATGGAGAATGTTCTGTATCAGCTGACTAATGTCATCCAGAGAGCTCTGAACAACAAAAAAATCACAATGTGAGCATTCCTGGGTATATCTGGGGCCTTGACAATAAACTCATGTGTCTGTCAAAGAAGCACTAAAAAGGCATTTGAAACGATCGTAAAATGGATGTACGAGTTGTAGACGACGAGGATAGCTGAGACACATGTGGAGAATCAAACCACCTCAGTTAAAGCCACTCGTGGGACACCTCAAGGGGGAGTCATATCTCCCCTTCTATGGAACCTCGTAGTAGATGAGTTGCTCTACAGGCTAACGGAGCTTGGCTTCTAATGTATGGGCTATGCTGATAATATAGTTCTAATAATCAGAGGCAAGTTCGAGAGCACCTTGTATCATTTATTACAAAAGGGCCTCAGAATTATTGAGCAATGCTGCTTGTCATTGGGGTTAAATGTTAACCCATATGAGACCACAGTACTTCCATTTACATGGAAGAGGACACTTCCAGCTATGAAACCTCTTTGCTTAAACAGGGAAATCATAGAATGAAAATCTGAGGTTAAATATCCAAGGATAACCCTAAACAGTAAACTTCTGATGAATAAGTATGTTGAAATAATTGCTCGTAAAGGAATAAAAGCTTTGAAGGTTGTGTAGAAGTCTAGCTGATAAGACTTGAGGCTGTGACCCAAAAATACTGCAATAGGTGTACTTCATGATTGTGAGACCAGCAATTACATATGTGGCAATAGTCTGGCATATCAAAGCAAGTCAGAACAGCACCAGGAAGACTCTTGACAATGTTCAAAAGCTTGCCATTGGAGCCATTGAGATTAAAAAGTCAAGATATTTATTGAAAGTGATGGATACAATTATCATCCAACAACTAAAGTGATTTAAAAATATAATGAGAATACACATTTGAATTGATATGAAAAGCTGTGGCAGAATAATCCACAATTAAAATAAAAGTTACAGTCAGCTAGAAAAAACGTAAATAAATATAAAGAAAATCACTACAAAAATTATGTTGAGAAGAAGGGTTAGAAAAAGGAAGTACTTAGCAACAAAAGTTTTGAAGAAAATCAGATAGGTATTGAATTATATAAAATGTAATATTGAAGCACATAACACTGATTTAACTAATAAAACTAACTTCTTCATAAAAGAACACTCTCTAACTCATAAAAAAACACTATTTGAGACATAAAAGTAGAACTTGAAAATATTGAAGGAGTACAAAAATATCTCATCAGACTTTTTGAACCTTTTTTCTAAGAATATCTGCAGTAGTATTTTTGAATGTAACAAATAATCTCATAATATTCTTGATTGTGATATTAACTGTGGAATACCTTCATTCTATTAGTTTTGGTATGAAAGTAAACTGGCCTATGAAGTTATTTAATTTGACACAGCTTTCTGGTTACACATATTGCAAGCATTCCATTACTTATCTAAATTTTTCTAGCATTGTTAAAAAATATGTAATTCTCAATTCAAATTCATTTTAGGCATTAATCTTGCAAAAAAATTAGAATGGAGAAAGGAAGGACCATATTTAAGATTTAACTTTTAAGAGATGTCCAGTACATGGATGACTAATATGTCTGTAATAGAAATATGCCCAAAATATGAATATAGCTATATCTTTTGAAAATATATATAAATGGAAATTGGGATCATTAAAATTGCATGTTATTGAATGAAACAGGAAGAAATCAGCAGCATTGACATTGAGGAAAAAATCATCAGTCAATGAATGTTAACCATTGTAGTAGATGCTTTCTACAGAAATTAGGTGACTATGATGAATTATAGTTAGGAATAATGTGTTATGATTATTAAAATATTGATTAATTCTTTAATTAGTAGTCAGTAACCACTGATCTAAGCAATGCATTTTATTGTATTATCATCAGGTCCACAACAAAATATGACTAATCCGTCGATTCTTCCTTCATTTTGTTGTAATTTTCCTTAGCTTTTAAATGTTTTTAAAAAAATGTGTAGGAATGAAAAGCTGTAATAATTTTTCCAAACATAGATACCTATGCTATAACTGTTTTTGGATTTAGTATATCAATAAAGCTTATTGAAGCATACATACTTTAGAAATGATTCACGTTGACTGATACTAAAGATAAACATTATGGTTTAGAGAAAAATCAATTAGCAGGTTCCAGTTCACCCTTGACATGAAAAATATTTTCTACTTTAAACCCTGAGAATAGGACGTTATCATAAAAATTTGTACTCTTGTAAACAAGCACAAAAAGGTCAGAAATACGTTAATTTTAGAGTCCTAATGTGGGATTAACTATACTATTGGACTTGTATGAATTGAAAATGGACTTACGATAATTTCCTTTTGGCGTCCATTTTGTGCTGAATTTAATCCTCTCGCCGAACATATAAAGATATTAACGATGTTTACACTAACACATATTTTACAAAATAATAATATAACTTTTAGTAAGACACATTTCACAAAAATACCGCAGACACGATTCTTTCGGAAATGTCAATACAGTCAATACACCAACGGTCAATGAGAAAAGTAATTAATACTGTGCTGCCAACATAATAAACGTCGAAAACTAAAAGCTCACTATTATCGGAAGGTTAGACATTTATATGAAATTATATGTAATCAGAACCGTACTGAGCTTGATGTATTACATTGAAAATTAATTATTTTATACAATTAAATATATCGTATTGTAAAAGGAATAATCTTAATCACCTAGATGCAACGAATTTGTTATTTATGATGGAGTAATAAAAATCATTAACTTCTTCTACCTTTTGTAAATGGTCACCAATAACTTTGAAAAGTATGATTATGGAGAAGAATAGGCAGGTATTTCTTCAAATTTGACTGAAAGCACGATTTCTGCATACATTACTCGTGTAAATCAGTGCTCCGCAACCGGTGTGCCGCGGCACACTGGTGTGCCGTAAGCCGACTTGAGGTGTGCCGCTCTTTCAGACAATACGAATCAGATTCGTATTGTAGCGAGACCCGCGAAAAATAAAGCAATCTGACAACAGCGCCGATGGTAAACGTCTATCCGTCTATCGGCGCGGCGCGGCGGCTTGATTCTCGAAGGCGACTAAACTAGAAAGATCCGTGCCGTTCGAGGCGCGACTCGATGTTTTCCTGAACATCGCCGCTGCCTATATAAGCGCGCCTGTCGTCGCTCAGAGACTCAGAGAGAGTCGAATAGTCAAGTGAATCAGATAAATACGCGGGCAAACAAATAAATCGTAGAGTGAAATAAATAGTGAATTGCTATATAAATAAATTCTTGTGCCTTATAAATAAGTGAATATAAATTAGTTATAATTAGTTAAGTGTTATTTTTAGAGTTCCTGTTTTCTTTTTTACGTTGTTGGCCATATTGTGTCTAAATAAATTAAATTAAACTGGACTAAGTTTTGTTGCAGTATCTACTTTTATAAATAACTATAGTGCTTCAAATATGGATAAATTTTTGCTGAAATCACGAGCAGATGACGAAGAACCTAGCACAAGCTCCAGCATAAGTGCTGCAAAAAGAGCAAAAAAGGTGCTGAAAAGGAAGTACAATCAAGACTACCTTCGATATGGTTTCACTTGGTGTGGCGACGAAGCGGCTCCAAAGCCTGAATCCGTCATTTGCGGTGAACAGTTGTCAAATGAAGCAATGGTACCCAGCAAACCAAACCGTCATTTGATCACAAATCATCCCAGTTGCGTCAAAAAAGACATTCAATTTTTCCAACGGCGCTTGGATCAAAATAAGAAACAAAAGCAGTTTATGAAATCGGCGGTTACGGTTTCTGAAAAGGCATTAGAAGCAAGCTACCTTGTTGCAAAATTAATTGCACAACAAAAAAACCGCACACTTTCGGTGAAACGCTTATTAAACCAGCATGCATGGAAATTGTTAGACTTATGCTTGGGCCAAACGAAGTTAAGGACGTGAGTAAAGTTTCTTTGTCGGCCGATACTGTTAAAAGACGTATCCAAGATATGTCAAGTGATATTTTGGGAACACTAATTAAAAAAATCATTTCGGCTGGAATTTTTGCGCTTCAAATCGACGAATCAACCGATATTAAAAATAAAGCACAACTGATGGCTATTGTACGTTTCGTTGACGAGGACTCTATTAAAGAACATTATTTATTTTGTAAGGAGGTTCCAGAGAGAACTACCGGTGAACAAATTTTCCAAGTAACTGATAATTTTTTTAAAATACATAATATTCAGTGGACCAATTGCGTTGCTATTTGTACAGATGGTGCTGCTGCAATGATGGGCAGTAAGAAAGGTTTTGTATCTTGTGTAAAACAAAAAAATCCGTCAATACAAATTACACATTGCTGCATACATCGAGAAGCATTGACGGTCAAAAATTTGCCCGAACAGCTTTCGATCACAATGAATGAATGTATTAAGATCATAAACATAATTAAATCGAGAGCCTTAAATTCGCGAATCTTTGGAATACTCTGTGAAGAAATGGGAAGCGAACATGAATCCTTACTGTTTTATACAGAAGTTCGTTGGTTATCCCGGGGAAAAGTTTTAGCTCGACTGTTTGAACTTCGCTACGAAGTGCGTGAGTTTCTTTCAAGTCAAGATATGTACGATCTATGCCAGCACCTTCATGATGAATACTGGATAGCCAAACTTGCATACATGGCTGATATATTCGAACATCTGAATGAACTTAATAAAAAAATGCAAGGACGGAATGAAAATATATTGACGTGCTCCGATAAATTACAAGGGTTCAAAAAGAAACTTGAACTTTGGCAGGAACAGTTGCAAAAAGGATGTCTAGAAATGTATCACAGGACCAACCACAGTACGATCGAAAACAAGCAGTTGATTGTGGATTTGGCCCAACAACATTTAAGTATGCTTCAACAAAAATTTGAATACTATTTCCATTCTATCAACACGGAACAATACAATTGGATTCGAAATCCTTTCGCAACCAATGCAATAAGTTCCACGGAAGCACTGCCATTGCAAACTCGAGAGGAGTTCACCGAATTAAGTAATGATATGACCCTAAAACTTAAATTCGACGAAGTTCCGTTAGATGTTTTCTGGATTTCCATCAAGACAGAATATCCACGCATCTCCGACAAGGCCATCTTCACACTACTTCCGTTTTCCACAACATATTTATGTGAGCAAAGTTTTTCAACGCTTGTATTAATTAAAAATGATAAACGGTCATGCTCAAAAGATCTTGACCAAGAAATAAGAGTTGCGCTGTCTAAAATTGAGCCGAATATGAAACTTTTGTGTTCAACGAAGCAAGCGCAGGTATCACATTAATCAGTCATCATCATGTCAAAATATTTATTACTATTGACGTGTCAACAGAAGTAAATTTAGTATACCTACCTGTCCTACCTAGTATTTAGTATAGTTCTCATGTATGTACCTATTTGTATTTTTCATTCTATCTGAATAATAAAAAAAATAAAAAAAAAATATGTATTATGTCCTGAGTGAAAATTTTGATGCCCCAAATCTGAAAGGGGCTTCTTCACATTTTAAAACAATAAAAAAAACTAAGGTAGCTTGGACATCCATAAATAATTAGTATACATGGAGTGAACTGACCCCCGACCTAGCTACGCCACTGCTATAAATATATTTTAGATTTTGGTGTGCCACGAAATTCTAGGGAGCAGTTTGGTGTGCCTCAGATGAGGAAAGGTTGCGGATCACTGGTGTAAATACACCGTAAGTCGGTAGCGTACCCATACGTGAACCTGGGGGGGGTCAGGGTATATAAAAATATTTTTGACCAAAAAACATATTTATCTATGATAGTGGTTATAACAATTTTAAGTATTACAATAGAAAATCTTAGCTTGAAAGCAAAGTCATCAATTATTTCTCCGGTTGATATAACTTTTCTCTATGAACAAACAGCACGACTAGCCCATAAGCCTTACTTGGGCAGTAGTATTTCACAAATAAGTTTTTATATCTTTTAAGGTTGAGAAGATCCTTTCTGGTGTAGCAGTGGACACAGGCAGTGTACAAAAAATGTTTAGAAGTTTGTGAACATTCGGATAGGCATGCTGACTACAAACTTCCAAACAGGCCAGTGCCTACGGTTTGTTTTTTTATTTCTGAGCATTTACTTAAATGTACGTACCACAAAATAATAAATCGAGATCCAAAACTCTCGATGTTCTGGCACAAGATTGGCATTGCATAATACAGTTTTTGGGAGAACACAATCACAATGCTTTTAGCGCTACTGCACTTATCCGACATCCTACAGGTACTGGATATTTTGGGAGAATTCTGTTATAAAAAAATGGAGGAATGGGGAGAGGAATACAATACGTTATCAGCTGATCGTCACTATTTATGGGTAAAACATTTTAAACAAAATTAGGGCGAGAAAACAGAAATTTTGAAATCGGAGCAACTATTTGTTATTAAAAAAATTGAGATCACTAAAGCTCACACTATACTTCGTATCGTTACGAAATACCACACTGGTGCAGTCCCTGAATCCGACTCTGTCTAAACCATGTATGAAAGTTAACATTTTGGCAAATGCGCAGGGATTTCTTCGAACTGTTTACCATTATTATTTGTGACTATTCTTATCTATACATTTCCAGTGAGGTCCATTGATTTTGTGAGCAGTCTTATCTAGATAATTCCAGGGAGGCGATTGTTTTTAAGAGCCGCAATCTAGAAGAATCCAGAAAAAAGTACTTAATATATAAGAGAGGCTACCTACCAAAGGAGTAGTTTATAATTTGATCTCGTGAGTGAACAAGTAAACAGTAAAGTATTTATATAAATTAAGTCTAAGTAAATAAATAGTAGTGAAGTGTTTATATAAATTGGTGTAAGTGTACATACTGTGTATCAAATATAAATTAGTGAATAGTTTAGTGAATAAATAAATTAAGTGGGTAGACATACCTTGTGTATACATTTATCCCACCCATCGTAATAAAAACTTTAAAATAAATAAGAAAAAACATTATATTGGTGTCAGAAGTGGGATAATATAAATAAATACTTTCGTAAAATTGGCCAAGAGACTCAGTGACCTGAAAGTGACAGAGCTAAAGGCAGAATTGGAAAATCGTGAGTTGGAAACGTCCGGTATGAAAAGTGAATTAGTAGAAAGACTTAAAGTGACACTGGAAAATGATGGCTTGGATCCAGAAACATTTTTATTCAATGACGAGGCTTCCACCTTAATCTCGTCAATTTCTGTCATGGAAGAGAAGATTTTAACTAATGTGAAAAACGATATTTCCGCTATAAAGAACGATTTTTCTGCTATGGACAAGAAAATGTCAACTATGTCAACGATGGACGAAAAAATGAAGGAGTTAGAGAGTAAGATAACAGATTTAAGAACACAAGACACGCCAGCAGAAAAAAAGAAGATCGAGATCTGCAAGTCAGAAACACAACCCAAGACAGAAGATATTGGTAGTTTTGCCCGAGTCAATGCTCCAACGTTCGGCGGAAAGACATCTTGGATTAATTATGTGAAACAATTTGAAGCAGCCGCTAGAGTGAATAATTGGTCCGATAGGGAGAAGGCAGTAAACTTAACCATCGCGCTTCGGGGAGATGCCTTAGATGTACTTCAGAGGATACCACTTGAAGAAACGGATGACTTCGAGCAGCTGAAGAAGAGGCTGGATATGCGATATAGTCATAAATATCTAGAAAATTTGTACCAATCCCAGCTGAAGAACCGAAAGCAGAAACGTGATGAATCCCTTCAAGAGTATGAAGTAGATATTGCCCGACTAGTTCGATTTGCTTATCCATCAGCACCAGAGAACATGATGGAATGTCTGGGCATCCAGGCCTTTATTGATGGCTTACGTGACCCCGTTATGCAGAGCACGCTTCGTTTAGTCCATTTCAAAACTTTAATTGACTCATTGACAGCTGCTCTCGAATATGAAGCAGCAACGAAGGCTTCAGGTTATAACAAAGTTAGGACCATCCGAGAAAAAGGCGACGAGGACAGGTTTGACCAAATCGTCAGTTTTGATAGAAAAGTATGATAGACAAGAAGCCGAGAAAGATCAGATGCTGAAATTCTTGTGAGCTAGGGCATGTACGCAGTTCGTGGAAGCGCCCCAGGACTCCTGCAAACCATCAGGCACCCCGGTCACAGGAAAACTAGAACGGGTGGGCTACGAGGGGGCAGTACCTACCCATAATAGTTTCAAATACCCTCCCATACTGATAGCTTCTCTCAGATGTCGTGACGACAGTGTATATGTAGATTGCGAAGTAAATGTCCAGAAATATAGTCTGCTGGTAGACAATGGAGCAACTAGAACTATTATACGACCAGATATAATAAACTCCAAGAAGAAGCTTTTACCAACGAGACTGCGACTGCGGACCGCCACAGCTGAGAGTGCCAACGTTCACAGGGAGACACAAATCCAATTGGGAATTGGCGCAGAAAAGTTCATGCATACGGTAATCGTAGCTGACGTCGAAGAAGGCGTGATTCTGGGAATGGACGTAAATGAATCTACATCGTTCCCAATTAGACTTTAGAAACAGAACAATTAAAGTGGGTTCCGAGGAAGTATTCCTTCATCCATATGAAGGCAGCACGTATTGGCAGCTGTACAGGAAGACACCGTTCTACCTGCACGAAGCGAAGCCATGATAGTAGCACGGCTACAGGGAATCATGGAGGACGGTACACCGGTTATGATGGAGCCAAGGAACCACGACGGAGACGTTGACAAAGGAGTACTAATTGGAAAAGGATTGGTTACGTCGGCGAAGGAGATCCCAGTACGTGTGATAAACGTGAACGATTACCCAATTACCATCAAGAAAGAAACCAGGATTGGATCCTGCGTACCAGTGACGTCTATAGTTCGCCAAATAACGACAACTGACAATTCCAATGCCAGATTCGAACAGATGTTATCAGCAGCTGGTCAATCATTAAATCAAGCTGAGAAAAGGAAAATGAGAGGATTTCTCTTGCAGTATCGAGACCTATTTGTACCAAAAGGAGGGAAGACTGGTAGAACATCAGCCGTCAAATACAAAATCGATACTGGCAATGCCAAGCCAATTCGGCAATAAGCGCGAAGACTACCACGAGTGAAGAGAGAGGAAGCTGAAAGAATGATTTGAGAAATGGCAGAAGAAAAAGTAATAGAACCATCTACTGAGTCCATGGATGTCTCCAATAGCGCTCGTCAAGAAAAAGGATGGAACTACGAGATTCTGCGTGGACTATCGCCAGATAAACAACGTGACGAAGAAAGAGAGCTATCCTCTGCCTCGAATCGACGATACGCTAGATACTTTAGCAAACTATTTTCCACCTTGGACCTGAAGTCTGAAGATTGGCAACTAGAAGTGGCCCCAGAAGACAAAGAGAATACTGGTTTTACCACCGGACCTGGATTACGGCAATTCAACGTCATCTCAGTCGGGCTCTGTTAATGTGCTCGCGACATTTGAAAGACTCATGGAAAATGTCTTGAGAGGGTTGTCTTGGGAGACATGCTTGGTCTATTTGGACGACATCGTAGTACTGGGGAAGACATTTGACGAACGCCTGAAGAATTTGGAAGATGTATTGAAACGACTCCAAGCTGCCCAGCTCATGTTACCCCGAAGAAATGTCAGTTATTCCAAAACCGAGACAACTATCTAGGTCATATAGTGAGCAATGAAGGAGTGGTGGTGGATCCACGGAAAATTGCTTCCATTCAGCAATGGCCGCAACCAACCGACAAACATCAAATTAAGAGTTTCCTTGGACTTTGCACATACTATCGAAGATTTATAAGGAAGTTTGGATCCATTACCAAGCCACTAACTCGACTCACAAAAGAAACAAGAGCTTTCCATTGGGACGAAGACTATCAAAGGCATTTTGAAACCTTGAAGAGACATGTAACCACGGTGCCGATATTAGGATATCCATTACCAGAGGGAGAATTTATCTTTAGACTGATGCAAGTAACGTAGGAATTGGAGGAGTGAGTGCTCTCGCAGATCCTAGGAAGGCAAGAAAGAGTGCTGGGATATTTCAATAAAGTCCTCTTCCAACTAGAACTAAACTACTACGTCACGAGAAGAGAACTTTTTGGCGGTAGTTGAAGTCCGTAAAATTTGTTTTCCAGTATCTCTATGAAAGGAAGTTCTTAATCCGGACTGATCATGCAGCACTCAAGTGGTTGATGCAATTCAAAAATCCCGATGACCAGATCGCTAGATGGATTGAACGACTTCAAGAATACGATTTCAACATCGAGCTGGTATGAGTCACCGAAGCGCCGACTCTCTGCCTAGACGGTCATGCTCTGTAGACTATTCTCAATGCAACAAGTCGATATCTAAGGAAGTTGCAGTTTCAAGAACTACAGTAGTCTACGAAGATTGGTCACCCACCAGAATTAAAGGAGATTACGGGAATGATCCTCACCTAAAGAAGATTCGGCAATGGAAGGAAGAAAATCGGCGACCTACCTGAAAAGCAGTGACAGGATTTTCACCGACACTCAAGGCATAGTGGGCTCAGTGGCTGGAAGAAGGCCTGTTGAAAAGAGTACTTGAAAACGATAATGGTTCCGATATGACAAGACAGATAGTTATCCTAAGAATGAGAGTAGCCGAGGTACTGAGAAAGTCACACAACAGTCCATCTGGAAGTGAAGAAAACCCTTTAGTGAGTCCGTGTAAGGTTTCATTGGATGAACAGCTCCGACGATGTGAAGGACTGGTGTAAGAAATGTACGACTTGTGCTCCGAGTAATGGACCACATCACAAGAGTAAGGCGCTCATGAAACAATATAATATTGGAAGCCCTTTCGAAAGTATTCCTTTAGACATCGCCGGACCATTTCCGACAACAGAAAATGGTGGTAAAGTCATTCTGGTTTTAATGGACTATTTCACAAAGTGGGTGGACATTTACGCGATCCCGAATCAAGAGGCCACAAATGTTGCGGATGTATTGGTGAAAGAATTTATCAGCCGAATTTCGAGAGCCAGGTATTCCAGGAAATTTGTGGCAAGCTGGGAATGAAGAAGACCAGGACAACAGCGTTGCATCCACAATAAGATGGAATGGTCGAAAGAATGAACAATACCATTGGAAAATACTTGTTCAAAGTAGTTATCAGCCACCAAAGAGATTGGGACCAGGATCTTTCCCTATTTGCGTTGGTTTATCGATCTGCCATAAATGAGTCCACGGGTGAAAATTCTATTTGGACGTGAAATGAGGCTTTCTTGTAACCTGGAGTTTGGCTGTCGGCCTGGAGAAGATCTAGCAGGAGAAGATTACGTGATCCAATTGAGAAGAAGGATGGACGATGTGCACAAACTGGTTCGAACGAACCTTCAAGTTGCCAGTGACAGAATGAAAAAATGGTACGATACGCAGGCCACAGATGGCGGTTTCAAAGAAGGGGACAAAGTATGGTTACACAACCCGACAAGGAGTAAAGGGTTTTCTCCAAAATTATAGAAGTCATAGGAAGAGGATCAACGACATCATCTATCGTATGAGCAAGATCCCCAATGGAAAACCGAGAGTAGTTCACCAAAGCCGACTAGCGCCATTCGAAGGGAACCATGACAAAGAGAAAGGTGTGCGCAATGTACAACAAAAGTCTGACCCAGCCTTCGAACCTTTTATGGGCGGAGGTACCGGGAAAGCTAGATACGGAGTCACTACAGAACAAAGACAAGATTTGTTCACGCTCCCGTTTACTGACACATCTCTGCCAGTATCAAACACACACGAGGGTTGCCAACCGTCTTTCGAAATAAGTTTGGACAATTAGATAATCTTGAAGATCAGGCATCTGATCTTCAAGATTATCACACAATTCGAGGTACGTCTTCCATCTGGAGGAATTTCCTTTTAAGCAGGGGGTAATGCTACGAAATCGCACATTGGTGTAGTCCCTGAATCCGATTCTGTGTAAGCTATGTATGATAAAGTTTTGGCGAAAGCGCAGGGATTTCTTCGAACTGCTTACCATTATTTTTTGTGACTATTCTTATCTAGACATTTCCAGTGAGGTCCATTGATTTTGTGAGCAGTCTTATCTAGATAATTCCAGGGAGGTGATTGTTTTTAAGAGCCGCAATCTAGAAGGATCCAGAAAAAAGTACTTAATATATAAGAGAGGCTACCTACCAAAGGAGTAGTTTATAATTTGATCTCGTGAGTGAACAAGTAAACAGTAAAGGATTTATATAAATTAAGTCTAAGTAAATAAACAGTAGTGAAGTGTTTATATAAGTTAGTGTAAATGAATATACTGTGTATCTAATATAAATTAGTGAATAAATAAATTAAGTGGGTAGATATACCGTGTGTATAAATTTATCCCACCTGTCGTAATAAAAACTTATAAATAAATAAGAAAAACATTACAGTATTACGTGTGAGCTAATTTACACATATGGAAATCATATAGGGAACTACTCCACATACGGTATCGTCAAAATACTTGCGACCATGAACGTGGTTTATAAAATGTGTTCCGTTAAAACCGAACTGCGATAGGCTACGTTGGTTATGAAGATGTGTCAGAGCACGCGGTTAAGCTAGTCCCGCACAACGACCTTTGGTGCGGAATCGTTGAAGGAATTAAAACATAATACTAGGTTCTGGAATTTTTCTAGACAGAGCACAAAATATAAATTCTGTTTCTAAGAGCATAATATAATGAAAAATAGAAATGGTATAAATTTATTTTTTGCACTGATCCCAATAGAGGTGTAAGTTGCGCAGCTAGCTGATCATATAAAAATTTACTATGAAGGGCGATATTCATCGCCTTGTCCTCTTTCCAAACACAACGTTGAGCAGTGCTTACTCTTGTAAACTGTTATCAGTAGTCCAACCGAACCTCTACAGATAATTGTAGTATTTACCTAATACAGTTGCTCTACATCGCTAATAGTGACCTAGCTTAACACATGATTCACTAATTCCAGAAAAAAAACCTCCAATGTAGCAACAAGAAAAAAATATTGTAATGTTTATCTAATTTATTCAAACAGTAAACGGGTGGGATAAACTTTAAACACTCGGTGGGTTCACTTATTTACTTGTTTATCTCACGATGTCAAATTATAAACTAAACTAACTCTTCCTGGTCGGTCCCTTATATATATTAATGCCTTTTTCACTAGATAATTCTAGATTGCGGCTTACTCAAAAACAATTGGCTTTCTGGCATTTTCTAGATAAGGCTGCTCACAAAAACAATGTTTAGATAAGATAGTCACAATCGTAAACAATCCCTGCGCGTCCGCCATAATTTTAACTTTCATACCTGGCTTAGACAGAGTCGGATTTAGGGACTATACCAGTGTGCTGTTTCGTAACAATATATACATAGTGTATCAATAATTATTTATTCTTATATTCTAGTTCGTTTAATCGGGCTTCGCTCAGGAAGTTGATATGAGATTGTGTGGTAGTTGGAATAAATGAATAAACGTGTTTATTATTATGTAAATAGAATTTACATTCCCACCAATCAGAGGACTTTTAAAAAATTAAATAATTAACAAGGCATTTTATAGGACTAACTTGAAATTATTTTAAAATTATGAGCAATATAGAATGTACAATATATATATATATATATATATATATATATATATATATATATATATATTTCAATGGAGAGGAAAATCTTACATAAGACACCAGTGATGTTGTTGCTAGTAGTGTCGGATTCTTACCGACTAAAAACCTCTCCTCGTTTTCTCTGACACACCACATTGGAACCGCTCTCGCATTACTTCGATGTGGTGGCAGGTATGCTGTTCAGCTCACTGAGTACATCTCTTTTTCCTTGATCTCGATAATTGTTCTTACTACTTTATATGAACTTTTCCATGCATTTTCACCGTCAACTAAGTCTCTTGAAAAATTTTCAATGGTGAACAAGTTATTTCTCTCTTCTTGGTACCCTGCTCTGATCTCTTCCCATTTGGGACAAAGGAACAACGTGTGCTCTACGTCGTCCACGTTCTTACAGTACTGACAGCGATCAGTGTCCGATTTCTTCCTCTTGTAAAGGAATGACTTGAAGCAACCGTGCCCTGAGATTGCTTGCGTCAGAAACTAATCGACTTTGCCACAGAATCCGTTTATCCACTCTTCGATATCTGGAATTATTTTGTAAGTCCATCGTCCCTTCGTACTAGTTTTCCAGCGCTCTTGCCAACATGTCTTTAAGGATGTACGTGCAACGTTTCGGTCCACTCCCTCGTAAATCGCCTTTCTTTCTTCAATCAAGAGGTCAATGGGGGGATACCAGCTATCACTCCCAATGCTTCAGCAGATATTGTCCTATACGCACTAGCCACTCTGATCGACATCAGCCTCTGTATGCTAACTAGTTTTCTTTTAAGTCTTTTATTATACGTAACCGCGCACCACGCTGGGGCGGCATAGAAGATCTGAGATTGAGCCACAGAAGCTAAGATTCGCCTTCTTGAAGCTTTTGGGCCTCCCACATTGGGCATAAGACTGGACAAGGCAGATACTGTTTTCTCCACTTTCTCAATCGTACGATGTATATGTTCTAAGAATGAAAGCTTTGGATCCAACCATACACCTAGATATTTAACCGACCCCTTTGCAGTGATTTTATTTCCATGAATGTTGAAAGCTACAGGACTCACTCGAGTTCTTCCAGTAAGCAGCACAGCTTCTGTTTTCTCCGGTGCTAGACTGAGAGAGTTATTCTCCATCCAATTTGACACCATCAGAATTCCCAGATTTGCTTTTTCCATAAGGCCTTTCTCTTGTTTATCCACAATCACCATTGCTATGTCATCAGCGAAGCCTATAAGGGTGACGTCTTTTGGCAAGTCCATCGTAAGCAGATCATCGTATAGTATATTCCAAAGTGTAGGGCCAAGAACCGAACCCTGCGGAACACCGCTACTTATTTCTATATTTTCCTCAATGCCCTCATATCCGATTATGATTTCTCGTTCGGAGAGGTATGATGCTATCAACGCAAGTAGGTCTTCAATAATTCCTCTATTTCTTAGCTTATTTAAGATTATCTGCCAGGCAGCACTATTAAAGGCATTCCTTACGTCTAAAGTTATCACAGCGCATATTTTTCTATTTTGTGGAGAGAAATCCCAAGCCTGTTTTGCAATTTTTATGACGTCTATGATAGCATCTACGGTTTGCTTTTTTTCCCTGAAGCCGTACTGTCTTTCAGCAAGGCCGCCTGTACGTTCCAGTTCCTTCTTAAGTCTAGCCAAAATTATGTGTTCAAAAACTTTCCCTTCCACATCTAAGAGACATACGGGTCGATATGAAGAAGGGTCCTCTGGTGCTTTTCTACCTTTGTTAAGCAGTACCAGTCTGGCCTGCTTCCATTCTTTCGGAAAGTATTTTGTATCGCCAAGTGAGTTGTAGAATCTTAGAACAAAGTCCGTCTTGCTGTCAATGAGGTATTTCAGAATTTCTGCAGGGATATTTCCTGGAACTGGTGCCTTGTTTGTTTTTAGCTTCTGATTTGCCATTTTCAGTTCTTCCTCCGTAAAATCTAGGGAGTAAGGGGTTTTTCTACATTCGAAATGTACCTCCTCATGTATCGGAAAGAGGTGCCTTACCACTTTATGTATAGTATCTGCCGCTAGTTGGGGTTTCGGAGGGTAGCCAATGATCCTCTTCATAGCTATTTTATAGCCATTGCCCCATATATCGGAGTTTATACCTGCACAGATATTGTTCCAGCAGACCTGCTTGGCTTTTTTTATAGCGTTTCTCAACTGTTTTTTGGATTCTTTGTACTTATCTTGTAACTTTTGTTTCACTTCTGGTTCATATCTTCTGTTGTTTCTTGTGCAGATTCTTCTTTTTCTTGTGCATTCCTTTCTGAGGTCTGCGATTTCCTGCGACCACCAATATACCGGATTACCTCTTGGGTGGTTCTTTCTTTTTGGCATCGAGGCATTGCATATGTTCGCGAGTATTTCATAAAAACTTTTTGAATCTGGTGTAGGTGCATTTACTGAAATATTAGAAACTATTTGGCTTAGGCTTGCAGTATCTAGCTTCCTCATATTCCACCCACTGTCGACTACTTTCTCACTTAGTTTGTCCGATTTTCTGTTCTCATGTACCTCAAACAAAATGTAGTTTTGACAGACAAGGTCGTTTTCTGCCATCCATTCCACTAGGGCTTCTCCCCTTTTATCTGTATTCCTCATTCCCCATTGTGCAGATTTTCCATTGAAGTCTCCTACTATAATACTTTTTTCTTTATGCCTTCTGAGATGAATTCCTATTTCTGTTAAGGTTCTCTCAAGGTCGTCTATTTCTTTATTTGGGGAGGCGTAACAACTGTATACTGTGAAGGAATTTGTTACAAAGTATGTAAATCCATGGCCATGCCCCTGACGTTTAACTGCTACATTTCTATCCAGTACTTTTATTGCTGTATCCATTTCTTTATCAAACATCCAGTCCTTCCTGTCCTTTATGGCATTTTTGTTTGGTTCACTAATCAAGAGTATGCACACATTTTCTTCTCTTGCGGTAGCAATTGCCATGTCTTGTGCTCTAAGACTTCTATTTGTGTTTATTTGCATTATTTTGGTTTTCATTTTGGCTTATTTTATATTCATGTTTAGTTTTCTTGAAAGTTAGGCTTCTTTTTAGAAACGCCTTCTTTGAACTCAGAACAGCCACCACTTGCCGTTTGATGGCCTTTTCCCTTGCAATTCAAGCAGAAGGGTGTTCTATCGCAGATAGCTGCTTTGTGCCCGTCTTCTCCGCATCTCATGCATAAATTCTCCCTGTTGGGTCCTTTGCACTCTTCTTTACTGTGTCCGTACTCCCAACATCTGTAGCATCTGTCATCTTTTTGTCTCTCAAGGATCCGACAGTCCACCCAACCGATCCTTAGAGATTTCAGTTCCAGAAGTTTATTGGCATCTTCTTCGCTTGTAATTATAGTCCCGTTTTGTTTATTTCTATAGGAGGGCCGTAATGCTCGTATATCAAGTCGGTTTTGATCGATATTCACTACTTTCGAGATTGCTTCCCTTATGTCCGGTACAGTTGTGACCTCGTCCATCCCTTTAATATGAATCACCTTCTTAGACACTAACACCGACACCATTGCATTGGGCATTTTGTCATTTATCTCCTTCTTCAATATCTCCGCTTTGGCTGTTCCATTGCGAATGTTTACCATTAGGTCACCTTTTTTGGTTTTATGTACTTCCTTCACTTATACTCCTATTGATGTAGGGTTAATTGTCTCTTTAACTGTTTTCAGTAGTTCGGCATAGGTTTTACCATCCCTTTTTATGATCAAAACATCATCTCTTGGTCTTTTTGGATTGATTACACTATTTGCGTGTGCCAATTTACCGCTTAATGTAGTTTTATTTATTACAGGATTATAAACTACGACCTCAAAGGGTGTATCCGAAAAGACAAATTCTGTCATTCTGTGAAATATTATCCCCATAATTCCATCAATAAATGGTAAGGCCAGCTTGGTCATGCTGTTCTTTAGAGCGAGCATCTTTATTATTTTGAGGGATTCAAATATATCCCTATCTTGAGGTTCACGTCGGGTTTCATTATCACTTATGATAGGATAAAATATTGTTCTAGTGACGGTGGAGAAATTTCCCTTTTCGTCGGGAAATTCCAAAGAATGCCTCATATAGGCTACACCCCCTATAGGTTCTTTTTGACCTTTGAGTCCATCTATACCTCCATATTTACTGACAGCGGTCTTTACATGGTTATTAACTCCAACAATATCTTTGGAGCAGGGCAACACCAATTCATACTGAGGTAGAGATTCCCATATATTGCCAGGCCTCACAGGTATCCTTGAAAAGGTTTTATCTGCCCAGACGTTCTCTGGTACAGATTGGAAGTCATCGTACGTCCCATCGCCAAGAAGTGATTTTCGGTTTTCAAATGTTATTTGTGCTTCCCTGCATAGCTCACACTGCGTGCTGTTTCCAGAATTTCCCCCTTCTTGTTTTTCATGAATGTGCCTCTCGAAGTGATTTATTTTCTTCATGTAATTTTTTCAACTCATCTTCATTTGTGTCTCTTTCACTAGATCTCATCCACTCTTGGAAAAATTGGCCTTGCATTTTTTCAGCTTGGAATGTTAGTTTATATACAGCCTCTTTTATGTCCTTCTGAGGGTTATACGAGTCCCTAATGACTCTATCTAGCGTCTTAATCTGGTTATACAGTTTCTGAATAATGTCTCTAGGCCCCTCTATTTCTTTTTTAGAATTGCTGGTTTTGGTAGACGGTTCCATTCGTTTTCGTTTATTTGGCTGTTCATATATGTCATCCGCTGCGTCAATAACAGACGAATCCAGATTTCCCGCATCTAGGTCTGGTAACGAATTAGCCCTTTCCCTAGGCGGAGTCCTGTTTATAGAGTCCCTTCTTGCGAATGGATCCTTTTGCTCTTTAATCGAAACGAATGTTGCATCTGTCTTGTCTCTCAACAACGGTTCAGTATTGTTCTGCACCATAAACTTCTTGATACCCTGACTCCTATTTCCATGCTTGCTTTTATCCCCATCCTTCCCCATAAAATTTGATTCGTGACTATCCATTTTGTTCCCACGCGTAGCTAGGGACATAAAGAGTCCGTTCCGGCAGAGCCCCGCATGCCGGAATAAGGCACTTATACTAGGGAGGTTGCCCGGTATCCCTAGGCTCCGTTTGCAGGTATCAACTGGCCCTGATACCCTCGCCAGCCGGGTCGCATTACACTGGACGACTAAGGGCTATGTGTATATATATATATATAAACATAAATGTTGATTCGTCAAATTATTCCGAGCGCCCCTGAACCCAACTGAGAGTAGGAGTGTTTCATGCATTAATATTATAATTGTTAGCTCCGAAGGTAAGGTACTAAAAATAATTATAAATAAATCAATAATAAACAAATAATAATTAATACAACATAAAATAAATATCCCAGTGGGGAAAATTAATAATAAATAAATAATTGTTACATAATTAATAATTAACTTTTATAAACAATATATATATATATATATATATATATATATATATATATATATATATATATATATATTAACGAAAACTGAAGGGTAGTGACCGTTGAACACAAAACTGCAAATAATCTAGTAGGGATGCGGTCAATATAGGGCTGATCAAAAGAAAACTATTTTTTGACTAGTTGAGCTTTCGGAAATTGTTTATTTCCTTCATCAGAACATCTACAATGAACAAAAAAATTTTCAAATTAATAAAGCTGAACATGTATTTGAAAAAACACAATTGACTCACCAAAATAAGTTTTGAAAATTATCCATCAAGAACATCACAAGAGTTTTAACAGGAGCATGAAATTAATTAATAAAAATCGAGACAAAAACAATTTTCTGACAGTCTAAACATTTAAAATGATCATATCTACAATATCTTGTAGAAATGTAAAAACTTTGAACTAACACAACAATTAAGGTACAATCAGAATGAATATTAAAAACGTTATACCAAGGGAGAAAGGTATCTATTTCAAAGTTAGTAATTATTGGTTTTTGTCACGAAACAAAAACAAGATCAATTGTTCTAATGATATTATTAGCAGCTAAGGTATCGAATATATTTATACAGTGATGATATGAATTGGTGTTGTAAAAGAATATACAGGGTGATATATAAATATTGAAGTCAGGAAATGAAATAACTCGTTATTCTACAAAGTCCGTCAAGATCAGACTTTTTGTTTAGAAAGTTATTAAAATTTCTATCTATGCGACACATCTCAAGAAAAAGTCTCTTATTGTAATTTTTCCCTTGCAAGTATTTTAGTATTATCAAAACTCCTAGTATGTTTACCAACAATAACGTGTTCCGCCAAAGAACAAGACAACTTTGCAGTTGTAAACTAGATTAGACACCTCCCCTAAGGCCAACCTTGACTTGACCCTAGTGTAAAGTTTATTAATCGTAAGTAAATTATAGGTTGCAACCTTAACAGTAGTTGAACCCTTCAGAACTTTAAGCAGGTCAGGTGTTAAACCAGGTATGTATGGTAGTGAACCAAAACACAAATCTGTAGTGTGGGCTGAATCAGATACAACATCTTAATTTCTAATAAAAATTGTCGGAGTGTTGTTTAAAAATTTATTTATCATACTTCGAGGGTATGAGTTTTGAAATGTCTTTCAATGCAATTAGATCGTTATTTAGGAAATCCGGATGAGATAATTTTAATTTAAATTAATTAATATATGTATATATATATATATATATATATATATATATATATATATATATATATACCCTCCATACTTTTTATGTCCAAGCTTTCAGAATTATTTATTCCATTTTCAAGGATAAAGTATATGAGAATGTATATTATAATAGATGTAAATGGTAAATTTTATATAACATCCAATATAAAAAAAAAGAATAACTATTTAAAAAGATTTTATTTACTTTCAATTTGACGATTATTTTAAAAAAATTCAAATAAGTCTTTTGATGTTATATAAAATTTACCATTTACATCTATTATAATATACATTCTCATATACTTTATCCTTGAAAATGGAATAAATAAATTCTGAAAGCTTGGACATAAAAAGTATGAAGGGTACTCGTTTTAATTTGCCGCTTCCCCAATAATCCTATGTTTAGTATATATATTTATTAACGAGAAATTATAAAATTTGCGTTAATTCAGTACCAATTGAAATTTCTCTTAGTACAATGCTTTTCATATAAACGGTAGATACAGAAAAACATATATTTTCACTGCCATTAAAAAAACGTAGTATCTCTGGCAATTTCTAAAATTAGTAATGATTTTAAGTTAATAACTTAGACAAATGTTACATTTTAGTGTAACAATCTGAATTAGAATTTCTAAGTTATGATTTATTTTAATAACTCAAACAATTAACGTAACAACAGTATTGAAAAATTAACTTATATTTATTAGTTGTTCAAAACAAACAGGAAATAACAATTGTTAATGCTCATAATCGTGCGAGTCTTTTTAGATTTATGTATAGGACAATGATAAATACTGTTTTTTTTTATTTTAAAGTTATGCACTGTCTGTACTTGTCTTTCCTATATAAATTGTGAAAATAGTTCTATATTTTTCCATTTTCTTCCATATGCAGTAGAGCCTAGAGCAATGTCAGAGCTTGTTACATAGTTCAGAATAAGGGTCAAGAGAAGCTTCCCTACCAAAGTACTTTAGACATGCAGTCTAGTTCTTTGAAAGCAGTTGTACACCAAAATTATTGATATCTCTGTGCATTGCAAATTCTTGTGATAGAATATGTAGATATTCTATCTGTATAATTTAGTAAACTACATATTATGGTAATTTCCAATATCTTCTAAAGAAACGACAGCTCTTTTTATTATTTAAATAAATCCCTAATTATGAATAAGATTTTACGAGTAAGGCGAGCATTTAGCTATCCGAATCCTCTCAAGACTGCAAGGTGTAACGAATTATTCATAAACACAGAAACCGTTGATTAACTTCAAGCTGGTGGTAGAGATCTGGCCTTTTTATTAGTTAAATTACATAAACCACTAAAGCTCAGGTTCATTGAAAATTAGATCATTGAGAATAAGGTGAAGTAGAAAAAGTATGGATGTGTCGGATTCGTAAACATATGCAAAAGGTTTATTTCAGGAATCTTCATTTCATCCACAATTCAGAGTAGTTTGAATCCGAAGAGAGAGTAACATAAATAATGTCAAAAAAGAGGTTTCTAATGGAAAGAAATAATAATGTACTAATCTGAAAGAAACAGCATAGTGTCTGGTAAATTTAAAAGAAATATCTAGAATATTCTAAAGTTTTTCTTATTTATTTAAATATTTTTTATCACAATGGGTTGGATAAATTTATACACACGATATATCTACTTTCTTAATTTATTTTTACACTAAACTATTCACTTATATTTATGTACACATTTATAATTTATATTATATACACTTATCACTATTTAACTAACTTATATTACATACAGTTCACTTTTATGTTCACTTGTTCTGCTGTGTTCGCTATTAAATCAAACCGTAGATTGAACTGCGGTTTATAGGTAGTCGCTTATATATTAAATCCCTGTCTGGAACTTTCGGATTCCTGAAATTTCTAGATTACGGCTCGCAACGAACAATCGACCTTCTTAGAAATGCCTCTATAAAAACGATCACAAAAAATAATCCTTCCAAGAAATCCATGCGCTATCGCCAAAATTGTAACTTTCAGATATCGAATAAGACAGGGTCGGATTCACAGGTTCGTAACATTAACCTCTCCTTAAAAGGAGGTTCCTCCTGGTACTTCTGGGTAGCCGGGACTGGATGTCTAAATCGGCAACTGGACCCATTTCTACACTTTCCGGTCGTATGGAAATAACATCAGGGCACCGTCTTCATCGAGTACTGATAACGAGAGGTATCGTTGCAAATTAATATGTGGACACCGTGTGATGATTAGAGGTAAGCGTACCAGACCATTAATTCGGGAAACGCTTACCTCCAAACTGTGGGAACGTAATAAAACCATATCTTTCAAAAATCCTTTTCTCCTTGTCGGGTTGTGTAACCATACTTTGTCCTATTCTTTGAAACTGCCTTCTGTGGCCTGCGTATCGTACCGTTTTTTCATTCTGTCACTGGCAACTTGAAGATTCTTTCGAACCAATTCGTGCACATCGTCCATCCTTCTTCTCAATTGGATCACGTAATTTTATCCTGCTAGATCTTCTCCAGGCCAACAGCCAAACTCCAGATCACAAGGAAGCCTCATTTCACGTCCAAATAGAATTTTCGCAGGTGTTTCACCTTTGGACTTATTTATGGCAGATCGATAAGCCAACGCAAATAGGGAAAGATGCTGGTCCCAATCTCTCTGGTGGCTGAAAATTACTTTGAACAAGTATTTTCCAATGGTCTTGTTCATTCTTTCGACCATTCCATCTGATTGTGGATGCAACGCTGTTGTCCTTGTCTTCTTCATTCCCAGCTTGTCACAAATTTCCTGGAATACCTGGCTCTCGAAATTTCTTCCTTGATCGCTTCCAATGGCGCTCCATATCGGCTGATAAATTCTTTCACCAATACATCCGCAACAGTTGTGGCCTCTTGATCGGGATCGCGTAAATTTCCACCCACTTTGTGAAATAGTCTATTAAAACCAGAATGTATTTACCACAATTTTCTGTCGTAGGAAATGGTCCAGCGATATCTAAAGTAGTCCTTTCTAAAGGGCTTCCAACATTATATTGTTTCATGGGTGCCTTTCTCTTGCGACGTGGTCCATTACTTGTAGCACAAGTCGTACATTTCTTACACCAGTCCTTCACATCCTCAGAGCTGTTCATCTAATAAAACCTTTCACGGACTCGCTGAAGACTCCCAGATGATCGCCAGATGGACTGTCGTGTAACGTCCTCAGTACCTCAGGTACTCTCGTTCTCGGGATAACTAGCTGTCTTCTCTTTTCGGAACCATTATCGTTTTCAAGGATTCTTTTCAACAGGTCTACTTCCAGGACAAGGATGTCCCACTGAGCCCAATATGCCTTAAGTGTCGGTAAAAAGACACTTCTTGCCAGGTAGGTCGCCAATTTTCTTCTTTCCATTGACGCATCATCTTTAGGTGAGGATCATTCTCCTGATCTTCTCCGTTCCTGGTGGGTGACTATTCTTCGTTGAATACTGCAGTTCTTGAAACTGCAGCTTCCTTAGATTCCGCCTTGTTGAAGCGGGAACAGTCTACTGGGAACAGCCGTCTGGACATCTGGCCCTCGGGATTTTTGAATTGCATCAACCACCTGAGTGCTGCATGATCAGTCCGGATTAAGAAATTCCTTTTATAGAGATACTGATAAAAAATTTCCACGGACTTTCAACTACCGCCAAAAGTTCACTTCTCGTGACGTAGTAGCTTCGTTCTGGTTTGGAGAGGACTTTATTGAAATATCCCAGCACTCTTTCTTGCATTTTACTAGGATCTGCGAGACCACTCACTCCTCCAATTCCTACGTTACTTGCATCAATCTCAAGATAAATTCTCCCTTTGGTAATGGTTATCCTAATATCGGCCCCGTGGTTACATGTCTCTTCAAGGTTTCAAAAGTCCTTTGACAGTCTTCGTCCCAATGGAAAACTCTTGGTTCTTTTGTGAGTCGAGTCGATGGCTTGGTAATGGCTCCAAACTTCCTTATAAATCTTCGATAGTTTGTGCAAATCCCAAGGAAACTCTTAATTTGATGTTTATCGGTTGGTTGCGGCCATTGCCCATGGAAGCAATTTTCTGTGGATCCACCACCACTCCTTCATTGCTCACTATATGACCTAGATAGTTGTCTCGGTTTTGGAATAACTGACATTTCTTCGGGGTAACATGAGCTGGGCAGCTTGGAGTCGTTTGAATACGTCTTCCAAATTCTTCTGATGTTCGTCAAATGTGTTCCCCAGTACTACGATGTCGTCCAAATAGACCAAGCATGTCTTCCAAGATGACCCTCTCAAGACATCTTCCATGAGTCTTTCAAATGTCGCGAGCACATTAACAGAGCCCGACTGAGATGACGTTGAATTGCCGTAATCCAGGTCCGGTGGTAAAAGCAGTAATCTCTTTGTCTTCTAGGGCCACTCCTACTTGCCAATATCCAGACTTCAGGTCCAAGGTGGAAAATAGTTTGCTAAAGTATCTAGCGTATCGTCGATTCGAGGCAGAGGATAGCTCTCTTTCTTCGTCACGTTGTTTATCTGGTGATAGTCCACGCAGAATCTCGTAGTTCCATCCTTTTTCTTGGCGAGCGCTATTGGAGACATCCATGGACTCAGTAGATGGTTCTATTACTAGCTCTTATCTCGAATTATTCTTTCATCTTCCTCTCTCTTCGCTTGTGGTAGTCTTCGAGCTGGTTGCCAAATTGGCTTGGCATCACCTCAGTATCGATTTTGTGTTTGAGGGTTGATGTTCTACCGTTCTTCCCTTCTTTTGGTACGAACATGGCTTGGTACTGTAAGAGAAATTGTCAATTTTTTCTTTTTTCAGCTCGATTCAAGGATTGACCAGCTACTGATAACATCTGTTCGAATATGTCATTAGAATTGCGAGTTGTCGTTGGTTGATGAAATATAGATGCCACTGGTACGCAGGATCCAATCCAGGTTTCCTTCTTGATGGTTACCTGGTAATCGTTTACGTTTATCGCACTGGGATCTCCTTTGCCGACGTAACCAATCTTTTGTTTTTTCACTATCTGATATTCGTTTCGATAAGTATGTTTTCCTATTCAGATACCGAAAGTGATGAAAAAGTGTCCGTGTTGGCATAAAGTGTGTTTGGTATCACAATAAAACAATGCTTCAAGAATTTGTTCCCGACTAAATCAACTAGATGTAGTTTTGTCAACTAATTCACTTAATATAATCAGTCCGTTTTAATCTTCAGCGAACGAACGGTAAGTGCTAGAGCTTATAGTTATAAACGGATTCGGAATCAGCATGTTATAAAACTTGTTGGGACTTTAGTATATATAACTATAGTAATAAAAAATATGTGACAGTTGATGACGTAAGATTATTTTCAATTAATAAATCTAGGCCCAAAATCCCATAAATTACATTATTGACATCCCTGGTGGGGACTTTAGGGTTCTGGGAATAATTTAAAACTGTTTTAAACTTGGGAGTAAATAAATTGAAAATGGAAGGCCTCAAGCTAGAGAGAAAGACAAGGTTTTTAAGAATATAGAAGAGGTGGATCCAAACCATGAAGAACGCATCCAGCGATTCCTGCAACAAGTTATGGATAAAACAGAACGCGTGTTTGCGTTGAACAGAAGCATCAAAGAAATAATATCCATTGAAGAAGAATACAGCACAGAAGATATTAGTGAAGAAATAGAGAATCAAGAGAACATTTGTGATGGTATGATTAAAAATATAAGAGAAATGAAAATTAGGGAGACTACAGATGAGAAACTCAGAAACCCAGTCAAAAATTGTAATTTGCCAAAGTTAGAAATCAAAAAATTTGACGGCAATGTCTAAAACTGGATAAATTTATGGGGGCAATTCAAGAAAATTAACGACGATACTGATTTACCAGACGAAGACAAGTACCAGTATTTAATAGAGGCAACAGAAAAAGGATCGCAGGCAAGAAACATGGTTGAAAGTTTTCCTCCTTCAGCAGCGAACTATAAAATCGCTATAGAGCAACTAAAAACCAGGTTCGCAAGGGACGAAACTTAATTGAGGTATACGTGATGGAATTACTAAATCTAGTGCTTAATCAGCAAACCTCAAAGGAAAACGCAGATAATATAGTCTTATCAATTTTGTATGATAGGTTGGAGACTAAGCTTAGAGCATTAGAAACATTAGGTGGAACAAGCGATATATATATGCGGCGATGATCTTACCACTTGTCGAATCTGCGTTACCGTACGAACTTCTTAAAATTTGGGTGCGTAACCGAGTATCTAATAATAAAACTATCAATAATGAATTGCAGGGTTAGGAAGAATAAAAACGACTAAGGGTGAAATAATTCTACCACTACAGCCCTTATATCCATTAGAATTGTCTTCTTCGACTAAATTAAACTCTGAAGAAAATAAAGAGTTATCCACAATGGAAGAGCTACACATTGAAACCCCAAAGAAAACAATAAAAACACATTTTGGAAGGGAACTTAAAACTCCCTTGAGATACCAGAGTTCATTGATTTTGTTTTAGGGATTTGAACTATACCACATCAATTCTGGGGCCGCAGTATGTTGGGAATTTAGTGTGTATAACTATAGTAATCAAAAATGTGTAAGTTTTGAGTTTAATATATAACAGTTGTCAAATAAAAATATAAAAGTCGTTAGATTATTTTCAATTAATAAATCTATGCCCAAAATCCCATAAATTACAAAACTCTCTAAAAATCTCCGAATTTTTACAGGGTCATTCTTAAATTCTTAAACTGAAATTATTGTTTAGAAGTCTACACCGTGCGCTTCCCTACTTTCGTTTTTGTTAGTAGTTTCATTTAAAATATTTAAATTATATATATTTTGTAAACAAACCACTGTCATTGTTTAAAATATCCTTTGACCAATTAATAACTGGTTTTTTCCAGATTTTCCGTTCTTAAATTCTTAGGGCTCTTCGCAGAAAATAACTGCATTGGCAATTAAAATGTTTAGTTTTGTAAATTATCCTAATTCAAGTTTCAAAAATAGGATTATAAAAACATACATACCAATATTAAGAAACATTTTATTCAAATTAAAAGAGAATTTCCATATGACTTCTAATACATATTTTAAAAATATTAGTGATGATCATACAATTATTTACAAAAATATCCTATTTCTCGGAAAATCAAAATAGTTTTTCTAAATATAAAAAAATGTCAAATTTTTTACAAACTATTTATATTCTAAGAAGTCCACAAAAGAATGTTCAATGGTATGTTTCAAAGTAACAAAAATATTTACAGAATAAGAGAAAATTGCACATATAAAAAAATTTTACCATACTATATCACAATTAAACTACACTAGTGTTTTTAAATGAAACTCAAGGTCTCTAGAGACCTTGAGTTTCATTTAAAAACACTAATATGAGCATATTCCACGAAGTAAGGGTCGAGACAGTCAATTTCATTAAACTACACAATAATCAAGAAATAGCACATTTTATTTGAATAATACGTTGAATTAAACGAAATATTCCACAAAAAACTTTCTACTTTTGTAGTGTAATATTAAAAAAGTAAAGTAAAAAAAATACACAGTTCTGTGATGAAAAAATTGTTTAAGAAATTTTTAGTTATTTGAATGGTATTTTTCCGCTGATTGCAGAAAAAATAATGAAAAAATTCCATCACCCTCTGTTTACCCACAAATAACATTAAATTATTACTTTTCAGGTTTCTATATAACACGAAAAAAACTGTGATCTTTGTGAAATAAATTCATATAATTTTTCAACTATAATATTTTTTGGCTACATACGTTATTTTACTAATGTGATAAACTTAATTTTAGGTTGTAAACATCAGAAACTGTACAGTAAAACTGGTCAAATCTGGTCCATACTAGATTTGCTGCCAATATATTCTCTTTGTTAGTACCCCTTCCTCTCTTTCCCCTCCACTCTTTGTTTGCTCACCACTGCAAGGTCAAGTTACTGTCTGTAGTCAGTGTCGCAGCGGAGGTGAGCAAGAGGAGGTGGAACTTATATTCCGTCATCATGAATGATAATGAAGTTGTAGGCATAAATTATTACAAATTAAGATGAAAATTATGGACGATATTCTATACTAAACACAGTTTAGACTCGCTCCACACCAGCACGCATTATATTTTTTCACTATCTGATGTTCATTTCGATAACTGTCTTCATCTTCAAATACCGAAAGTGTAAGTGTTGGTGTTAAAAGTGTGTTTGGTAATATTCTTCGAATGGATCACAACAAAACAATTCTTCATGAATTTATTCCTGACTAAATCAACTAGATGTAGTTTTGTCAACTAATTCACTTAATATATATAATATCATTAAAATAAATGATGGAAAAACATTTGATACTCTAATAAATTTATTGTCAAATCCATGACTATATGGCAAAAAATATAGAAAAATTCGACCTCCTTGGAGAAAAAATATGTAACAAACTATCAATAATAAAAGACACAGAATATATGAAATTTTTTGTGAAATTATTTTTATGATTGTGCAATTTTCCAACTAACTTCAAAAACACCACTATCAATAAATAAAAATTCTTTCCAAGCATATATTTACAATAGAATTGTAGAAATTATAGTTTCATACCACATTTCAAAAAAGTCAAAGAGCAATATGATAAAGAAGAAAAATGACTCGTACTTATTTATTTAATCAAAAAAGATCAATAGCTGAATAAAAAATAACTTAAAGCTAACAACTTTAAAAGTTACATTATCAGTAAGAATGATGATATTGTTATTAATTATCTTGAAAAAAAAATGGTTGTTCACTGTGTTCCCGGGATAACGTCTAAATGTTTTGTCCAGGTAAGTATACATGAGTACAATTTTGTAGTTGAAGTTTAAAAATGATACTATTATAAATAAATTCAATATAAATCTTCAATCCTACTTCATTATTATTTCAAAAAGTTTATTTAAACTTATATAAGTGGACAAACTCTTACCACAATGAGAAAGATGAATACCCCATTTGTTTTGAGCCCTTTAAGTAAGCCGTTGAAACTGAAAAACCTTTTATAGGGAAACGATATTTTATTATCAAATGTTATCAATATATTAAAGCATCAACATTGCATGTAAACTACTCCAAGACATTCTGCAGAACGCATCCCCAACGAAAGAAAAGATGTAAGTTAAACCAATATTTTACTCAATATAAAGTTTACGTCTGTCTTCAGCATATAAATCTAAGATATACATGTATTCAAAGTCAAAAGTAATGGGACTAAGCTATTGATCACACTAGATGAGAAGGAGAGACTAACTGGCGATGATTATCACAGATAATAAAATATTACCACAGGCCTCAAAGTACCACACATTTCCATATAGTCATTATGCCTTGATTTAACCATATCACCGACAAGCTAATTGGGAAGGTCTTGTAATAAGTACGGCTATAGATAAAAGAAAAGATAATAATCTTCTATATTAATAAATCCGTTAACACCATGTGAATACATATTTCAAAGTTTAAAACAAACTTTTGCGACAGCGTGATCTAGATTCTCTTTCAAGAGCGCGTACTGGCCATAATAATGTCAACAAAATAATTTGAAATTGAACACGGCTACTTTAAACATATTGCATAATGTCGAAACGAATCGTAAAGAAATATTAAACACCTTGTTAGAATTATACAAACAAAGTAAAAAATAAATAAAGTACTAGAACAGACGTAGTTAATAATACAGCAAAAATAACCTAAAGAGCATAAGAGAAAATTTTATAGAAAAAGAGGAACGTGTTCGTCCTACGGGAGACGTCGTTCGTTCGCGAAAGCTGCCGGGTAGTTTTGACCCCAACCGTAGTGGCAAGATAGAGTCCCCCTATCACCCTACACGGGTACGTTTGTCAGTCCGGGTAACGTATTTAATTAATCAAATTTTTTTGGTCTATTGTTCTGGAATTTACTTTCCTTGCGTCGTGATCTGAGTGGTCAAGGTGATATTTAGCTATCATCGGCAGTAAGGACTGTCCCATACAGATAAGACCCCGGGAAAGATTCCGGAGGGTGATTCATCGTAAACTTTCGGGCGCGAGTGCTGGAAGATCCCGATTCGTCGTTGCGTGATATCCATCGGGCTCTCAACCACCGAGACCTAGGAAAGCGGACATTCTGTAAGTTTTTGAATTTCTTTTTATATATTAACGGGATAACAGTTTTTTTAGCTGTCTTAACTTGAGATTTTATTTGGGCATATTCGTACTATACACACTGAAGCCTGACCCCAAGAGTTAAGAAAGCGGAATAAGAAATTTGGTTAGTGACGATCAATTCGTCGAGATAGAATACAGGGAGAGCCAATCCCTGGGAATAGAAAAACCTTTTACCCCCGACCATTTGGTTCATTTGTACCTAGTAAGATAAAAATTTCACCTAGATGAAATTGCGAATTTCTTTAACGACAAGGAAATAGGTTTTTCTATTCCTGTACTGAATTTCAGGTAGAATAAGAAAAATTGTACTTTTAAGTATCGTGAGACCCTATATAGACTATATTGATTGATTTGCCATGTCTTATCTATCATATTTAGCAGTTGTTGTGATCATACGTTAAGTTTGAGCCCTCAGGTAACTAGCCGGTTACGTAAGGGATATACATGATCAGCCGAAAGATCGCTAGTCAGCGAAATCATATTTCTCGAGTGATTTAAATTTTTTTATGACGCCAGTGCAATCGCAGACTTATTTTCAAATAACTTTCACGTTTGCCTAGGTTAACATAAAGAATATTGCTCGAGGTTTTGACAAATAGATAAATACACAGGGTTCACTGAATATTTGTTCAACAGAATTACATTGTGCATTTAAACAGTTTTATCAAATAGGTAATTCAGGGTTCCTTTAAATATTTGTTCAACCGAATTACATTGTGCATTTGAACCTCTATGATCAGATAGATAATACAAGGTTCGTTCAATAGTTGTTCAATAGGGATAATAGCCGCCACTTTTATATCGATTAGATAAGCAAATACAAATGGCGAAATTGATTGGTTTATTATCATTAGTTAAGGGTTATAGTATAATGTTATTGCTGGTAATATAGACGTATATTTTTCAGTGAATCCCTTTTATTCCCTGCCGCATCTAGATTCATCCCTTTAGGTACCTCTGTTGATGTCCCAGGTACGACGACTCATCGAACCAACCCGGTCCTGGCGAATTCCACGGAAACCCATGCCGCCCGAGCCCGCAACGCCTTCTCTAATTTTTTTCGGGAGCGAATTACTCATTCTCCCTCGTGCCTGACGATACTGGTGACAGCGCTGCCTAAGGAGAGTTATAAATGCTGGAAAAATTCGGCGTTTATTAGACTGGTGACAGTGGTTCTTTTTACGAAGGGGCGATTATCACATCTGGTGACACCGTGTTACACTGGTGGCGAAGCAACCCGGCCGAAATTACGTTTCTGTATTGCTAGAGACGCGCGCATACGGTTTGCTACAGTGGACCGAAAATAATTATTCATTCACTAACATTGATACACGAAAGGGTCGCTAGTTAGCTATCGTCGATTGAGATGAAGAAGGCAGTGGCGGCTTTAGGATTTGAACTTGGGGGGGGGGGCGCATCGGTCTCTCCCTCCCACCTATAAAGTTCAAAATTGAAAATATATTAAAAATGCTTGCAATTTACAAGTTGTCACTTTTTACATACCGGGTGATGCATTGCCGAGTGAAACATAGGAAATCCCATGAAAATTTTAAAGTGGCTAAATATTGACTCCCTAGTAGGGGTGTAGGGGTTGTGTCGGAGAGGTAGTACCTTTTGTCTGAGACGGTCACTCCAAGCGTCATAGACGGGCGGAGGTTTCAGATAACTGGTCCTCACGAGACACCCAACTCTCACTTGCTGGCTCCAAGCGCCACACCCTGGTACACTGTGTTGACCCACAGGCTAAACCAAGTGAGGGTAGCCAGATATGGTAAAACGACACCGGCCGATCGTCGGGATAAACGATCCACTCCATAGCCAACAGCTACGGATGGATGAGCTACTGGAGACAGGGCACTCTTTTGTCCAGGGGTTGGGAAACTGGCCCCGAAGGCGGATGAGCAGATAACTGCCAACGGCATAAGAATACGAAAGGCAACGGGAAACCATCGTATTAAAGGCTTGAGGCATCCCTAGTATTATCAGCATGGCTAATACAACAAATAGAAAAGTTTTCACTGATCATGGATATCGGAATCCAGGATCCGGCAGGGGAGGAAAAACTAAGGACTGCAAGGCCTCCCAGGTCGTCAACCTGCGAAATCCTTGCAAGATAGCAACGTGGAATGTAAAAACACTATATCAAGCCGGAAAAGTCCATAATGCCATTAAAGAGATGAACAGATTAAATATAAAAATTTTGGGAATTAGTGAGATGAGATGGCCAGGTTCAGGGCAATGTCTGATAGATGAACATCAAGTCTACTATTCAGGAACAAATACAAATGCTCATCAGTATGGAGTAGGTATTATTGTTCACAAAAACGTAGAAAAACACGTCAAAAGTTTTACTCCAATAAGTGAAAGAACCTTGTTATTACAAATCAACGCAAGTCCTGTTCCGATAAACATCATACAGGTATATGCTCCCACAGCTGATAAAACCATAGAGGAAGTTGAAGAATTCTACAGCGAAATAACAAATGTATACAGTAGACTTCCCAAACACCACCTAACGGTGATAATGGGCGATTTCAATGCGAAGATAGGCAACGGAGGTGAGGGAGAATATGTTGGACCTCATGGATTAGGTGAAAGGAACGAGCGTGGCGATCGATTGGCAATATTCGCAGCAGACAAAAAAGCGGCAATACTTAATACGTTTTTTAAACTACCACCAAGAAGGTTATACACATGGAGATCACCACTAGACTCTAAAGAACATATAGTCAGAAATCAAATTGATTATATGTTAGTAAATAAGAGATTCCAGAACGCATTCACATCTGTTAAAACATATCCTGGGGCAGATATAATGTCAGACCATAACCCATTAGTTGGCACCTTAAAGCTAAAACTAAAAGCTGTGAAGAAGACAACAAAGAAAGACCGTTATGACATGCGAAAATTAAAAAACCCGGACACGAAGGAAAAAGTAAGACATCACTTAGCAGAACAACTGCAAGAAACAAATATCAATAATGATGTGAAATTTGAATTAGACAGAATAAAAAACATTGCTACAAGCGTCAGTGAAAAATATTTAAAATCAGATCAAAACATCAAAAGAAAAACATGGATGACAGACGAAATTCTACATATGATGGAACAAAGACGACTTATGAAAGATACACCCGCATATTCAGCAATTCACAAGCAAATACAAAGAAAAATCAAGGATGCCAAAGAAAAGAAATTACAAGAAGATTGCCAGGAAATAGAAGCCCTACAGGAAAAGTATGATAGTTTTAACATGTATAAAAAGGTTAAAGAAACGGCTGGGTTGATCAAGCCCAGAACAATATGTAAACTGACCGACAAACAAGGAAATCTAGTAATAGACAAACAAGACAAGATAAAGGTATGGAGCAACTACATCTCAGAACTATTTAAAGATGCAAGACCGCAGCGGCCACAGATAATAGATAAATCAGGTCCTGCCATCACCGTCGATGAAGTGCAATCAGCGGTGCAACAAATGAAAGATGGAAGAGCTCCTGGACCAGACAACTTTAGATCTGAAATTCTCAAACTTTTCGACGAATCTGGAATCACACAACTAACAGAGATGTTCAATCTCATCTATGAAAAAGGCGAACTACCGAAAGATTGGCTACTGTCGGAATTTGTTATAATACCAAAGAAACCAGGAGCAAAGAGATGCGAAGATCATAGAACTATCAGTCTCATGAGTCATCTATTGAAACTATTCCTGAAAATTATTCACAGAAGAATATACAAAAAGTGTGAAGATTATATGTCGGAAACTCAATTCGGTTTCCGAGATGCGGTAGGTACTAGAGAGGCACTATTCAGTGTACAGGTATTATTCCAGAGATGTAGAGACGTCAACTGCGACGTATATGCTTGTTTTGTAGACTACAGTAAAGCTTTTGATCGAGTACAACATCACAAACTAGTGGAAATATTAAATACTGTTGGGATCGATGGAAGAGACTTGGAAATAATATCGAGACTATATTGGGATCAGTCAGCATATGTGTCCGTAGAAGGAGAAAAATCAGATGCCATAAAGATCGCACGAGGTGTAAGGCAAGGATGCGTATTGTCCCCTCTATTATTTAATGTTTATTCAGAATACATATTTAGAGAGGCTCTCGAGGACGTAGATGAAGGAATATTACTAAATGGTAAAAGATTAAACAACATCAGATACGCTGACGATACAGTGATTATGGCTGGAGACCTCAATGGATTACAACAACTAATGAACAGAGTGTATTCAGTTAGTCTAGAATACGGTCTCGATATAAATGTCAACAAAACGAAGTACATGGTAATCAGCAAAAGTCAGATTCCACAGGAGCACCTCACCCTAAATCAGCTACAAATTGAGAGGGTCGGTAAATACACATATTTAGGAACTACACTCAATGACCAATGGGACCACTCACAAGAAATCCGCTGTAGAATAGAGAAAGCAAGGGCCGTATTTCTCAAAATGGCATCAGTTTTTAAAAGTCGATCTCTGACGTTAACTACCAAAATAAGACTCCTTCGCTGCTACGTTTTCTCCGTCTTACTGTACGGGGTCGAATCATGGACCTTGACCGACGCAACAACAAAAAAACTCGAAAGCTTTGAAATGTGGCTCTATCGTAGAATATTAAGAATCTCATGGACAGACCATGTGTCCAACGTAGAGGTCTGCAGAAAAATGCAGAAAGACACCGAATTAATAAAAACGATAAAGATCCGCAAGCTAGAATATTTCGGTCATATAATGCGAAATGAGAAAAGGTTCACTCTATTACAAAATATCTTGCAAGGGAAGATCCCTAGTAAACGTGGCCCAGGACGACGGAGAAATTCATGGCTCAAAAATCTCAGGACATGGTTTTCAACAACTACTACAGGACTATTCCGTGCAGCAGCAAATAAAATCATAATAGCCAGAATGATCGCCAACATCCGGACCGGATAGGCACTAGAAGACGAAGTAAATTTTATTGAAAAATGTTATAACTTTTTGAAGAGGCCGATATGATAAACTCATGTGCCGAGTTTGAATAAAGTCAAATAAGCAAATACTAAGTTATTCAATTAAATGTAATGACAAAATTACGAAAATGTTCATAGCTCAGGTAATACAGTAAACACCAGCAAATTAAATTTTGACATTGACAAAACAAAAAGTAATGTGAAACATACTTTATACGTCAGTTTTTGGCAATAGCGTCATAGAAATTATTTGCTGGTGTTTATTGTATTACCTGAGCTATGAACATTTTCGTAATTTTGCCATTACATTTAATTGAATAACTTAGTATTTGCTTATTAGACTTTATTCAAACTCGGCATATGAGTTTATCACATCGGCCTCTTCAAAAAGTTATTATAAAATTTTTCTATAAAATGTACTGGGGAGCGAATATTTAGCCACTTCAAAATTTACATGGGATTTCCTATGTTTCACTCGGCGATGCATCACACGGTATAAAGATAAAACTTTATAAAATGGGTCATTCGGAGGGCACGAGGAGAAACATCGAGATACAATTAAAAGAAAATACGTTTGTTAAGTTTTCTATAGGTATATTAAAAGGAGACAAAACGCTTCTAAACACGGAACAAAAGAAAACAAACATAACTGAAACAACTCACAGAGGCCTTTCTTTTCTTCCGAAAAAACTAGCCATTCAAATTTTTTAAAATGCGCGTTTGTTGGACGTCTTCGTTCTTCGCGACCTCGTTTGGTATGAATTGAAAAAGGAAATTCATATTGTGGTTCAGGAACCCAATGATTTTTCAATAAATTATATTTAGTGATATCGGGGATGGTATCCATTTTCGCTAAAAATGCGCCGACATCGTATTTCAATTGTTCAGTTTCCATCAAATCCGTATTTTGGTTTTGAGTGGAAGTAGAAGCAACTGCAACATCGGTTGGTAAAACATCTGTATTTTCATCTTCTACTCTCTCCTCCGTTCTTGATTTTTTAAAATAATTTAAAATACTATTTGAAACTCTCTTATTCGACATATTGAATTACACACTATTATAATACCACTAAATACACAGATGCATCAGTCTTCAAGTCTTCTAACTAACTAACCAAGTCGAAGTCAGAAATTGATAAAAACGAAGCGCGGAACATCAGCGAAGCCGACAAAGCAAAGACGCCGCTGCCGCTCTTGGAAATCTGGAGTTTGGAGTTCAAAGTAAGAAGCCGCTCGCACTCGCCGCCGCATTAACAGACCAAGAGCAATAGCAATAAGACCTATTAAATAATTTAGGCCAGGTGTTCGATTCAAAAATAATTAGGCATATTATTTTTTCATGGCTGAGTCCATTGTAATGTTGTAAGGTAATCAAATATTTTGTAGAGTAGAACAAAATTGAAAGCCGTTGGGGGGGGCGCCCCCCCCCCCCTTAAAGCCGCCACTGGAAGAAGGCCTAACATTTCTGCATTGGCAGAGACGCGCATACGCTTTGCTTCAGTGGGCCGAAAGTAATTATCCACTGATACTGATCCATGAGTAGGTAGCTAGTCAATCGCCACCGCTCACTCAATTGTTTCGGCCGGGTATGATGAAAAATAGTATACACTGCACGGGCCGAAAGTTGGAGCCCTGCACTGCACTTATTTGAGATAATTTGAAGAAAGTTGTTTAAATCTGTAATGACCATTCTATTTAGATATGGTGTAGAATTATTAACATAAAAATGGGAGTTTAAAACTAATAAGATATTCAATTAAGACGGTTTCCATTAAACGGACAGTTCAGTTTGTATTTTGTTAGTGGTTTCTAGAACCAGAAAAACAAACCCTAAGCTATTGTTTCCATCAAGAAAACTACGTTCTGTTCAAGTTTTGTTTTTGGGCCTTTTCCACTGCTTATCGTCATGAAGTCAGTACACATTTTTTTTCAATAATGGTGTTAAACGATTCGGTCTGTCTGAAGACATCTATTAAGTGGTCCAGTGCTTTTTAAGATTTACCATCTTCAGACATGATTTGGTAAAACCAAAAACATTCAACTTTGGTTGAATGTTTTCGGGAAAAACCAATCTACGTATACATATATATGTATTAAACTTATCCACCGTTTTAAAACAAACCTACCTTCTTCTTCTTATGGTGCCGTCTCTTTATGGAGGTTGGCTATCATTACAGCTATTTTTACTTTGGATACCGCGGCTCTGAAGAGTTGGAGGGATGTGCATCCAAACCATTCTCTGAGGTTTCTTAGCCAGGACATACGTCTTCTGCCTATCGATCTCTTTCCTGCGATCTTTCCCTCCATTATCAGTCGTAGTATACCGTATCTCTCTCCACGCATAATATGACCGAGATATTCTAATTTTCGGGCTTTAATCACGTTCACTAGTTCTCTTTCTCTTTTTACTCGGCGTAGAACTTCCTCATTGGCAATCTTTTTTGTCCATGATATTCTTAGTGCCCGCCGGAAGATCCACATTTCAAAAGACTGGAGCTTTTTCATTGCGATTTTGTTGATTGTCCATGATTCCAGTCCATACAGAAGCACTGGGATTACGTAGCATTTAAATTAAATGCTACAAACCTACCAATTTAGTACAAAATTCGTACTTATCCAGACAAGCAAAACTAATAGTCGAAAACAAAAAACACAACACGACCGTTTGCACTAAACAGACTCTAGTTTCAAAACACGTCGAAACCGCTTCCAAGTGGGACTCAAAACAAAACTCGAACTGTCGCAAAACACGCAAACAGTATTAAAAAAGTTCCAGTTTTGTTTTATTAGACACGAGTTTGTGTTTTGGTTTGGAAAACCGTCATAAGAATGTTTACTCATGTTTCAGTAAAATGTATTTAAAAAGAAAAAAACCTTCCTATATATTTTTTAATCGAAGTTACTAGCAATAGTTATACATATAAACATGACGGATGGAGCTTGTTTTTGAATCTTAACAATAGCAAAATAATTTCGTCCTTAGTTAAAGCAAATACAAAAAATATTGAAGTGTCAGATCCATAGTATAACTAAAAACGTATTTTAATGCGTTTTCAAGATATAAAACGTATGTTCAAAAATGAATATCTCTTATGAGTATCAATAGTCATTTTATATTTGTTTGGAACTCTAGCATTTAAAATTATTACTAATATTAGGTCGAAACGTTAATATACAGGGTGTCCCGGGACTAATAGGAAAAAAGTCAGGAGCGTATAATATGAGCCAAAATAATGTTAGTATTTCATATAAACTTTTTCTATGCAGGCCCTCGTTTTCGAGTTATAGGCCTCCAAAGTTTGAATTTTGAATTTGGTTTTAATTTTTATTATTTGTACTAGTTGTTTGATCTTCCTAAAATTTACGGCAAAGCTATAGTGTACGTGTATGCATATTTTGGAAAGGTAAATAGATTTACAGTTGTGCCTCGAAGCCAGGGACGGACTACCCGCAATGGTTAGTGATCCAAAAATTTTGCGGAGATGGCATACCCTGTATTAAATTATCGAAATTGACTTCCCCGCACATTAAGCTAACGAAAAGGTACTCTTGTTGGAACTCGATAAAATGAGCCGTTTGGCTAGTATTTACAATTTTATTAATGCACTACGTACCAATTTACCTAACTAACTTATTAATACGATGTCCAAGATTTACACCTACAGTACTACAACAAAATAATTTAACGATAGCAGAAGATGAAAAACATTAACGACTTATTAATTCGAAAGTTGGTAGAAACTTTTTAAAAGTGTTTTTACCGTTTATGAACTAACCATAGGATAATTTGGTCAAACGTTGTGTAGAATAGTTCGTAGTCAATAATTCATAAGTCCTTAATTTAACAGTTACTATGGCAGAATTCACTTTTATTGAGTGCGCAGAATTGCATTTAATGTATGGACTGGCTTCTCGAAACTGCTTAGAAGCCAGAAGGCTTTATGCAGAGCATTTTGCAAACAGAGCATTGCCAGACAGACGAATGTTTGAGCGTATTGATCTCAGGTTACGAGAAACAGGTATGAATAAGTAAATGTAATTTTCCATGTATACAAAACAAAATTTAGTGCCAAAAACTGTGGAGAAGGTCCAGTATGAAGCGTACGTACTGTGGCAGTTGAACAGGACTTGTTAAATGCAGTTGATAATGAACCATCATCGAGTTTACGAAAATTATCGAGAGAACATAACGTCTCGAAATCAGTTGTTCATCGTGTCTTAAAAGAACAGCTTTTATATCCTTTTTACATGAAAAAAGTACACAGTCGCTGATTATCCTGCACGAATTGAGTATAGCCAGTGGTTTCTGCGACAACAACAAGCAGACAATACATTTATTAGTAACGTTCTTTTTACGGACGAATCTGGTTTCACCAGAGATGGATTCATTAATTCTCACAATATGCATTTATGGGATGATGTGAATCCACATGGCATTATCCAAATTAGGAACCAGCATAGATTCATGGTTAATGTTTGGGCAATCATTTGATAGGACCGTACTTTATTGACGGTACTTTGACCGGTCAGAGATATTTGGAGTTTTTGCAAAATGAGTTATGGAACCTGTTTGATGATGTGCCTCTACAAACTCGTAGGAATTTATGGTTCATGCATGATGGGGCCACTCCTCATTTCAGTTTAGATTTACGCCAGCATTTACACACAAGGTTTCCTAATAGATGGATTGGTCGTGGAGGCCCTTTTCAATGGCCACCGCGATCAGGAGACGTTAATCCTATACATTTCTTTCTCTGGGGTTATCTCAAAAGTAAGGTATACGCAACACCTGTGCAAACAAGGCAAGATTTAATAGTCAGAATTATGTTACACTGCAATGTTATTAGAAATAATATGGGATTGCTCTTTCAAGTGCAAAGAAACAACCTTCGTAGACTTAGAATGTGCGTGGAAGTGGGAGGAGCTGATATTGAACACTTATTACAATAACGTTAGTTTTTGTTGTTGTTTAGGAATTAGTTTTTGTCAAATGTTTTTGAACTTGTCTTTTTAGAGGTTTTCTTAATGGCTTAATAATGTTGTGTTCGTAATTTTGATTAAACGCAACTAATTACGTTGTTTCCGTTTCTATTTGATTCCCATTAAATGAGTTCTTAATGTTTCTATCATATGCTATCATCAAATTATTTTTTTGTAGTACTGTAGGCAAATCTTGGACATCGTATTAATAAGTTAGTTAGATAAATTGGTAGTTAGTGCATTAATAAAACGGTAAATATTAGCCAAACGGCTTATTTTATCGAATTCCAACAAGAGTACCTTTTCGTTAGCGTAATGTGTGAGGAAGTCAATTTCGATATATACATACAGGGTGTGCCATCCCTGCAAAAGTTTTGGATCCCTAGCCATTGCGGGTAGTCCGTCCCTGGCTTCAAGACACAACTGTAAATATGTTTACCTTTCCAAAATAAACGTACACGTACATTATAGCTTTGCCGTAAATTTTATAAAGATCAAATAACTAGTACAAAAAATAAAAATTAAAACCCAATTCAAAATTAAAACTTTGGGGGCCTATAACTCGAAAACGAGGGCCTGCATAGAAAAAGTTTATATGAAGTAATAACATTATTTTGGCTCAGATTATACGCTCCTGACTTTTTTCCCATTAGTTTACACATTTACACTTAGATAAATAAATAGGTTGTAGTAGATGTTATGCCTAGTGTCCACTGAGTTGGCGTAATAAATGTTTAATTAGATTAAGTTGTTCCAAGTGTGAGATTATAAAAGTATCAGTTGTACCTTCTCACTTGGATCAATTAATTTATGATAAAGATTGAAATTTGTCAAATCTTAAAATGAGAAACCAGATGTTAAATTATATTTTCCTGACATCTTTGCGTATCTACGAAATTAGAGAGGGAATTTGAAATACATTTTCAATTATTCATCTAAAATTTACTTTACTTCCATGATTTTATTAATTTGGTGTTTCATTATTTGTTTATTAAAAAAATGAACAGAAATACAATGCACAACGCTGAATTTCACTTTTGTGTGTAATTTTATTTGAACTGTAGTTTTATTGAAATATTCAAATGGAATACATATACTCAAAAAATAATTAAGTATCAAGTATGAACTGTCTCTGATATATATTCACTACACATACAATATTACTAGCATTTTCTAAATCTGCTAAAAACACTATGTCTTACCAATACTTTATTAGTTCTTAACAAGTTTGTTACGCGGGAATAAAAAGGAAGATTATGATCTAGGGCAGAGGTGTCAAAGATACGGCCCGCGGGCCACGACCGGCCCTCAAGACATTCTAATCCGGCCCGCTTTGCTGGAGTCAACCAATCACATAGGCCTGCTGTGAATGGTTGAAAATATGCCAACAATAGTTAGAAATTAATGTTATTATGTTTTAAAATCTTGTAATTTTATATTTATATTCTATAAATATTATAATTAATTGATATAATTGAACATCCTCCACGGGTGTATTAACCAAACGTGTCTAACCAATCATGGCCAACCCGAGCATTTTACTGCACTCTACGGCAACGTCGCCAATGCAATGCCAGAGACGAACAACAGGGCGGGGGAGTGTGCTGTGAAAGTGCAGCAGTCAGCTCAGTCAGTAGCCAGACAAACGTTGTTCACAAGAATATTTATTCTTTTGCGTTGATTGTGCTTGTTGTGTGTAATTTATTTGAGTGCGCCTTGCGTCTGTTGCAATGTCTTCTAATAAACGACGGAAAGTTGATAGCGAGTGTCGAGTTTTTCAAAGTAAGTGGGAACTATTGTATTTTTTCATTGAATGGAAAGGCAAACCACTTTGCTTGATTTGTAATCAAACTATTGCTGTTTGCAAAGAATTCAACTTGAAAAGACACTATGAAACCCATCATAAAGAGAAGTTTGACAAATTCTCTGACGAGATCAGACTAGAAAAACTAGAATGTTTTAAAAGTAAATTGAAGGGACATCAATCGTTCTTTACAAAGGCCAAAGTTGATAGTGAGAATGCTATGAGAGCGAGTTATGTAATTGCACTACAAATTGCAAAGAAATCGAAACCTTTTAGTGACGGCGAATTTGTTAAGGAATGTATGTTAGATGTGGCTGAGATTTCATTCCCATCCCAGAAACAATCTATTCAAGATATACCCCTGTCCAGAAATACAATTGCTGGCAGAGTAAATGAGTTGGCGGATAATTTGCATAAGCAACTTAGAGAAAAAGTGAAAGAATTTATTTTTTATTCCATTGCTGTCGATGAAAGTACCGATATCAAAGATACAGCGCAGCTTGCTGTTTATTCGCGGAATCGATAAAAACTTTTTCATTACTGAAGAACTATTGAAATGTGTACCTTTGAAGGATACTACTACAGCTCAAGATATTTACCAGGCGATTGAACAATTAATTCAAAATAATGAACTTGATTGGGGAAAATTATGCAGTATTACGACTGATGGTGCACCAGCCATGGTTGGAAAAAATGCTGGTGTTGTAACGAAAATACGTAAGAAAATTTCAGATGAAGCTACACCTGAACACGAATTTGTGGGGATCCACTGTATGATTCATCAAGAGTCCTTGGCATCTAAAATACTTAAAATGGATCATGTCATGAAGCCAATAATTAAAATTATAAACTTCATTCGGAGCAAAGGCCTAAATCACCGTCAATTCACACAATTTTTAAAAGATCTCGATGAAGCACATTCTGATATTATATACTTTACAGAAGTTCGTTGGCTTAGTCGCGGTTCAATGTTAAAGCGATTTTTCGAATTGCGTGAGCATATTGTTAATTTTATGGATCAAAAGGGAAAACCAATTAATCATAGCGACGAATGGTGGCTTGATTGTGCTTTTCTGGTGGATATGACGGAGCATTTCAATAACTTGAACGTTAAGCTTCAAGGCAAAAACATGATTGTCACGCAAATGTACTCAAATATACAGGCGTTTGAGATAAAATTAAAGTTGTTGGAGTTCCAAGTACTTCACCACTTTCCTAGTATTCGAGCACGTGGTACGTACAGTGCAGAGAAACTAACAGAGTTTGCTACTCTTCTACTTGATCTTATAACGGAGTTTGAAGGTCGTTTCGCAGATTTTCGCGAATTGAACTCCTGTGAATTTCCTTTGTTTAATAATCCATTCACCTTTGAAGTTGCCAAGGCGCCAACAAATATGCAAATGGAACTAATAGACTTGCAATGAGACACTGTTTTAAAAGACAAGTTCAAGGAAGTTGATATTTTGACATTCTACTCAAAATATTTTAAAAGTCATGGTAACTATCCCAACATGAGCAAACACGCTGCTCGTATTTTATGTATGTTTGGAAGTTCATATATATGTGAACAGATGTTTTCAATAATGAAAATCAACCAGTCTAAACACCGTTCGAGACTGACAGATGAACATCTTCAAGCTATTCTGAAAATTAGTACATCTGATTTGACACCAAACATCGACGACATAATGAAGCTGAAACGATGTCAAGTATCTGGGTCATTGAAATAGTTACTATACTAAACTTTTATTTATCTATTGTATAGATATAACTTTTTTTATTTTATGTTATTTTATATATTTCGTTGAATAAAGATTTCCGTTATGATATATAAACAAACTTTTTTTAAGCCGGCCCCCCAAGCATGCCTCGAAGAAAAAATGGCACTCATGTAAATTGAGTTTGACACCCCTGATCTAGGGCATAAGTTTTGCTATCGTTTTAAATAGGTTAATACAATACAAACATGAAGTTGATATTTTCATTTTATTTATTTTCATTTACATTGAAAGAAAAATGATTAAATAATATACTTTCCGTTGCTCTCCCTGCTGTTCCGAGAATTTCTTTGGGAATTTCAATAATTTCTTCATTATTCATCATTTTGTATTTCGATTTATGCAGAACAAACTTTTATTTGATTAGAGACTTTACCTAGTTACCAAATTCACAATCCACTTGTTACGACAAACTTCAATCAAATCAATATTAAATTATTGTTCTCTAAGGTATAGCACTGGGGGTAAGACATAAAATATTGTATGTACCGAGGGCATTACTTACGCCCTCTGGCGACTTAAAACTCTCGGGCCTCCTAACAAGGAAGTCTTATTCTTTAGTAAATAAAAATATTAATATCGTGTGGTAATTAAACTTCTCATTTCTCATAAATGGAGATAGTAAGGCACAGTTCAAATTTTGAGATCTTAAAAAATTGGGTGCATGGTTCGTTAAATTTTGATTTTTCTCTTAGCTCTTAGACTTGAACTGTATATTAAGTTGGCTAAACCGTATCTATGCACAATTTTTTTAAGGATGCTTTCTTAACGCTGACTACAGTATACAGAATATAAAAAGGATGCAACAAAAAAAAGGTGAAGATGTAACCATTGAAATGGTTACAAATTTATTTGCAATTCCCAAAAGAAAGTCAAAGGAATGTGAATCGAATAATATTTCCAGAATTCGGAGAATGAAGAATCTTTGCTTTCAATGTATTTCATAAATAAATATTCAAATGGCACTTGCGTCCTTTTGTTAAGTTTGTGGTGTTAACTACATAAGTTGTTTTATTCATATGCCAAATTAAGGTTGTTATTTGAGAATTTCAAATTTTTTTAGTCAAAAGCACTTGTTTAATAAGTTGGTAAATAAATTTCTTTCTCAGTTAATAAATATTCCAAAGCCAGAGGCTACTAAAGAACAAACTGCTTACAAGAAATATTAAAATTAAAATTTATAAAACTATTATAAGATTAGTAATATATCATATGAGCAACTCACAAAGAAAGATAAAGAAAATTAATAAGATATGAACAGAAAGTTGTAAGAATTTATGGATCAATCAGAACAAACTAAACAGATTAGCGCAATTTATACATAATAGAAATGTGTTTCTAAGATATAATACGTTATTGTAAAATGGAAATTTACGAATATCAATAAAATTATATATTATTGTCGCGCTTAAGCGTCGGTATGGTAGAGTACATACATATGTTGAAGAGAGAACGATTTCCAAACACATTTTAATTAATCAAGCATAATTGATTTATTATGTCAAAGTTGTTTAAATTATTCGTATTTCAGAACTGACATTCAATTAAATGTATTTTAAAAGAGGGGGTATTAAGAAGAAGTAGGTGTTACAAACAAAATTAACCTAAAACAAAACCACTGAAAAATAACCTGAAAACGTCATCTCACCTATTATAACGAAACAATTCAATTAATAAAGGTCAAGTTTTTTTTCTCCCATTGGAAAGGTTTCAGACGATGCCAATTCGGAATCCATTTATACCTAAGCTCTATCACTTACCGTTCGTCCGCTGAAGCTTAAAACTCGTGTTTAGAGGTCTAAAAATATATATTTGGAAAGCTTACATATATTTCTATAAACGTATTCAGTTTTTTACGTATACGACACACTGTAGTGTTTCGTTACTTGTTTTTTATATTCTACTTCCTAATATAGATCGAGTATGAGGTTGAAACTTATTTTTACTACAGCAGAGTACAATATTTGAAGGTTGGAACCTTAACTAATAGGATCTTCACCAGCTGTCTGGTAATAAGGAGAGCAATAAATAATATCTCGCAAGTGAAACTGGAATTTGAATAGTAGTAGTAGAGGAGTGTAAAACTTCCTTAAGGTCAAACGGCTCGAGAGAGCGTTGGTTGCCCACTAATAATGGCGATAAATGAACTTGAAAACTAAATCAAGCAGATACAAAAATCGTTTATCATTTGCGTAACATCGAGTATGAGGCGAATATAAGCTATAAGAGCTAGAGCTGTTGCTGCTATAATACGTGGTCATGTGGATCATATCAAAAGTAAATAAATCCCCATAATAAGATACATAGATCTCACCAAAATTCTTGAAAATGTGGGAATTTTGATTTGTAAAAGCTTGACTGCTCTTCATGCTAGACCTTTGAAGAAAACGAAGAATAACAAATTGTTATAATTTTGCTAATATCAGTTTTAATAATGAAAAAGTGAAAAACCTTGCTTTCAACACTAACCAATAGTCATTTGTGACTTATGAAATGTAGACGTGAAAGATGCCGATGCACGTCACTTCAATTGTTTATTGATATGTACACAGTTGTAGATGTAAATTAACAGCTCGTAAATGGTCATCTGGAGCAAGGTAATAATCGATAAAATAACGTATCAAGCCTTGGCGTAGGAAATACTCGTAAAACATATTTGGAATAAAAAAAAACAAGAATAATGCAGATAATCGTTTCAATGGATAACACAATATTTGAGACCTAACCAAACTTATGCAAAAATATTTCATTCTTAAGTTCTGTATATTCGCTATGAAATGTGTTCACAATAAATTTAAAACATATATTTGCCTTCTTTTATCCGATGATGAAAAGAAAATAATATATTTCACCAACTAAATGCATGCGAATTTTAGCTGAACAACCACGCGTTTTTATACATTCTCAGTTTTTAAAAAAGAATTTTATAAAATTGACAAACACAAGTGAAAAACAAACAGCTTATATATTTAACTAATCAACAAATTGCTTTAGTTACTTATAAATAATCACTAATAGAATAAAATTGACATATATCAATTCAATTGATGATCAATATTTAAGTTGTTAGCTTAATTTCTGAATTGTTATGTACAAAATTTTGTTACGATGTGATGAATGAATCAATAGAAAATTAAGTTATTTAGTCTGATATGTATGTTGCAAATAAAGTCTGACCAAATTAGTATTTAGTTCTATTGAGAATAGGTACTTAAAAACGAATGTAATTGAATTTTTTATACGTAGAAATAGGAAGAAAAAGGCAACGTTTAAAATTTCGATTTTTTTGTTATGTCAAGTCATTGTTCAGACTCCACTGAAATTTGGTAAAACCGGTAACGCCGGCAACCAGTGACAGTCGTTAGAAAACCCTGAGAATACAATTGACAATAGTTGACATTAAAATATAAAAATACTGATCTGTTTTTAATTCAAATAAGAACGAAAAAAGGTGCTACAGTCCACAGAAATAACATGGTCATTCGATCGGATTAAAATATTAATCAGTTAATTACTTGAAGAAGACAATTATAGTGCATCATAACATTCAATTTCGCCGCGTGGTGAGAGGAGTTCCAGCTTGAAAAATATATGGTAGAAGTGCCGATTTCCTGTAAGTCTGTTCCAATTTATGCATGCACTGTAAATTTGAATTATTATAGTCAGTATTTTCCGATTAGGATTTGAATATGTACAAGTAATTACACATATTTATCTGCTTAAAAATTACAGTAAATAGTATACATAGGTACTTATTTAATTAATCTAGTTTTCTATTTAAATTCAACTTTCTAAGTTCTATTCTAAAAAAAATGGAAGTCCAATTGAAAGAATTAAAACTAAAAAGAGGACAAATAAAAAGTAAAATAACTAGATTAAACAATTACCTACTAGGTTTAGAGTTTGAAAAGGAACTTATATTAAAAGATAAGACTTTATTCAGTACAATAGCCTTAAAAGTAAACAAGGCAGAACCGTTGTTGGATGAATTTGAGGAGGTTCAACATAAAATTGAATTAATATTAATAGATAATTATGAATTCCTAAATAAGGAAAAAGAGGAGATGGTAGACTTTGAAAACAATTATTTCACAACAATCGGAAAATTAAAGGAAATTCTAAGAGTAAACGATAATTCAGATAGGTCTTGTAACGGTAGTGTCTATACAACCAGCAAAAGGTCAGAAAAAGGTAGCAATATTACTAAAAGCAAAGCTAGTGTTGCAACAAAAATATCGGAAGCTAGTAACAATATCGAATTACCAGTGGCGGAAATAAAGGAGTCAGAAATTATTAATACAAATGGTAACAGTGGCGATGTTAGGCTCTTACCGTCTGTATCAAATCATGATTCTCGATTTCCAAAAATTAGATTACCAATATTTGACGGCCAAATTGAAAATTGGTTGGAATTCCGTGATGCGTTTACAGAAATGATCCACAATAAATTACATATAGGTACTGTTGATAAATTCCACTATTTAAAAATGTCCTTAGAAGGAGAAGCAAAACAATTGTTAAGTGGTATACAAAAAACAGAAGCTAACTATCCTGTTGCATGGACACTACTATGTCAATATTATGAGAATCACAATTTAATAATTTTTAACCATATAAAAGCAATTTATGACCAACCATATATGTCAAAAAAGGACAGTGGGGGTCTAAGAGATTTGTATTTGAATACCACAAAAAACTTAAGAGCTTTGGAGAGTTTTGGGGAACCATCAGTCGATACAATTTTAATATATATATTAAACAGTAAGTTTGATACCGAAACACAAAAAGAATGGGAAATATACAAAAAAGAGGAAGACAAACCAACCATGAACGATATGGAAACATTTTTAATTTATAGGTTAGGGTTACTGAAAAAACTTGAATACAAAAGCTCTTCTTCTGGGTACACAATAAAGAGTGAATTCAAGGTTCCAAGGAAAGGTGTCTCACATGTAAGCACTGTCAATAAAGTAAAATGCTATTTTTGCGAAGGGGACCACTATATTTACAATTGTGAAACATTGTCAAAAATTCCAGTTTCTGAAAAAGGAAAAAGAGTATTCGAGAAAAAGTTGTGCACTAATTGTTTGAGACCGGGCCATTTTTCAAAAGATTGCAAGTACTCTGGGTGCAAAAAGTGCCACCGGAAGCACAATACACTACTACATATTGAGAATTACAATCAATCACAATCCTCAGAAGTAGTAGGTACATCAAATGAGAATAAAGGTAATGAAACCAATATATCAATGCACGTTACTAAATCTCTGATCCCATCGCAAATCCTCTTAGCTACGGCTATGGTCCAAGTGAAGGATCACTGTGGGAAACGCCATCTAGCCCGCATTCTGCTAGATAATGGATCCCAGTGTAATTTTATAACAGAACAGTTTTGTGATAAGTTAGGTCTAAATAAACTAAAATTTAATTTAGCAATTAGTGGCGTTGGTAAGGCATTATCTTTTGCAAATAACAAGGTCAACATTGAAATAAATTCACTGCAATCAAATTACAAAACTGAATTGTCGTGTTTAATATTAAATAAAATTACAGAACATTCACCTCTTCTAACTATAGACAAATCAATAATAAAGATACCCTCAAACATCCAGTTAGCAGATCCAGAGTTTTACAAAAGTAAACAAATTGATATGCTTTTAGGTTGTGACAAATTTTGGCAAGTATTATCAGTGGGTCAGTTTCAATTGGGCAAACATTTGCCAATATTACAAAATACAATGCTAGGATGGATAGTGAGTGGGGCTATAAACAATTCACAAAAAAATAACAATAGAGCAATTGTATGTCATTTCGTACAACCAGACGAGACATCTATTAATGAACAGTTAGCAAAGTTCTGGCAACTAGAAAACTATGAGAACGATAAGGTGATGTCAAGCTCGGATAAATTTTGTGAAGAGCATTTTACACAAAACACTATACGTAATTCTAACGGTCAATTTGTAGTAAAAATGCCATTAAATGAGAAAATATACAATTTAGGGGAATCAAGGATTTCCGCAGTCAACCGATTTCTTTCATTTGAAAGAAAACTTGAGCGAAACTTAGAATTAAAAGAACAATACGTTCAATTCATGCGGGAGTATGAACAATTAAACCACATGTATAAAATATCTGAAGACAATGACACTCAAAAGTTAACTTACTATTTACCCCATCATGCGGTTATAAGAGAATCAGTCATTACTACCAAATGTCGCGTTGTATTTGATGCCAGCGCAAAAACTACTACGGGAATCTCTTTAAACGACGCGCAACACAGCGGACCTAAGGTACAAACAGACTTGTTCGAAATGCTGTTAAGATTCAGATCAAGACAATACGTAATTAGCGCAGACATTTAGAAAATGTACCGCCAAATATTATTAGATGAATCGCACAGGTGTTTGCAAAGAATAATTTGGCGTGAAAACCCAAGCGATGAGTTACAATGCTATGAGCTGAAAACTGTGACGTATAGGACCAGCTCAGCCCCATTTTTAGCGACTAGATGCCTTTCACAATTAGCAAGATATACTAAAATAACGCTGCCACACGTGTCACGAGTCATAAAAGACGATTTTTATATCGATGACCTTTTAACGAGCTGGGATTCTATTGAGGAACTTTTAACAATTCAAAAAGATGTTACTAATATTTTAAAATCCGCGGGTTTTACATTAAGAAAATGGTTAACTAATAAAACAGAACTTTTAGATAAATTCGAAATAAACGATGAGTGTACTATAAATATTTTACATTTAAGTCAAGACGAAAATAGTAAAACTCTAGGGCTATATTGGAATTCGCATAACGATACCATACAATATTCTATTAAATTAGAATGCCCTACAGTTGTTACAAAACGTATAATTCTGTCCGTTTCGTCGCAAATATTTGATCCGTTAGGATTATTATCACTTGTCACAATAAAAGCAAATATTATTTTACAGAAATTGTGGCAGGCTGGAATGAAATGGGGCGAAGTCGTACCCACGGATATACAAACGGATTGGAGCAATTTTCGCAATAATTTAACTAGTCCAAATGACCTAAAAACTCCTCGATTCGTGTTATCTGAAAAACCACTTATTATTGAGCTTCATGGGTTTTCAGATTCCTCCGAAGCGGCATACGGCGCATGTATTTATTTACGATCACGTGATAGTAACGGAAGGTATATAACGCAATTATTAACGGCAAAAACGCGTGTCGCGCCCATCAAACAAGTCAGTTTACCGAGATTAGAATTATGTGCCGCCAACCTCCTAGCAAACTTAAGTCAGGAAATATTAAACTCCATTCATTTACAAATCGATAAAAAATATTTTTGGAGCGATTCTACTATAACATTAGGCTGGATACGTGGTGCTGCAAACAAATGGAAGGCATTTGTTGCCAACCGAGTTGGAAATATTCAAACCCTGACCGAACCAATAAATTGGCATCATGTACAATCTAAACATAATCCAGCTGACTTGCTTACGCGCGGCATAAGTGCAGAAGAGTTAGTGTCATCAAATTTATGGTGGCATGGCCCTGAGTGGCTCCTGAATGATGATTCAGAATGGAAGGTTGATAACGTAAGGTGCACGGACTTACCTGAATCAAAACCTACTTGTCATGTGACAGTGAACAATGATGATTATTTATTTACTCGTTTTTCTTGTCTCAATAAATTAAAAAGAGTAATTTCAGTTTGCGTTAGATTTATTAATAATTTAAAAAATCCTAAACCTGGGAGAAAAATAGGACCCTCACAAGTTGAGGAATTAAATTATTCAATGACCCTTTTAACAAAATTAGCACAATTTCAGTCATTTCCTAATGAGTTTAATGATCTCTGCAACCAGAGAAGTGTTTCAGATAAAAGTCGCCTAATAATGCTCAATCCATTTTTGGATGAGAATAAATTAATCCGAGTAGGCGGCAGGTTACGGAATTCCAAGCAATTTACCTTTGACAAAAAACATCCAATAGTACTAGATTCTAAACATAATCTCACTAAATTGATAATGAGTCATGAACATAAAAGTTTACACCACTGTGGTCCTCAACAGTTATTAGCATCCTTAAGAAACGCTTATTGGCCTTTAGCTGGTCGAGACGCTGCACGAAAAATCACCTATGCTTGCGTACAATGTTTTAAGGCAAAACCATCATCATTCCACCCCCTTATGGGTGATTTACCACAATGCCGAATTTCGCAAACTCCTCCATTTTTTAATGTCGGAATTGACTATGCCGGACCTGTTCTAATAAAGGACCGGAAATTACGGAATGCGAAACTAATAAAGGCATACATTTCTGTATTTGTCTGTATGTCAGTAAAAGCCATCCATCTTGATTTAGTGACAGATTTATCTACTGAAGCCTTCATGGCAATGTTCAAAAGATTTGTAGCAAGAAGAGGAAAGCCTCAAAATGTATATTCCGACAACGGTTCTAACTTTGTCGGAGCAAACTCTAACCTCTCTGATATATTTAATTTCTTAAAGGACTCATCCGATAAAATTAACGATTCATTAAGTAATGAAGGTATACAATGGCATTTTATACCACCACATGCCCCCAATTTTGGCGGATTGTGGGAGGCAGGGGTCAAAAGCGCAAAATTTCATTTGAAAAGAGTTACAGGAAATTTGAATTTAACCTATGAGGATTATCTGACTGTTTTAATTCAAATTGAAGGCATCCTCAATTCTAGACCTATCACACCCTTATCCTCTAGCCCAGATGACTATACGCCACTCACACCTGGCCTTTTTTTAATCGGTAAACCAATGACCGCAATTCCAGATCCTGACGTTGGGCAGGTTCCAGTGAACCGACTTAATAAATATCAGCAGCAGCAACAAGCAATTCTATGTTTCTGGAAAAGATGGCAGAGCGAATACATTTCAGAACTTCAGTCACGCCAAAAGTGGAAAAAAAATGTAACCGCCCTCCTGAAGATTGACAGTCTAGTGGTAATCAAAGAAGACAACCAGCCACCCCTCCAGTGGAAGTTAGCACGAGTAGTTGCACTTCATCCCGGAACAGACAATATAGTGAGAGTGGCAACAGTCCGAGTGTCTACAGGCAATATTTTTAAAAGACCTGTATCGAAACTGTGCATTTTACCCATTGAACAATGAACAATGATTATTAGATCTTATGTTTTTTTTTAACAAATGAACGAACTGGTTTCTTGTATCATTTTTATATTATTATTATTTTGATGGTTTGTTAACAATTAGTTATTGAATGTACGTTTCCTCGTACATATCAAGGCGGGCGGCATGTTCAGACTCCACTGAAATTTGGTAAAACCGGTAACGCCGGCAACCAGTGACAGTCGTTAGAAAACCCTGAGAATACAATTGACAATAGTTGACATTAAAATATAAAAATACTGATCTGTTTTTAATTCAAATAAGAACGAAAAAAGGTGCTACAGTCCACAGAAATAAGTCATCTTTGAAAAAAAAACAGCTCAATGGCATGTATGTTTATTCATTTGAATCTTTATGGTACACAACATTTATACTTTTGTTTTTTGCTTAAAATAACAAACGCTACACCTGCCAGGATAATATCACAATTCAATTTAATTGTCGTCAAACGTTATTCAAATCATTGAGGACATAATTCGGTGTGGGCAAAATGAAAACTGAAATCAGTGACCATCCAAAGTTGCAAAAAATGTAATGATGACACGTAACAGAAATAATTTATAGCTATTCCCTTTGTACATAATAATGTATATGATTGTTGTTGTGGTCAGTTGCAAAAATTATTAAGATGAGAATATTATAATTATTGCTTTACAATTGGTTACTATTTATACCCACAACTATGCTATATGTGGGATTTATAATCCCAAATTAAGCAAAGCTCAGATGAGTTAAATCGGACCAAAGTTGTTCGTTCCAAAGCATTCGAAAGCAAGCATAACTGAATATTCTACAACTATACATTTAAAGCAATATCAATTTTTGATTAGTAGAGAGCTATCTGTTTGTTAGTAATTGGTGAAATAAGCAAAGAGAACAACCAAAGATCAGGAAAATGTATGATTTCAGACATTTGTTATGCAAATTCCTCATTTGGTATCAACTACTTCTTATACTCGCACATCTAGAATAATCTACTTGGTCTACGTTTCTCCAACATCCAAATGCATACTTTAGATGTACCTACTTCAATAGGAAAAAGTACTTCAGTCGGATGCCAATGTAGATTGATCCCAAAATACTAATAGCAACGGCGTTAGAATTCTTCTTTCGCATAACTATTAATAGACTTTTTGAACAATAAATTTGCCGAATATCATTGAAATTATCCCTAAAAAGAGAAGGAACATGCAACGTTCGGAAGCCGAGGGAAATTATTACAAAAAAAACAACGTTGTTAAGAAATATATCAAATTCATCTTATTGGAATGATCCAAAAAGACAGAAGATACCTGCAGCGCTCTGTGATCGAGGGAAAAAAGGAATCTCCTATTCTTATGTATCAAAAGTACTGATGAACGTAAACCTTCGGTCAGACTTTACCACTCTAGACTTTTGCGATAAAAAGATTCCTACAATAAATAACAATTCAAAAATGTATTATTTTAAGCACAAGTCATTTTTCTCTATAAAAAATAAAGTCTGATATTTGATTACACGTAAGTCTAATGTGTTTATTGCAATTGAACTTGCAATTCCGATATATCTGTCATATCTTCTTCCATATCGCTACCATCGACATTTTCGAACTTTTGTTCATATTTGGTTTCGACAATTTCTTCATGGTCGGCTTCCTGTACTACATTCGCTAGGTTGGCCGCGGAAGTTAACGAATCGGAGGAAGTATTTTGAGCATCGTTACTATTTGTTGACGTGATTTGAGGTTTCGTTCTGCCATATTTTTCGTGGATATTTCGGTGTCGTTTTAGAGCGAATCTGAAAATAACATAATTTAATATATTAGTAATTTATGATTTCTGTTAGTGGTCTATATTTTTCTTTTCAGTCTATTTGACTCAAACTACAAAAATATTATAACTTAAATCTAACATATGTTCCAAAATGGTATGCCGTATAAAATCGGCTGTGGTTTTGTGTGACATCAAATGTTTCAAACATAAAATAATTCCCATATTTCATTATAAGTAGTGAATCATTCCTCAAAGGGCAAAATAAATACAAAATTTACCAAACATAAGGGTTATTAAGTATAAGTTTTTATTTTTAATCAGTATAATAGACAAAGGACGATTATTAAAAAATATATATATATATATATATATATACGAGGGCAATTCAGAAACTAACCTCCGATTGGTCACAGTGCGGGTAGTGGGGGGAGTAGCGCGCCAAATGTGCATTCACACGCTCAGCAGGTCAGTCGGCATCAAGCCGTAGTCGAGTGAACATCGTACCTGCGCTAGTTTAGTTTTTGTGGCAGTTTGAAATGTGTGCTGCAATAGAAAATCCCGCCAAATGTGAAGTGCGTGCTGTTATAAGGTTTTTTACAGCCAAAGGATACTCTGCAGCAGCTATTCATCGTGAGCTTTGTGCCGTGTACGGACCAAAAGTTATGAGTGAAGGAGTTGTCCGTGAATGGGTACGTTTATTTAAAAGTGGACGAGAAAACGTTCATGATGAAGAGAGGAGTGGTAGACCATCCTTGGTGACTGACGAACTCGTTCAGACAGTTGATGCAAAAGTTCGTGAAAATCGACGTTTCACAATGGCGGAGTTGTCTACTGATTTTCCACAGATTTCTAAGACTCTTTTGTACGAGATAGTGACAGCAAGATTGGGTTACCGTAAGTTCTGTGCACGATGGGTGCCCAAAATTCTTACCGACCACCACAAAAGTCAAAGAATGGCCTCTGCATTAGACTTTCTGTCACGTTATGAGGACGAAGGAGAACCATTGTTAAACAGAATCGTGACCGGTGACGAAACCTGGATTAAGTACGTGAACCCTGAGACAAAAGAACAATCAAAGATGTGGGCACATTCAGATTCGCCTACCAAACCAAAAAAAGCCCGGCAAGATTTTTCTGCCAGAAAACTGATGGCAACGGTGTTTTGGGATGCCAAAGGGGTGTTGTTGGTTGAATTCATGGAACGTGGGACGACCATTAATCAAGACGTGTACTGTGAAACACTAAAAACATTACGACGGGCTATACAGAACAAACGCCGTGGTATGCTGACTTCCGGTATCGTTTTTTTGCACGATAACGCCCGTCCTCACTCTGCTCGCAGAACAACAGCCCTTCTCGAGTCCTTCAAGTGGGACGTTTTCAACCATCCACCTTACAGCCCAGATCTGGCGCCAAGCGATTATCACCTCTTCATGCATATGAAGAAATGGCTCGGGTCCCAGCGGTTTGATGACGACGAAGAGCTCAAAGATGCGGTCACAGGCTGGCTCAAGGCACAAGCGGGTGATTTTTATGCAGAAGGAATTTCAAAGCTTGTGAAGAGATACGATAAGTGCCTCAATCGTTATGGAGACTATGTCGAAAAATAGTGCAAAGATGTAGTTGTAAGATGTATATATTAAAATATTTTTACTTAACTTGGTGTATTTTTTTCAATCAACCGGAGGTTAGTTTCTGAATTGCCCTCGTATTATAATTAATATCCTAAATTTTATTTTATATATGTAATTTAATTTTATATGAATGATGTATGAAACTTTATATCGGCTAGCTCATAATTTATCTTTTATATTGATGTAATTTTATTTTTTTATTTTTTTTATAAGTCGGAAGCATGAATGACTCCTCTCTTTGGATTCTTGGCGCACACGGTATAAATATAATTAGATTTATATCTGTTTATTTAAGTATTTTAAAAAATGATAGTTCAGAATATAATTTCTTATAGAAAGATGGAAATATGTTGATTCAAATAATTGTATGGAAAACATGAAAGGAATAAAAAACACCAACACTTTATTGAAAAATTAATTTAATAAATTGTAATTATGAGAAACTTTGTATTCTTTTAAAAATATAAAATTATTGAATATCCCTACATACTATGCAATGCTGAATACACATTTATTATTTATTCTCTCTTCTGCACTTGCGCATAAGTAACGCATGCGCTGATATACCTTATTAGGAACAGAAAATGCAATTCATTGTCGATGTAGTATAAACGGTAAACACCCTTCAGCGTGTATACAGTTGTGATAAAGTTTTAATGCGTTATATAAATTTAAACGAAACAATTACATATATAAGAACTCTTTTAAATAATGTGTGTAAAATGTAAAGCAAATAGTAATTAGTTAGAACAGTTAAGCGTGCATGAAAGATAAGAAAAATTGAAATTTATGTGAAAGTTTATGAAACATGTGAACATTGAAAATCGATTATTATTTAACAAGTAAGTACAAATATTCTTATGAACTATATTGCATGCATTTCCATGGAGGTAAAGTACTATGCATAGTAATAAATTGTTTTTAGGCCTTTTCTTTTAAAATTTCATTATCAAAACGTTTTTGAATATACAATAGTTCACTGTTCGTTTAAATGGAATTCCCAAAAGTTTTAATTAAAATTCACAGACCTTATTACATAGTCCCTGGATGCGTCTACGACTTTCTTGCAGATCTCTAACTAAGAGATACACCTTCAGAACGGCTTGTTCTTCTCTACACGAGTTCACCAAACTTATTTAAGTGTTTCTATCACCATTTTGAGGAATTTTTTTAACTTTTTTGGGAAATATTAACAAATTTAATCTGAGGGAATTGATCACACACCTCGCTTCTTCATCACCCCAAAAAACCTTCTATTGTTTTTTAAATCAACAAACTTTTCTGCTTCCTAAATCCAAAGCTTGCTTTTCCTTGTTTTATTGTTACAAATTGTCACTTTCTATGTCTTTTATTGGAAAAACTGTAATTGTTTGATTTTAAAGTCCTGGAGGATTAACACATTTATACACTACTGTTCACTAAGTATTCAGGATTTTATATAAAGTCTTTTTTACAGAATACATTAGCTATTTTAGTCATTATCCCGTTTTTACGGTTCATTTATTTATATTTATTTTTACAAAATCTATAACCTAAATTATTAATTCATATAGATGTAATTGTTTAATTTTTAATTCTTAAATTTTTAATGTATTGGTCTTACATAAACTATTCCTTATTGTTGATTTTATTGTTATTGTCCAATATAAAATAAATAACCCATAAATTTAAGTTGGTAATGAAATTACTAGATTTCATTACTTCCTGTTTATAATCCATTGTTTTAAACTATGTTTGGGCTGTGTTCCATATATCATTTCTCATGAAGCTTTCAACCCTTTCTTTAAAATTGTTAATTCTCATTATAAACACCTGCAAATGTTGCTAAATAATTATTGAAATAGATATTAATTGATATTATTTCAGGTTTGACGTTTAGATGGAATTTTATTTCTGCTGAAATTCATATGGCTGTGTTCAGATCAATATGGAACTGATTGACATTAGTGTAAATCTGGAACTTGTTGTGCAGGTAACTTTTAATACTTATTTAAATAATGTTGAGTTTAGAATTTCTATTCATAGTTCTTTTATTTATCAATCATATTTATATCTGATATTATAAGCATGCATTGATTTCATATCTGAATTGACAGTAACTTTTATAAAATGGTTGTGTCTACTGATACACCTTCCTGAATAATAGATACCTTTTTCTTTTATGTTTATTTATATACAATTGTTTCTAGAACTAGTAGATTAGTTCAATATATATATATATATATATATATATATATATATATATATATATATATATATATATATATAGGGTGTCCCGGGACTAATGGGAAAAAAGTCAGGAGCGTATAATCTGATCCAAAATAATGTTATTACTTCATATAAACTTTTTCTATGCAGGCCCTCGTTTTCGAGTTATAGGCCCCCAAAGTTTTAATTTTGAATTGGGTTTTAATTTTTATTTTTTGTACTAGTTATTTGATCTTTATAAAATTTACGGCAAAGCTATAATGTACGTGTACGTTTATTTTGGAAAGGTAAACAGATTTACAGTTGTGTCTTGAAGCCAGGGACGGACTACCCGCAATGGCTAGTGATCCAAAACTTTTGCAGGGATGGCACACCCTGTATGTATATATCGAAATTGACTTCCTCACACATTACGCTAACGAAAAGGTACTCTTGTTGGAATTCGATAAAATAAGCCGTTTGGCTAATATTTACCGTTTTATTAATGCACTAACTACCAATTTACCTAACTAACTTATTAATACGATGTCCAAGATTTGCCTACAGTACTACAAAAAAATAATTTGATGATAGCATATGATAGAAACATTAAGAACTCATTTAATGGGAATCAAATAGGAACGGAAACAACGTAATTAGTTGCGTTTAATCAAAATTACGAACACAACATTATTAAGCCATTAAGAAAACCTCTAAAAAGACAAGTTCAAAAACATTTGACAAAATCTAGTTCCTAAACAACAACAAAAACTAACGTTATTGTAATAAGTGTTCAATATCAGCTCCTCCCACTTCCACGCACATTCTAAGTCTACGAAGGTTGTTTCTTTGCACTTGAAAGAGCAATCCCATATTATTTCTAATAACATTGCAGTGTAACATAATTCTGTCTATTAAATCTTGCCTTGTTTGCACAGGTGTTGCGTATACCTTACTTTTGAGATAACCCCAGAGAAAGAAATGTATAGGATTAACGTCTCCTGATCGCGGTGGCCATTGAAAAGGGCCTCCACGACCAATCCATCTATTAGGAAACCTTGTGTGTAAATGCTGGCGTAAATCTAAACTGAAATGAGGAGTGGCCCCATCATGCATGAACCATAAATTCCTACGAGTTTGTAGAGGCACATCATCAAACAGGTTCCATAACTCATTTTGCAAAAACTCCAAATATCTCTGACCGGTCAAAGTACCGTCAATAAAGTACGGTCCTATCAAATGATTGCCCAAACATTAACCATGAATCTATGCTGGTTCCTAGTTTGGATAATGCCATGTGGATTCACATCATCCCATAAATGCATATTGTGAGAATTAATTAATCCATCTCTGGTGAAACCAGATTCGTCCGTAAAAAGAACGTTACTAATAAATGTATTGTCTGCTTGTTGTTGTCGCAGAAACCACTGGCTATACTCAATTCGTGCAGGATAATCAGCGACTGTGTACTTTTTTCATGTGAAAAGGATATAAAAGCTGTTCTTTTAAGACGCGATGAACAACTGATTTCGAGACGTTATGTTCTCTCGATAATTTTCATAAACTCGATGATGGTTCATTATCAACTGCATTTAACAAGTCCTGTTCAACTGCCACAGTACGTACGCTTCATACTGGACCTTCTCCACATTTTTTGGCACTAAATTTTGTTTTGTATACATTGAAAATTACATTTACTTATTCATACCTGTTTCTCGTAACCTGAGATCAATACGCTCAAACATTCGTCTGTCTGGCAATGCTCTGTTTGCAAAATGCTCTGCATAAAGCCTTCTGGCTTCTAAACAGTTTCGAGAAGCCAGTCCATACATTAAATGCAAATCTGCGCACTCAATAAAAGTGAATTCTGCCATAGTAACTGTTAAATTAAGGACTTATGAATTATTGACTACGAACTATTCTACACAACGTTTGACCAAATTATCCTATGGTTAGTTCATAAACGGTAAAAACACTTTTAAAAAGTTTCTACCAACTTTCGAATTAATAAGTCGTTAATGTTTTTCATCTTCTGCTATCGTTAAATTATTTTGTTGTAGTACTGTAGGTGTAAATCTTGGACATCGTATTAATAAGTTAGTTAGGTAAATTGGTACGTAGTGCATTAATAAAACTGTAAATACTAGCCAAACGGCTCATTTTATCGAGTTCCAACAAGAGTACCTTTTCGTTAGCTTAATGTGTGGGGAAGTCAATTTCGATAATTTAATACAGGGTATGCCATCCCTGCAAAATTTTTGGATCACTAACCATTGCGGGTAGTCCGTCCCTGGCTTCAAGGCACAACTGTAAATCTATTTACCTTTCCAAAATATGCATACACGTACACTATAGCTTTGCCGTAAATTTTAGGAAGATCAAACAACTAGTACAAATAATAAAAATTAAAACCAAATTCAAAATTCAAACTTTGGAGGCCTATAACTCGAAAACGAGGGCCTGCATAGAAAAAGTTTATATGAAATACTAACATTATTTTGGCTCATATTATACGCTCCTGACTTTTTTCCCATTAGTCCCGGGACACCCTGTATAAAGCAGTCCACAGTCTATTGTATATGACAAAGGTAAAAAAGTATGTTATGGAAAAACGAATATGGTTCGAGGATAACATAAGGTTTGTTCCAACCGAAGTAAATACCGTTTTATTACCGTACAATCTCAGTAACGCAGCAAATTTGATGTAAATTACACTGACTTATTATATTCGCTAATCAGCAGGTCAACTGGGTTTGTATCGTGATTGTACGGTTTTTGTGTTGGTTGGAACAGACCTATAATTGTCTAGTTGAGATAGCGGAAGCCTTGGAGTAACCAGGGAAAGAATTTATTAATTAGGAAAGTAAAATACTAAAGTCTAGAGGAAATGACGTTATATAACTAATAACATAGATATTGAAATAAGGCAAAATACTGAATAATTAGTAATCTAAGTATAAACAAAAATAGATTAGCTATAGGGAAAAGGCGTTGTATTCAAAAAGTAACTTCCGACAATTACTTTACATTTGGATTAAAAAAAATGACAGCATGATTTAGTGCTATCTATATCATCCTCAAGCCGTTCAATCCTCAATCCTTGTGGATATGGCTAATGCTTTGCATTTTGATCCATTTATTGAGTTGGATCATTCCTCTTCTCCTCTATTTTTTTTTACAATTTGCTGTGGGTTCTGGCTATTCTCATTATCTTTTCCCACTCTACTCTGTTTTTATATTTTAATTTCCAATTATTTATTTCTATGTTCTTTGTATCTTCTTCTCTTTCATCTTCACCTGGGTCTTCCTCTTTGTTTAGGTCAAATCGGGATCCACTCTGTAATTTTCCTGATGGTTTTCTTCTCATTATATGTCCTGCCCGTTGTAATATTTGCGCTTTGATGAATCTTGTAATATTTTCGCCGTCCAGCTTAACGTCTATGTCTTTATTACTTTTGCGTCTTACTGTTTCATCTCTTGTAGTGTCTGGTCCCAGAATTGTTCTCACTGTAACATTTTTAGATAATTTTCCTTTTTTGTTATTGTGCTTGTTTCCATTGCATAAATGATAACTGGTCTTATAAACATTTATTTTTGTTTTTTTCATATTTTACTTTTTAACATTATTCAATTCCAACCATAGACTTGATTTCCCTTTAATATCCTATCTACCATTCGTTCTATCCCACATTTTCCAATTATCACTCCTTGTTAATTGAAGTGGGTTACAGCCTCAAATCTATGCTTCTCTGTTTCAAGATAGTTTTGTGTGTTATTGTTTTCTCTTCCTACATACATATATTTTGTTTTGCCTTCATTTATATTCAAACCGAATTTTAATGCTTCCCTATCTAGCCTATCTATATATTTTATTAATTGTCCTTTTGTATTTGCTATTATCAGAACATCGTCTGCATATGCCAAAACATGTGATTGATTCACCATTTCATTCTTATTGTGTAAATTTGGTTTTCTCAGCATGCCTTCCACTAAATTAAATCTGATGAGAGTCAGCGGATCTCCCTGTTTGACCCCTCTATTGATTTCAAATAGATGTGTTATGTCCTCAAATTGGACTTTAGTAGATTTTGAGTTTGATAAACTCATGTCAGTGTTTTTAGTTTTTTGAGATTTTTATATTTCGAATTCTTTACCATATGCTTTCTAATTACTGTATCAAAAGCACTTTTAAAATCTATAAAGACTGCATATGAATTTCTGTTATGTTCCTAGTTTTTTTTGCAGTATTTGTTCTAGAGTTTTTATTGCATTAATTGTAGACCTTCCTTGTCTAAACCCTTCTTGGTAGTCTCCTAGAATTTTTTCCACATGTACTTTTAGATAATTATTAATTAAATTGACTTGTTGATCTTATATGCCATATTTAGTAATGTTACCAGTCTATAATTTTGACAATTTTCCTTGTCTTCCTTTTTATATACAGTTATGATTATGCCAGTGTGCTAATCTTCCGGTAACTTATTTTGTATCCATATCTTTTTGATTAGATGGCATATTTGTTTCTGCAATTGTTGTCCGCCATATTTCAATAATTCTGCCTCTATTTGTATAGTCGATCAAGGAGAATTAATGACAATAGAGCATGCTTCAATGATTTAAAAATTGATGAAAATGTATAGAATGAGAAGTAGATCTGAAGACCATAATATTAATTTTGGAACATGAATAAATATACACAATCTAAAGAATATTAATTTAATCATTCTTTAGTGACGATATTTTGAATTGTAACTAAATTTATAATTTCTTACCTATCTGAGAATCCAACAGAGCAGATATCGCATTTGAAAGGTTTTTCTCCCGAATGGACCTTTGCATGGTTTTTCAAGTGTGTCGCTTGGTTGAAACAAGATCCACAAATATCACATCTAAAAATTAAGTAAAACTTGCAAAATGTTTTAAAAAATGGCATTACTGCATTGAAACAGATGTGGTAATAAAGCACAAAAATTTACATTTAAATATGTAAATATAATAAACACTCATTACCAATAAAAAAAGTTAGACAATTTTGAAATTAACTATTTAACGATACTGATATCTTTATTTTCTATATTTTGTAAATTTATTTATAATTTTGTTTGTTATTAACCTAACACTATTAGAAGTCACCTGAAATTAACTAGCTAACTACAAAAAAAGCTACTATTACTGTTCAGATAAAATAATATTGAACAGGTATAATTTATACAAGAAAAGCATTTGTCTCTTTGGAATGTCTGTAACGTTCCTGTACCTACATTTATCTTTTTTTAAATATTTAGAGAAATCTTAATTCGCCTAGGTAAATTAAAAAATGACCATAGAATCAAATATGGGATTCGGCCCTGATCGAAAACTACACAACGTGTTTTTAAAATCAGCTCCGAAAAATTCGTACATCACAGTGAAATATCATAAATAATTTAAATAAAAACAGTATACAAGTGATCATAACTACCTAGTGAATGACATGGACTAACAAAGTAAGCCTAAATTTGCTTTTTTATTAAGAAATTGTGTTATATTTCAACATAAACACATTCATTCAATAACAATTAAAACCGGTATCGTACCATTTACCAGCCTTATCAGTTGGGTCCGATGCGGGACAGAGCCGTATTCAAGCAAAACGAACCTTAGGGGAACATGGAAACCGACAATATTATAACCAGCGACAACATCAATAATCAGTCACCTTTATCTCAACATGTACCTTCAGTTCAACACTCAATTTCAACTCAACATTCAACGATACCAAAACAACAAGTCTTACCTCAACCTCCACCTTCATCTCAACCTTCGTACTCCAAAGTAGCTAGCCAACCTCAACAACCTACCATACCCACTTTCCCATCTAAACTTCAAGCCATCATTTTTAGTTCTCTAGACAATATTAAATTAGAAGAATATCTCCTGGCTATTGGCTCCACGATAAGTCCGAAAAACATATTATTCACATCTAGAATCTCAAACAATCGGATATGTATTTACCTCTCAAGTAAGGAAATCGTAGATGATTCTATCATTAAACATGATGGGCGCATAAAGATCAATAACGAAGTGATACAAGCACGCAGACTTATCACACCAAACGAAAGGCTACTTTTATCCAATGTATGTCCCACCATTCCACACGACGTACTACAGAGGGAACTTCAACAACTCGGCTTCAAGCTGTCTTCTGCAATTTCCTTTTTAAGAATAGGCACCACCAACCCCGACTATAAACACATATTCAGTTTCAGGAGGCAAGTATACATTGTACCTCCCACAATTCCAATACCAGACTCAGTTTTGATAACTTATGATGACACCACATACCGTATTTTTCTCGCTGTAGATAATTTGTGTTATCATTGCAAACAACATGGTCACTTATCTAGCACTTTCACTTCAAAGTTGCCTCCCCAATCAACAGACGACACTTCTTCACCAAACTCAACAACTACAACCAGTCAATCTACTCTAAACTCAGTAAACGAGCAAAGCGCTGAGCCACTAACAGATATATCTTCAATTTCAATCACCATGCCCATCGAAGCAAATATAACAACAGCTATCACAGCTTCGAATATCACTCACCTTGCTGAAACACATAGCATCAAAAGATCCCTAGAAATAATATCAAATTCTCCGCAAACATCGACGGCTACTGACATCGAAAACCCAAAAAATAAAGCAGCTTCGAAAAGAAATATTACCGAAATCATAACACCTCCTTCCGATACTACAAGATCTTACACAAGCTTCAGTAAACCCGATGCAAAACTCAAAAAAGCGAAATCCACTTCAAAATCAACTATCATACTGGAAAATCAAATGGCACCTATCAAAGAATTATTCGACAATGAAACTCAAATAATATCTTTCGAACAAACAATCAACTTTTTTGAGAACGTACAAGGATCAGTGGACCCTCTCAGTACAGCAAAAGATTATACCTCTGATATACTAGAACTATTACAACTCTTAACCAAAATACATTCATATACCTCTGACCGCCAAATAAAGACCAAATGCACTAAAACAAAAAAGAGAATTATGAAACAACTGAAGCTTTTAAAATCAGGTGAAGATGCCGAATCTGACGTTTCCCTTGCCACATCTCAGGAATCCCTAACAGAACTTGCATAATATTATCTTCAATTTATTGCAATGGAACATAAATGGGTTTTACACCCATTATGAAATGCTCAAAATACTTATACACGAAACTTCACCATCAATTATTTGTCTTCAAGAAACTAATTTCAAAGGACAACACAATCACAACTTCAACAATTATTCCTGTTTTTACAGAAACAGAAACAACGCGGGAAAAGCAAGCGGAGGCGTAGCCATCTATGTAAATACTTCATACGAAGCACACAATATAACACTTAATACAAACTTAGAAGCAATAGCAATTTCTATCAAAATTCCTCAAACAATTAATATCTGCAACATATATATCCCGCCTAATCAAGTAATTACCTCACAAGACATCACTAACATTTTGTCACAAGTTCCATCACCTCTAATTTTACTGGGTGATTTTAATAGCCACAATCCTATTTGGGGATCAACAGGTTTTAACGCAAAAGGCAGAACAATCGGAAACATCCTAGATGCACATAATCTAAATATTTTAAATGACGGTAGGCCTACAAGAGTTAATGTTCACACAAGCACGAAATCAGCAATCGATTTATCAATATGCCATCCAACTATCTCACCTCTAATTTCCTGGGACACTATACCATATTTATATGGAAGCGACCATTATCCAATCCAAATTACGATCTCCGATCAAAACTCCGTCACTACATACCCTACTGTTTCAAAATGGAAAATAAAACATGCTGATTGGCCAAATTTCAGTAATTACATTGAAGAAAACGTCGCTCTACTTCCCGTTAATCTAGAAAACGATAACATCGACAACATTTTGAACTCATTCACAAAAATTATCACCGATGCAGCAGAAAAATTTATAGGAAAAACAAAAGCACTAAAAAAACATACACCATTGCCGTGGTGGAATACTGAATGCGATAAAGCTATTAAACAATACAAAGCGTCATTTAATAAATTAAAACGAAATAAATCACTGGGGAACCTAGTAGACTATAAGAGAAGAAGAGCCCAAGCAAGATACATCACAAAGAATGCCAGAAAAAACTCCTGGAAAGCGTTCGCATCCAACATAAACAGCTCTACACCTTTAAGTACCGTGTGGCAAAATCTAAGAAAAATATTAGGAAAAAACAAATTTACAAAAATTCCTTTTATAGCTCACAACAATAGCACAGTCTCAAATAACGAAGACATGACCGAATTATTTGCAACACATTTTGAGCACAACTCGAGCCACTCAAACTACTCACAAGAATTTCTGGAATTTAAAACTACTAAAGAAGCCGAATTCTTAGATTACGATGACCATGACAACAACATACTTAATATCCCGTTAACTATAGACGAACTTAATTTTTCCTTAGACACAACCAAAAACTCTGCCCCAGGACCTGATAATATTCCATTAATCTTTCTCCAAAAACTCCCTCATATTGCCAAGTCATACCTTCTCCAAATATTCAACCTAATCTGGACAAAAAATATTTTCCCATCCACGTGGTCACAGGCAATCGTCATACCCATACCAAAGGCAAACTACCCAAGAACTAAGTTAACTTCATACCGACCAATATCTCTTACCAACGCACTAAGCAAAATAATGGAAAAAATCATAAACAAAAGACTATTGTGGACATTAGAAGACAGAAACCTTTTAATACAAGAACAAAGCGGTTTCCGTCAAAACAGGTCAACATTAGACAATCTCATTGATTTGGAATCCGAAATCCACGAATCTTTCGCGAATAAACAAGATTGCCTTGCAGTTTTCATCGATATCACAAAAGCCTTCGATACAGCGTGGCGTCATGGCATTATCAAAACTCTTCATTCATGGGGCATCAAAGGAAACATCCTAAAATTCATACAAAATTTTCTTAATAATCGTTTCTTTCGTGTTCGTACCAATAACACAACTTCAACTCTAAAACAACAAACTAACGGGACTCCCCAAGGATCAGTCATTAGTTCAACACTTTTCCTGATCGCGGTCAACGACATATTAAACCATCATTCCAAACTAGTCAAAGGCAGGTTATATGCTGACGATTTGGTAATATTCTCCAAAGGTAAGAACATCGACTCAATTCAGAAACACATCCAAGAAACATTAAACCAACTTCAAAACTGGTCTAAACTCACGGGACTGCAATTTTCAACAGAGAAGACCAAATGCATATTATTTTCTAGAAAACACAATCCTGTGTCTCCTGAACTCAAACTTAACAACATTTCCCTAAACTATGTCGATAACATCAGATTTCTTGGAATGATTGTTGACAAAAAACTCAGCTGGAAGAAACACATACTACATATTAAAAAATCATGCCAAAACGGTAAAAACCTTATGAAAACACTCTCAAGCAAATCCTGGGGATCTGACTACACCTGTCTAATGCACATATATAAAACACTCATTCGCTCAAAGATAGATTACGGCTCTATAGTATACGCGACAGCTAAAAAAACTACTCTAAATCAACTCAAAACCATTCAAAACACAGCACTAAGAATAGCAACAGGAGCATTCTGTTCAAGTCCAATAAAAAGCCTACAGTGCGAAACCGGGGAACCTTCTCTACAACTCCGGAGAAAATACCTTGCCGCTTCATACGCACTATCCATCAGCACAAACCAGCAGAATCCAATCTACATTAACATACTGACCAAGCACTACAAAACTTTACATTCGGCAAATATCAAAACAGACCCACCTTTCTATGCAAGAGCTAGTAAAATTCTCACAGAACTCCAAATCAAACGTCCCCGCTTCCTTTCCAACAAAATTAAAACTCCCCCTCCATGGTCGATCAATATCCCTCCCAGCGACACTTCACTGTACAAATTTAACAAATTAGAAACCCCCCATACCCTAATTAGGAAAACATTTGCCTCCATACTTGACAAATATCCACAATTTCACCTCGCATATACAGACGCATCCAAAACCTCTGATGGTGTAGGCGCGGCAGTGATCATGCAAAACAGTACACTACAATTCAAGTTACCCGAAATAAGCAGCGTCTGCACTGGAGAACTATACGCCATTCTTCAAGCACTTATTCACATAAAAACAAAAAATACTTCAAGATACCTCATAATAACAGACTCTCTTAACTCAATCCATATTATCAATCAACTTTATCCCACACATCCAATAGCCCTCCAAATTAAAGTCGAATTATGGCAGTTGCAACATTCCAATAACTTTGTGGAAATACTTTGGGTTCCTTCTCATACTGGCCTTCAAGGAAACGAAGAAGCCGACCGCAAATCACGACAAGCAGCAATTAGTGAAACCGTGAGTGAAGTGCAAACGGTAGTGTATAACGACATAAAACCGCTACTTAAATCAAAAGTGCTAAAATTGTGGCAATCGTCCCAATCGAAACTACGCGACGTGAAACCGGAAGTGAAACCTCGAGCGCAGCCAACAAACAAAAGATCGCTTCAAGTTAAACTGACTAGGTTACGAATAGGCCACACCAAACTTACTCATAGTTACTTGATTACTAAAAGTGAACCCCCAAAATGTGAATTATGTAAGATCCAGCTTACTGTCAAACATTTAATAACCGATTGCCCAAAATTCCAACAATCAAGACAAGATAACAACCTCAGCAACAATTTAGACCAAGTTCTTGGCGAAAACTGTAATACACAGAACCTTTTTAAATATCTAAGTGACATTAACATATTAACTAAACTATAAACAACCCATATTTGTGTCGCTAATTACCCCAGTGGTAGATGCGACTTGCTTGTAAATAAAAAAAAAAAAAAGAATCAAATATCTCAGAGCTAATAATGCAAACAATAAACAAATTTCATTAATAAGATGAATTGTTAAAGTAATATTGGTTTTAAATTAAAAAAATTTACCTATAAGGTTTTTCTCCAGTATGTATCCGTCTATGGTTCCAAAGAGTAGAATGTCTGGCGAAAGATTTGTCACATACTTCACAAATATAGGGCCTTTCTCCTGAGTGTATCCTCTCATGATTTTTAAGATGAGGCGATTGAGAAAATTGCATCCCACATACATTACATCTAAAAAATATTAACTTATTTATTTGTAAACTTATTCAAGTAAGAAATTAAAATATGCAAATAGCTGACAGTGAAGAGTGAATATGTTTTAGGAAACATACCCTTGATCAGAGTTGGCAGCATTGTTGTAGTAATTTTTTTTGTTTAAAGTTGAAATATATTTAGTTATTACAAAAAAAACTTTTAGTATAGCACTTATTTAATTTTCTATAATAAGCCTGTATGCCAAAAATGCTTTGCTAACATCTAAAAATACAGCACAGTGTTTTTTGTCTACTAATGTCTGGTTTATTGTGTGAGTTATTCTGAGGATTTGCAAATTAGTTAAGTGTTCAACAGGTTTGGCTGTAAGCTTATCCAGTCGAAATAGTTTGGATTTTTGTCGATCGTTATTTAATATGCAGTTTTTAGCAATTTTTGCATTGAATATATGCAGGTTACATGTACCTACAACTTCTTTCCTTGGTAATTTCTAGGGATCGACCGATACCGATATCGGTATCGGTTTATCGGCCTTCTAGGCCGGTATCGGTATCGGCCGATATGTAAACTACGAAATATGCCTATATCGGTATCGGCCGAAAATGTGAATTGCTTAATATTTCAGTTCTTAAGGATTTTTTAAAGGAAATTAAAACAGAAATACTAAATAAAAAACAAATAAAGTTTATTATAATTCAAAATTTAGCAAAAAAGTCATTAAAATGTAGAAGTAACACCCTAAGTTAAACAAATTATCAAATTAATATTTAAAGTTAAGTTTCGGCAAGTTGTAATGTAACAAAATTAAGCTTTCTGCTCTTTCTGGAGTTAAACGATTTCTTGCACTTTCATAAACATTTCCAGCTGAAGAAAATAGCTGTTCACTAGCAACACTACTTGGCGGCGGTGCTAGATATATTATTGCAACTTTGTACATCAATGGAAAAATGTCCACCAAGTCAAAGGATCTTCATTTCTTGATATTTTTTCTAATTTCTTATACAATTCAATCTCATCATCAATTTTATTAATCATATTATCAGTACTTTTCTTATATGACACTGATTTACTGGTCGTCATACCAGTAAGTTCATCAAAAGTATTCCAAAATAAACTATGAGAAATTGAGCCCGGGGCATTTTCCTGAATCTGTTGGTTTACCTCGTGTGATTTTTTGGCGATTTTCGCTAAAGGAGCATCATCGTCGCTCACTTCAGATTCTCCGGAATTATCTTCCAGCAAGTCTGAATCTAGTCCATTAGTTTTTAAAAGTTCTTTTTTTAAATCTGTAAAGGTTCTTTGCGATAAATCATTGTCAAAGAAAGATGTCTTGAACCTTGGGTCCAATAAAGTGGCAAAAAGAAGGTTTCTATCAGTGAAGCAGGCTTTGCATCTCTTATTCAAGGAGTCTTTAAGCTCATTTTTGGTACTCTGCACCCCTGAAAAGTCAGCTCCTTCAGCTTTCTGGAGATATTTTAAGAGAGTTTTAAGTAAGGGTATTACTTCCGATATAGATGCACTATTCTTACTAAAAACCTTCGTAATTTCTTCAAAAGGTTTTAAGAGATTTAGTAAATTTTTTGCTAGTTCCCATTGGTGGTATGCTAGTGTCACATCTTTTAAAGCTGGATTGTCCATTATATATATATATATATATATATATATATATATATTAAGAGCGTTTTTTTGTTCTATCAGACGTTCCAACATATAAAAACTTGAGTTCCATCGTGTTGGAATGTCCTGCACCAAAGCTTTCTCGGTCATATTAAGGGACTTTTGAATATTCTTCAGCCTATGACAAGCCAAAGAGGAGTGACTAAAATGAGTTACTATACGTCTTGCTTTTGCCAATAAATCTATAATTGATCGTTGACTTTCTATGGAGTCATGTATGGCTAATTGTATGGTATGTATGAAACAGGGTTGGTGTTTTAATTTAACCTCATCAATGCCTTTTTTTATGTTGGCAGCATTATCAGCCAAAACCAAAAGAATTTGATTCTGATCTAACTCCCATATTGTCATGAATTCAGATAACATCTGTGAGATGTTTAAAGCTGTATGTGACCCAGGAAAATGCTTGCAGGCCAGTACAAATGAACATCTTTCAGTCGTTTTAAAATCTATCCAATGTGCAGTAAAAGAAATAAATGGGTTGTTATTATGCTTGCAAGTCCATATATCTGTGGTGGCAGAAATTTTAATGTTTTCTTTCAAGGAAAGTGATAATTTTTCACAAATTGTCAAAGTACATTTTTTGTATATATCAGGAAGTATTCTTTCTCTAAAATATTTATCTGAAGGAATATCGTATTAACAAGGAACCAATTTATTTAAAAGCCGCTTAAAACCCACATCGTTCACAATACTGAAGGGCTGTATGTCTATAGCTATTAATTCTCCGATATAATAGTGAATCTTTTTAGATTTAGTGCTATCAATGTCCCATAACTGCATATTTTCAAAGGATTCAAAAATCTTTGGTTGTGTGGTTGAGCCTCCGCTTAAGCTTGCATATGAACGAGATGAACTAGGTTTTTCGTGTGCTTCTGCATCTAAAAAACAGAACCCTTCTAAATACTGGGTGTTTCATAATTCATAAATTTATATTCAGAGGTACTGTTTGGCTTCAGAGTTCAGGAGAAGTACTCACTTAACGACTTAACGCAAAAACAAAAACAGAAATTTAATAACTTGTCGATGTTGCAGCCAAAATTACTAATTTCTAAAACAAATTTATTATATACTTACTGCCATCAACATTTTTTTCTTTTGACTCCTCACTTAATTTTTCAATGTGAAACTTCGCCATATGATGCTTTAAATTGGTAGTATTTGCTGTTTTGCTTTTACCTCCCAGAGAAACAACAGCATTACATAATTTACAGGTGGCATTTGCTTTTATTGTAGAGGCATTAACTTCGTTCTTGGAGAAATACGTCCAGTAAATACTTTTACCACTAGTTATGTTGCCACTAATACTGCTAGTTATTGAAGATAATGAACCAGAACCAGGCTCTTGTAAAGATGACGACGACTGTGAAACGAATGGAGAACGCACGACAAAACGATCCATGTTTGTGAAAAATCAGTGCAATACTATACTACGACTACTACGAGTTTTATTATCTTACTGTTTCTCAGCGTATTCGGAAATTCTGGTATTCCCCGACGGAGTGAACATAGCCGACTGGCCGGGCTTTGTTAAATTCGGAGATTCACCGTATCGATTTTTAGTATTCCGCCGGGCGATTTTACAAAATATCGAATTTGCTCTGCAATTTTTTAGTGATTTTATGGTTAATCCGTGTAACGGTAACAGTATATCATTATAAATCACTTTTACCTCATTTATACAGCAAAAAATTTACGACAAAATTGTATGGCCGATATATCGGTATCGGCCGATATCGGTATCGGCCACAAAAAATCATATCGGTCGATCCCTAGTAATTTCATTATCATTTTTGGTATTATTTTATCTATACCAGAAGCTTTCATAGGATTTAAGCAATTAATTTCCAGTCAATGATTTGAAGGATTAGATGTTTGGATGTTTTTCAAATAAATTCCTCTATTTTAGTACTAGGTTTATTGCTGTTAGGAGTAAACATGTTCTGAAAACATTTACTGTGCTTCTCTTAGTCACATCTAGCCCGTTGTAGATGTAGACCAAATTCTGAACAAATAAGGAAACAATTGTTTGGGTTCCAGCAAATAACCAAATGTTGGGTGATTTTAGATGTGAAATTTATTTTTTACAATTTCCAACAATCTTAAATTCAGTGCAAATATGGGTAAAATTCACCTATTGAGATATTTAATGAATATTAATAATAATTTACTTTCCACATCTTATACTTTCAATGTTTCAAATGCATAACATACCTGTAAGGTTTCTCTCCTGTATGTATCCTGGAATGATTTTTAAGATATGCTGCTTTTGCAAAAGCTAAACCACAAATGTTGCATTTGAAATTCTTTTCGCCCGTGTGTAAACGCTTGTGAGACCAGAGGGATGAATATCTGCTAAATGAACCTAAAAATAAAACACGTCTTTATATGTAAACATATCAAATAAATACAAACATTTGATCCAATTTGAAGTGACTACAATTCCAAATGAATTACTATATAATATTTTTGTCTTTACATAGACCCATTTCTCTTCTACCAAAACAACACGTATGGTATTTACCAGAAAATATTAATACATTACTTCAAAACTAAAATTATATAATCGAAATATCTGTATTCAATCTTCAGCAAAATTTCTAGGACAATCACAAAGAGAAAGTGGTCCTGTACAAAGCATCTCAATTTAATGAAAAGCTTAGGGATTCTACACTGTAGATCCAATCAATCAAGGATTATCAGAGCAAAAATAGATGACGGGTCTATACTTAGGCATCTACCAACAAATCTGAGCTTTAAAAACTTGATGTTATTCATGACACAGCATAAGGATAGCTTCGTTTGTTTAAAAGATGCCACAAACACTCAAAATGTTTTTGGTAACCCAAGTTATAGAAGTTCTATACAGTGTTTAAATTATGCATGTAATGTTACAAAACCAGTTTGATAAAGTATACAATAATAGATTCAGAGACATATGTGTTAAAAAGCCACATAAATCTAGGATACACAAGAGTAGTATACTTTCAATCTGCTCTAGACCATCTAGCCCCTTGGACAACATCCATTACACATTGATGTGCTAATTCTATCAGTCTGGATAGAAATTTAAACTGCTCTGAAATCATCTAGGTATTGATTCAACAAAACACTGCAAGAAAACTACAATTATTGTAATTTACACCGACATTTTAAAATCACCAACTGGAGTGGTTGCTGCAGAAGTGACATAAAATAAAAAGTTTCCTTCCCCCATAAGCATTAATTATTACTAATTAACACCTTCTTGCTCAAGCTCAAAACCCCAATTCTAACCAAATTCCTTAAGTAGCATTTTTTCAAAAACACTATTACCACAAGCATTCAATTACAAAATCAATCAAGTCACAGCTTCAAAAAAGCCAAAACAATAACAAATCAGTTGATTTCATGTAGATTCCTTCTCATATCATTATCAAAGGCAACTAAGAAGAGGATAAAAACATATACACCATGCAAAGTCCAAGTGATCCTTACTAGACTTAGAATAGTTCTTTACAAATTTGCACTTAATTGTTTGTTTAAAAGGACAACGCCCTTTTATTTTATTCAATGAATGCCAGACATGTCCTAATCAATTGCACAAGTTTGTCACATACCGGCTAAAATATAAACTACCCACAAATCTAAAGTTACTTTTACGTAAAAACTGCGCAATTGAAGATTGGCTCGTTGCAATCCTTCAAGTCAACTAATTAAATAACAAAAAAATGAGTTTTCTTTTAGTAAATAGCGACACAGAATATTTATAAAAAATTAGCGAATTCCTTTCAGTGTCTTAAAGGCCATTATCCGTTCAATCAAGAAGTCCCATATATTTTCAGTTTCTAATCTTACAATCCTGGTTATGTTCCTTTATTGAATTTAGTTCAGATCTGTCACGTCAATAAAAACTTCAAACCATATGTCATCTAACCAATATCTGTATTCGGTCTTCCAAGATTTGGTACGGGAATTGTATGAATATGCCAGGAACAGCAACTTACAATACAGTGTATCCAACATAAAGAACAGAAAAATATTCAATGCTACACAAAACATTAAAAATAGTAGGCTCCGTCGGGATTCAGAGATATATACCATTCACCAAACCATAAAATAATTTACTAGGAGCTATGGACTTCTTAACCATCTGAGGCCATCTATGTGAGCCAAATACTTGTACAAACAGAATACAGTAATTTTAATAAAATTACTTGATTAATAAAATATGATTGAAGAACAAGTAGTAGGAGTACAATGAGATGTTGTAGAACAACTGGTATATTAATGAACAACTTTTCCGATTACTTCACTACAATAATTGTTGAACACCAAAGCGAGAAGATGTTTTGGAAGAACTGTCTATGGTCTACAGACTATATCAGACATACACTTCCAAATTAACAGAGTCCAGCAGACACGATGCAATACTAATAACCAATTAACAGGATACCGGAGAAAATGTATCAGAAGATGAGTAAATATATTAAATAAGACCTGCTATGTGAAAAGGAACTAGGTAGCAGGGAATCAAACGTCTAAAACATGTATTTACAAATGAACATCTAAAACTGCAAGACGAGCAGGAAAAAGGCCTTCCAACGACCCTACTATATGTACTAATAAATTATTCCACTAATCACCGAGAAATATGAGAACTAATATCTGATGTACGTAGAGTTAAAATGTGGCAAAAGTTTTTCCCCACATTCTGTAGCATAGCCTGAGGGTCACTATTTGGAGAAACGAAGCCTTCATTCACCACTGGCGAGTACCTATACATGTAATAATGTTAACTACTTTATATGCAAACACTTAAGGCAATTATTTATACTAGTTTTAATGTAAGAAAGCAAATTACCATTACAAATGTTACAATGGAAAGGCTTGTCTACATTGCTTTGTTGATTTTTTGAGCCTCCAATGAAAATTATACCACTACCATTACATTTAGTACATTTGGTAACGCTCGCTACTCCTCTTCTTTTAACTGGGTGGTTATTTTTTATTCCTATTGGTATTGTATTTTGAGTACCTGAAAAATATACATACACTTTTATTTGTTATATATAGGCTACAAAAATATTTGCAAAATGTTACTTTATATAAGTTACGCCATAAAATTAACTTTTGTATATAATAAAATTTCCACTATTTAAAACATCTTTGCTTGTGGCTTCCATCGGTATTTGTTTTTATTTCCTCATAAAAATTTTTCTATAATTTAGTATAATTTAATCATTTGTTATTTATATTTAAATACTGTCGAGTAAAACTCGAAATAAGAACTGACAATGTTGTCTACATCTCCTTGATTCTTCTGATTTAATTCGTTATAAATTGACCAGCATTGACAATTTATGTGTGAACTTTTGACAAATTATTATGATTTGTGAATTTCATGTGACATTGTTCTAAAAAAAGATGTATATTAATAGTTCATTAAGGGATGATCATGTATGTATGGATAAGGATTATTTAAAACCTAAAGTGTCTTTGCTTTTAAAGAAGGTTTAAGCTTATCAATAATGATTGTCTTTTTCATGTGGTCAGCGGCATGAATAAAGAAATAAGGAAGAGTAACATCAATAGATCCGCTTGCCCATATCTCTGATGGTAAAAGTCCTGGTTACACAGCAAAGAATTTTATGCAAATGTTTACGTTTTGAACTGTTAATAACTGATATATTTTTTTAAATTACTATTCACGGTTAAAAAAATATAATGGTATTTTGAGGTTGATACGAAATTATAGCATTATATCCATAACCAAAATATGCCTATATATGGCGATTCACGTCAACCGGCCAGATGTTTCTCAAAAATTAAGAAATTTTGTATAAGTCGATATTATATTTGTCATTTTAAATGATATATTGTTACATTTTTGTATTTTACGCTTAATTTTAGACCGATTTTCAAGTCCTATATCAATATTTTATAGTTTTGGAGATATTTAGCTTTTTAAGATACTTGTTCAAAAATTAACGTTATTTTCAAGTGAATTATATGCCCAATTAAATTTAAAAAATAATTGCTAGCTAATTTATTGAACAGATAAAGTATTTATTTCACTTAAACATCATACAGAGTATTCAAAATTTCCAAGTTATTCAATTTTAAACAGAGAATTGGCATTTCTGTAGTAATAAATAAAAACAATTATTAATATCGTTGTATTCGCCAAATTATCTGAATTGAATATCTTCAACACTCGGCCAAGGTTTGTTTTCTTTACATAACTTATTATGTTGCTAACTCAAAAATGCGAAGCTCTGAATAGCGCCCTGTATTTTAGATATTGAAAAAAATAAATAAAATAAGTGATTGGTTGGTCCTTTTTGTATAAATGATTTTTTCTAACATTTTCAGTTCAAACAAAACGATAGATAGGAATTTATAATAATGTGAAACAATATTGTTGCTGTTTTATTTCTTTGCGTTTCGGAATAACCCTAAAATATAAAATAAAATAAATAAACAAATAAAAGTACTAACCGAGAGCTTGAGTCTGTGTTTGTGTGCCGGTGGTCTCTTCATATTTAACTGTCGCATCAGGTGCTGCAGCCACTACGAATATTTGTGGCTGTATTGCTTCGGCGCTAAGACAGTTTTCACATTTAACTTTCATAACGGCCCTCTTTTTATTGTTATCTTGAGGGAGAGGTGCCCCACACGATTCGCAATTCTTTATTTTTAGAGTATTCTGTTGAGGTTGATTTTGGATCTGAAAATGCTTAAACATTTATAGTAGCAGAAGAAAATATCAATAAGAAAAGAAAAATTTTGGAAATATTGAGATAAAGAACCAAGAATTGTCGAATTTAAAATATATTTGATGGGTTTCTGGCCATTCCTATTTATATTTATGACTTTTCATGCTGTATGAATATTACTTGTAGTTTTAAAAGGACACTAGTTTAGTTCCAAAGTTTGTGGGATTTTCATTTAAAAATTCCTAAATATTTTATCATGTGACATGACATTTGACAGATACAACTATTTGTACAAGGAAAGTATTAAAATGAATAACTGTATCATAGTCTAGTCGAGAAGTGTGCCTGCGAAAAATCGTTTAAATTGTGCCAAAAATATGAGTAATAACTCATTCGACGCGGAATAAAATTTTGAGAAAGGAATATTTTTTTCTGGAGATGAAAATTTCAATTATTAATTAACAAAGGACATAAACAAAAAAATATTCCTCATCTTTTTGTTAATAACTCAAAAACTATAAGTGATAACGATAGTTTGAAAAAAGATCCATAACGAGGAGTACATTTTCTAAAAAATGCCTCTGTAATTTATATTTAATAGTGAAAATAGGGTGGTCCTGCGTGGCCGCTACTACATGTGCGCGTCGAAGCGAGAGAGTACAACCCAAACATTATTTTTTTTAGCATAAAGTATTAATATCAGAATTTGAAGAAATTATCGCATAATCTAAACACTTGCATAAAGTTCACTTTATGGCCCGCACGGGCATAAAGAGAAAGAATTTTTTGTTCGACTTATTTAATAACCTTTATTAATGAAATTACAAACGGAATATAGTAATATAAGTAAATATTCGATGAACATTATTTTGACGAATTAACATAAAATTGGCAGTTCTAAAAAGATTCGGTGATAGTTAACTTGTTTGCAGCAAACGATTCATGTTTCATTGTTTGAGTATCAAATTTCTGTACCGAAATGCCAGACCCGGAAGGTACACCAGTCAGCATTCTTGAAGATAAACTATCCTCTAAATATCCTTCAGCAACCGACATACTCTTCCATCCACCATGGCGCTTCAATGTGGTTATACTGGCTCCAGCCTCTGCAAGAACAGTTACTGACGTTCGACGCATACAATACCTGTATATTTCTCAGGATCACTTAAGCCCAGATATTTTCCAAACGTCTTTTTTTCTACTGGCTGTACAGTACATCGATCTTGTCTATAGGTCAGAAAAAGCCTTATTTCTGAGCAACCACGAGGCCGTAGTGACATATAATCTCTTATTAGCTTTAAACTGTTCATTTCACCCTCATCTGTAATGGTAAAAATGCGTTTTTTATCGGTCTTTGTCTCTGGTACATTTCCCACAAAAACCGATTTTCTATTTTCTACATGAGTTACTAACATGTTCACAAGTTCTTGCCGTCGACATTCACCAAATATTCCAAATATTAATGCAACTTTGAACATTAAAAACGTCTCGTTCGGTGCCTTATGCATCTTCTCTAGGCATAATTTTAGACTTCTTTGGTTTGTAGCCTTTTGAAGTTTGCTTCAAATATTCCATTATCTTATGGTAATTAGCAATGTTAATATTTTTATTTACTATTAAAGTCTTCTTGGGTCCGGTGCACTTCGCGACCCTCTGAATTATGAAACGATTTTTTTTTATTAGAAAGCCCTATTATTATAGAACATTTTAAGAGAAAAAAATTCTTGGATCATGCACTTTTGAAAGAGAAAATCGCAATTAAAATTACTAAAAATCCGCCATTTTTCAAAAAAAATTGACAATTATGTCTAGATATCAGATGGTCACAAATTTTAGAAGGAGGAGTGTTGCCAGTTCTCATTTCCGTGACTCGTGTCTGCTTGGAGATACTTTATACTATCTTCATGATTTAAATGTATGTATTAAAAATGTACTTCTTTGGACGTATTATGTATTTTCCACTGGTACTAACTTAGTACGTATATTTTATGTAGTTAGGGTATAGGAATATACCAAGATTATATTTCGTTCCAGTCCTCGAACCAATTATAATCCGCCCAACAGTCACAAATATTTGTAGTAAAACTTTAATGAAATTTTTTATTGCCGAATCAGCATAATTTACAATACTTTACCTAATTCAATTCAATATCGGTTCCTGACCAACTGACAGTTCAAAATTTAACTAGATTATCATTAAATATGAAAAAAGAAATATAAAAAAAATTACTCACCTAACTTAAGTATATGGACCAAATAGAACTCAACAATGTAGTTAACTAGAGAGGATAACGCGCCGAAGTTTGATTAACTACCTATTTTTTTGTTGTGGGGGAAATCTTCTATAGACCTTGGAAATGAGTACCAAGTTGTTGGATTCCACCAACCATGTTTTCATCTTCAACCCTTAATGGGACAAGGAAACGTCATTCTAAAGAGCCATGGTCGATCGCCTACCTGCTAAAACCTACCACCAATCTGTCCGAACTCTGTATCTGAATTTTTTTTAAAAATGTGGATTCGCTCATCCCAACCTAACCCAATCTAACCTACTTATGAATATTTAAACTAACCTAATCTAACCTAACTAAATCTCAACTATAAACTACACAGGATAACGCGCCGAAATTTGTTCGAAAATATTATTGAATCTCGCACTAAGAGTGGGACCAAACACTTGCCACCACATAAACTGATCCACTTATTCCGATAAAAATCTTGAGGACATCACCCCGGACGCCTCAAGTATTGTTTAATGGACGACCTGTGGCCTTCAATATGGTTCGTGCACACTCCCGTTACCGGATCCACAAAGTTTCTGGAATGGTTAACTTCCTTATGTATCTAAGGGCATGCACCTCCCAGATTTTTGAGGCCACTATATCCCCTCCAACAGTCATTCCATATTTCAGTACCCGGCAATACGTGACGAGAAATTATTGATTCCAGAGTAGTGGCTGTTCGGTTGGGAACAAATACTACATAGACACGTTTATCCGTTACATCATAGATTCCAAGCACCCACTGCTCTGGAACCATGCGCCCCCTATTATATTTTCGTTTGGTCAGCAAAGATTCATGGATTTGCAAGATGTGACCGTCCCCACTTAAAAAATGTAAACAATTAAAGTAACTCTACATGGAATCGATACCGGTCAACTTTCGTTTAACTGAAATCAGTTATGCGCGAATTCCACAATCTGTTGAATTTTTCCATTTGCGTGCATTTTTCACAATATGTCCATAGCTGTTCACTCCATTTTTTCATTTGCAAATTGTGTATGTATTCCAGATAGTATACCTATTTGAGCACGTATCATTAGATAATAATGTGGATAATCATTTGAATTATTGAAGATTGGATTTCCGCTTGAAATACTAAAGCAGAGTGATATCGCTAGCGAAGCGAGCGCTCCGGTCAACGTTTCGCAGTTCGGGCACATTTTATATTCCACGGTAACAAGTTCACATTTTGGAGCTTAATTAACAATTCCTAATCGTTTAAATTAATAAATTCAGTTGGAAAACGCTTTTGACTTCCATTTTGACCACCGTCAAAATATTATCATAATACTATCATTTTTTTTCACTTGCGATTACTAACAACCAATAATGAACTCAACAATATAATAACACTTTTGTCATGACCATAAACAAAGGAAAGTGCATTTAGAAATAACGTAGGCATCGTTCCGCGTACTGCGTTAAAGGGAAAGGCATAATTTATTGAATATTTAAAAAGTTCGCGGAATGTCGACGTTACTTAAGCGCATGCGTAGATTACTATAGCTGCAACCCACGATACAAACATACTATATCGATCGTGGCTGCAATCGTGCACAAGAATAGATTATCGATGAATTTGCCTATGAACCTTTCAAAACAAATCGATAATGTATGAAAATCGCCATGAGAGATTTATATTCTGTTGTTTATTGTTGATTCTGTGGTCCAGCAAAAAAGTTTGTTTTGATCTCTTTCATTTAATGTAACGTATAAATCAAATCTAAGATGAACAGTACATTCTAAGGATATTTATTATTTCAAATTTCATTATTAAGTATACATGCAAATACTTTTATATTTTTATAATATATTCATATATCTATTAAAAAAAAACCACTTGACAACGATGCTAAAACTCATATGATAACAGAAAAGTATCCTAATTTGTGACCCTGGTATCCTAGACATAAGATGTCAGTGTCTAATTTATAACCTATAAGTGTCAAGTGCAAATAATTACGCCTAAGAATATATTTAAAAATTGGCAAAATTTAAGTATTTTCTTCCGGTTTTTTTTGTGTAACAGACTTATATTTAGTTCAAGATAATAACCTTTACAATTTGAAGTGAAAATATTTATCGTAAAATAGCATTAACTAGTGTTGAAAAAGTACCATTTTTCGAACTAAATTCGTGATTTTTAAAGTAATTACTGAATGATCCAGCGAAATTTTTGTTCTAATCTGCTTTATTTAAGGTAAGCTATGAAACAAAATTAAAATTAACATAAAATTCGGAGGGTCGCGAAGTGCACCGGAACCGTCTTCTTTACCATGGAATATTTGGACCACAAGGAACTCGGAGAAAATGTTTTATCGAGATCGCCGAAGTATCCAAGCAACACAGTTGTTTTGGTTGTAATTAATAAACTGGTGGACTGTAGATATTTCTTTATTTTTAGTTTAAATTTAGCGAAATAGCACAACAGCAGCCATGTCAACATTCATGGCGAGACTGACTTTTATATAACAAAATGCGCTGATGCCATATTTCATAAATGATCGGCGCTAAACACTTATTATAAAATTTTAATTTTTGGGACTTAACAACAGTTTCATTAACATCTTTTACGTAGTTTTCTTGCGTCCAATTTAATAATTTTTCGTATTCCATGTCCTAAGTTTCTTTAGACTTTTTGGCAACAGATTTTCAGTTGCTTTCTTTGCTTTTTCAATAATTTCGTCAGGAATTCCAAAATTTTCGTTCAATTTGACTTCTAACATTGACACATATAAAAATTATTTTGATTTTATGACATTTACGTTTGTCAACATTCACCTAGCAACGATAGTATCTACTATGATAAAATGGCAATGTTATTAATTCAAACCGGATTTATAAAAATTTAAATTTTTTAAATAAATAAATAAATAATAAATAAATTGTTTTTTTCTTATTGTTCCTTTGTATACATATAATACATGAACAAGAGAGCCAGCTGGTACTACATAAGATATTCTACAATAAGCAACTCTGAGTTTGAGCATATAGGTACTGAACGATTGCTCTGTAATTTTGTATAAACATACCCACGTAGTAATATATATGTACAACACATACGTATACAAATCATTTTTGGCTCATTATTCATTGATTATGAATGATCTGCCGGCCTATTCTTGAATGTCGAATGGCATTTGTCGTATTCGACATATGTCGATAGAAATTGTCGCACAACATTGGCATCTGACATTCTCAAATGGGTTCGACATCTAAGTAGATGAGATAAATTTTGTCGAATAACATGAACTGGCAACACCGAAATTTCGATATTATATCGTGTTCCATGCCACTTCCCTTGTAAAGTTTTAAAATAATGAAATTACAGTAATGCTTTGGTTATTTGTTAGAAGTTAGAATGTACAATGTACTTACTCGAATGTAGAACAAGAATAACAAGATAAACATGGAAAGTGAAACCAAAAAAAATTATTGCCTTTTCTTCAAGAGATAATGCACTTGCACGATTCCCTTGTTCTATTAAGGGTTCTAGAATAATGATTAGCTCTCTAGCTAATTCTTCAGTTAATCGGAACGTTTTAATAAACTTTCTGTCAGATAAAAATGTAAAAGCGCTTCTATATATTCCTCGTCTCTCTCGAGGCCGCTAATACATCTCTTGATTTTCTAAATTTTCAATAGCAATTAATAAAGCTGCCATTTTCTCTGTACAAAAATTTCTGAAACAGAACCTAACAAAAGTGTTAAACAATGTTTTGAGTGTTTTGACTTTTGACATGTATAATGTTAACCTATAAATTTGGCAAGTAATGAAATTCTCGCATTCGACATAAATTGTCGACTGCCTTTGACCATTCTACAATTTGTCTATCAAAAATTTGCGAAGGCGACATTTGAGAATAAGAATATTCAGATTTTATTCGACAAAGAGGATTTCTCGCATGCGACAAAATATGTCGCGGTTTGAGAATAGGGTCCCTGATTTTCATTGCCTCGTTCATAAATCGATATAATTCCTTCAGTTGCTTTCTGTCTGTTGAGGTAAGTAGCGAGTCTAAGTCATCTGAATGGCCTCGAGGTTTAATAAAGTGAGCTCTTATGCTCTGATACATTGGACACACTAAAATTATATGCTCAAGCGTTTCTGGTAATAGTTTATTACAGATTGAACAGATTAGGGTTGTATTTATTTTGTGAGACATATTATTTAAATATATATACAGTACTTCGGAGTTAGCGGTTCGGAGTTGTGCGACGAGCCTTTTAATATGTAATGGAGAATCCCCCTGTAGATAATTGCTTGATTCATTTCGATCTTGTAAAAGGTATTTATACGATGTATGATGTGTACTGAGAAGTATTTTATTTGAATCCTCATAAAAATTTTTCTGTAGGTATTGTGATAAAAGTTTATTGATATGGTTTGTGTTAAAACTATTTATATCTAGATCATAATCACAGTACGTCGCTATACCGCGGTATAATTGGTCGATCCAGTTATATTTTTGACATAGGTTAGAGTGATCTTTTAAGTGGATCAAACGGAGAAGTGCTCTATGAGTGTATCTTCTAGGGTTGTGATCCTTTAACCTGAGCAGTAGCTCTAACGCCTGCTTTATTATAAAGTAGCTTATTTTACAGATACCTACCTCACTTCTGATGATATAGGCTGCTGTTCACGTTTGCAGAAATAAAAGATTTTTCCAAAAACTACTCTGAATTTTTTCAGTTTGTTCCAAGTATCTTAACGCCCAAATATGGCTTGCATATGTAAAGGTGGGTAGTACAACATTGTTATACAGGGTCTTTATTGAATTAAGAGATGATATACCAGCTGAATTTATTTTTCTCAGTGTTGCTCCTTGGGAGAGTCTCGCTTTTTGTTCTCGTTGCTTTAGGTTGTTTAGAAATATTCCGTTAAATGTGAAAATTGTTCCTAAATATTCATAGGTATTCGAGAGCTCAATAGTGACATCTTTATAATCAAATTGTGGCTGTTGTCCCATATTAGCACTTCTGCGGAAAACCACTATTTTAGTTTTACTTGTGTTTACTTCCAGTTTAAATGTTTCACAATAGGCTTCTAAAATCTTAAGGTTTCTTTGCAGCTCTATTTGGGATTCTGCAAGTAGAACCATATTATCTGCGTACAGCAGCATATTGATATTTTCATTGTTATCAAGAGTTACTCCTTTAGCACCATGATTTTGGAAATAAATTTCCAAATCCGAAATAAAGAGAGAGAATAGCAAGGGGCTTAAGATATCTCCTTGTAGGACACCTTTAGTTATTTTAATTTTATCGGAGATTTGACCACCCTGTTCGATGAACAGTGAGGCTGAACTGTAGATATTTCTTAGTATCCTAATAATTTTAGTGCTCACTCCAATATCGAATAGCTTTTCCCACAGTAATTCATGGTCCACAGAGTCGAATGCTTTCCTAAAATCCACAAATAGTGCAAATAGTTTCCTAGACGGGAGGCGTAAATAATTATTTATAATTGTGTAAAGGACAAAAATGTTATCATCACAGGATCGCGTTTTCCGAAACCCTGTTTGAAACTCAGGTAGTAGCTGATATTTTTCAGCATAATCTCTGAGTCTAGTGCTAATGAGCTGCGTAAACAGTTTGGTTATGTGATTGATTAATGCAATACTACGGTAATTGTCAGAATCATCTACTGGGCCTTTTTTATGAATATGAATCATTTTAATATTTGGCCAGGTGGATGGGATTTCTTCATCTTGTAGGATAGTATTGAAAAGCAATTTTAAGTGCATTATCCAGTTTAAAGGCATGTTTTTGTAAAACTCGTTACTTATATTGTCTTCCCCTGGCGCTTCATTATTCTTAGCTATAAGCTTAGAGCATTGTAAATTTCACAAGTAGAGAAAGCTATATCAAGATACGGGTGTAAAGCATCTAGGCCACAAAAAGTTGAATTTGGTGTGGATTTGTAAAAATCTTTATAATAAGTAATCATTTGATTCATGTTAACACCGCCAATTTTTGTTTTAGTTTTGTGCGAATTAATATATTTCCAGAATTCATTGGGGTTGCTTATATTTGTTAATTTATATCTCATATTTTTTTCATATGCATGTTTCTTACTTACTTACGTTATTACAATGTTTTTACTAAAATTTGATGCTACTAAGTTTCTTTTTGCTACGTTTAATAATTTTTTAGAATTCCTACACTGTTCATCAAACCAAGGTTTAGCTTTAGAACTATTATTGGGGTTGAATGTTTGTATTTTTTCCATGTCTAGAAATCTTGTTGTCAGTCTGATTGCCTCATGTATTTGTCTATCCAAACTTTCTACAGTATTTAAGTTTAGATCAAAGTCATAGTTGTCTATAATATTTCTGTAGGACTGAAGTTTTGTAGGGTCCCATCTAATCAGGAGTTTATTATAGCTGTGTGTAGTCGAGTTGATTTGATATAAATTATTCTCTAAGGTTACTAAGCAGCCCAAATGATCAGAAATGAGTGTTTCACTAATAGAGAAGTTTAAAATAGAATTTTTGTTATTAAAATTAGCCCAAACCAAGTCAATCACACTACAGCCCGTGTGTCCAATGTAAGTGTATTTACCTTGGTAATCATCATACTTGCCGTTTAGAACGAAAAAACCTAAATTTTCAAGTGCTTCTACAAGTAGTGTACCCCGTACATTAATCACGTTGTCCATTGTTTCGTAGCCTTCTAAGGGAAGATCAAAGTTCAGGGGATTGCTTTCCCCAGAGCCATTGAGATGACCTATCCTTGCATTAAAATCGCCATATATGATAAACTGATCATTAGGGTATGTAAAGGTTAAATTTCTAGTCGTTTCTTCCAACATTTCTATACAAGTGCAATCGTCCAGCCCCGGTTTGAGATACACAATACCTAAAATAATAAAAACATTACATAAATTTAATCTTACAAATATCCACATATTACTTAAATCCACTATATTTACAGTTTCAAGACCCGGTAAGTCTTTTGCTATAAGGAGTAAGATACCCCCGCTTCCTCTTCCTCGTTGTTTGTCTTTCATCGCTTGACTATGGAAAAAGTTTTATTTCGTTAAATATGAATGCAGCCTAGGTACTGATTGTGTAATCCAGGTCTCCACAAGACCAATGATAGGAAAACTATTCAAATGTTCAATGTCCTGTGTTTCAGCACCATTTAAGGTGTTTATTCCTTGGCAGTTCCAGAATAGCAACTGAAGGTTATTTAATTTACCACTACATTTTTTGTTATTTCCTTTTTTTGGTTCATTACTTGTTTTCTTTACCGTTTTCGTTGGTCCGTCGAAGTCGTTGCAATTTAATTCGTAGAGTTTTTTGAGTCATTGTTTTGGATGTTCTGAGTTGTTGATTCCTCCAACATATTTGTGTTTTTGTTCCATTTCCACTGAATACCCTCAATCGTTAGTTTTCGATATCCAATTCTAACTGATTTTCCATTGTTCCTTTCTTCTTTTGCTTTGGCTCTTATTTTTTTTTCAATTTCCATTTCTCCTTTTGTTCTGTCATTATTTATATAAATCTTATTTTTTTCCATATTTCTCAACTTATATTTATTTTTCATTACTTTTAATTTTTCGGCACTATTTCCAAATTTAACTAGGCAAGTTTTAAATCCTAATTTACGGGCAGATTCTATACTAACGTCTGTTTCTAAATTTTGTTTTATAAACCTTGTAATCCCTTCTTTAAGTGCATCTGGATCGTTTGTATCTAAGGGTAGTCCCTGTATAACAATATTGTTAACTTTGTTTTCTTTTTCTAGCTGCTCAATTCTATTTTTAGTGAATTGTAGTTCTTTTTTGATTTCTTGATTTTCTTTTGTAGCATCTTGGTACATTTTGGACAGCCTATTTATCTCTTCGTTCATTTGTCTAAATTCCTTCCCATTTTCTTGCTGTTCTTTTCTTAGCTGTTGTATTTCGATTGTAGTTTGTGTTACTTGAGCTGTCAGATTTTGCATCATGCTTAATATTTGATCTATTTTTTCTTCGTTTTTAGGCTTAGTTTTAATTGGTGTCCTCTTTATTTTCTCATTTCTGCTGAAGACTTCATCATCTACATCTCTTCCACGCTTCTTCACTATCCATGATATACGTATGTATTCCTGTCTATATTTCACACTTGAAATTCTGTCTCACACTATGTTATGTATTGTGAGATTCTGCGGGCATAAACAGATGTGTATACCCTCGAGCGACCAGAGGCCCTCGGGTTCGTAAGACGTCGCCCTCGGGGCATAAACATCTATTTATACCCTTGGTACATAAATAACTATTTTTAACAACAATAACTTCATGTAATTTTTTGTCAACTATAAAAATTTATAATTAACAAAATAAACAATTATAAACTTTTTTGGAATTATTAAGTACTCACAAGAAGAATTAGATTTTTAGAGATATTGTTTAAAGTTTTATATTGATGCAGTAACGGCCGCGCGGGACCCTATTTTCAGCGTTGAATATAAATTACTTGTTATTAACCTTGAGTTCCAAGAGTCGAGACTTTTTTTTTATAAAATTTCCTCCTCTTTAAGGGTTTCAAACTATCGTTATCACTTATATTTTTTGAGTTATTAACAAAAAGCCGAAGCATCTTTTTTGTTTATGTTTTTTGTTAATAAATAATAGAAATTTTCATCTCCAGAATAGTATATTAAGTACCAAGTTTCAAAAAGCTTACTTTAGCCACGAGTTTTATTAGTCGCGATTTGAGTGAAGCGGAACGAGTGTTGTGAAACGACCGACTAAAGACGTTTTTAACACTAGGTGCTTAATATACTTTTTCTTCGCCGGCATGAATGAAAAAATTATATTCATAACTTGGCGGACGATGGCTGACGACTCACTGACCAATCAAGTGACACAGAACAACAAAATTATCACGGAACAATGAAATTTAACATAAAAAAGATACACTTGATGTAACTGGTCGCATTTTAAACACTAGTGTTTAAAGAGTCGTTATGCGCATGTCAGACACGCGTATTAAGAATGCCTCGAAGTTAATATTATTCTATAGTTTACTATTCAATTATTTAGTCATCACTCTTATTACACAGGTCAACAGGTTTGTTCTTGGAAGATGAAGGGCCATTTCTGAAATCATTTTCGTGTCGAATCTGGGGTCAAAATCAACCCATCATGCCAAGATTTTGGGATATATGGGGCTATGTACTAAAAAATAACGTTTTTCGGAATTTGAGATTATGTATAGAAAGCACCAATTATTATTGGGGGGTTTTCTTATTAGTTACCTCATTTAGTACTACCCTACAATTCAAGAATCCGAACACTTCCAGATATTTTTTTCTCAACGCGAAATTTTAGTTGATTGTGAGGTAACATCTGTGAAATTATATGCTCGAGCAAGCTCATGGCGTTGAAACATTCTTGTGCGAATAAAAATCTAAAACACTTTATCGTATTATTAGTTGATAAAATATCAGAAAATTAAAATATATACGGGGCTTGCTACTAAAAAAAATTAGTTGCAAATAAACGGACTCTCCTGTTTGATTGACATTAGTTTGGACCAATAGAATACATTTTTAACTGAAGCTTTCAATGGTTTGAAAGCTCGAGATCTGAGTAATTGATCAGTTATGTTTCTTTTTGAACACTATAAACAAAAAATTCATATATTTGGAAATCTTTTTTTTACAAATTCCATTCATAATTCTAGAAGGTTTGATGTTCATTTGGTTAGTATCAAGATACTTCATGTCAAAATACCGCGTGTTATGATCATGAAACTTCGCTACAGAGTTAAAACATAAAGCATACGTTTTAGATTTTAGACCGTACACTGAAAACCAAATAATATTTTAGCGATTACTTACGCATATGAACGCGCTTTTTTGACGATATACTGCAACCAGAATGGAAGAGATTCCGCTGATACGGTTCCAGTGTTTTTACAGAGATAGTTGCCACACTCTGAAAATACTAAAATTAAGTTCTCAATCGATTTACTAATTTGCTCCTTTTTCAAGTAACCTGAGAAATGTGCAGTTTTATATAATAGTGCAAAAAATTTTGCATAGCAATGTGAACAAAAAAAGCAACGCTTAGATGAGTGTAAATTTTAAGGTGTTTGTAACTCAGTAGCGATAGCTCATATAAAATGAATTTTTTTTATTGGTGCCTCATTTTACCTATTTAAAGCACGCCTCAACGTGTTTAAATCAGACGTACATGCACTAGATAGGATAACAAGGAAAATACTTACAAATAATAGATCATTACATCCAAACTCATCCATCGAGAGATTATACCTACCAAGAGGACAAGGAGGTCGAGGTTTGGTGAATATAGAAGCTACACACAATATTCAAGTACATAGTCTACAAACCTACTTCAATAACAAGGAAGCACACTCACAACTGCACGTTGCTATCAAGCAAGCAGACAAAAAATACACACCACTGAGTACGCATACCCAATTACAATATACAGACAAGAAAACATTCATGAGAAATCTAACACAGACATGGGAAGGTAAAAAACTACACAGCAGATATAAACATGATCTCAGTAGGCAACACCAACTATCGACTAAATGGCTTGAAATAGGAGAACTATATACAGAAACAGAAGGATTCATGTGTGCTATACAGGATCAGGTAATAGCTACAAAGAATTATCAAAAGTATATAACCAACATGAACATAGAGAATGACAAATGTAGAATATGTAAAGCAACGTCAGAAACAATTCAACACATAACATCAGGATGCTCCGGTCTAGCTCAAACAGAGTATTTAAATAGACACAATCTTACAGCAAAAATCTTACACAAACATCTACTTCAAAAATACCAAATAAAAACAATAGAAGATCCTTACTATAAGTACAAACCTGATGCAGTGAATGAAAACCAAAATTTCAAAGTTTACTGGGACCGAACAATTGTAACAGATAAAACAATAACAAATAATAGACCAGATATAATAATTATAGATAAAATAAATAGAATAACAACACTAATAGACATAGCTCATCCCCTGGATCACAACATACAGAAAACATATACAGAAAAAATTAGGAAATACACCGAACTAGCAGAAGAAATAAAGGCAATGTGGAAGATGGAGAAAGTTCAGATAACCCCAGTTGTCATTTCAGTAACGGGCCTCATACCATCAGAGTTACTTAATGAATTCAAAAAACACAACTTACCACAACATACAATACTAGAAATGCAAAAATCAACTATATTAGAAACGTGTAGGATAGTAAGGAAAATTATCAAATAAGTCAACAAGGTATGAGTTTTGCGTGAGCCCTCATACTTTTAATCCGTGTAAACGTGAGAAGAAGGAGAATAATAATAATAATAATAATAATAATAATAATAATAATAATAATAATATTTTATTATTTCAAAGTGCACCAATAAAAAAAATAGCGTAAAGTATTCGTGGATAACTGGTCTTTCAAACACTTGCCCTATTTCGTGCGTGTTTGAAAGACATGTTTATCCACTTATACTTTAATATACTATATAATTCCTTTTTTGAATTGTAACTATTAACTCAGATCGAGTTATTGACATAAGAGTCCTAGATACCCATAAACTTGATTTTCATATTTTAACCCACATGGATATGGTGAAAATCGGGTCTCACAAATTGTTCATAAATGAATCTGCACTATTTTGTTTAGAAAAAAATTATTTTTTGACACAAATTTATAGAATGCATTGTTTTCATGGATTCAAAATGAAAAATTAAAATATAATGCGACTATTATATGCTGACAATAAATACTGAGAAAAAAATGATGATCACAAGAATTATAACTAACTCCAATCTGTTCATCGACAATAAAACAATGGGTAGACAAATTCAATTTCCTGGGAAGTTAAATAAACGAAAAAATATAATATCATACTCTGGAAATAAAATTCTGCATAGAACAAGCTAGATCAGCATTTGTTAAAATGAGTAAGATCCTATGCAATAGAGACCTAACATTGGAATTAGACAGGTTTATCAAATATTTCGTCTTCTCAATTCGGCTGTACTGGGTGGAGGCTTTGGCAGTCTCATAGAAATCGATGAATTGTCTCAATGCCTTGGAAATGTGGATCTACTGGAGTATGATGATAGTCTCGAATTAGGTTGTTCTGGAAAGAATAGGAAAAGAGAAATAATTAGAAACCCATGGACACATCATGTTAAATTTGGAAAAGTATAACAAAGTACACATCATCATGCAAGGAAAGATCTACAGAAAAAGACCCCCGGAACACGGCTGGCCAACCTGAGGAAATGGTTCGGACAATCATCAAAAATGTTTGGCCTCCTTCTATTAGGATATATTCAAAATAAATAATAGCTCAGACATAATGAAATGTTTGAAATCTTTTAAAAGAGAATGCAAACTAATCATGTATAGATAATAATCTAAGAACCTCTAATTTATTCGGTATCTTTACATTGATTCCATAGAATGTTTTGATTTGAATGTAGAATATTTTTAATCCACAGCATTTGCATTGCATGTAAAACCAAATATAGATGAATATATTATTTGATGTATATTAGCTACGAATTCCCAAGAATGTATTTCCTGTATAATCAAAAGAACTTTAAAACAAGTTAAAATATAGAATAAATGAGTAAACATTTATGAAAATGAGTGGATAACAATGGTTTTAATATTTCCCAAAAAAAAACATCCTTTATAGATTTACTAAACATTAATATCAACCTGGAAGCAAAGTAATTCAGTTATAGATTCATGATTGTTTATAAATCCCCAGTAAAATCCTAGATATCATGTTGAATAAAACAACTTTATTGGAAAGAAAATATAGGCCAATTAACAAAAAAACTTAAAATGATATAAACATTCTGATAGCATTTGCAACCTAAAAGTTCCTGGATGGAAACTCCTACTCCGAGAGTAGTAATCGGTCTCAGTTAAAGTATCATCATTGCTAATACTAGGATGGGGTGAACAATTAATATTAAATTAGAAGCCACCAGCTTTTTAACTAAACAAAATCTACAAAATAAGAAAATGTTGGAAAGCTGGACTACACCTTGTGTCCTAAGGGTAACCTAAAGGCTGCATAGCAGCGAATGAATATAAAGAACTATCACCACTGGAATTTTTATAATTCATTATGGTTGTTTCTTCTCAGAAGTAGAAACCGAGAATGAATTTTAAAATTAATTCTGATTTTTAGTTTTCGGAGTAGCTATGAGATGGAAATGAGCCACAATATTTTCTATTTGGAAACAAAAATTTTAAGCAACTTGAAGCAGTTGAAATTATTTAAAAAGCTTAATATTGTATCGAGTTTCAAAAAGTACATCAGTTACTGTATTAAAAATAGATACAGCAGAATCACCTCTAGAGCTAAGACAATTTCTCAAGATAGAGAAAATTGAGAACATTCAGAAACTAAGAACTCCTTTTAGCCAAAGACGAAACTGCCTACACTTGCTATAAGTTTACAATAATTAGAACAGTTTGAAAATTAGATTTATAAGAATGAGATACTACCGGATTGTAATATGATATATACTTGACTAAAATATACAAGAGAATACAAATTATACATACTAATTACTCGTACATAAATTTCTTAATCAATAACATAGGGTTCAAAAATCAACAATAAAAGGATGTGCAATTCTTCATCCAAGTGACAATGGCTAGTTAAACTGTCAAGTCAAACATCCACTTACAGTGATCTTTATCATGAAGAGTCCACATTTTCCACAATTCTATTGATAATCTTTAAAAGTATTGAAATATCAGTTACACTCCCTGCAGTTATTACAGAAATTCAATAAACCCGTTATTTCAGAACAGGAAAGAGATTATATGCCATATAATATCAAAGGAGGTAGCGGAATGAAATACAATGAATAAGTCGACCAATTAAGATGGTATGAAAATAATCTTCAAAGGTCGAAGGTGCACACTGAAATTTTAACAAACAAAAAATTGACAAATTCATTACTTACTAGAAGGAAAATCTTAAAACATTTGTATTTTAACAATAAGTTTACAGAAAAACGTGATGTGAAGATGTTTCTAATCACCATTTTATTACAACTTTAAACAGAATCCCATACATACACAGACTATATCATAGAATTGATTTGTGGAACCATTAAATTTGTCTTGTGACAACATATGATACTAGTCCGTCCTAACCACTAAAGAGTAAATCAATCCCCATCAATTCCCCACAAATTTATATACAAACTACAAATGTTTGTCATCGAAATAAATTTGAATGTTGATAAAAGGTAATTCAGACAAAATGACACCAAAGTTTCATGTTCTATTCAAAATAACTGTCCAGTTTCAGTATAGATGGTACTAGCATGCCTATTAAAATATAATAAATAATAATGTTGATTCGAACTTTCATGAACATCATAGTTTGCAATATATAGATAATGTAAGCTTAGACACCCTGTATATTCAAATCATCAATAACCAAATGTAGAATCTGTGTCTTATTAGGTACTCCAGTAATTTAACCCTTTCCCTGCGCATCAATGAATTGATATTTTGGAGTATGCTACAATACTTCTTTCGACTGAATTAGAAAAAATTGCTTTCATTAGTTTTTATTGACTTAACAGATCCTCATCGTTTTTTACCTAAATTTTTGTAAGATGCTCATGTACGCCATTGGCATTTTTATAAGAATATTATTTGAAAATGCTTGTGCACCTAGTGAAAATTATAAAAATCATGATAAGAAAATAAAATTTTTATTTATAATAGAAGAATAAAAGAAACAACTTCAAAAAATTAAACAAAACAAACTTAAACTATTTCTATTTTGAGCGATATTCTCTAATGAAATTTACTGTCTCGACCCACCCTTACTTCGTGGAACTGTATTACTGTTTTAAATGAAACTGTTTCTAGATAATTCCACAATATATTGAAAAAAAATTTAAAAATTCTAGGAAATTGACAATTGTTTAGATATTAAATATCATCATCAGAATGAAAAAAGTTACATTTCATTTGATGCCTACCTGATGTTTAATAATTATTTTTAGCTTGACCAAGAAGTAACCTACCCATCTTGTGATTGACTTAATATATACTAGAGGAAGATTAGGATAGACTATGTATGAGACGGTGTAATTATTACATAAAATCATTTTCCTCCAAACAATATTAGAGAGATATTGCCAATTGAAATAACGCATACGGTGCGGTATTTATGTTGCGCTATTTTAATAACGCTCTACCTAAAATATATTAGGAAATAAGAGCTATTGCCATCACTGTTATTTAATAACGTAGTGCTGCATTAGGAAGGCAGTAACAACCTGCCTTTTTTGTGTACTTATAATTTTTTTTAAAAGTTAAAACCAAATAAACTTACTATTTGTATACTTGATAAAATTAAATATATTTAAGAATGGATGAAATTCTTAACTGGAGCTAGCTTAAAGCCAAATTTTTATCCAGCTCAACTACTCCTCCTTTCTATCACAGAGTCAAAACATATTTAAACAAAATAAATTCGCATTTCCCAAATATTTATGATGTCCCATCAATAAATTATCCTCCTCCATGGACAATAACACTCCCTATCCAAGACCTAAGCCTCGCCTACCTTAATAAATCAGAGACTCCAACAGCCAGAATAAAACAAGAATTCCTAAGTGCCTTAAATAAATACGGTAGCATTTATAAGGTATACACAGATGCTTCAAAAAACCAAGATGAAATTGGGGCTGCCTTCTACTCCGAGGACTTTTCGAAATCCTACATACTCCCACCCTTCACATCTATTCATTCAGCTGAATTATTCGCCATCTTAGAAGCACTCAAGAAAATCCAGAAAATCAAGCATAAAAATGTCCTTTTAATATCTGACTCTCAAAGTTCACTAACAGCACTTCGTCAACTGTACTCTAATCACCCTATAGCCATACTGATCAAGAGCAGCATACATATTAAATTCATGTGGGTCCCATCCCATACTGGAATAGAAAGGAATGAGAGAGTAGATCAAATAGCAAAAAATGCATTCACCAATCAACAATCAGAAAGGAACGATTTTACCGTACATACTGATTTGAAAGCGTTCTACAAGAGCAAAATCTACGATAAATGGCAGGAAGAAGCAAGACATAACCAACACAAATCATATGAAGTCACTACAAATTCTCACGGTTGGAACAGTAAAAACATAAATAGAAGAGAACAAGTGATCCTTTCTCGTATTCGAATCGGTCATACGCGCATCACACACGACTACTTACTAGCAGGAAAAAATAAACCAATGTGCGAAATGTGTAACAGTGAGTTAACCGTGAAACACCTGGTAATCGAATGTGCGAAATACGACAAGGAACGGAAAAAGAATCAACTACCCCTATCACTAAAAAAACTATTACAAGAAAAGCAAGAAACTAAAAAACTTTTAAACTACCTAAAAGACTGCAAATTAAGTAGCAAAATATTGAGACTATAACCAAGCTACAATAAGTGAACTTCCATCATTTTAACTCGCTAATAACCCTACGTGGTTGATGCGATTGATATATATAAAAAAAAAACTTACTATTTGCATACTTGATAAAATGAAATATATTTAAGAATGGATGAAATTCTTAGCTGGAGCTAGTGAAAATGCTATTGAATATGTGATTTTGCATAATATAAAAGGAGTTGAGCAAAACCAAATAGAATATACCCAAGGCCCTACGATTGTATTTGATTTTGATAATATGCAAGAAGATAATGTAAAAAACAATTTTAAGGGAAGGTATTTCTAAGTTGACTGAGGCTCTTGGAATCGCTGAAGCAATTTATATTTTCACTAGTAGTTCTGTTATAGTTTAGTGTTAGTATTATAAGATATAAAAGTAAGTATGCACATTGCTTTATCTCCTTTACATATTTTATTGGTACTTTTAGGAGTTACTGGAATTTGCATACTTTTAAAAAAAGTTGCATAACACATACTAAACATCATCTAAACGCGATGATAAACAAAAACCTAACATTAGAAAACCGATACGTTTTGTTTTGAAAACTGCGCAGGACAATTTTGTGCGGTATTTACAATAACGCTCTACGGTATGTAACCGTAAATTACACGAAGCGCTAACGTTATTAGCGTTAGAGACGTAAAGTGAATCGCGCATTCAATAAACATCAAAATGCCGCAAAGCATTTTTTACCAAGCAATATCTCTCTATTAGCTGTGCGTCGGCCGCTGTATTGGGCAAAAACTGAAAGTAAAGTTGATTGTGCACACATAACTTTCCTCAAACTCAACGAATTTAAACAGGCAATAGCTCAAAAGAAAGGGCTTGAGCCACTGAGTGTTCTTAGACTTGTGACAACAGCCTACGTTAATTAGAACTCTTGTTATAGAGGTTTGAGTGAAGGAAAATGTTGAAATAATTGAATGTAAAGTTGATTGTGCACGCATAACTTTCCTCAAACTCAACGAATTTAAGCAGTTAATAGCGCAAAAGAAAGAGCTTGATCCACTGAGTGTTCTGAAAGTGAAATGATCAAGATACATTAATTAGAAGAGGAGTTATGAGAATTCGAATTGCTTGAGTGAATGTGTCCCATAAGAAATGTAGAGGGAATAATCGCGTTTGAGTATAACTTGAGTAAGGTGTGAGTTGAGTAAATTTCAATGATTGATGACATATCTGTGACTAAATACCTTTCATTCAAAAAAAATGAAGGAAATCGGCCGGATAGAACGGCCAGACGGGACTTCAGTTTTCATAATTTTTTTTAATATATAAGATTAATAGAAAAAAGAAGATATGATATTAAGAATATTAAAGCTTCGATATTATTAGCCCTATGGGAATATCCTGGATATCTTTTCCCCATATCTATACCTGCTGATCTTTACAATTATCACTTAAGAAGACAATTTAAATGTGGAGAACTCCCTAGATTTATCTGTTCATTGACGACTTGATATTGTGGGTTTCTTAAGTGTCTTCTAATTTCCAATTTTTCAAGTAAATCCAGTTCTTGTTTCTTATCGCAAATATGTAGTACTTCTAGTTATGTGTAGATGTTTTGCTTAGTGGGATTTATCCGCGTTTGGCCCAAATAGATAGCATTACATTCTGGACATTTAAGTTTATATATACCAGACTTCTTTAATGGGGATATTTTTGTTTTTACATTTAACAATTTTGTACTCGCATTACTTTATGTTTTAAAAGAAATTGTATTTGTTGCTAAAGATATTATCTTTGAAATATTATTAGAAATATTGCCTGCATATGTGATGGTTTTATAATTTTTTATTTCATTAGTTTGTTTAGGAAATACTAGTTGTAATGCCACTTTTTCCTCTTTTTTATTAATTTATTTATTTATCATATGTAATGGATAACCGTTGGATGTTGCTATTTGTTTAATTGTATTAATCTCTCTATCAAAATTACATTTGTTCATAGGAACTGAAAAAGCTCTATATATAATTGAATTATATGCTGCTAATTTATGTGGCACGGGATGATTGGAATTATATGGAATAGTTACATCAGTGTATGTTGGTTTTCTATAAATTGAATAATTAAGTACATTTATAGGTAGTGAACGACACTTAGATTTATTTTTCAACCATATTAATAATTTACACTCAAAATTTACATTTATTGTTTGACTTGAATACCGTCATAGTCCAGTTAATATTATAATGTCAAGTAATAATCGTTAAAATGTATTTACTAATTTTATAATTATTACATACATTTATCGATTGTCTAACGATTATTTTTAACCCGCAATTATGGAGCGCCATCCTACTTTTTAAGATACTTAGCGTTAATGTATAGAACAAAATGCATTCCTTTAAAAAATATTAACCTATTTATATTTAAAAACATCTCAAACAAAACCCCAGACCATTAACACTACCTTATATCTCATTCTATTAAGAAGAATTAGGAATATAAATTTCAAATAACTTACTATTTTTCCCATCTTTTACTAAATTATAAGTATATTTTTTCGAGCACAACGGGTGTTCACCACAGATAACCCACACTCACTCTTTAGTTTGTAGGCTGACATCAAGAAATAATGTAGTGTTTTTCTGAGGAATTTGTGTAAGTATACATATTTATTATATAGCAATTATATTTTTAGTTAAAAATTAAATATTTACAATGCGGTGTCCTTGGGAAATATAGAGTTCGGCCCAAAATATTCTGTGTAACAACAACGATTCAAATTCAAAACGATTAATAAACGTCGAACAGTCATGGAAAGCAGAAGAATAGTGGATACGCGGTATATATACTTGGAACAAGTAACTAAGTACAGAGAAGAAAACAGGCCAATTGTCTATTTGGACGAATCTTGGTATGATACACACGACACGGTTAAGAAAGGATAGATTAATGGGTCAAAAATATGTATGCCAACAATACCAGTAAACAAAAGATCCAGACTTATTATTGTGCATTGCGGTGGAAATGAAGGATGGGTTCCAAATGCCTTAAAATATGTGGAAAAATAATGAAAGATTGCAACGTTGACTATCATAAGAACATGATTTGAATTCACATTGATCCCAAACTAAGAGCCAAATAGTGTTGTAGTTATTGACAACGCTTCTTATCATCACGACAGCTCAATAAAATACCAAATAAAAGCTACAAGAAGACCGAACTACAAAAATTTTCAATGCATAATAATTTGTACTTTGGAGATTCTTATAGAAAACAACAAATGTTTCACAGACAAAGAAATTTAAGAAATTATACGCCCTAGAGAGTATATGGATACTCTATAGTGAGACTTCCTCTTTATTTTTGTATTTTCTATCTCATCGAGTTAATTGGGGCACAATTAAACAGAGATTTAAAAAGTAATCAAAATTGAAGATTAGTATAAGTATATTGGGCAAGTCCATATTAATGGAGGAAATAAATGTATTATTGATTTACAAGACGATAGTGATAGTGAAGCAGATATGATATGGGAGAAGGATTAATAGAATTTTTGGAAGAAGAAAATTAATTAAGTTTAAATATATTTTTCATGTTACTTATTATAGTAGTGAAAAACATGAGTTAGACATAATATTTATTTTTAAGGAATTGTTTTATTCATTGTTATAAGATTTCTTTTTTTTGGAATGTTTTTCCTAGAATTTTGTTTTGTCCATAAAAAATCGAATGGGATATAAAAAGGGCTCCGTTCACGTCTGGTATCTCGATTAAACCCAACGCCCTTTCAACAATTACGTAACATCAAACACAATATAGGTATTGGTAAAAGTAAGAAAAATATTGATACCTTTCAGAGTCAAGCTCCGCAACATAACTTAAATAGGATATACCATTACATTTCTGCACTAACTATACCTGATTATTCAATTTACAGAAAACCAGCACACACTGATGTAACTATTCCATATAATTCCAATCATCCGTTGTCTCATAAATTAGCAGCATATAATTCAATAATACATAGAGCTTTTTCAGTTCCTATGAACAAATGTAATTTTAATAGAGATATTAATACAATTAAACAAACAGCAGCATTCAACGGTTATCCATCACATATGATAAATAACTTAATTAACAAAAAAAAAGGAAAAAGTGGCATTACAACTAATATTTCCTAAACAAACTAAAGAAATAAAAAAGTAGAAAACCATCACATATGCAGGTAACATTTATAATAATATTTCAAAGATAATATCTTTAGCAACAAATACAACAATTTCTATTAAAACAGAAAGTAATGTGAATACAAAATTGTTAAATGTGAAAACAAAAATGTCCCCATTAAAGAAGTCTGGTATATTTAACCCTTAGAAATATTGAAATCAGATATAGTGAACACTTACGAGCATACAGATTAAAACAATCACATAAATCCCACTACGCAAAACATCTACTTGACACCAATCATTCATTGACACCGAACACAAAACTAGAAGTACTGCATATTTGTGATAAGAAACAAGAACGAGATTTCCTTGAAGAATTGGAAATTATAAGTCACTTAAAAAACCCACAATATCAAGTCGTTAATGAACAGATAAATACAGGAAGTTGTCCACTTTTAAATTGTCTTCTTAAGTGATAATTGTAAAGATCAGCAGATATAGTTTTCCTGGTTTTCTATATCATTGCACAGTAATACTGATCTTGGAAAAACATATCCAGAATATCCCAGAGGGCTAATAATATCTAAGCTTTAATATTTGTATTTGTAATATCATATCTTCTTCTTTTTTCTATTATTAGTATATATTAAGTCAAAAATAATTATTAAACATCAGGTAGGCATCAAATGAAATGCAACTTTTTTCATTCTGAATTCTGATGATGATATTTAATATCTCAAGAACCATAACAGCGCATGCGCAAGCGTTCAAATTTTTTCCCACATTTTTAAAATCCCCAATAATTTCCTCACTGCGTTAAAGAATCCCCAGTTTGAGGAAAAAATCGCCACCCCTGGCAACACTGGCTTGAACTGTGTTTCCGTCACTTCAGCTATTCAGCTCTAGTTTATTAAATAGACAAAATCAAATAAGTATTACTTTCTCCATGGTTTATTCATCGTGTATGTTCAGTTAAACCGTTTGTTATTAACAAAGAGTATATAAATATTGAGTAAAATGAATGAAGAATTGGAACCTGTAATTTATATTTAATCCCTTTCACTTGTGCTAAATAATGTATACCGATTATACCATTCAGTATTTTTGATGATATTCTGCAACATATTTTCCATATCGATCGTTATGTGACATTTTTACACTTGTTTATCAGTATAATTAACAGGATACTGTTTAATTTACGTAGCGCGTACTCTATTAAATTTAGGTAGTATATGCATTTTATTTGCAAGACGCTCCAATTTTGAGGCCGGAATATATTTTTCATGGACGCAGCGTCACGTGAAAATGTACCTTCTATGAACAGGCTGCAAAAATTTCCCAGCAACCGAAAGTTAAACAACAATAGGTTTGTTCCAGCAGTGTATATCGAATATGTACAGTTTTCTATATGTGTATAACCACTTACGAACTTGCGAACTACCTGCAGCTCGTATTGCAGCTTCTGCCATATAGGGATCGAGACCGAACTATAGAGGCAGCACTTCTGCCGAAAGTAGAGCACCCTGGTGTTAAATAAGAAAAAGATTGTGATGTAAACAGTGTAATAAATAACATACAAAATGCAAAAAATGAATAGATCTTTTTATTTTCTTTGCCAGGAAAAAATTGTTGGTATGTAAGATGGGTGTAGGAGATTATCTGATTTTTGATAATTGACAAAATGAGCACTGCAAATTCTAGTATTTTTATTTGGTTCCCAATCCTTCCGATGTTTTCTGAAATGTAATTAAAAAACTTGCAAGTTATTCGTTTTGTACAAATGTTTACTTTCTTTCTCTTAATAGTATTTAATTATTTAAACTTATTATATAATATTAAAGTCAGCAAACACATAACAAGCTTTTTATTTTATATAATCAATGAAATCGTACATAAAACGTTTTATTCTCTCGATAACAACTTTTATTTATGGAAAAAAATTTGAACTTTTCTAATAGCTGCCAATTCTAGTATCATATTGATTATGCACAAAATAATAGTTAATAAAAAATTTTAATTAGAACATTTTACTTACATATGGTTTTTAACGGCATTTATCCATTTTTGACGTTTTAAGGTTGTCCATGCAGTGTTCAATCAACTTTCGGGGAAACTATAATATTTCAACTACGTAGTATTTTTATACGGCATATTTGAACGGCCATGAATACAGTAAGATACTTTTGATGAAGAACATCTAACATCAGTTTAAAGAAATGAACATTTAAAAACGCTGATTATACAAAACCATACAAAAATAATAGTGTTTACATCACTTTGTTTGTGTTTTTTCACGGCAGATGGCGTAAGCGTCATCTTTCTCGGTCCCTATTAGAATATTAAACAAAATTACGAAATGTATTAAGGCCGCTTGACATGAAGCAATACAATCTGCAATTAATTAGTTGCATGCAATTTATTGCAAGGTCAAAATATTGCATGTGATGAATCTTACACGTTGTTTGACATTATGCAAGGCAAATGAAAAACTTGAAAAAAATGACATTAACTAAAATCACGAATCAACAAGATTAATTTATACAAAAAAAAGTGCTACAGTCAATCAAGTGTACAGAAAATGGACCCGTCAGTATTTTGTGATCAAGTGATTTGACTGACATTTGATTGGTTGTTAAGCCAAAAGTAACTAGATTTCTCCCTAGAATTGCAATTTGCATGCAATAGAAATGGCACCAAACCGATAAAGTTGCAATTCCGAGATCTATCAGCTGAGCTTCAACTGCGCATGCTTGTGATCAAGAAAAATTGCGTCTTAGGTAGTATTGCTCCATGTCTAGCGGCCTTTAGGCAATATAAACCACGTGACTTTTTAGCTGTCAATATGGCGGCGACGGTCAAACATTGGATTCAGTACACGAATACTACTCTACGAATAGAAGGGCATCTGCCTGTTAAACGTCTTCAGCCCTATGCGACATCAACTCGCTGCGGTTGTGTTGCGAAGTATTTAAATATACGTATTGCCATCTACCCGTGAATCGTAAAAGCACTCCTTGCCACAATGGACAGCAGGCATCTACAGTCTAGTACAATTAAAGTCAAATATCAGATTAGTTTAAAATCAGATTGACATATTTCTTTACCTTATTTTAACATTAAATTAACAAAGTAATAAATATATCAACATGATTTTAAACAAATCTGATATTTAAATTTTTATGAGACCAAAGCAATAGCTGTGTTTTGTTTATACATAGACAAAAACTTTTTGTTTATAATAATAGTATATTATTTAACGAGAGGTAATGTAACTTGATGAATTACAAACTTCATCTGCGGGAGTTATATGATCATTACCGCTAGTTGAATACTATACTTTATCTACGACTATAACAATAAATACAAAGATGCAAGTACAGAGAAAGAACTGTATTCACAAATTTTAATAGTTACCTATAACAATGCTATAAAAATTTTAGTTGTAATTACTCATTTTGTTTATTAATCAAATTAACTGTAAATTTTCAACAACCAGTAAACTATTTTTATGTTTGTTGATGTAGGTACTATCTGGATGGCGTTTTAGTGCCGTTATATCCCCTCAGCATTGCTCAAAAGCTATGGATAATTAATATATAATTTAATAGGAGTAGAAAAATACTATTATAAGGATGACAAAATATGATGTGTATATTTACAAAAACTTTTGATACATTATAGTAAATGTAACTGTTACTACACAAAAGCATTTCATTGTATTATATTATAATACGAATACAGTTCCTAGTACCGATAAACAAAGAATACACCAACTAATAGCTATAATTCAAATATATAATTATATATAATAATTTATTCACAAGGTAAAGATAAAAAATGACAATTTATATACAGGCAATGTGTGAATAAATAGAGGTTAATCTACGAGGTACAGTATCTATATCAGAATACACATATATACCTGTATGTAGAGCGAGAATATATAAATAAATAAACAAACAAAATAAGATGAGTTGAAATGTACAGAATAGTTCCTAATTATAAAGTTAAAATTCAAAGTTAAAAATACATAAAAAGTAGTGCTTAAATAAAGGTGTGATCTGATTTAATTTTCGTTTCCGTATAATTTCTGTCCTGCTTAAGATTTTTTGCTAGATTTGCACCTACATTGCTAAAGAATGAGTTGAATTTTTCAGAGATTATAATTGGATCGCAAGTTATGTTTCCATCCTCAGTTTGCATCAATGATATATCGGTATGTTGTCTTGCCTTCGTTAATTCATTTACTAATTGCCATAATCGTTTTGAGTCTGCCCCTTCTTGTTCTATCTTATTTTTGTAATATTTCACTTTTGTCACTTTTATTGCTTTCTCTAGTATTTTTCTGTAAGTATTGTATTCAGTTTTTAAAATTTCATTTTGTGAATTTTTCTTTAATCTAGCATACGTAGTATTCTTTTTATTAATGGATTCCAGTAATGATCCAGTAACCCATGGTTTCCTCCAAGATCTGTAGAAAGGGTAGGTTGCCTGGATAACGGATGGCAGAAGCGACGGAGGAGGGAGTGATTACGTCACTCAGACGACAGAACCGAGTTTGCATGCATGTTGCGTTATTTGAAACTCTATAAACTATTCATTTGTGAACTTATTTTTATTATTATTCAGTGTAAAAAGTATTAAGAAAAGAGATTTGATTGACATCCTGTGGAATTTAAGGTTTGTTATAACTTTCAATCCTTATTTAAATTTTCATTTAAAACATTTTTTTCTAATTTATTTAGATGAGCGGTGGTAATATTTGTGCCATTGCTACATGTAAAAGCAATTAAAAAAAGCCAGATCCAGAATGCGAAAAGGTCATGTTTTTCACGTTCCCTAAAGACCCCAAAATATTAAAAGAGTGGGTCCGAAAGTGTTGCCGGAAAGATGATTGGACTCCGAAGAATAAAAGAATATGCAGTAAACATTTTCTTTTAACTGATTATGATGATGAAGTGCAAGCTCGTTTAATGAATTTTCAACCGAAAAAATTGAAAAAAACAGGTATGCTTGAAAAAATAATTAAATTTACAAGTAGAAATTTAAATACTATATAGGTATTAATATTAATTTATATATGAATGAAAACTTTATACAGAAGCATTGTATTATGTTTGCTTTACTTTGTAATTTTCTTTTAGCCATTCCCACATTATTCCTACCTTTGGGTGTTAATAGAGAACTATCTGAAAGAAATCATCGAATGATTAGAAAAGAAAACAAAGAACTAGTAAAGCGTTTAACACAAACTGCAGAAAAAACTGGAGCAGATGATAACAATTCTATGGATATTTCAGACCTTCCATGCACAAGTTACGAAAGTGAACATGATATTTGGGAAAGAAAATTTGCTTTATTGAAACAAGAAAATGAGCAGCTAAAGAAAACAATTTTGAATCACGAAAACAACGAAAATATTTTGAAATTGAGTATCTCCAATTTAGAACAGGAAATTCAGAAATACAATTTTGAAAAAAACAGTAGTCTTGAAGGAAAAATTAAGTTGGCCTTGCAACATATTTTAACACCAAATCAAGTTGAAATTGCCTTAAAAAAGAAAACCAAGGCTCGATGGACACAGGATGAACTATCCAAAGCTTTTACACTGAGATATTTTAGTAAGAGGTCATATATTTATCTACGAAAAACTCTGCATTATCCACTACCAGGATTATCTACTTTGCAACAGTGGGCTTCCCATATTGATTTAACATATGGAGTTTTAGAAGATGTCTTACGCATTATGGGAATTGCAGGTCAGACCAAAAATTCTCGTTTTAGGGCAACTGTATTATGCTTTGATGAAATGAAGGTGTCTTCTTTATATGAATATCATCAGAAAGAAGACGAAATTCTGGGACCACATCAATATGTCCAGGTTATTATGGCACGCGGATTGTTTAGTAACTGGAAACAACCTGTTTACATTGGGTTCGATCAAAAAATGAACAAAGAACTTCTTGAAAATATAATTACTCGTTTACACGAAATTAAATATAATGTTCTAGCTTGCAATTCCGACTGTGGTGGAGGCAATCAAGGATTATGGAAGGAAATTGATATTACAATTGACAAAACCTATTCATACCATCCAGTTACAAAAAATCCCATTTACTTCTTTGCTGATGCCCCACATTTAATGAAATTACTGCGAAACTGGTTTTTAGATAGTGGATTTGTATTAAAAGATGGCACTAAAATTCTTAAAGATTGTGTAAAGGATTTGATTGAGACCACTCGATCATAAATAAATTCATGTTACAAACTAACGCCATTACATATTAATGTCGAGAAGACACAAAGACAAAATGTAAAACTGGCAGCTCAGTTATTTTCAAACACCACAGCAACTGCACTAAAATTATACTTGCCTGGTGTCGATAAAAAAAACACAGCAAAAGTGGCTGATTTTTTTGAGATGGTTAATAATTGGTTTGATGTGATGAATTCCTATTCAATTTCAGCAAATGTACCTACAAAAAAGCCATACGGTCTCAGTATGGATTTACAAGATGAGATTTTAGAAAAAATGTCTTCCACCGTCTTTGAAATGAGATGCATTGGCAAGAAAAGTTTGCAGGTCTTTCAAAAGGGAATAATAATTTCTACCAAATCACTTCGAGCTCTGTTCTCGGCAGTGAGAGAAGAATTTCAGATAAAGTACATCTTAACTCATAGACTAAATCAAGACTGCCTGGAAAACTTTTTTTCTCAGGTAAATATATATTGATTTTAAGTTCTAAATGTAGTACAATTCATGAGACTTACTTTTTGTAAATTAAAACATTTTATTTTAGTTAAGAACTCGAGGAGGATTACACGATCATCCTTCTCCCCTTAATGCTCTATATCGGGTCAGAATGATTTTACTTGGGAAAAATCCTGGATTAGTTTCAAAACATTCTAATACAGGAACTTCCCCAGGATTTTAGGATGAGGAATATTTATTGTCAAGTATATTTAAACAAGCAAGTCTTGGGCATATTGACATTCCTGAAGAAAGTATGGAAATGGAAGTGGCTGAAAAGCCCATATTAGATAATGATACCACTACATCATCTAGCAGTACCCATTCCAGTGCAACAGGGGAGTCTGAAAAAGATGGTTTGGCCTATATTGCTGGATATTTGGCCAAAAAACATAAGTTGAAATATCCGCATTTAGGTCAGTACACATACCAAGCTGAAGAAGCAAACACCCTACATAGTTATAGCATGCCTTCGTGGATACAAAGCTTATCATTTGGAGGTTTAACCCAACCGTCTGACGAATGGACACGACAGGTTGCGTTGATGGATAACTATTTCCAAAAGTTTCATAAAGAAGAATTTTGTGATAGAAAAAGTGTTATAAAGAAAACCACTGAATATATTGCTACCAAAGTAACTGATGTGCCAAAGGAACTTATCAATTCATTCTCCAGACAAAGAATATTTGTTCGTATCAAATTTTTAAATTTAAAAAAAGATAAAAATAAATCATTAAAAAGGAAAGTTCTTATTGATCATTCACAAAGAAGGACATTGAAAAAATTTAAGAGAATCGTTAATTGACTTTCTTTGTATGTTTTATTTCTTTTGAAATCTACCACATTTGTTAAAAAAATCTTTACAATATTAAATATATGTTTTAAATTACATAGCATTTACTTTCCCCCTTTATTTAATAGCCTTTGAAGTTCAAACAAGATTACAGTCATTCAATTGAAGTTTTAAAATGAATTAGGTAACTGTTTTTTATTATTTTGGTAACATTAGAAGTTATATTGCAATGCATCAGACATTTTCACAGCATTATTCAATTTTTATAAGGTACTTATCAACATTAATTTACCTTAATTTTATTCTATAACATGCATTCAATTAAATAGGGAATTTAAACCCAGTCGTCTGGATGACGTATTGCCGCGCTTGAAATTCGAGCATCTGATTGGTCCAAAGTTACCAGGCAACCTATCCTTTCTACTAATCTTGGGTTTCCTCTTTATATATTTGTTTTAACTTTTATGAATTTCGAGGATCCATCTATTGCAGTTTGGACTAGTCTGACAAATTCAGTAACAGAGTTTTCCAAATCATTTATTTCAAAGAAATATTTCCAATCCGTACTTTTAATGATTTGTATCAATTTTTTTTTCGTTTATTTGTTTATAGAATTTGGAATTGGCTGTAGTTTCTTTTGCATACTTATCGTTGAATATTATTTGCAATAGTATTGTGTAATGGTCGGTAATACAAGTCTCCACAGTCAGCGGAATGATAGATTCAAGGTTTCCCTTTTTCGACTTAATGAAAATGTGGTCTATGCATGTACCTGACTGTGATCTGGTAGTAGTATTTATTGCTGAGTTAAATCCATACTCTCCTAATGTGTCCAGGTAAATCTGCGAATCGTCTGTATTTTCATTCAAGTCGATATTCATATCTCCGATAAACACACTGTATGTGAAGTTCGTTGGGTGATTTTTTTAACATATTGTCCAGGTAATCAATAAACGGTGCGATTTGAGTATTACAAGGTGATCTGTAAAATGCATTAATAATAATAACTTCTTTGCCAATAGTCACCGTCAATTGGAGTAGACTTGTACCATTTATTTCAATTTCTTGGTGAGAGTGGTATAAATTCGATTTAATGAAAACTACTACTTCATCATTCTGGTAGACTTTCCCAAAATTATAGAGAGTTGTATAGCCTTCAATATTATATACTCAGATGTCATCTATAATTCTAGTTTCTGTAAGTACTATGCAGTCTATTGAGGAGTCTAATTCCTCTAGAAATATTATAAATTCATCCAGATTTTTAGCTATGCTTCGAATATTATTATGTATTATTTTGAAGTTGCAATGACAACTATTGACTTTTAGTTCTTGTTTAGTTGGTCTGCATTTTCTAACACAAAATTTCTTATTTTTTCTACTTTGAAATCTCTAATATATGGATTCATTTCAGAGCGCTCACTTATATAGATATAATATACAAATTCCAAGAAACATCAACAATGCATGGAATAAAATACTCATTCGCGATACATGTATTTCAATAAATATTAGTCCGAGCTTTTAACATGAGATTATTTGGCATTTATGCTTAAACAAAGGTACTATCATTGGAAAATATAATAACTTTGACTAATACTGGAAAATAAAGAATTATTTTAAAAGAATTATGATGGAGAAGTGATTTTATCTTAGTAAATGTTAGTTAATGTTCTGCTAAATAAAACTATTTATACATTACTACTTACAAAAAAACTAGTTATTTCAAGAATTTAGAAAAAATATTATTATTATTATATACAGTATGTCTGAAAAAGTTGGCAACATATGGGAAACTTTTATTGACAGTTTTACGAAAAAAAGTTATTCTTTATGAAAATATCTGCTTTTAAAAATAATAATATTCAGATATTTACATTTGACACTAGATGTACAAGGGTGTCCACAAATTGCAAAAGATTAATAGGAATATTTTGACCACTTCAATTTCAACTTAAATTTTGTAAATTTTAGTTGTGAAACACGTCAACTTTTATCTTATTTAATGAGTCAACACACCTCAAATGTTTATTTGTTGATTTGAAATATTTTAGCAATTAACTTAAATCAGTAATAAATACGTAATACCAAAAACAGAATAATGTATTTTCTACTATAATACACAAAATTAAACGAAATCATTTAAAATGTAGGTGTCTCTGACAATGACATTTCTCTTTCCGAAAGTCAGTCTAGTAAAATCTTTCGAGAAATAAATAATACATTCCATTTAGTTAGTGTGTATTGAAATTGAAATGTAATTGTAACTAATGTAAACAAAATTAAAAACGTCAGTGTGTATTAATTGTATTTGTCTATTTGTGATAATTCTTAACAGGAAGTCAAAGTTTATCAATTTTGCAATAAGATAATGAGTGGAGTTATCAGTAATTGCACTTAAACGTAATTTGTAATTCCTATGGACACTTTAAAAATACATTGAATATTTGTAAAAATATCATAATTTTTTTAAGTAGTATGTTCTAATTGTATATTAAAACATAGTTTTCTATTTCGAACAACTTTCCATAATTAAAGTTTTCGATATTGTAAAAAATAAAGGTACTTTTTACTCTTGTATCAAATTCATATTTTTTGACAAACCTGGTATACGATTTTAAAAAATTGACATCGGACGTTCGCGTTTTACTTTATGGGCCATGCAGAACTTTTTATAAAGAATAACTTTTTTTCGTAACACTACTAATAAAAAAGTTTCCCATATGTTGCCAACTTTTTCAGACGTACTGTATAGGTATAACCCTTAATAAATAATAAAATTAATCGAAATCTTTACTTTTACAGAATTAAAGGTATACTCCTTTGCAGACTTCTTTTTTCAAATTTTTTAAAGCATGCAATTTTATAGGATCAATCAAATTTTTATGCGGTTTTTGCATTATGAATTTATAAAATTTATTATCTTCCCCTTGAATAATGTTATTAATACTTTTACACCACCAAAAAAGAGCACATCTCATAATTAATTCTTTCAACTTTTTGCCAGAGTTATGTTCAAGATTTAAACAGTTAAAAGTGTTAAAATAAAAATCTTTATCTAAACTATTAAGTAAATGTCGACTTATATTTTTAAGTGTGCACATTCTTGGTATTTTATAGTAAAGAGAATTCAAACTATTCGAAACTAAATAAGAAAAAAAAGTACCAGGTTTTACTAATTGGGCATTTGGATATTTCCTGCTCTCGATAAAATCATCATCTGAAGGAACATAATGTCTTTTAAAAATTAAGTTTCTACAGTCACTACAATTTTTAATCAAATTTTGTTTCAACATAATTTTTCCAATTGCTCCAACCATATATTGCATTGTACATTTTCCAATTTTTGTACATCCTTGGCTGTATATTTTGTTAGGAAGTTCAGGAGTGTTACAAGGCTGCTCTTCTAAAGGTAAAATGCCTGTAACTAATTCACTAGTTAAAAAACTTTGTAGGTTATCCAAGCCATAACTGTAGTCCTTGATACAGTTTGCATTTGGCGAATGTGCTGCCATAAAATTATTTGTAACAATAGCTTTAAAAGAACCGATAAAATGAGCTGCACTTGGCTTTGTATTTGTAACTCCATGGCTTCTGATATAGCTAAAGAAATTTTCAAGTGGATCCTGATTAAAGACAGCTGTCAGAATTTATTTAAATTTAAATTTTTCTATTAAAATTTTTTTCAGATAAATAAATGCATGTAAATTGTGTTTTAAGTTTTTTAAAGAAGGAGGAGTAAAATACTTACTTTTTTTTTAATGAAAAATATTTCATCGTAGTTATAAGATGAAGCGATTCTTTCCAAAAGTCTTCGTGTTGCGAATTTTTCCTCACAGCAAGCTTTAAAGGTTTGGCTTGGATATTCTTGAAAAATTCAAAGAATCAAAAATTTGGTCGAAGAGCAAAATCAGATCTGCAGTGTTTTCAGCTTCTTGAGGTAAATTGTTTTTATCACATAAATATTGAAAAAAATTTATTCAACAAATTAAGTTTTGAAATGCACATGTTAATAAGAGTATAAGCACTACAAAAAAAATATTAATAAAAATGATATCGAGAAAAAGACTTGAACAGTTTAGCAAAAATGTTTGCTTACCCCACTGAGAAATTCTTTTCATAAGAGATCCTACCGTGTGACTAAATACTTGAGTACAAAGTTTTACTTTCATTTTATTAATTTTGTCTCTATATATATGGGAATCTGTCAATTTTGAACATATTCTAAAATTTGGCTCTTCACTATCTAGTTCATAAAATTGAATGATATGGTTCCATTTGGCAATCTTGGATTGACCATTTTGCTTAAAATGTAAGTCATATTTTAAAACATTATTTCTCAAGCACTGGAAGATATGAGGAACGTCAAATATAGGAATAATTTCTTGATTCTTTACAACAAAACCAAAATTTCTATTCTCTTAATTTCTTCTTAAATATTCCTCCTTTGTCTCATTCAGCAACAGTCTAATAGCTCTAACATTATTTTCGCTTTGGTCACAAACTGTTGATACTACCTTCAATCTGATACTTTGGCATTTGCCAATGAAAGACTTCAGTAGATTCTTTAAAACTCTGGAATTATGAGGGCCTTCACTAAATGTAAAACATAATGGTTGCTTCCACTATTTGTAGAGTCCCTTCAACATAAAAGCATTTGCATGATCTGCCAGAACAGCTTTTCTTTCAGAACCATCATCTTGTAACTCTATTATAATATCTTTTGCCCTCTGGTAACTGAATTGACTGCTAATATCCATTTCATCAAAAATCAATATACAAAATTTTTCATTTTTTCTATTTTGCTTTTAAGTGACAAAAATATATGTTCATTTATGCCTGGCTCATATGGTATTTTGGTGAGAAGGTTGTCTAAAGTCCTTCTTGATGGTAAAGCAAATAGTTTGCTCAAGAGTTTGTATCCTTTGGCACTATTTTTATAAAGACCCAATGATAAAAATTTTTCTTCCAAAGTGTATCTTCGAGCTTTGGGATGTAATTGTTGATTTTTTATTTGACATTTAATAAATGTAAATGTAGGATCATTTACATATTTTAATAAAAAATTGTAATTTTCTGAGTTTGCAACTTTTTCAGCTGCACACAAGCGGCCTTTGAATGATTTTATTTTTTGTCCCATTTGATATATTTTTTTGCAACACTCTTTCACTCTTGAATATAATTTTTTAGCTTTTGGCGTTAATTGAACTGCTCTAGATACATTGATTCTCCTAAAAGTTAGAAGTTATAATATTTATTAAGCTTGATTATAATAACTACCTTTTTTAGGTGTTCTTGGTATAAACCTATTAGGTGTCTCAAGTCTACTTTTATTAGGTGTTTCAGGTCCTATTTCTTCATACTGTTCATCTAATACAATTGGATAGTCTTCGTCTAAAAAAATACAAATCTATTAAAGTATGTTGATAAAATATAAATTAAATACAATATAGCATATTTATTCATAATCAAAAATTACTGTATCTCGTACTTGGTCCAGGTTTAGGATCCAAATATATATCCCCAATTTCAACAGCAAATTCATCATTTCCAACAGTTTTGTCCTTATCACCTACTGTGATTTCTGGAATTAAAATAAAATAAATTAGTATGCATATATGAACTCTGTCAACATATAGGATAAGAATGGGTGATTTTTTTATGACAAGTGCATTTAGATATACCTATTTCTCTAATTTCAAATCTAGTTTTGTTTTTTACATTAGAATATATGATTTATTCACTTACCATCCGGTAAATTTACAGTTGGGATTGCTGTCTTTTTAAGACCTCTTCTTGTGCCTAAAACTTTACAGTCACTAGAAAAATGTTCGTCACACACTACATATTTTTTATAAATCTCTTCAGTAGACAAATCTTGATAATTTAATGGTCGTATTTTTGAAATCCATTCACTATATACAATTGGTTCATTTTTAGGAAAACGATGCATTTTTCCTTCTCGATTTGTACATTTCGGTACGCAACATTTCCGTTTAGATAAAGGAGGTCGGTAATCTGAATCCATTTTAGGAATACAATATTATTCTTATAATCACAAGGGACAAGTTTAATTTTTAACGAAGAAAATAAAATAAACTGCGGTTTGTTTCTTAGAACTGCTTTCTCGTATAGAAAATACTAGGACGTGGTGCCCTCTTATATTCAATAAAAGGTTCACATATTTACAGTCATTACATAGACATCTACCAAAATATAGAACAATTATAATGAGTAGCGCAACAACCTTTGACAGCGCCATCCTCCAGGTGTGGTAAAAATATAAATAAATTTTGGCGGGAGTACATTTGCTTTCTTTTCTATTCATAGAGTAGTGTTTGGTGGTTTAGAAGCTGCAGAGTTTTATAGCTATAAAACGGTTTATTTTGTATTTTGTGGGGTTTTAAGGTGTTTTGTAGTGTTTGAGAAGGACAATTTTCCCATTTTAAGATGGAGAGTGCTTATTTTAAATCGTTATTAGTGTAAAATCCAGATGTTGGAGAAACATAAATAATTTAGCTAATAGATATATTATGTATAACCTTCTGCAATTAAATCAGTGTTGTATTTTATTTTTTGTAAATAAATGTAGAACTAAGTTAGCCTTTCATTGATTGTAAGGAATTATATATGTATTTGTAGTTATGTAATGAGTTTATAAATGATTGTTTTTTGTCGATGTTGGCTTGTGAAATTGTTTCTAATGACCCTAGGGGTTTTATTATCTAGATTTTTTTTGTTTTTGGAAAAAATAAACTGTTATATAAAGGTTTTGTTTTTTTAATGTCCCTAAAGTGTGTGACATTTAATGCATTAGAAAAACAATTATTTTACACTGCAAAATATAAACTTTATTTCATTTTGACATGTGTACATTACAATACATATTTCTAATATTAACATGAGTAAAATCAATGAACTTCAGCCTCATTGTTCAAAGATTTTGATCTTATTGACAAAGCTATGTAAAAATATATTACTATAATAACACTTAGTACATAAATGTTATATGTATTATGAAGAGACAAGAATTATTACTAATTTAACTACAAATCAAAATAAAACATTCATTAAATGTTGAGAAATAATAAAAGTTGCAAAGTAATATTTACTAAATATTTAGCTTCAAAACTAGGACATAAATACTTAAGCATCATAGACACCACCGTCTCCATAAATTCAATTTGATCATCCTGGAACTGTTGAGGCATTTCATCAATATCCATGACCTGTTGACAAAGTAATTAATTATAACAATTTTCAGCAACTATCAATACATAACTTAACATTGCTATTACTAAAAATTAACATTCTTTTTATCAAAATAAAGTGTGCAAAACATGCTCATCGAGTATCTTTTCTTGACCAGGACGATAAGTTACACATATCCCAATCAATTGTCATTTAGCTCTTGAGACAATTTACATAAAAAAAGGACTACTATTCATTATTTTTTACCTTAGTGTCAGTCAGTTTTGTCCTTTTATCTCTGCGATTCTTTCGGTCAACATCTGCAGCCCTTTTTTTACTTTCTGAGACACATGTCCCATATGTTGAGATGGTACCCAGTCAGGGTGTTCTTTATCTTCGAGAACAGCAAGTTTACCTAAAATGAGTTAATACCTACTTGAGTACAAACTACGTAAACTAGGAGCTAGTAGAGTTGATATATTTGATAAGAAGCCTACCAGTTATAAAGTGTCTACAGCAAACTTTCTGGTGTTTCAATATAGATTCGGTCTGATGGTCTCTCTGTATTACTGCAATCCGTGCCACAGATATCCATGCAGCCCTGTGAAGTTTGGTCAAAACGTTTTTCTTCGTTAGAAACCTGTGTATTGTCTCTGCGGGAACAAAACGAAACTTCATCACGATTAGAACGGCTTCCACAACCAACTATAATACATATCGAAGACAAACACTACACTATTTAAAAACCACAATTTACAGCCAATAAACAGAAAGAAAATCGATTTAACGTGGGTTAAACAATCACACTCTACAGTAACTTTGTTGTTTATTTGACCGTTACCGCCATATTGAATTTATTTTGACAGGTCGTTGGATTGCCTAATATAGGCACGTTTTTTTATTCACCGGTAGATCCACCAATCCACCAACTACGTTTTTATATTCATTGGTGGATTTCAGAATGAAGAAATGACGCGTTCATATATTACTGTTGCATCAACCAAAATTGCAAACCATTCCACCGCTGTTTCGAGGTGGTGGATAAATTTGGTGGTTTAGAAAATGACAGCTAACCTCAAAAAAACATACATATTATTTCATCCTCAGAATTATCAGGTGAATCGCTACTCCGAGATCTGGAGGCTAAAATAACTACAATACTCTTCAAGTATTTTCATTTGTTTCATTAATTTTTGCTAATAACAACAATCAATTTAAAAATCGAACGTCAGTTGTCAGATATAATGATGTAAATAACAACAACTGCGTTTTATTATGTGCCATTGGTGATTCCAACATGTCGGTGCAGAGTAGACTGACGTTAGTTAACCAATGGTGAATATATGGTGTAAAAAAAGACGTGCCTTATTTGAATGGCAAACTCACAACGAAATTTGAGGTTAATTTTATAAAATTAGCTTAGAATATAAAGTAGTACTACTTTATATTCTAAGAAAATTAGACACTGAACTGTATACTACACGTAAATGGAATGGAACCGGCCGTAGAAAACGGCTGCAATAAGTGAGGCAGGGGTAACAGACAAAGAAATACGTATACTGTAGCACCTAGTCCTGTGTTTATCGCACTCGTACAAACGAATTGATGTAACGTAAATCTGAGGATAAATGTAATTTATTTCATATTTTCTGTTGACTTTGGCCATTATATGCGTGTGATTTGTAAGAAAAACTCAAATTGTGCTTATATTTGATCATATTGTTTTGCGAAAGACATTTGCTGTGAAGTGGGAAAAAATAATTATAACCTAAACCCCCTAAACATGGTGCTTAATTGTGTTGCCTATAATTGTAAAAATTTACATGATAAGAGATATCCAGTTTCTTTCCATACGTAAGTAGAATTAGAATTATTCATGTTATTAGAGTGCATTTATGAACTATTCAAACCTTTTACAAATCTAACCTAACTAACAAAAATTCCTTTTTTTTCTGTTTTTTCCCACATGGCTTAAAATTTTTTTAATCAAGAAAAATAATGATTTTTATTATGTAAACACTGGTTTTAATTGTTACAGTTTTCGATTTAAACGCCCGGAGATACTCGAACTTTGGGTCAAAGCGATTCGCAGAAAAAATTGGGTTCCATCAAAAACTAGTAGACTTTGTAGTGAACATTTTCTACCATTACATTATTTAAAGAAACCAGGTTGTACATAAAAATTCTAAAACCTGATGCAGTACCAAGCGTATTTTCCTTCCCAAAACAATAAAAAAGGTACCTTTGCCGAGAAGGGAAATTATCAAACATGTAAGTACTATTTTGCTTTAACTGGTACGGCTCGAAAATTTATTATTATTTACATCATATTTTTATGGCCAAAAACAAAAAAAAATATTTTAGGAACTGGATACATCTACTCCTATGGATGTTGATATACCATTTACTTCAACAGAACATACAAGAGAATTTGTTGACTGTGAAAGTCTTTGAAACTTAAAGTGAGGCGGAAATCTATGAAGATTTCTACCATGAAAGATGTCATTAGGGAAATAAAAAATAGAGGACATTCCAATGAATCTTTAGATATGATATTACAACATTATTTTGAGGGTATAAGATTAACAATGCACTTTATTCATTTCCACTTAATGTTACTAAATTGAAAATTGAAGAAATAAATTATATGCTCATTGTAGTTTGAAATGTTTTAGGTTTGCCATTGGAATTGGTTTTACTTCAAAAGAAAAAACAAGAACAAACTGCAGCTGGACATAGAAGATTCAATAATGAAACAGGAGATTCGGTGTTAAACCTTTGTACAGTACAGTTGTGCGCTCCGAAACGATTAAGTAGTTAAAAAGTAATTAGTGAATATTTTCAAAGTGAACCAAAACAAGCAAGTAAGAATATCAGGTTAACTTTTTATTAAAACATTAGTAAAACAACACATTAACTAGAAGTGAATCTGAATTTAATATCAGATATAAATAACAGAAAATACTTCGCCAGATCCGTATTAAGGAAAACCTAAATGATACTTAAAAATGGATGACAACATATCTCAAATAGGGTGTACACCCACTAATAACACAACCCAACAACCCAAAACATATTCCTCAGTAGCAAACCAACAAACCAGAACAAACAATTTCCCATCCAGAAATCAAGCTATACTATTCGACGCAATCGAAAACACTAGGCTAGAAGACTACCTAAAGGCACTATGCCAAACAATCCAACCGAATAACATAATTTTTTGCTCAAAGCTATCAAACAACAGAATATGTATTTATTTGGCAAATGAAAATTTAGTGAACACATTCATCAACAATCACGGTAAAATCCAAATAAACCAACAAATACTACAGGCACGTCGACTAGTCACTCCTAGTCAAAGATTAATATTATCCAATGTTTGTCCCTCTATCCCCCACTCAGTCCTTGAATATGAACTTAAAAATCTAGGGATCAATCCTCTTTCACCCTTATCTTTCTTGCGAATAGGAATCTCAGACCCAGCATTTCAACATATCCTAAGTTTTAGAAGACAAATATTTATATCTCCATTCAATAACCAGTCCCTTCCCGATTCATTTTTAATCACATATGAACAAACCTCATATAGGATATTTTTGTCCATTGATAATCAAGAATGCTTACAATGTAAACAAACTACTCATACAACAAAAAACTGCCCAAATAGAGCAATCACTTCAACTCACTTTAACCCATCAACAGAATCATCACCAGAAAATCCAGCCAACAATCAAACTGAAGAAGAAACAAACAACATTTCACAATATCAACAGGATCAATCAAATAACCAAAACTCAGAACAAATTTCCGAACCTCAAACAATGAATACCCAAGTAGTTAAACACACCGAAAATAGTAAAGACAACACACCGACTGTCAACAGAAATGAAATCGAAACAACCAAACCACAAAATAAAAGAACATCAACAGAACGTTCCCCATCACCAACAACAACTGAACACCTACCTACATTTGTAAAACCAACAAATAGTGAAAAGAAAATAAAACAAACCGAAAACAAAAAACCAAAAAAATCAATAGGAGAAATGTCAAGTCACACTAAAGCGCTTTTCAAGAATACAGATATCAATTATCCTCTAACCTATGAAGAACTTATAGATTTTTTTGAAAATTGTGAAGGGTGTACAGATCCTCTCAGTATCGTGAAAATGTACACCGAAGAAATAACGGAAGTCACAGACCTACTTACCACAATATACCCCTATTTAAAGGATAAAAAAATGAAGATGAGATGCACTCGAATTAAAAATAAAATTCTCAAACAGATAAACCCTGAATACCAAACAGAACTGGACACAGATACCTCTATTGAAACCTATTAATCTTGTTTACCTTCACTTCCTTAATTCAGTGGAATATAAATGGGTACTATACCCACCTAGAAAACTTGCAATTAATAATTTCAAAATACAAGGCCATGCTAATATGCCTACAAGAAACCAATTTCAAAAACAATAGAATCCATAATCTGAAAAATTATAATTGTTTCTCTAAAAATCGAGAAAATGCAAGAATAGCCAGTGGAGGTGTAGCAACATATATTAGAAATACAATAGATGCAACATCAATTCATCTAAAAACTACTATTGAAGCAGTCGCCGTTAGAGTGAAAGATACAATGACCTTTTCATTGTGTAACATATACATTCCCCCAAATCAGGAACCTACTACAGAGGAACTCACTGAGCTGCTGAGCCAAATTCCAGCTCCTCAGATAATAGTGGGAGACTTTAATGCCCACAACTATATCTGGGGCTCTACTAAGCAGACACCTTTTGGAAAAAAAATTGAAAATCTATTAGAAAAGTACAATCTTAACCTCCTAAATGACGGCCAAAAAACCAGACATGACACAAGAACTGGTGAAGATTCAGCAATCGACCTAACAATATGTCACCCATCTCTCTCACAAATACTTAATTGGGATGTATCAACGTATTTATATGATAGTGACCACTATCCCATAATAATTAGCAGCGAACCGGAAAATACACCGGACCCAATAACAAAATGGAAAATAAAATCAGCAAATTGGAACGAATTCCAAGAATTTATACAAGAAAATCTCCACGAGTTAAAGGAAGATGCGGATATTGATCAAGAAGTACACTTTATCACAGAATTAATAACGCAATCAGCAGATAATCATATTGGACGGTACGAACACAACAACAAACACCAAACGGTTCCCTGGTGGAACTTGGACTGCAAAGAGGCTGTGAAGAAATCGAAAGAAGCTTTTAACAGATTCAAAAGAAGCAAGACGGAACAAAATTCAATTGAATTCAAACGATTGAGAGCCAAAGCCAGATACACAATAAAAAAAGCGAAACGGGAATCATGGAAAGAGTATGTTTCAACAATAAACAGCTCAACTCCAATGTCCACTATATGGGAAAAAGTCAAAAGGATATCCAAACCAAAACAATCCAATACAATAAACTTTCTGGAGATAAATAACACTATTTATAAAAACCGAAATGAAATAACAAACATCTTATCAAGTGAATATCAAAAAAACTCTAGCAACTCAAACTACACACCAGATTTTTTGAATCATAAAAACAAAGCAGAGCAGCAAGAAATTGACTATAATAATAATAACCAGCAAACGAACAGTTTGAACTATGCAATAATCATTGACGAACTTGAAAATTCACTCCAAAACTCTAAAAACTCCAGCCCAGGTCCTGATAATATTCCACTCATTTTTCTAAGAAATCTAAGTAAACAAACCAAAGAACATTTACTAAAGATATATAACCTAATCTTAACAAAGAAAGTATATCCCAGAGCATGGACAGTTTCCATTATAATTCCCATTCCTCAGCCAAGTAAAGCGAAATCAGATCCAGAAACATATAGACCAATTTCACTCACCTGTAGCATGGGAAAAGTTCTTGAGAAGATAATTAATAACAGACTTTTATGGCACCTAGAATCAGAAAAACTAATCATACCCGAACAGTGTGGTTTCCGTAAAAATCGCTCCACGTTAGACAATCTTATCGATCTAGAATCTGAGATCCATGAAGCCTTTGCAATAAAGCAGCACTGCATCGGAGTATTTTTTGATATTCGTAAAGCCTACGATACAGTCTGGAAATACTCAATAATCAAAACTCTTTACGACTGGTCAATACGGGGTAACATATTGAAATATATATCGAACTTTCTAGATCAACGACAGTACCAAGTACGAGTAGATGGCGTATACTCACAGCTGAACACCCAAGAAAATGGCATTCCACAAGGGTCAAATCTCAGCACGACATTATTTCTCATAGCAATAAATTCAATTATAGCAAACTGTAAATCACCCGTGAAATGCAGACTATATGCAGATGACCTGGTTATCTATTGCAGAGGGAAAAATATGACTACAATACATAAAACCATCGAACAAACAATAGCTACAATAGAGGATTGGTCAAAAACAAGTGGACTGCGTTTCAACACGACAAAAACCAAAGCTTTGTTTCTCGAAAAGGGCTCAACCACAACTTGAAAACTTGTACCTTTATGGACAGAAAATAGAATATGTGAGAGAAATAAGTTTTCTAGGAATGATACTCGACCAAAAGCTGACATGGAAATCACACATTCTGACATTGAAGAAAAAATGCCAACCTGGAATTAATTTACTCAGATCACTAGCATTCAAAAACTGGGGCGCAGACTACTCAAGTTTACTGCACATCTATAAATCATTGATCAGATCAAAACTTGACTACGGAGCGATTGCCTATAACTCTGCCAACAAAAGCCTTCTTCAGTCAGTGGAAGTTATACAAAACACAGCTCTTCGCATCTGTTTGGGTGCCCATCGTACAAGTCCTATCCAAAGCTTACATTGGGAGACTGGAGAGTTACCGCTTTCTTACCGAAGAGAATATCTAAGCATCTCTTATGCTGTCTCTGTAATATCAAACAAAAGAAATCCAGTAGCCCACAACGTCTTATCTGATCGTTTTAAAGCCAAATTTTTATCCAGCTCAACTACTCCTCCTTTCTATGACAGAGTCAAAACATATTTAAACAAAATAAATTCGCATTTCCCAAATATTTATGACGTCCCATCAATAAATTATCCTCCTCCATGGACAATAACACTCCCTATCCTAGACCTAAGCCTCGCCTACCTTAATAAATCAGAGACTCCAACAGCCAGAATAAAACAAGAATTCCTAAGTGCCTTAAATAAATACGGTAGCATTTATAAGGTATACACAGATGCTTCAAAAAACCAAGATGAAATTGGGGCTGCCTTCTACTCCGAGGACTTGTCGAAATCCTACATACTCCCACCCTTCACATCTATTCATTCAGCTGAATTATTCGCCATCTTAGAAGCACTCAAGAAAATCCAGAAAATCAAGCATAAAAATGTCCTTTTAATATCTGACTCTCAAAGTTCACTAACAGCACTTCGTCAACTGTACTCTAATCACCCTATAGCCATACTGATCAAGAAAGAGCTACATAATTGCAGAAACAGCAGCATACATATTAAATTCATGTGGGTCCCATCCCATACTGGAATAGAAGGGAATGAGAGAGTAGATCAAATAGCAAAAAATGCATTCACCAATCAACAATCAGAAAGGAACGATTTTACCGTACATACTGATTTGAAAGCGTTCTACAAGAGCAAAATCTGCGATAAATGGCAGGAAGAAGCAAGACATAACCAACACAAATCATATGAAGTCACTACAAATTCTCACGGTTGGAACTGTAAAAACATAAATAGAAGAGAACAAGTGATCCTTTCTCGTATTCGAATCGGTCATACGCGCATCACACACGACTACTTACTAGCAGGAAAAAATAAACCAATGTGCGAAATGTGTAACAGTGAGTTAACCGTGAAACACCTGGTAATCGAATGTGCGAAATACGACAAGGAACGGAAAAAGAATCAACTACCCTTATCACTAAAAAAACTATTACAAGAAAAGCAAGAAACTAAAAAACTTTTAAACTACCTAAAAGACTGCAAATTAAGTAGCAAAATATAGTGACTATAACCAAGCTACAATAAGTGAACTTCCATCATTTTAACTCGCTAATAACCCTACGTGGTTGATGCGATTGATATATAAAAAAAAAAAAATAATGAAACAGTTTGCACATACACTTTATTTATACTCTCCAAAAGCATATAAATTTTGAAGAGAATATTTTGTCTTGCCCAATGGCCGCACCATTCGTAAATGGTTGTCTAGTGTAAACTGTGAACCATGAGTTTTGGAGGAGGTTCTACATTTTTTGAAGGAAGAAGTTAAAACTAAACAAAATTTAAAAAATTACTCTTTAATAGTTGATGCTATGTCCATTAGGAAACAAACACTGTGGGATAATCAAAGTGATAAATACACAGGAAATGTAAACTATGGGGGTATTATTGATGTAGATTTTCAAATGTCTGCGACTGAAGCTTTGTTTTTCCAGATTGTTAGCTACACAGGTCATTTTAAATACCCAGTGGCTTACTACTAATAAATAAGATAGATGCAAATTTGCAAGCCCAATTAATAAACACTACCTTAAGAAGTTTGTTTGACATTGGTATAACTATCAGGTCAATAACATCTGATGGTGCTTCATCTAATATTGCAACTTACACTATATTAGGATGTAATTTAAATTTGGAAAATTTAAATTCACATTTTTCTCATCCGAGTAAACCTACAATGAATGTATATTGCATGCTGGACATATGTCATATGTTAAAATTGATAAGAAATGCACTCGCTGAAAAACATTTGGAGTCGCCATCAGGTAATATTAGTTAGAAATATATAAAGGCTTTAGATGTGCTACAAGAAAAAGAACAGTTAAAATTAGCTAATTCTCTTTCATCTCAACATGTCAATTTTAAAAATAAAATAATGAATATTCGATTGGCTGCACAGACTTTAAGTAGTGGAGTTGCTGATGCAATTGAATATTTAGATAATTGTCGTGTTAGTGAGTTTAAACATTGTACTGCAACTGTGGAGTTTTTAAGAAAAACTAACAAGCTTTTCGACATATTGAATTGCAGAAATCCGTATGGGAGGGGATATAAAGCACCTATAAGACAAAAAAACATTGAAATATTATGAAGAAATTTTCTTAGATGCAAGTAATTATTTTAAATTATTGAAAATTGATGGAATTCCTGTTACAAAGCACGCTAGGAAAACATTTGCAATTGGTTTCATTATAACAATGAAAAGCACTGTGGGACTAGTCAAAGACCTTTTTGAGTTAACTGAATATCCGTTGAAACATTTCTTATCTTATAAATGTTCACAAGATAATTTAGAAATATTTTTTTCTGCTATAAGATCACGTGGCGGATGGAATAACAATCCTAATACTCAACAACTAAAATGGGCGTTGAGACAAATGCTGTTTAAAAACTCTATCACAGCTAGTGTAAATGGAAATTGTATGTTTTTTGAAAATCTCTACACCAGCTTTTGAATTTAGGTCAGAAAATAAACGGAAAAAAGAGGTAACAGATGATAATATGGACCTCGACAAAATTATAGTCTATATTACCTATCTTGAAAATAAAAACCTGAGTAGCATCCAAGAAAATGTCATTTTTTATATTTTTGGGTATATAGTACGGAATCTAATTGAAAATACTTCTTGCGATGATTGTATAAATATCTCATCATTTTTAAAGATTCTAGTATATCATCAGATTACAGTTACGTAGCACCAAATGAGTCATTCACATTTTTTACCAGTTTTGTTACTAATGGTGGGTTAGTATATGCCTCGGATATTATTTTTCGAATTGTCAGCTTCTGTGAAAAGCAATTTCGAGTATTTTTAGAGAGGGATAATATTTTTACTACAAAAACAAATATAAAAAACTACTTATTAACACAGCAATTCATAATTTTTCTTCGAAAACCCACCTTTTTAAACCTCCACATCCAGTAGTTCAAGATTTTTTAAATGAAGAATGTCATGAAGTTCAAACAATTAGAAAGGTAGTTGAAGTTTTTTTAAAATGTCGAATGCATCACCATTCTAGGTTAATTAATCATAAGGTTCAAGGAAATGCTGCTACAATAAGAAAAAAGATGACTAAACTTATTTTATTTAAGAATTGTTAAATAGCGCTATGAATAATATTATGTATCTATTTATTTTTTCAAATAAATGTGTATGTGTTTATAAAGATATGAGTTTTAATTTTCCCACTAGTATTGTAAGTACCCGGCGAGAAAGGCATTGTACTGGTCGACAAGCGTAAGGCCGGTCCCAGACACTACGTGTATTTGGCGAATAGGCTAATATTTATCATTTGCACGAATGTTTGCTTGATCTCCCACACGGTGCCCTAGTATAGCAAAGGTTTGACTTTGAAAACATTTGGCGAATATTGGCGCAGAAAGAGGTGGATTTCAGTGGCGTGTGGCGTTTTTGTTTTTATGCAACTATTTTAGTTAATTTAGTTCAGTTTAAAGTGGGCAGCGATGTCGCTGCTAGTTGTGTTATTTTAAGCAGTGATTTACTACTTAAAAGAATCGTAAAAAGAGAAGATGGTGTCTTTAAATAGAAGTCGTTCTAGATAGGTATTTATGACTAGATATTTATTTAAATTTGAGATAGTGACGTCACGGTCTGGAATCCTTGGATTCCAAATCACAGGTTCATTTTAGAACAACCCCAAAAACACCAACGTTAATTCGTACGTCCACTCCATTTTGTAGAAACGAACCTTTCGTCACGGCGGCACTGCATACAATAATACGTGTACTGTATAATCACCGCTAAATTGAAACAAAAAACTATCCCCATACCTCTACTACTATGCCGAAGCGTGTGGGAGCATTGCCGAAGGTACACGTAGTTTACTACGCCTCACTACGGCATCCTTTACTTCGTGCTAGTTTACCGACCAGCGCCGGGAAAATGACGAAGGACGAATATTTGCCAAAGTTAACTTCCCACACCCTACGCGAATAAGTCTGAATACCAAATGTTTGCCAAATACACGTAGTGTCTGGGACCGGCCTAAGGATGCCTCCGAGAATTGGTTGCGCAGTAGACAAAACCCTGGAGTGGGGCAGGAGCTCAATCGCTCCGCCTTATTCAAGCAGTTAACGTCGTGAGTGTACAGTCAGTGGAATAAAATTATTGTGGCGTTATTCTGATTGTGTGTGGAATGTGAAATCCTTGAGTTGTGTATAGTTTTGAAATATTATTAGATAGGTTATAGTGTAGTTTGTTGTGTTTGAAAATGCCGTCAAAGAGTAAAGTGAGAAATAAGATTCTGAGTGGACAAAGTAGGGAAATTGTCAGTAAAGTCATCAAATTTATGCAGGCAGAAGCAAGGATAGGTGAAACCAGTATTCCTCTTGTTAAGGTTCAAGAACGAGTTGCTGCCGCAACGGGAGTTTGCGTTAGAAGCATTATGAAAATTAATTCCGAAATGAATGAAATGGAACAATTCTCAACTCCAAATAAAAAGAGAAACAAAAAATCAAAAGTTACCATGGACAATGCTGATTTGGCTATTTTACGTAGATGTATCAATACTTAAAATGTCACGGAAAAACGAGTTTCCACGCTCAAAGAGGTTCATAAAACAATTGTGGAAGATATGGAATATCAGGGTAGAAGGGAATCTTTGAGAAAGGAAATCCATAAACTTCGACTACTTAGAATAGAATTTTTGAAGAAAATGCAGAGCTATAGAAAAGAGGATAGACCTATTGTGTATATGGATGAAACGTACATTCACTCTTCACACACATGATCAAAGTTGGAACGATGATTCAATGGAAGGGCTGAAGAATTCTGTTAGTAAAGGGCAACGTCTTATCATAATACATGCGGGTGGTGAAAATGGATTTGTGCCTAATGCTTACATAAAGATGGAAATCAAATAACAATACTGGTGATTATCATAACGAAATGAACTATGATAATGATAAGAAATGGGTAACAGAGAAATTAATAGAAGTTTGTCTGGAATTGAAGAGCACACATGTTAATTTATAGCTATATTTATTATAGTATAAATTCCTCTGTTCTTATACAAAACATCCTGTATATTTTTATCATTCTTTCGCAGAATCTATTTGTTAATTAATGGTTATAGAATGATTATTTATTTCCATCAGGTTTTTGCTTTGAAATTTCGTTTTCCTCAAAAAAATCGAATGGGGTGCGATTAAGGGCTCAGTTCACGTCTGGCAGCCCCGTTTCCACCGGAAGCCCTTAAATTAGAAATATTTTTGAGTGTCCCGTCAACTTGTGTTTGTTCCTCGTGTTCTTTATTATATTTATTTACATATTTCTGATATTATTTGGCGATGCATTCTTTTCCTAGTCGTATAGTCTGTATAGAAAGGACAAGGAGTAATAAATCATTCACTTAAATAGATTTCATAGACGTACCAAAATATATTTTAAGAGGGTAAGGTACATTTTGTATTGAACGAATGAATTGCAGCTATGCTAAAGAATATACGATTTAGGTCAGAGGTAACGGGATGTACTAATTTTAATAAAAAAAGTGATAGAGGTAGAGGTCATTCGGAAGCAAAAAATGTAGTTCATTATAAAAAAATTCTACATTTTTGTCTTAAAATTAAAAACAAATTTGAATATGTTTGACTTGATTTGTCCGGCAGCAAACAAAAAACAAGAGGTACGTAATAGCCGTTTTTAAAACCATGAATGGTAAACATTTGGTAAAAAAAAGTTGAACAGTATTTAAAAGTCCCATCCATCAAAATACAATCCGAATTACATAAAAAATTAAGGTTGGAAAAACAGGAGAACACAATAATTTTAAATACCTAGTCTGCTGTTAATAGAAATTCCTCTTCTCGGTTCGTTCGTAATTGTAATTCACGAACACTATTAAATACTTCTTCCTGATTTTTAGGCAATAGTGTAAGTGCATCAACATCCTTCCCCTAATCCCCTAAATATCGATCAAAACAATCAAGATTTCTTCAAAATATTTAATTCAAGAAATCTTTGAAACCTTTCAGAAATATACATAATTCTATGGGCCTCCGATTTTATCTATTATAAACACTAATGACTCTAATAGGATTAAACTAAATGGTTGCGGCACAGTTCGAACATTTCAGTAATCCTCAAATTGATACAAGTCAGGTAAAATTTTATTTTGTGGCAGAGTTCGGATATGCCCGTTTATTCATAATATTTTTTATTTGTATTACTCCTATATGTAGTGTTTGGGGAATTTTTCTCAGAAATTTTAAATGGCAAGTGGCCTACTGTAATCGGCTTAATACGATTACACCTATTTACAGATTATTCGATTATTGAGAGGGATTTTCCAAACAACCCAGTTTTCTTAGAAACATTATCGGGAATATTATTTTAAAAGAAAGTAGGTACATTAAATCAGTACTTAGTATTAGTTCTTTGAGTAAAGTTGTATGAAGTTGTATGGTTGTCATAATATTGTAAACAGTTGGAATATATTTAAAACCTTTGTTGAATGTTAATTGTGCAAGTACCAAACAATGTCGATAAGCCAAGGACCATCTAAACGACCAAAAACAGGTCCATTATCTTTAAATGAAAAAACTCTGATATTGAATTGTTATATATCATTGAAAAACAAGGATCCAAGTGCAAGTGTTGATGATATTGTGGAATTAACGGCTGCTATGTTGTGTGTTGCTAAATCAACAATTTATAGATTGCTAAAAGAAAGCAAGAATGGAACTCTTCAACCCCCTAAAACTCCTTCAGGCCGAAAACCAATTGAGATCGATGAGTCATTAAAACAAAGACTAAGGCGTAAAATCCATGGATTTTACTTACGAAAGGAAATTCCAACACTTGACAAAATTATGACATCAGTGATACGGACTATCCAAAATTCTCCAGAATGACATTATGCAAACTTTTGAAAGATGTGGGTTTCAGATATACAAAACATAATAGAAAATCTCTCTTAATAGATAAACCGGAAATAGTTTTTTGGAGAAGAGACTATTTAAGAAGCATTCGACATGCCAGAGAACAAAATTTGAAAATCTTCTACTTAGACGAAACATGGATAAATGCTGGATATACAGTTTCCAAATCTTGGCAAGATGAAAACATTAAAAGCGGAAGGCAGGCATTCGTGGAAGGTTTGTCGTTAGGTTTGCAGCCACCATCTGGAAAAGGAAAAAGACTTATAATTGTCCATGTTGGAAGTTCTGAAGGTTTTGTTGGTGGTGGATTATTAACTTTTATTTCAAAACGCACGGGGGACTATCACGAAGATATGAATGGGGATGTCTTCGAGGAATGGTTTGTTCAAATGTTGGATCTGATTCCAAAAGGGGCTGTTATTGTTATGGACAACGCAAGTTACCATTCACGGTTACGAGAAGCATTGCCCACAAGTCGTTGGCGTAAAGCAGAGCTTTTGGAGTGGCTTATTTCGAAAAATATTAAGTTTCCAAAAGATCCACTAAGGAAAGAACTTTACAGAATTGCAAAAATGAACAAGAATAAATACAAAACCTACATTGTAGAAGAAATGGCTTCTTCTCGTGGTATATCAGTTCTTCGACTTCCCCCTTATCATCGTGAACTTAATCCCATAGAATTAATATGGGCTCAGGTAAAGGGGGAAGATGGAAAAAAAATACTACTTTTAAAATAAACGATGTTGTGAAATTGTTTGAGAGTGCTGTAAGTCATGTGAGTAAGGAAAATTGGACAAACTGTATCGAGCATGTTATCAAAGTAGAGGCAAATATGTGGAAAATTGACAATATTTGTGATGATTTAATCGACCCTATTATTATTAATGTCAACAACGATTCTTCCTCTTCCGAGTCGGATATAGAATAAAATGTAAGTAATAAATGTATTCCAATAATTATTTCTTTTCATTTTTTATTATATTATAATTTAAAACGTATTTATTTCCCAAAATACACACCACTGCATTGCGTTATTGCTTATCTGCTAATCCTTTAACAATGAATAAACCCTAAACTTTGCTACAACTGAAACAAATACGGGGTCGATCTACCTGGTTTTTAGATTTACGGAAGAAATGTAATTTAAAGTAAGAGATTTATCAAAAATTTCATGGTGCTCCCTGTAATGGTTTTGCATACTTAATTAGGGTTTATTACTCCTCGTACTTTTTGTACATACTATACTTTATTTACACTTATGGCTTCGGGAAAATTATGGAATTTTCATAAACGGTCCAGTGATCACAGACAATTATATAATTCGAAAAGTTCATTAGGAATTAATGAAAATTCAGATAAGAACCTACGTTCCTACGTGTTGCAGAAAAATTTCTCTCCCGATTGTACATTCCGATGATAACCAGTCGTAAACAGTAGTCTTTGTCGCATATCTACTCACGCTTTCTATCGTTTGCGCATCTCAGAGGCATCCTTACGCTTGTCGATCTGTAACTAGAGATGTTAAATTCCCGAGAATTTATTTTAAGGAAATATTCCCACAACAGGAATTTAATTGGGAATTTGTTTTAAAAATTGTTGATCAGAACAATACAATTTTCAACTAAAAAGTGATCTAACACCTATCAGTTTATCATGAATTTATCGTGAATAATGCTGATGCAACTGTGTAAATATACATTCAAAATTCCAACATACATACAAGAATAAAACTTTATTTTATTTGAAAGAATAAAGATAGTAGGTACATGAGTATTGCAAATTGTAATATACCTCATAACTAAAATATCACTAGTCACTACCAATGTGAAAGTAATAATTGTTTGAATTGTCTTTGGTCACTAAATTCACTTTGTTGTGCATAATGCATCTTCGGCATATACTTTCTAGTAAGAGTCTCATTTTCATCATCAGATGCGACGTAATTAAAAATTCCCAAAGATGGGATGAAATTTATGGTTTGGGAATATGGTTTATATAGCTGTATTACATTTTTTCACAAATAAAATATTTAAAAAACTTTTAATTGAAATATTATGCCTATTTACATTCTACAGGACAGAAAAGGATGGGTATACTACGCCACTGCGGGTTGCAGACATTTCAATTTGCACGATTAACGGGCCATTCCAGGTACTCTGTATATAGTTCACTGAAATTAGGCAATCCAACGACCTGTCAAAATAAATTCAATATGGCGGCGACGGTCAAATAATAAATATACTGTAGGGTGTTGTTTGTTTAGCTTACGTTTCATTGATTTTCTTTCTGTTTTTTGGCTGTAAATTGTGGTTTTTAAATAGTGTAGTGATTGTCTTGTGAAATGCTTTCGATATGTATTGTAGTTGTAGAAGCCGTTCTAATCGTGATGAAGTTTCGAAAAACGATTTGATCAAACTTCGTAGGGCTGCATGGATTGCAGCAATAGAGACAATCTGACCGAATCTATATTGAAACACCAGAAAATTTGCAGAAGACCATTTATAACTGGTAGGCCTCCCAGGCAGCACACAATATCCAGTGGATACCCCAATATCCACTGAATATCCAGTCTATATAAGATATCTAATAGATATCCACTGAATGTATTTCATATATATAGAAAAAAAAAATATTTTCTGGTAGGCCTCTCTTATCAAATATTATATCAACTCTCCTAGCATACGTAGTTTGTACTCAAGTAGGTATTAATTCATTCTAAGCAAACCTGCTGTCCTCGAAGATAATGATCACCCTGACTGGGTACAATCTCAATATATGGAACATGTGTCTCAGAAAGTAAAAATAATTAATAGTAGTCCTTTTTTATATAAATTGTCCCAAGAGCTTAATGACAATTGATTGGGATATGTTTAGCTGACCGTCGAGGTCAAGCAAAGATACTCTATGAACATGTTTTGCACACTTTATTTCATGCTTAATTATTTATGTTTTAGTTTTGAAGCTAAACATTTAGTAAATATTACTTTGCAACTTTTATTATTTCTCTACATTTAATGAATGTTTTATTTTGATTTGTACATAAATTAGTAATCATTCTTGTCTCTTCATAATACGTATAACGTTTATGTACTAAGTGTTATTATAGTGATATATTTTTACATAGTTTCGTCAATAAGATCAAAATCTTTGATGAAGTTCATTAATTTTACTCATGTTAATATTAGAAATATGTATTGTAATGTACACATGTCAAAATGAAATAAAATTTATATTTTGCAGTGTAAAATAATTGTTTTTCTAATGCATTAAATGTCACACACGTTAGGGACACTAAAAAATAAAACTCTTATATAACAGTTTATTTTTTTCCAAAAACCAAAAAAGCCAAAAAATAAAACCCCTAAGGTCATAGAAACAATTTCACAAGACAACATCTACAAAAAACAATCATTCATAAACTCATTACTTAATTCCAAATACATATTATAGCTTTCCTTACAATTAATGAAAGGCTAACTTAGTTCTACATTTATTTACAAAAAATACAACACTGATTCAATTGCAGAAGGTAACACATAATATATCTATTAGCTAAACTATTTATGTTTCTCCAACATCTGGGTTTTCCACTAATAACGATTTAAAATAAGCACTCTTCATCTTAAAATAGGAAAATTGTCCTTCTCAAACACTGCAAAGCACCTTAAAACCCCATAAAATACAAAGAAACCCGTTTTATAACTACAGCTTTCTAGACATAAATGACAGTACTGAATCCAATGTTTGACCGTCGCCGCCATATTGACAGCTAAAAAGTCACGTGGTTTGGATTGCCTAATGTACAAAAAGTTCTATCAATTACACAGAACACTTTAGAATATTAAACAAAATTACGAAATCTATATCTGAACTCAACGAAATTTCAGGTTAATTTTATGAAATGTACAAAAAGTTCTATAGATTACACAGCATGATCGATACAAGTTCCATATATGTTCTGTCAGATGCTGATTGTTGGAACGCGAAACAATTTATGAAATATGAGAATTTGTATCTGCTGGAACACGAGTTTTAAACTACGCATGTTTAATACACACTGCTGATCAAATTTGGTAGTTACCACAATGGCAACATTCACATCAGACAAGTCACAATTCTACACAACTGTAAACAGGCCGCTCTTAGCAGCGAAAGGGTGAAGTTCTTCAATAGACCTTAATAACCCTTACGTCAAAATTGAATCTAGTTATTGCCCTTAATATCAGTTTGTTATCACTATCCGCCAAAGCTAGATTTTCATCACTTCTGACTTTATTCATAATTTTGTAACAGGTTTCATAGCCCAAAACACATTCAACACTAATTTCTTAAAGAACATCAGAACATTCACTAAACAGTAAGTGGTAGTAAACTTAAAAATACATCAAATTGTTACCGTCTTAATTGGTCGGTATCAATTTTTTTCCAAGTTTCCTTGGATGGGACCAAGATAGCGATTTTATTGGGAACAATACTGGACGATAAACAATTAAGACGTATGCGAACGGCACTCTTGTTTGGGTTGGAGAGCTAAGGGTCGTGGGTTTATTTGCGGAACGTTAATCAATCGGAAACGTAATTAGAGGGCGCCAGAAATTTTAATTATCAGGAAAAATTTCAAAAACTGCGATAAACGAGAGAAATTATAAAAAGTGGGGTATTTTTGGTATTGTATCTGTGGAGGTTAGGGAAGTACTCACTAAAACGCGTTTTATTAGGTTAACCAGTTTATTAACAGGTTTTACCAGCGTCAGTGAACGAAACATCAAAAATATTTACAAGGTGGGTTCATGCATGAACTGGTACCACAAACAAAATTAATATATACATAAACAACAACAAATATACATACACAAATGATCAATGTCGCAGTTTGCGAACTAAAAAATTAGTTTATAAACGAAATTATTTTCCGTTTATTTAAAAAAAAATGTAGTATATTATATTATTAAATTACTTGAAAACAAAAAAAACATAGGCTTTGTGAAAGTTATGTCAATATCGGGAAAATAACTTAGTCTAGATCTGACGTACGCCGAATTTCCTAACGATTATACTATGAAACATAAACAAAGGTTCTCTAAAACAATAGCAATATTAGTAATCAATACACTCGTTACTGTAATAAAATAGTTCTGACCGTATAGTTCTTTCGTTAGAGGAATAGCGTGACACTAAATTAATCTTTCCATCATTGACTAAGAACGGGTGCGATTACTCCAGGTAGGAGAGATACTAAATAATCATTAACGATACCAGAGTCCAATTGTTTCCATCCAATCACCAAATTACTACTCAAGTGAAGATACTTGCAACAACGCCGGAGGCGTGGTTTCTCGATTAGGTCGATTAAAAAACTTATGATAACACTTGTAATAAGTAAGCTACCCTCACCGCGTGAAGGAACAGATCACAGACACTCGGAAATCTTCGGTAGTCTAATGAAGGTAATAATGACTATAAACGTATACTCCGGTAAATTTAATTCGACTATGAACACAGTAAATACCGATACCTTGGTACTATACGATAATTTAATCTTAATAGCCAAGAAAATCACCACTACTTCGCTCAAATAATTTTCGTAGACTCTATCTCGATAACGGCACTAAATAATGAACGATAATTCACGCTAACACTACAAGAAGTTTTTCAACTACTCGCGTTGAGAATCGGTTGCTCACTGCCCTCGTGACGAGATTTTTGGGGATGGATAGCCTTCTCTTTGAAATTATTTCCAAAAAATAACTGTAAAATTAGTTCCAAAAAGCCATATAAAACGAATCAGGCGGTGAATACACATATTACACTGTCTACCGAGAATTTCAAAAAAGGTACTTTTCGTTCCCTGAAGGTAATTCTAAAACTATTGTGTCCCCATCATAATCCTTTCAAGGGCGGTATTATAAATACATTCAATTGTCATTTCGTTCAATTGAGAATCCCGATTGAGCCGTAATAAACCTTTTTCGGCGTTCAAAGATGTATTATACTCCGGTAATTTTATTTTTATTGGTACTATGAAACGATCTTTTACACAGTTCGAAGAAAATTTTGTTACACAGGGCCGCACTGGGAAATAAATTCGAATATAAAAAAAATTAAAAACGTTACAAAATTGATTACCTAAAGTGAAATTTAAATATTCGTTTGGGCGACAAATGTGTCGGTATTTGTCCACTTCCTTCCATGAAAACAAGTTAATACGTTCTTTAAAAAAATTCAATGGAATAATAAATTATATTACAGCTAACATTACAACTGAATCAGGAAATTACCGAAATTTTCTACTCTGCATGTATAGATAACCTTTATATTCTGCATGTCTTGTAAGTATTTGCCTTTACAGCGTTGCCATTTTTGAATAGTTTTATTTATATCAGTTGTAGTTAGCGCAAAACATATAGTGTAGCGATGTAATCGTATGTTTATTGCGAAGCTAGACTTCGAAAGGTATTAATATTTTGTTTACTTTTACCAATACCTATATTGTATTTGATGTTATGTAATTGTTGAAAGGGCGTTCGGTTTAATCGGGATACCAGACGTGAATTGAGCCTTTTTTGTATCCCATTCGATTTTTTATGAACAAAACAAAATTCTATGAAAAAATAACAAAAATGAGAAATTTTATAACAATGAATAAAACAATTCCTGTTTGTCACTACTATATAAGTAACATGAAAAATATATTAAACTTAATTAATTTTCATCTTCCAAAAATTCTATTAATCCTACTCCTATATCATCTGCATCACTATCGTCTTGTAAATCAATAATAAATTTATTTCCTCCATTAATATGGACTTGCCCAATATTCTTATACTCATCTTCAATTTTGATTACTTTTTTAATATCTGTTTTAATTGTGCCAAATTTAACTCGATGGGATTGAAAATACAAAAATAAGGAGGAAGTCTCACTATATAGTGTCTATGTTGTTCAGTAATACTCTCTACGGCGAATAATTTCTTAAATTTCATTGTCTGTAAAACTTCAATCAGTTGTTGTTTTGTACAAGAATCTTCAAAGTACAAACTATTATCCATTAAAAAATTTTGTAGTTCGGTCTTCTTTCAGCTTTTATTTGGTATTTTATCGAGCTGTCGTGAATGATAAAAAGCATTGTCAAGAACTACAAAACTATTTGTCTCCAAGTTTCGGATCAATGTGAATTCAAACCATGTTGTTATGATAGTCAACGTTGCAATCTTCCATTTTTTTCACATATTTTTAAGGTATTTAAAACCAATCCTTCATTTCCACCTCAATGCACAATAATAAGTCTGGATCCTTTGTTTGCAGGCATTGTTGGTGTTCTAAATTAACCCTTTTTACTTTGGGTTAATTAGATGGAATGCAGGTTATCTGGTTTCAGGGGTAATCGAAGGACCACTACGGTTGTTTTTCACTGAAGTAACGATGAACCGTAGAATGAAATTAAACACTTAAATCACTTTATGTTGTATATTGTCAGTAATGTATAATTTGAGGTATCGTTGCGTAACAATTAAGAATTCCCTTATACAGGGTGTCCCGGGACTAATGGGAAAAAAGTCAGGAGCGTATAATCTGAGCTAAAATAATGTTAGTACTTCATATAAACTTTTACTATGCAGGTCCTCGTTTTCGAGTTATAGGCCTCCAAAGTTTTAATTTTGAATTTGGTTTTTATTTTTATTTTTTGTACTAGTTATTTGATCTTTATAAAATTTACGGCGAAGCTATAATGTATGTGTATGCTTATTTTGGTAAGGTGAACAGATTTACAGTAGTGCATTGAAGCCAGGGACGGACTACTCGCTATGGTTAGTGATCCAAAAATTTTTTAGGTATGGCACACCCTGTATGAAATTATCGAAATTCACTTCCCCACACATTAAGCTAACGAAAAGGTACTCTTGTTGGAATTCGATAAAATAAGCCGTTTGGCTAATATTTACAGTTTTATTAATGCACTACGTACCAGTTTACGCATTCACCATTTTTATAAGTACACAACGAGGTAAAACTAACTTTTAATAGATGTCCAAAATTTACCTAGAGTACTACAAAAAAATAATTTAACGATGGCAGAAGATGAAAAACATTGACTTATTAATTGGAAAGTTGGTAAAAACTTTTTATAAGTGTTTTTACCGTTTATCAAGTTACCATAGGATTAGTTGTCAAACGTTGTGTAGAATAGTTCGTAGTCAGTACTTGTCAATAATTCATAAGTCCTTAATTTAACAGTTACAATAGCAGAATTCGCTTTTATTGAGTACGCAGATAAACATCTAATGTATGGACTGGCTTCTCGAAACTGTTTAGAGGCCAAAAGGCTTTATGAAGAACATATTGCAAACAGAGCATTGCCAGACAGACGAATGTTTGGGCGTATTGATCTCAGGTTACGAGAAACAGGTATGAATAAGTAAATGTAATTTTCCATGTATACAAAACAAAATTTTAAATTTTAGGAAGATTTTCGCCAGAAAAAGCTGGAGAAGGTCCAGTACGAAGCATACGTACTGTGGCAGTTGAACAAGACTTGATAATGAACCATCGAGTTTTAGAAAATTATCAAGAGAACATAACGTCTCGAAATCAGTTGTTCATCGCGTCCTAAAAGAACAGCTGTTATATCCTTTTCACATGAAAAAAGTACACCGTATGACAGTGGCTGATTATCCTGCTCGACTTGAGTATAGCCAGTGGTTTCTGCGACAACAACAAGCAGACAACACATTTATTAGTAACGTTCTCTTTACGAACGAACCGGGTTTCACCAGAGATGGAATCATAAATTCTCATAATGTGCATTTATGGGATGATGTGAATCTACATGGCATTATCCAAACTAGGATCCAGCATAGATTCATGGTTAATGTTTGGCAGGAATAGTTGGCAATAATTTGATACAGCCATACTTTATTGACGGTACTTTGACCGGTCAGAGATATTTGGAGTTTTTTGCAAAATGAGTTATGGAACCTGTTTGATGATGTGCTACTACAAACTCGTAGGAATTTATGGTTCATGCATGATGGGGCCCCTCCTCATTTCAGTTTAGATGTACGACAGCATTTACACACAAGGCTTCCTAATAGATGGATTGGTCGTGGAGGCCCTTTTCAATGGCCACCGCGATCAGGAGACGTTAATCCTATGGATTTCTTTCTCTAGGGTTATCTCAAAAGTAAGGTATGAGCAACACCTGTGCAAACAAGGCAAGATTTATTAGACAGAATTGTGTTACACTGCAATGTTATTAGAAATAGTGTGATATTGCTCTTTCAAGTGCAAAGAAACAACCTTCGTAGACTTAGAATGTGCGTGGAAGTGGGAGGAGCTCATATTGAACATTTATTAGAATAACATTAGTTTTTGTTGTTTAGGAATTAGTTTTAGTCTAATGTTTTATAACTTGTGTTTTTTGAGGTTTTCTTAATGGTTTAATAATGTTATGTTCGTAATTTTGATTAAAAGCAAGTAAATTCTGGACATCGTATTAATAAGTTAGTTAGGTAGATTTGTACGTAGTGCATTAATAAAACTGTAAATATTAGCCAAACGGCTTATTTTATCGAATTCCAACAAGAGTACCTTTTCGTTAGCTTAATGTGTGGGGAAGTGAATTTCAATAATTTCATACAGGATGTGCCATACCTGCAAAATTTTTGGATCACTAACCATTGCGAGTAGTCCGTCCCTGGCTTCAATGCACTACTGTAAATCTGTTTACCTTACCAAAATAAACATACACTTACATTATAGCTTTGCCGTAAATTTTATGAAGATCAAATAACTAGTACAAAAAATAAAAATAAAAACCAAATTCAAAATTAAAACTTTGGAGGCCTATAACTCGAAAACGAGGGCCTGCATAGTAAAAGTTTATATGAAGTACTAACATTATTTTGGCTCATATTATACTCTCCTGACTTTTTTCCCATTAGTCCCGGGACGCGATGAATGAAAGTATTTTGCACTTACTATGATATTGTTAAATAAATAAAGATTGAGTACACTTGTTTGTTTCCGGTATCAAAAAGCCGGGTGATTTTACGAAGTCAAGTACTTTGCTGTACCGTGTTACATGATGAAAGAGAGATAATGAGGAATTTTACGTGTATGAATGCCGGTTGGTAAGTGTATATATGACTAATGATATGTTCACGATTGATGACTGGGAAGTGAGTAAAAATGGGGTTGGTTCCGTATTTATACGTCGGATGACGTAGGATCGAGGAGTGAGCAAACTATTAGAAACTAGCCAATGGGATAAAAGTATTTTAAAATGTAACGTGAAATTGTCAGTTAGAGATATGTTTTTTTTGGGACTTGAAACGGTTTCGTAGATACAGATAACAGGGTTTGGAAGAGCGTTTTTATGAAGAGATAAGATGTCGGGTACATTGATATATTCAGTGGAATTTCAGAAAACGATATTTATCTGTTTTTCTCAGGTATTAGTAAATTTAAATGACTTTTTTGGTGATGTAAAGAAATATTAAATGTTACGAAGAAGGATATATTTAGTTATATGGTTTGAGTATAATATTCGAATTGTAGTATACAGGGAAAATTGAAATAAAATCACGGGAGAATTTGGTAAGTAAAAAACAAATTCGAACAGTTGGTATACATATTTTTGACCCGTCAGTCCATCCTTTCTTAACCGTGTCGTGTGTATCATACCAAGTTTCGTCCAAATAGACAATTGGCCGGTTTTCTTCACTTGACTTAATTACTTGTTCCAAGTATGTATACCGCATATCCACGATTCTTCTGCTTTCCATGACTGTTTGACGTTAATTAATCGTTTTGAATTTGAATCCCAATTTTTTAATCCAGTTTTCAATGGTTTTCTTAAATACATTTACATTATTACGGCCGGCATTTGTCAATTTACTTCTTATTATATCAATCGTTGGTAACTCATTACTTTTATAACAGTCATATATGGTGGTTTTTAATAATTTTATTACAGACACATCTAAAGGTTTGATCAATCCCTTACCACATCGCTTCTTGCGTTCGTAAGGCCCATTCTTGGCTGTTTTACGTATAGTTTGACAGGGGAACTTCTGTTAAATCAGATACTGCTTGCATTAATTCTGTTTCTTCATCGAAGCCAAACTTTTCCCGTAGATTCTTATACCCATTGAAACATATTTTCTGTTTCCAAATTAAAATGACGTCGAATCCTGTTTTCACTTTGATCACAATTATTTAAATTTTCGTTGTTGTTACACACAATATTTTGGACACAACTCGATATTTCCCAAGGACTAGACATTGAAAATATTTAATTTTTAACTAAAAATATAATTGCTTTATAATAAATATGTATACCTAGCCAAATTGCTCAGAAAAACACTACACTCTTTCTTGATGTCAGCCTACCAACTGAAGAGTGAAAGTGGGTTATCTGTGGTGAACACCTGCTGTGTTCGAAAAAATTGCCATCTCAAAATATACTCATAGTTCAGTAAAAGATGGGAAAAATAATAAGTTATTTAAATTTATATTTCAAATTCTTCTTATTAAAACGAGATATAAGGTAGTGCTAATTGTCTGGTGTTTTGTTTAATATGTTTTTAAATATAAATAGGTTAATATTGTTCTATACATTAACGCTAAGTATCTTAAAAAGTAATAATTGCGGGTTAAAAATAATCGTTACAGTCGATAATGTATTTTAAATTATAATATTGACTGGACTATGACGGTATTCCAGTCAAATGATAAGCCGAAACCTTAAAGTTTGAACTATGTCTCTTACACCTATTATACAAACATAGGGCTCTACCCTGTTACTGATAACGTCTGTATCGGTTTTTTATACACTTTTCTTACCTGCTGTTGCTGATTTTGAGTTTGATGTGACTGAATTTTATGTGTTTTTAGGTCATGTTGGGTGTTGAATGTTAGACCACATTCCTCACAGGAAAACCTTATACGATCTGCTGATACTATTTGGATCTGAGTTGGCTGCTGAGGTGGTTGTTGAACCTAAAAGATAAATTATATTTAAATACTCGTGAGATTGAGATTATACAATACAGTAAATTGATGCACGCTAGAGTGACTTTGAGGTCACGTTTTCGTGTATATAATCTTTGGTGACATTTGAACAACGTTGCCAATCTTTAAAAGTAGTATGGAGATTGAGGAAATGTAAAACAATGAGGTTATGTTGGTATTTATTAAAAAAATATTGTGCCTTTAATTGTAGTTAATAAATACAATAAATAAATATGACCATATTTGAGGCCTGGATATATTAAAATTGCTAAAATGTATATTTTTTGGACAAATTTCGTCTGATTTGAGTTGCATGTAAAATTTTCAGCTGGGATTTTTTTGTCAACAAATAACAAACTTATAATAATATACAATAATCGATTTATCATTCTTTTATTAGGGGATTTAATACAGATCCTCTATTTGAAATTTAAAAGAAAAGTAGAACATAAGGAAATTTATTTATATTTGGCTGCCATACTTTCGATACACACTGTGCTATAATATGTAAATTCACTAATTTTGAAAGATTCAGTATAAATATCAAATTTGACATTATAGTTTCTGATGACATTTGTGTAGAATATATCTAATGATAGATAGATCAGATTATGATTTGAAGAAAATATTTGAAATTTCAAAATATAGAGGTCTCTGCTAGCAGCATTACAAGTATAATAAAAGAATTCAAAATCTCACTTGGTTATTGAAAAACATAAATTAGTAATTTTTTTTAAAAAACAAGAAAATCGGTAACCAACGGAAAGGAGATTTATTTATTTTGCAAAAGTTTAGTTAGTTGATTTTGAAACCCCGAAGAGGCAACATCAGAATTAAAGTTGTCTCAATTTTGTGGTGTAGATAGTAGAAATTGTATATCAATACAACCAGATTAAAAATTCATTCATTATAAAGCCAGTGCGTGCATAATTCAAATAAGAATTGCATCGTGTGTAGTGAATGTGGTTCGAGATTTCTAAATAAATTTTTTTAGAATGTATCCAGAATTCTAAAGTCATTTAGAATTGTACGAGTTATCCTGTTCTCAGTTGGCGACTCCACTCCAGTTTTCTTACAATAATTTCTCGAGAAATAATAAGGCCCCTTTTTAAATAAAATTTGACATAGATGCATCTATTAGATATTTGATTGCAAACAAAATTAACAATTCATATAAAGAAATTAACATCAGAGAAGAAAAATTTTGAATTAGACAAATTTGATTGAAGCTTGTATTTGACATTTATACACGTCAAGATTCAAATCGACGATTGGAACTTTTATTAAACGTTTTTTTTCTTCATTAGATTAATTTATTGTATCTAGGTTGTTCTAATTTTAAGTTTCGTAGAAATTACGACTGTTGTACCTTTGTAATAATTTGGGGAATATTAATTTGATAATTTGTGATCTGGTCGTATAATATAGAATTTTACATTCCAACTCACTGTATTATTTTCATAACATATAATTTCAGAAAATTAAACATTTTGCATTAAATAAAACTGTCGATCAAATCAGTGACAGTTGATAATTTTCAGTGACAGAAGTATTGTAGATGTCATCAGATATTTGAAGTGCCTTTTATAATATAAACATACAGTTACTAGAGATTCTGAACAATAGCAAAACAGTTAATTTGGAGATACGTTAAAAATAAATAAATTTTGAATAATTAATTTTTTGAACAGTTCGATCCCACCCTGAGAGAAAAGTAATAGGTCGATTATATATAAATTCATCTTTAGAAACACTACATTAATATTTATTAGAGCCGGGCATATATTTTTGACAACTACTGTCAAAATTGAAATTTCTTACATGCTTTTTTAAAGTTGCATGTACAATAATTGTCGCTGCGACAATTTTATAACAATTCTAATAATAATAAATATAATACTATAGCAATTTTGTCACCACAACGTGGGGCAACTATAAAATAAAAACGACATAGTATACAGGGTGTCCCGGGACTAATGGGAAAAAAGTCAGGAGAGTATAATATGAGCCAAAATAATGTTAGTACTTCATATAAACTTTTACTATGCAGGCCCTCGTTTTCGAGTTATAGGCCTCCAAAGTTTTAATTTTGAATTTGGTTTTTATTTTTATTTTTTGTACTAGTTATTTGATCTTCATAAAATTTACGGCAAAGCTATAATGTAAGTGTATGTTTATTTTGGTAAGGTAAACAGATTTACAGTAGTGCATTGAAGCCAGGGACGGACTACTCGCAATGGTTAGTGATCCAAAAAATTTGCAGGTATGGCACACCCTGTATGAAATTATCGAAATTCACTTCCCCACACATTAAGCTAACGAAAAGGTACTCTTGTTGGAATTCGATAAAATAAGCCGTTTGGCTAATATTTACAGTTTTATTAATGCACTACGTACAAATCTACCTAACTTATTAATACGATGTCCAGAATGTACTTGCTTTTAATCAAAATTACGAACATAACATTATTAAATCATTAAGAAAACCTCAAAAAACACAAGTTATAAAACATTAGACTAAAACTAATTCCTAAACAACAAAAACTAACGTTATTCTAATAAATGTTCAATATGAGCTCCTCCCACTTCCACGCACATTTTAAGTCTACGAAGGTTGTTTCTTTGCACTTGAAAGAGCAATTTCACACTATTTCTAATAACATTGCAGTGTAACACAATTCTGTCTATTAAATCTTGCCTTGTTTACACAGGTGTTGCGTATACCTTACTTTTGAGATAACCCTAGAGAAAGAAATCCATAGGATTAACGTCTCCTGATCGCGGTGGCAATTGAAAAGGGCCTCCACGACCAATCCACCTATTAGGAAGCCTTGTGTGTAAATGCTGTCGTACATCTAAACTGAAATGAGGAGGGGCCCCATCATGCATGAACCATAAATTCCTACGAGTTTGTAGTAGCACATCATCAAACAGGTTCCATAACTCATTTTGCAAAAAACTCCAAATATCTCTGACCGGTCAAAGTACCGTCAATAAAGTATGGCTGTATCAAATTATTGCCAACTATTCCTGCCAAACATTAACCATGAATCTATGCTGGATCCTAGTTTGGATAATGCCATGTGGATTCACATCATCCCATAAATGCATATTATGAGAATTTATGATTCCATCTCTGGTGAAACCCGGTTCGTTCGTAAAGAGAACGTTACTAATAAATGTGTTGTCTGCTTGTTGTTGTCGCAGAAACCACTGGCTATACTCAAGTCGAGCAGGATAATCAGCCACTGTCATACGGTGTACTTTTTTCATGTGAAAAGGATATAACAGCTGTTCTTTTAGGACGCGATGAACAACTGATTTCGAGACGTTATGTTCTCTTGATAATTTTCTAAAACTCGATGGTTCATTATCAACTGCATTTAACAAGTCTTGTTCAACTGCCACAGTACGTATGCTTCGTACTGGACCTTCTCCAGCTTTTTCTGACGAAAATCTTCCTAAAATTTAAAATTTTGTTTTGTATACATGGAAAATTACATTTACTTATTCATACCTGTTTCTCGTAACCTGAGATCAATACGCCCAAACATTCGTCTGTCTGGCAATGCTCTGTTTGCAATATGTTCTTCATAAAGCCTTTTGGCCTCTAAACAGTTTCGAGAAGCCAGTCCATACATTAGATGTTTATCTGCGTACTCAATAAAAGCGAATTCTGCTATTGTAACTGTTAAATTAAGGACTTATGAATTATTGACAAGTACTGACTACGAACTATTCTACACAACGTTTGACAACTAATCCTATGGTAACTTGATAAACGGTAAAAACACTTATAAAAAGTTTTTACCAACTTTCCAAATAATAAGTCGTTCATGTTTTTCATCTTCTGCTATCGTTAAATTATTTTTTTGTAGTACTCTAGGTAAATTTTGGACATCTATTAAAAGTTAGTTTTACCTCGTTGTGTACTTATAAAAATGGTGAATGCGTAAACTGGTACGTAGTGCATTAATAAAACTGTAAATATTAGCCAAACGGCTTATTTTATCGAATTCCAACAAGAGTACCTTTTCGTTAGCTTAATGTGTGGGGAAGTGAATTTCGATAATTTCATACAGGGTGTGCCATACCTGCAAAATTTTTGGATCACTAACCATTGCGAGTAGTCCGTCCCTGGCTTCAATGCACTACTGTAAATCTGTTTACCTTACCAAAATAAACATACACATACACTATAGCTTTGCTGTAAATTTTATAAAGATCAAATAACTAGTACAAAAAATACAAATAAAAACCAAATTCAAAATTAAAACTTTGGAGGCCTATAACTCGAAAACGAGGGCCTGCATAGTAAAAGTTTATATGAAGTACTAACATTATTTTAGCTCAGATTATACGCTCCTGACTTTTTTCCCATTAGTCCCGGGACACCCTGTATATAACAATTTGGCTCCCAACGCGGGACAATTACAATTAAAGGAATAGAGATATATTACAATTTGACGCAGCAACGTGGGGCGATTAAAAATTAGCACATCATCATAAAAATATTGAAATTTATTGACATTATAAAAAATTTAAATATCTACGATGGAAAGAAGAATGACGTTAAGAGATGGTAAACAGGTAGGAGTTGAAAGTGGATCTGATGAAGAAAGGGAAGAAAGGAGTCATGGAAGAGGATATTTTCAGGTGCAGTACTTAGAACAAGGAAGGGAACAATCAGAAGGAGATATGACAGTAGGAGATGAGGAAGAACAAGAGAATAGGAGACAACCAAGTATGAGTCATAATCACCAATTTATGCAATTTTTGATTAATATGGAAAATAATATGAATAGGAAATCTGAAGAAAATAGGGTAGTTATGAATATTATGAGTGGAAATTTAAATGACAAAATTGATACAATGAGGGAAGAGATTAAGGGAGCTATTAACAATATCACTGGAAACATGGACAGGCTGGAAAAGAAAATAGAAGAAGGAAAAATGAAAACTTTAAATGAAATAAAGAAAATTAGAGATGAAAACGAGCAATTTAGTAAACAAATGGCCGATATGAGAGTAGATATGGAAGTACAAAATAAGAATTTGAAAATAGACCAAGAAAATGGAGTTAGAATGAAAGAAGAATTTGAAAACAGATAGATGGAATACAAGAATTAGATAGATACATAGAATAAAATTTATCTAGAACAATTCCAACAGAACTAAACAAACAAAATAAGAATATCACTGAAGAAATACGATTAATAAAAATACAAAGTTTAATAGAGATTAAAGAAGTTGAGAAGGTAATAAAGGTACAAAGACAAACAAAAGATGAAATGGTAGACATTAATTTACAGAATCTAGGAAGTGAAGAAGTGATGCAAAATTATGAAAAAAATATTTATTGTAAAATAAAAGACTTAGATGTTAATATAGTAAAACAAATCGTGACATATGGTAAAAGAAATAATAATTATAATAGGGGGAAACAATTTAATTGGGAATTAAAGAAAATGAACAAAATATTACAAGAAACTATGGAAGAGATAGAAGAAACCACAAGACAAATTGAAGAACGAACAATTTATACAGGAAATATCGAAATAAGAGTGAAACTTGACAGAAATATGAAAATAATCGATCCAAAAGTTTTTATTAATATAATTGGAAATGAAATAATAGGAATTGAGATTATGGTGGATAAGAAAATAATAAAAAGCAATTTCAATGATACGGAAGAATTTGAGATGCAAATTCTAATCCATTTTTGGGAAGAAAGTACAGAAACAAGAATATATGATGAAGATAATGAGATATGGGGCAATGAATTTAAAAAGGATAAAGTGGAAAATTTAATCGAATTTAGGAAACCGAAAGAGAATCAAACAATAAGAGAAGAGAATAAGACGAAGTTTAGGAAAAGAAAATAAAATTGAATTATATGAAAGGATTATAGGAACGAAATCTAGAAAACGAAAAAGGAATAGTACAAGGTAAGGAAGGGATATAAAAGATGTGTAAAAAAATGTTTATGATCAACGAATAATATTTAAAAACATATGTAAATAGAAATTATATAAACAGGGTTTGATAATAGAAAAAATGATAGACATGTTGATATGAGTTATGGAAATGAAAACAGAAGTAACAGAAATGAAAAACGAATATATGGAAATTGAGGTAAAATTGATAACAATAAGTATTTTGAGAATAGAAGAGATATTAGAAACTTGGATAGAAGAAACAATAATGAAAATAGAAATGAAATTAGGCAACAAAATAGATGGACAGGATGAAATAATTACATTTATAGGAGCAAATGGAAAGAAGTTATATGAACTAAGAAAATCTATGATACAAAAGATTGAATTAAAGGATGGGAAAGAAGTTGATATGTAAGCATAGTTGATAAAGAAGTTAGAAACAGACATAGTTATTGATGAATTGATGAAATATAAGGAAATAATTGATGTTGATAAGATAGATAGAATTAAATGGTAAAATAATTGAATTTGAGGAGGTAAATATGGAAGTACATATTGGCAATTGAAGAGGATAATAAGAAGTTATGGAATACAACAAGGAGTGGAATTATGGAAGAATTGGAAATAATGAGTGGAAATAAGGAATATGAAGAGAAAGTGAAGAATTTGATAATGAAATATGAAGGTTTAATTGAAAAAGAAATGAGAATTACAAATAATTATGTGCGTGAGATAGAAGAAATAGAAGATAGGAAAAGGAATGGTAATTGGACAGATTATAATGAAGAATATTATGAATTTATAAATGAATTATTAAAGACGTATGAGAGAAGAATGTCGAAGAAACCGAGAGTTGCTTAATAAAAATATGGATATAATGAAAGTGAAGAATATTGAGAAATTTTAAAGCAAAATCATATCCAGTTCCATGTAAATTGTTTAGGCAGAGTAGTACAGAGTTGGAAATATTACAGATCATAGAAGAAATGATCAACATGTATATAGGAAATTTTAGAATAACAAAGGATATTGTGTTACGTGAAATTTTAAAATAGATGTAGTAGAGTTAATAAGTTTTACGGGAATTAGGGACAATAGTTTAATTTGATTAAAAATAGGATTTTTGAAATAAGTTAATAATCATTTTCAGAACATTACTATTTGACTTAGGATAATATTTGGCAAATTTGAAATATGAAATTATAATAATATACAATGATCGATTTATCATTCTTTTATTAGGGGGATTTAATACAGATCCTCTATTTGAAATTTAAAAGAAAAGTAGAACATAAGGAAATTTATTTATATTTGGCTGCCATACTTTCGATACACACTGTGCTATATGTAAATTCACTAATTTTGAAAGATTCAGTATAAATATCAAATTTGACATTTTAGTTTCTGATGACATTTGTGTAGGATATATCTAATGATAGATAGATCAGATTATGATTTGAAGAAAATATTTGAAATTTCAAAATATAGAGGTCTCTGCTAGCAGCATTACAAGTATAATAAAAGAATTCAAAATCTCACTTGGTTATTGAAAAACATAAATTAGTAATTTTTTTAAAAAAACAAGAAAATCGGTAACCAACGGAAAGGAGATTTATTTATTTTGCAAAAGTTTAGTTAGTTGATAGTAGAAATTGTATATCAATACAACCAGATTAAAAATTCATTCATTATAAAGCCAGTGCGTGCATAATTCAAATAAGAATTGCATCGTGTGTAGTGAATGTGGTTCGAGATTTCTAAATAAATTTTTTTAGAATGTATCCAGAATTCTAAAGTCATTTAGAATTGTACGAGTTATCCTGTTCTCAGTTGGCGAGTCCACTCCAGTTTTTTTACAATAATTTCTCGAGAAATAATAAGGCCTCTTTTTAAATAAAATTTGACATAGATGCATCTATTAGATATTTGATTGCAAACAAAATTAACAATTCATATAAAGAAATTAACATCAGAGAAGAAAAATTTTGAATTAGACAAATTTGATTGAAGCTTGTATTTGACATTTATACACGTCAAGATTCAAATCGACGATTGGAACTTTTATTAAACGTTTTTTTCATTAGATTAATTTATAGTATCTAGGTTGTTCTAATTTTAAGTTTCGTAGAAATTACGACTGTTGTTCTTTTGTAATGATTTGGGGAATATTAATTTGAGAATTTGTTATCTGGTCGTATAATATAGAATTTTGCATCCCAACTCACTGTAGTATTTTTATAACACATAATTTCAGAAAATTAAACATTTTGCATTAAATAAAACTGTCGATCAAATCAGTGACAGTTGATAATTTTCAGTGACAGAAGTATTGTAAATGTCATCAGATATTTGAAGTGCCTTTTATAATATTAAACATACAGTTACTAGAGATTCTGAACAATAGCGAAACAGTTAATTTGGAGATACGTTAAAAATAAATAAATTTTGAATAATTAATTTTTTGAACAGTTTGATCCCACCCTGAGACAAAAGTAATAGGTCGATTATATATAAATTCATCTTTAGAAACACTACATTAATATTTATTAGAGCCGGGCATATATTTTTGATAACTACTGTCAAAATTGAAATTTCTTACATGCTTTTTTAAAGTTGCATGTACAATAATTGTCGCTGCGACAATTTTATAACAATCTTATAACAATTCTACTATATAATAAAAATAGATACATGTATTACAATATTGTCACCACAACGTGGGGCAACTATAAAATAAATATGTATATATATATATATATATATATATATATATATACATATATATATATATATGTGTGTGTGTGTGTGTTATAACGGAATTTGTAAGCACGATAGAGGGCGTATTTTTCGACGGATCGAAACCAAACTAAAATCGGTTAGGCCAAAATCTTGGAGGAGTTCGTTAATGAGCCCAATCGGCCCAGTAAAAACAATATGGCGGCCTGTTAAAGTTGAAACAAAATCGTATTTTCTTTGTTTATCATTTGACGCAAAAAAGTTACTGAGCTTTTTCATAGACCTTAACACGTTCTACAACTTTTGTATTTAACATTTTTCTCTAAATCGTACATTAAAACATTTATTTAAGAAAATTCACAAATTTACCAGAATTTTTTTTTATTTTTGATTTGATGCCAGAACGTTACTTTGGTTTTTTGTACATCTCAAAACATTATATTACTTTTGTATCTAATTTTTTATTTTGGGTTTTATGCACATGTTACTGAAATAAGCCTGTCCAATTGGTCCCGTGCCATTGACTTTTTTTAGTAATAATATATGCAAAATTGAACGAAGACATCACCAATTTTACAATGTCTTACAAACGTATACAAAATTGTCATGAACCCAACTGCCAGCTGACTAGGCTTGCTAATTGTCCCGATTTAATTAGGACATCCCAATTTCAGGTGCCTGTGCCCCGACGGCGGAGCTGACTGCACGCTAACTGCCCCGAATTTTAGTCTTGGAATGAAAATAACTCTTATGTCATAATTATCATCGTCATCATTCGCAGCCGTTATCTACCAATATTTAATGGTGTAGCCTCCCTTCCATAGACAAATTTCAGTTGAATCCATGTATTCTGGTCTTGTGCTACTTGGTACCAGCTTGTTCCGAATATTTTCTTGATGTCGTGGTCCCATCTTAGTTTAGGGCGTGTTCTTGGTCTATTTACGGAATACTACGGCGTGATCATTGTTGTCCATCTGTCATATTTCCTTCTCGCTATATGTCCTTCCCATTTCCACTTTAGGTATCTAATTCTTTGGATTATATCTGTTACCTGGGTTCTTTGTCTGATCCACTCTATTCTTTTGTAGACCCTCTCGGTTATGTTAAGCAGATATCGTTCCATAGACTTCTGTTGGAGATTCCTTATAAGTTCTTGTTTGAGTGTCCAAGTTTCACATCCATGTCATGACTGGTAATTGCATTGGTCGAAGGCTTGTTTCTTTAGGGGAAGTTGCATGTTTTTTTATGATTTTTGGGAATATCAAGCCTAGATTTATAAAATTAAGCATATTTTAGAAGTGACTTTCGTTGATACGCTCGCATGTGCCCTCTACAATAGTACCATTAATGGACTCATAAAGCACTTTGCATAATTAAATTTAATCTCTAATGTAGGTAAGTAGTTGAATTATTACAGTTGTGTCTTCTAAACGCAGTTCGTTGTTTACAAAAAGATCAGTTAATTACCAGCACTGATTATAATGTAATATACAGAGTTGTTCATGAAAAATGTCCAATCTCTTAGCTGTAGGTTCTAGGTCCAAAAATATGATGATTTAGTTCAAAGTATCTCATACAAATATTAAAGGTTTCCGAGATACATGGTGTTAAAAGTTTAAATTCGGTTATTCAAATTTCGCAATAATTTATGTTTTAGTTTGTACTTGAAAATAGGTAGTTTTATGTTTCCATAGTAATTTAGTATTGCCAACAGAGGGCTCTACTCCCACCACCTTGTTGTTTTAGTACATTTTTTTGAACGATTTGTAATTTTTATTGCAAATGTTATCACACCTGAAACCGCCAACGCATGCGCATTGTAAGTTTGTATTAAGATATACTTTGAGCATACAACGAGGCATACTGAAAAAGTTGTTTTCTAAAACCTGGTATTATCTGCAGATCTATTGAGTGTTCGTTCCCGTATAAACAGCTGGCATCGCGTCGATCTCAGCGCACCCCCTGCGGTTGGCTGAACTAATTCTTACAGGCGGGATATTTAAATTTGGTAGTATGGATCATGGGTAGTTAAATTTTACAGTTTGTCTTAAAATTGTTTATTATAAAATTATTTCTTTCCAAACAATAAAAGTATAGTTCTTTTTTGTAATGAAATAATTATAATAAACAATATTAAGACAAATATTTAGATAAATAAGAAACCAGCAAATATTTAATTTTTTTTATTAACCTGCATACAATAAAAAGCTTATTCATCACAAAATTACATATTTCTACTAAAATTACATTACAATATATTTAAGAAAGTTAAATTCACATCAAATTGCTCATTAAGTTATTTTAAAATCATTGACAACAAATATTTTAATAAAAAGGAGTAAAAAACTACTAGATTCCCCATTTCCATGAAGACAGGAACAGCAGTGCTACTCTTGACCGTTCGCAAGTTTCAAGGTTGCAAACGGTTGTCTGAATTTGGTATTCTCGACCAGTCGCATGAGCTGCGTATACTCACAAAAACAGCGAGTGGTTACCACCATTCGTATCTCCGACAAATCGTAAGCACACATCACCTAAATAACTTTCATCTGTGGCTTATATCTGTCATTTTCGGATTTATATTTTTAATTTATTTTTTAAAGTATTTTGTGTGTCTATTGTTATTTATTACTTTCATTCAGTTTTATCTTGTAGTCGTAGTGGTGGATTACGAATAAGAGTATTTAAATGTCGCAGTTTGATAAGGTACTATTGCTATGAATGATGATTTGCTATATATTTCAAATATCGAATTTTCGGCTAAAAATACACGTTACGGGTTTCCTCTCTTTCATAACCTAAGCATAACGTAAAATAACCCTTAAAAATCGTCTTTTATTTGACATTTCTCAAAAATTACTACGTTGCCAAATGTTATTTTAATAGAGAATCCAAACATTAGCATGTCACTATGACGAGTAGTCAAGAATACCGATCCTAGCATCCATTCGCACCTAGACAATCGCATCGATGTTCATACGCGACTTTGCGAACGATCTCGAGAATAGCGCCACAAGTCTGAAACAAATAACAACTTAAAAGCAGTAGGTACATTAAGTTGTCAAAATAAAAAAATTCTGTTTGTTAGTCCCTTTACAATCATTATATTTTTTAATTAATAAGGGGACGCAAACTTTTAGGGAGTTGAGAAAACACATATGAATTATGTCCGCGACAGGTGAACTAATTAAAATTTATAATTATGACCTTTTGCAAAGTGTTCAGTTTTCACAGTAATATTTTCTACATGACCTAAAAGTGATAAAATATGATAGTCATACATGCAGTATTGAAATAAATTCGACTTCTCTTTGTACATAAATCAGACGTGTTTTGTCATCATTTTCTTTGAAGGAAGTGAACCTATGGTGAATGTCTAAAATATCTGTCATCAAATTAGCGTTACATTCTTCGAAATTAAATCTAATTTCTTTTTAACAACGAAACTAGAAACAACTTATTGGTTGAGTGTCAAAATTTAAATCGTTTATTTATGTATCTACATTTTCCAATTCATTAATAGTAGTAGTTAATGGTGAAAAGTTTTGGTTTATTATGAAAATTTAAAAAATAATTTAAGTTATATAATAAATTGCAGTTAATCTGCTTCACAATTTGTGTTGTAGTTCTTGACTATCATTTCAAAAAATAAGCTTTCTTTCCACAGACAATACAGTACTTTGATTAATGTCAGACAGAAGTTTGAAAAATGTTTTGTTCTTAAACTTCAAATTGTGTAGTGGCCAAAAAGATTTAATAGGTATTACAGTTTTTTGCAATAAAACATTCTAAATAAATTAAGAAAAAACTTAAACTAATTTTAAAATACTGAACTTTGTCACACCATAACCATATTCAAAGATTATATACACAGAACCAAATTTTTAACAGTTTTTATTTTTGACACTTTGAAAAACACAAGCCATATTCACACGAACCAATGTAAGATTGAATTTGTGTATTTTTATTTTTAATGACTTAAACTTAATATTCTAGGATATTTTATAATATTTATCGACATTAAAGGCAATATATTAAAATGTATTGTAATTCATGTTTTAAACTGTTTTATTCTATTTTGTTTATGTAAAACAGTCTTGTAGTTCGCGACTGCAGGGCCCTAATTCTTGAATGTGGTGAAAACATTCAACGGGTGAAATTGTTTAATTTTCACCGAAAATACACATTATCATCATATTCTTGAAAATAAAAAGGTGAACATTTTCACCTTATATTAGGTGAATAGATTCACCACCGGAAACGGTGGTGGATTTTACGAATGTTGGTGAAAATATGAATTACTAACCTTACCTACTCTTTCTTTATTTGAAGTAGGTATTTGTTTGGTTTTCGTTTTTTATTTTGTAATGTTATACTATTTTGTTTTTAGCTTCTGAAAATATTATATAAGGATGGAAAACAAACTATTATTGATAAACTTGATTGAAGTAGAAGACATCTTAAAAGATGATGCAGCGGTTGACCAGGAAAATAAAATGAGATTTAGAAGAGAAAATTCTTTTGAAATACTTGGTGATTGTTTATTCAAGAAATTATTTAGGTTAACAAAACCCCTTGTTCGCCTTCTTCTAGGCATTTTAGATTCCTTCTTAGAAGCTCCAACAAGAATATCGGCTTTGGATAAACCCACAAAAGTAAGTTTGAAATTTTATATCACGTCTCTAATATCACCTCATGCAAACTAAACGTTTTTATTTTAGGTTCTTGTTGCTTTACATTTTTATGCTACTGGCTCATACCAAATGGATATTTGGTATAATATTTTTAGTAGCATTAGTCAGCCATCAGTAAGTCGATGCATAGAAGAGGTAACAGATGCAATTAATAGGCCAGAAGTTTTTACTCAGTGGGTTCGGTTTCCTAACAACATGCAAGAACTAAATACGACAAGGGTAATTAATTCTTAAGGAAAATTAATACAAATGCATGTTAATTTGTCCAAATATATTTCAGATTTTTCCAAAAATATCTTTCCGGGAATTGTTGGTGTTATTGATGGAACACATGTGGCCATAATAGCCCCTAACACAAATAATCCAGAAAATCCGGAGCACATATATATTAATAGGAAAGGGTACCACTCAATTAATGTCCAATTGGTTAGTATAATTTTCGTGTTTTTTTAAATACCTGCCAAAAATAAAGGTGTTGATAATAATAATACAGGGTGTCCCGGGACTAATGGGAAAAAAGTCAGGAGCGTATAATTTGAGCCAAAATAATGTTAGTACTTCATATAAACTTTTTCTATGTAGGCCCTCGTTTTCGAGTTATAGGCCTCCAAAGTTTTAATTTTGAATTTGGTTTTTATTTTTATTTTTTTTACTAGTTATTTGATCTTTGTAAAATTTACGGCAAAGCTATAATGTACGTGCATGTTTATTTTGGAAAGGTAAACAGATTTACAGTAGTGCCTTGAAGCCAGGGACGGACTACTCGCAATGGTTAGTGATCCAAAAAAATTGCAGGGATGGCACACCCTGTATGAAATTATCGAAATTGACTTCCCACACATTAAGCTAACGAAAAGGTACTCTTGCTGGAATTCGATAAAATGAGCCGTTTGGCTAATATTTACAGTTTTATTAATGCACTACGTACAAATTTACCTAACTAACTTATTAATTAATACGATGTACTACAAAAAAATAATTTGATGATAGCAGATGATAAAAACATTAAGAACTTATTTAATGGGAATTAAAAAGGTACGCAGACAACGTAATTAGTTGCTTTTAATCAAAATTACGAACACAACATTATTAAACCATTAAGAAAACCTCATAAAACACAAGTTATAAAACAATCGACTCAAACTAATTCATAAACAACAAAAACTAACGTTTTTCTAATAAATGTTCAATATGAGCTCCTCCCACTTCCACGCACATTCTAAGTCTACGACGGTTGTTTTTTTGCACTTCTAATAACATTGCAGTGTAACAGATTTCTGTCTATTAAATCTTGCCTTGTTTGCACAGGTGTTGCGTATACCTTACTTTTGAGATAACCCTATAGGAAGAAATCCATAGGATTAACATCTCCTGATCGCGGTGGTCATTGAAAAGGGACTCATGGGAAAAAAGTCAGGAGCGTATAATCTGAGTCAAAATAATGTTAGTACTTCATATAAACTTTTTCTATTCAGGTCCTCGTTTTCGAGTTATAGGCCTCCAAAGTTTTAATTTTGAATTTGGTTTTTATTTTTATTTTTTGTACTAGTTATTTGATCTTTATAAAATTCACGGCAAAGCTATAATGTACGTGTATGTTTATTTTGGTAAGGTAAACAGATTTACAGTAGTGTCTTGAAGCCAGGGACGGACTACTCGCAATAGTTAGTGATCCAAAAAATTTGCAGGGATGGCACACCCTGTATGAAATTATCGAAATTCACTTCCCTACACATTAAGCTAACGAAAAGGTACTCTTGTTAGAATTCGATAAAATAAGCCGTTCGGCTAATATTGACAGTTTTATTGCACTACGTACATTCACCATTTTTATAAGTACACAACGAGGTAAAACTAACTTATTAATACGATGTCCAAGATTTACCTTCAGTACTACAAAAAAATAATTTAACGATAGCAGAAGATAAAAAACATTAACGACTTATTAATTGGAAAGTTGGTAAAAACTTTTTAAAAGTGTTTTTACCGTTTATCAAGTAACCATAGGATTAGTTGTCAAACATTGTGTAGAATAGTTCGTAGTCAGTACTTGTCAATAATTCATAAGTCCTTAATTTAACAGTTACAATGGCAGAATTCACTTTTATTGAGTACGCAGACATGAATTTAATGTAAGGACTGGTTTCTCGAAACTGTTTAAAGGCCAGAAGGCTTTATGCAGAACATTTTGCAAACAGAGCATTTCCAGACAGACGAATGTCTGAGCGTATTGATCTCAGGTTACGAGAAACAGGTATGAATAAGTAAATGTAATTTTCCATGTATACAAAACAAAGTTATAAACTTTAGGACGTTTTTTGCAAAAAAAAAGGTGGAGAAGGTCCAGTACGAAGCGTACGTACTGTGGCAGTTGAATAAGACTTGTTAAATGTAGTTGATAATGAACCATCAACGAGTTTACGAAAATTATCAAGAGAGCATAACGTCTCGAAATCAGTTGTGCATCGCGTTCTAAAAGAACAGCTGCTATATCCTTTTCACATGAAAAAAGTACACAGTATGACAGTGGCTGATTATCCTTCACGACTTGAGTATAGCCAGTGGTTTCTGCGACAACAACAAGCAGACAATACATTTATTAGTAACGTTCTCTTTACGAACGAATCCGGTTTCACCAGAGATGTAGTCATAAATTCTCATAATATGCATTTATGGGATGATGCGAATCCACATGGCATTAGTCAAACTAGGAGCCAGCATAGATTCATGGTTAATGTTTGGGCAGGAATAGTTGGAAATCATTTGATAGGGCCATACTTTATTGACGATACTTTGACCGGTCAGAGATATTTGGAGTTTTTGCAAAATGAGTTATGGAACCTGTTTGATGATGTGCTACTACAAACTCGTAGGAATTTATGGTTCATGCATGATGGGGCCCCTCCTCATTTCAGTTTAGATGTACGATAGCATTTACACACAAGGTTTCCTAATAGATGGATTGGTCGTGGAGGCCCTTTTCAATGACCACCGCGATCAGGAGATGTTAATCCTATGGATTTCTTCCTCTAGGGTTATCTCAAAAGTAAGGTATACGCAACACCTGTGCAAACAAGGTAAGATTTAATAGACAGAAATCTGTTACACTGCAATGTTATTAGAAGTGCAAAGAAACAACCGTCGTAGACTTAGAATGTGCGTGGAAGTGGGAGGAGCTCATATTGAACATTTATTAGAAGAACGTTAGTTTTTGTTGTTTAGGAATTAGTTTCAGTCGATTGTTTTATAACTTGTGTTTTATGAGGTTTTCTTAATGGTTTAATAATGTTGTGTTCGTAATTTTGATTAAAAGCAACTAATTACGTTGTCTGCGTACCTTTTTAATTCCCATTAAATAAGTTCTTAATGTTTTTATCATCTGCTATCATCAAATTATTTTTTTGTAGTACATCGTATTAATAAGTTAGTTAGGTAAATTTGTACGTAGTGCATTAATAAAACTGTAAATATTAGCCAAACGGCTCATTTTATCGAATTCCAGCAGGAGTACCTTTTCGTTAGCTTAATGTGTGGGGAGGTCAATTTCGATAATTTCATACAGGGTGTGCCATCCCTGCAAATTTTTTGGATCACTAACCATTGCGAGTAGTCCGTCCCTGGCTTCAAGGCTACTGTAAAACTGTTTACCTTTCCAAAATAAACATACACGTACATTATAGCTTTGCCGTAAATTTTACAAAGATCAAATAACTAGTAAAAAAAATAAAAATAAAAACCAAATTCAAAATTAAAACTTTGGAGGCCTATAACTCGAAAACGAGGGCCTACATAGAAAAAGTTTATATGAAGTACTAACATTATTTTGGCTCAAATTATACGCTCCTGACTTTTTTCCCATTAGTCCCGGGAGACCCTGTATTTACGCATAGTTAATTCATTATTTTTTGAGTTGTATTGTTTACGTGAATAGTTTTTTAAGCTGAGTATTTTTGTGTTTAAATTAAACTTATTGTTAAAAAAACATTTTATTAGAATAATCATTACGGTTGAGCAGCACTTATATTTGTCAAAATAAAGTCAGACATCAACTGATAGCGAATCGGCCATGTTATACCAAAGAATATACCAACAACAAGAAGCGAAACTTCGGCTTTTTGACAATTCGTTTTCTGAATGCGCATGTGTGATAGACGCAATGTTTTAAATAAGTATTACGTCAATGTCATATTTCATTGTTAACCAATGTTGCCAGAGATGCAGAATTTTCTTCAATGCGCAGAATTTTAGCCTCCCAAAAAGAGCTGATCGAGAAAAGAATATTTTACGAAAAACACTAAAATAGGAAGATTTTTTTTAAATTCATATGCTTTTCTACTTCCCTTACTGAAACCGCATTATAAACACGGGTTTGACATGCGCAAAGTCACATCTCGTTTATCATTTGTCTTTTAAACGTCACATCACGTGTATCTTTTGTATTTTCAATTTCATATTCCGGGATAATTTTGTTGTTCTGTGTCATTTGATTTATCAGTCAGCTGTCAGCCATCGTCTGCAAAGTCATTAATATATAGGCCAATTAGCCCTGGCAACTGCCTTACATGAATGAAAGAAGAAGATGTTATGAATATCATTAATATATAATATAATTAAGATCTATTTGTTTTATTCCTGCTGGCGTAGTATAGTAAGCACCTCATGTTAAAATTCATTAGTCACTCGTTCCGCTTCGCTCCACTCCACATTTCTCTTAAAGTGTTTTCTATCTACTTGAAGAGTAAAAGAGAGAGAGAGAGAAAGAAATTCGTTATGAATGTGTTGGATAGGGTTTGTATTATGGTTGAAGTTTGTTTGTTTTCGAGTGGGTGCCCAGTAGCGTAAATTCAAATCCGGGGCCCCCCGCAAGGATTTTACCGGGGCCCATCATATAAATGAACAAATAAGTATATGTATTTACAAGTAAACGGTAAGGGCATGAACCAGCGTTTTCTACAAATAATAACCGAAAAGACATACATAAGTATATAATTTAGAAAATGAAAAAATAAGGCACATATAGGAAAATAAATGTGTACATTCCAAAATAAAAATAAAAAATATCACAAAACGAGGTATATTCATGTGTTCGAAATACCAAACAAAAGTAGCAAAATCTAACATATAATACGAGTACATATTTACATATTGAGATAAACAAACAAAACGTCATATTATGCATAGAAATAGTATACCTATGCAAAACCTTTATTAGTTATTAGGTACTTTTGTTTATTTTTACCATTGTATTGTCATGAAAATACAATTTTAAAGAGAAACAAAGCAATGACAAAGGGTAGGTATTTCGAATCAAAATCTTTACATAACTGAACAAGAAAATATTTAAAACAGAAAAAAAAACCTGTGTCAAATAAAGAAAAGATCAATACCTAGAATTCTCGTTTACGGGTCTTGTGGTTGGCAAATGCCTGAACTAATTCAGATACGTTTATTTTACTAGCTTCCATAGCTTCTATGGAAAATAACCCCAATGCCTTTAGTCTAACTTGTGACATGGTGGAACGCATAAAGTTCTTTATAAGTTTGAGCTTTGAAAACGAACGTTCTGCACTGGCTACCGTAACAGGCAACGTCAAAAATAAGACTAATACGGAGATTACTTCAGTAAAACTAGAACTAAGTTCCACATGTTTAATTAAGATTAAAATGAGTAACTCTCTTATCATAAAAATTGAATCTAATTCGGATTTAAAAGTATTTTTTTAAAAGAAATAATTGTAAGGCAAATCCTTCACTAATATCTTTCTCATAGTTTTCTTTTAATTTATTAGCATGTTCTATGATTTCTAAGTCATTTAGTTGCGATAAGCGCTGGGGTTCAAGAAACATAAACTTATCGCTTACATGAAACATTCCTTCTAACCTAGTTTTTAATTGCTGAGTAACAATATCCACAACCCTATAAAAAACGTTTACTCTGTACATATCCTCAGCATTATTAAATCGATGATCTACTGATAATTCGTCATAATGTTTTTTAACTGTTCTAGCTCTTTTATTAGAAAATATGTGTATCTCAATACCCCATTTCTGACAAGTTAATTTTGCCTCTGTGATTATGTCCGAAAATTTCTCTCTGAGATCTGTTACATTAGTTAGACATAATAAATTGGTAGCATTAGATAAATCTTGATCGATTTTTTGTAATTTAGTAGATTCCAAATTAGTTATAGTTATAACTTTTTTTTTTTTTATATATCAATCGCATCAACCACGTAGGGTTATTAGCGAGTTAAAATGATGGAAGTTCACTTATTGTAGCTTTGTTATAGTCACTATATTTTGCTACTTAATTTGCAGTCTTTTAGGTAGTTTAAAAGTTTTTTAGTTTCTTGCTTTTCTTGTAATAGTTTTTTTAGTGATAGTGGTAGTTGATTCTTTTTCCGTTCCTTGTCGTATTTCGCACATTCGATTACCAGGTGTTTCACGGTTAACTCACTGTTACACATTTCGCACATTGGTTTATTTTTTCCTGCTAGTAAGTAGTCGTGTGTGATGCGCGTATGACCGATTCGAATACGAGAAAGGATCACTTGTTCTCTTCTATTTATGTTTCTACAGTTCCAACCGTGAGAATTTGTAGTGACTTCATATGATTTGTGTTGGTTATGTCTTGCTTCTTCCTGCCATTTATCGCAGATTTTGCTCTTGTAGAACGCTTTCAAATCAGTATGTACGGTAAAATCGTTCCTTTCTGATTGTTGATTGGTGAATGATTTTTTGCTATTTGATCTACTCTCATTCCCTTCTATTCCAGTATGGGATGGGACCCACATGAATTTAATATGTATGCTGCTGTTTCTGCAATTATGTAGCTCTTTCTTGATCAGTATGGCTATAGGGTGATTAGAGTACAGTTGACGAAGTGCTGTTAGTGAACTTTCGGAGTCAGATATTAAAAGGACATTTTTATGCTTGATTTTCTTGATTGCTTCTAAGATGGCGAATAATTCAGCTGAATGAATATATGTGAAGGGTGGGAGTATGTAGGATTTCGAAAAGTCCTCGGAGTAGGCAGCCCCAATTTCATGTTGGTTTTTTGAAGCATCTGTGTATACCTTATAAATGCTACCGTATTTATTTAAGGCACTTAGGAATTCTTGTTTTATTCTGGCTGTTTGAGTCTCTGATTTATTAAGGTAGGCGAGGCTTAGGTCTAGGATAGGGAGTGTTATTGTCCATGGAGGAGGATAATTTATTGATGGGACGTCATAAATATTTGGGAAATGCGAATTTATTTTGTTTAAATATGTTTTGACTCTGTGATAGAAAGGAGGAGTAGTTGAGCTGGATAAAAATTTGGCTCTAAAACGATCAGATAAGACGTTGTGGGCTACTGGATTTCTTTTGTTTGATATTACAGAGACAGCATAAGAGATGCTTAGATATTCTCTTCGGTAAGAAAGCGGTAACTCTCCAGTCTCCCAATGTAAGCTTTGGATAGGACTTGTACGATGGGCACCCAAACAGATGCGAAGAGCTGTGTTTTGTATAACTTCCACTGACTGAAGAAGGCTTTTGTTGGCAGAGTTATAGGCAATCGCTCCGTAGTCAAGTTTTGATCTGATCAATGATTTATAGATGTGCAGTAAACTTGAGTAGTCTGCGCCCCAGTTTTTGAAAGCTAGTGATCTGAGTAAATTAATTCCAGGTTGGCATTTTTTCTTCAATGTCAGAATGTGTGATTTCCATGTCAGCTTTTGGTCGAGTATCATTCCTAGAAAACTTATTTCTCACATATTCTATTTTCTGTCCATAAAGGTACAAGTTTTCAAGTTGTGGTTGAGTCCTTTTCGAGAAACATAAAGCTTTGGTTTTTGTCGTGTTGAAACGCAGTCCACTTGTTTTTGACCAATCCTCTATTGTAGCTATTGTTTGTTCGATGGTTTTATGTATTGTAGTCATATTTTTCCCTCTGCAATAGATAACCAGGTCATCTGCATAAAGTCTGCATTTCACGGGTGATTTACAGTTTGCTATAATTGAATTTATTGCTATGAGAAATAATGTCGTGCTGAGATTTGACCCTTGTGGAATGCCATTTTCTTGGGTGTTCAGCTGTGAGTATACGCCATCTACTCGTACTTGGTACTGTCGTTGATCTAGAAAGTTCGATATATATTTCAATATGTTACCCCGTATTGACCAGTCGAAAGAGTTTTGATTATTGAGTATTTCCAGACTGTATCGTAGGCTTTACGAATATCAAAAAATACTCCGATGCAGTGCTGCTTTATTGCAAATGCTTCATGGATCTCAGATTCTAGATCGATAAGATTGTCTAACGTGGAGCGATTTTTACGGAAACCACACTGTTCGGGTATGATTAGTTTTTCTGATTCTAGGTGCCATAAAAGTCTGTTATTAATTATCTTCTCAAGAACTTTTCCCATGCTACAGGTGAGTGAAATTGGTCTATATGTTTTTGGATCTGATTTCGCTTTACTTGGCTTAGGAATGGGAATTATAATGGAAACTGTCCATGCTCTGGGATATACTTTCTTTGTTAAGATTAGGTTATATATCTTTAGTAAATGTTCTTTGGTTTGTTTACTTAGATTTCTTAGAAAAATGAGTGGAATATTATCAGGACCTGGGCTGGAGTTTTTAGAGTTTTGGAGTGAATTTTCAAGTTCGTCAATGGTTATTGCATAGTTCAAACTGTTCGTTTGCTGGTTATTATTATTATAGTCAATTTCTTGCTGCTCTGCTTTGTTTTTATGATTCAAAAAATCTGGTGTGTAGTTTGAGTTGCTTGAGTTTTTTTGATATTCACTTGATATAAGATGTTTGTTATTTCATTTCGGTTTTTATAAATAGTGTTATTTATCTCCAGAAAGTTTATTGTATTGGATTGTTTTGGTTTGGATATCCTTTTGACTTTTTCCCATATAGTGGACATTGGAGTTGAGCTGTTTATTGTTGAAACATACTCTTTCCATGATTCCCGTTTCACTTTTTTTATTGTGTATCTGGCTTTGGCTCTCAATCGTTTGAATTCAATTGAATTTTGTTCCGTCTTGCTTCTTTTGAATCTATTAAAAGCTTCTTTCGATTTCTTCACAGCCTCTTTGCAGTCCAAGTTCCACCAGGGAACCGTTTGGTGTTTGTTGTTGTGTTCGTACCGTCCAATATGTTTATCTGCTGATTGCGTTATTAATTCTGTGATAAAGTGTACTTCTTGATCAATATCCGCATCTTCCTTTAACTCGTGTAGATTTTCTTGTATAAATTCTTGGAATTCGTTCCAATTTGCTGATTTTATTTTCCATTTTGTTATTGGGTCCGGGGTATTTTCCGGTTCGCTGCTAATTATTATGGGATAGTGGTCACTATCATATAAATACGTTGATACATCCCAATTAAGTATTTGTGAGAGAGATGGGTGACATATTGTTAGGTCGATTGCTGAATCTTCACCAGTTCTTATGTCATGTCTGGTTTTTTGGCCGTCATTTAGGAGGTTAATATTGTACTTTTCTAATAGATTTTCAATTTTTCTTCCAAAAGGTGTCTGCTTAGTAGAGCCCCAGATATAGTTGTGGGCATTAAATTAAAGTCTCCCACTATTATCTGAGGAGCTGGAATTTGGCTCAGCAGCTCAGTGAGTTCTTCTGTAGTAGGTTCCTGATTTGGGGGAATGTATATGTTACACAATGAAAAGGTCATTGTATCTTTCACTCTAACGGCGACTGCTTCAATAGTAGTTTTTAGATGAATTGATGTTGCATCTATTGTATTTCTAATATATGTTGCTACACCTCTACTGGCTATTCTTGCATTTTCTCGATTTTTAGAGAAACAATTATAATTTTTTAGATTATGGATTCTATTGTTTTTGAAATTGGTTTCTTGTAGGCATATTAGCATGGGCTTGTATTTTGAAATTATTAATTGCAAGTTTTCTAGGTGGGTATAGTACCCATTTATATTCCACTGAATTAAGGAAGTGAAGGTAAACAAGATTAATAGGTTTCAATAGAGGTATCTGTGTCCAGTTCTGTTTGGTATTCAGGGTTTATCTGTTTGAGAATTTTATTTTTAGTTCGAGTGCATCTCATCTTCATTTTTTTATCCTTTAAATAGGGGTATATTGTGGTAAGTAGGTCTGTGACTTCCGTTATTTCTTCGGTGTACATTTTCACGATACTGAGAGGATCTGTACACCCTTCACAATTTTCAAAAAAATCTATAAGTTCTTAATAGGTTAGAGGATAATTGATATCTGTATTCTTGAAAAGCGCTTTAGTGTGACTTAACATTTCTCCTATTGATTTTTTTGGTTTTTTGTTTTCGGTTTGTTTTATTTTCTTTTCACTATTTGTTGGTTTTACAAATGTAGGTAGGTGTTCAGTTGTTGTTGGTGATGGGGAACGTTCTGTTGATGTTCTTTTATTTTGTGGTTTGGTTGTTTCGATTTCGTTTCTGTTGACAGTCGGTGTGTTGTCTTTACTATTTTCGGTGTGTTTAACTACTTGGGTATTCATTGTTTGAGGTTCGGAAATTTGTTCTGAGTTTTGGTTATTTGATTGATCCTGTTGATATTGTGAAATGTTGTTTGTTTCTTCTTCAGTTTGATTGTTGGCTGGATTTTCTGGTGATGATTCTGTTGATGGGTTAAAGTGAGTTGAAGTGATTGCTCTATTTGGGCAGTTTTTTGTTGTATGAGTAGTTTGTTTACATTGTAAGCATTCTTGATTATCAATGGACAAAAATATCCTATATGAGGTTTGTTCATATGTGATTAAAAATGAATCGGGAAGGGACTGGTTATTGAATGGAGATATAAATATTTGTCTTCTAAAACTTAGGATATGTTGAAATGCTGGGTCTGAGATTCCTATTCGCAAGAAAGATAAGGGTGAAAGAGGATTGATCCCTAGATTTTTAAGTTCATATTCAAGGACTGAGTGGGGGATAGAGGGACAAACATTGGATAATATTAATCTTTGACTAGGAGTGACTAGTCGACGTGCCTGTAGTATTTGTTGGTTTATTTGGATTTTACCGTGATTGTTGATGAATGTGTTCACTAAATTTTCATTTGCCAAATAAATACATATTCTGTTGTTTGATAGCTTTGAGCAAAAAATTATGTTATTCGGTTGGATTGTTTGGCATAGTGCCTTTAGGTAGTCTTCTAGCCTAGTGTTTTCGATTGCGTCGAATAGTATAGCTTGATTTCTGGATGGGAAATTGTTTGTTCTGGTTTGTTGGTTTGCTACTGAGGAATATGTTTTGGGTTGTTGGGTTGTGTTATTAGTGGGTGTACACCCTATTTGAGATATGTTGTCATCCATTTTTAAGTATCATTTAGGTTTTCCTTAATACGGATCTGGCGAAGTATTTTCTGTTATTTATATCTGATATTAAATTCAGATTCACTTCTAGTTAATGTGTTGTTTCACTAATGTTTTAATAAAAAGTTAACCTGATATTCTTACTTGCTTGTTTTGGTTCACTTTGAAAAATATTCACTAATTACTTTTTAACTACTTAATCGTTTCGGAGCGCACAACTATCTAAAAATCATTAAATAAACAATAGCATGTTATTTTTAGTAATAAACTGTTCTTCAAAAAACAGAAACTAAAACTTTATGTATAAAGAAATAATAAAGCATATTTTTTACAAATTTTGTTGCCAAAGTCTCGTTAAATTAACTTTATCAAGCGACAAATTAAGTTTAACACAAGGAGTTCTGTTTAATAAATATTGTGAAAATTATAATTTAGTATTTCTTCATATTTAATGACCAAGTATCAACCGCCTCTGTGTAACATTTAAAGCATTACAGGTTTTTTATGCTTAAATCTTTCATTGACAATTAATACTTTCTCGAAATAATATTTGTTGTGTTTTGACAATGTTTGGTTTACATTTATTATGTCTGTAAAATATACTTCTACAATGTTTGAACCTCAGAGTAATAATAAACATAGAGAGGGCTATTCATTCATTCATAAACACGTTTATTTTTGCAGCTAACAATTCTAAACGACAATAGCGTTGATTGAGAAGTACGGGAAGATACACAATGCCTATACAAAAATCTGTGCTCACCAACGTTTCTCATTCCCCTTACGTCGCTTGCCTCATGGCCCTAGTCAAGACCCTTGTAAGGTGGAGCTTCTGGCGGCTCAACGAAAAATCTCTCATTTTATTTTGTGATACCCAGCAGCAGGTTTAAAATTTCATTTTTATGATACAGGCAACAATAAGCGTTTATTGAGATAATGACGCCAGGGTAACGTATTGATCCGTTATTTATCGACGACTTATGTATGAACACAGTATGAAAAAATTACAAAGTAGAAGAATGATTTATAGTAGGTATTATTTATTTATGAATGAATGTATTTGTATAACCACTAAAAAACAACCTTTCTACCGTTCGATTAACGGTTTTATCGTAAATACCAACGGAATTTTAGGAATATTAGAACATGGCAATAAGTAAAAATGTATCTATTCTACGAATATTCACAATGGTATTACAAAGGGAAATTCATTTAATAATAATAATATAATAATAATATTTATTCAATAAAGATAGATACAGTAATACATAAAAAGATACATTAATACATAGAAAATAATTACACTAAATTGAATAAGCAGTTTAGGTCACTGAAGTAGTTATCATTACTACTTGTATTGTGACCGGAAAACATGAACAAATAAGTTTTTTGTCAAATCCAGTAAGTTGTCCAACCCGTTAATAAGAGAAATCCAGTAAATTGTCAAGTTTTATAGTAAATTTTTAGGGGGTACCATATCAATTGTTATAGACACATAAACTGCTGAAATGGATACTGGCAATTATGATACAGTTTGATTTAATATATTGCTAAACAAGTCTATATGTTTCCATAATCCACTTCTTAATTCGATTTTTAAATACATTGTAACTTTTTACTTTGTCTATTCTACGAATATTAACAATACTATTAAAAAGTTTACCTGGAAATTCATTCTCTTGTTTAATTTCTGAACTATCTATCTAACTAGGTAAATACGTTTACTAAGGGAAAATGGTTGATATCTGCGTATTTGTATCGTAAAAAGTGGGATGCGAATTTGGAACAATTGAAATAATTCTTCAGGAAACAAATTTACTTGGGTTGCTGACTTGTGCTTGTCTTTTTAGATAAAATACATATTTTCCGGTGAGGTTTAGAACTTTTAATTGAATTTCTAATTAAATTTTGACTCTCCCATTTCAAGTTGTTGTAAATCATAGTTTTTATTAATAATTTTAAATATTTATCAATATGCAAAGGACATAAGTTTGTTTTATATGAGTGAATTTTCTCTAATAATCTGCTATAAATCAATTTTGATACATTATTTCTAACTTTTAATGTTTGGTAAAGATCATTAAAGGATTTTATTATATTTTCACATAGTTTCGAAAATTCGTTTGTAGGATTCTTTAAAAAAGATACGTTATTTCGCGTAGCAAAGTTTTTATTAATCAACAAAATTTCCTTTTTATCGGTTAATTCTATTTGATCTTTTATCAAAAAATGATCACAACAGTTTTCACATTTTGTCTTTTGTACCAATATTTTGGCGAAATATCCGGCAACATAAACATTAGAACAAGTTTCTAAATTAACAATTGTCTTTTCTCTATTAGCAATTTCTAGATCAGAAGAAATAAAGCTGCTGATATTAATTTGTGAAATATGATTTTCCGACGAATTGGTAGCATCGTTATTACCTTCAATAACTGGGTCTACAGTTTTAGTAGTCTGATATTCGTCTAATTGTAAAAACTCTTGTAAATCTTGTTCGCAATTTCCACTATCTAATGATTTTTGTAATTTAATGTTTATGTTGCACTGCAAAGCTATTCGAAATTGTTGCACACTTGGTTTTGCATTGTATCCACACCTATTTCTAATTACTGAAAATAGATTTTCTAATGGATCCTGGTTAAGGTGACTAGTTATAACATATTTACAGTCAAATGTATTTCTCAAATGTTTAAATAATTCAAGAACTGAATTAAGAGTCCAAATGAAACCGTTAATACAATGGATATTATTTCTTTTAGTATTATTTTCGAATATTTCAAATGAATTAAAATAATCAAGTCCAAATTTTAAGTTATTTAATGAGGTGGGATTTTGAGGAGATAGGGGTCGTCTATTAGGATTTGGATCATATAAAGCTCTGCTGTTGAGAGAATCAAATATCCTGTCACGCTCTTCAGAAAGTCTGCGGTATTTTCGGTGGTTGCACTTTTAATTGCATCTAATTGGGAAGATGTCCTTATTGCAGCACTAAACGAATTTGAAAAAATCTGAGCAGCCAATTTGACTCTCATTTTTTGCCATGTATTTGGAAATAAGTGGGTATCTGTAATTTTCGGTAATGCCCTAGTTGTTTTGCTTTCTTTATCTAATAAATATGTTTTGACTAAATCTTGCCAAGATACAGGATTTCCATTAATTCGAAAATATAACTTAGGATTCATAAAATTATTTCTCAAGCTTTTCAATAAGTGTGGAACGTCAAATATCGTAAACAACTTAGAACTATTAACAGTAATTGATGGGTTTTTTCCTGTTGCGCCTAATATTTTGAAAGCATTTCTATTGCAAGTGCCCTGATCACAAACTAGAGCTACTGGAAGAAGTTGTATATTTTCTAAGCCCTGAACAACATATGATATTATCTGTGCCATGATATCTCCTTTTACGGTCCCATTCGAGGTAAAATAGCATAATGGAATTTTCCAATTATCAAATATGCCTCTAATATAAAATACTAGCGCTGAATTGGCGGCTTTATTTTTTCGCCCAAGAAATCCCAAATCCTCGTAACCTTCAATACAGTCATAAAACTGATTATATTGTAATTTAGATTCTAAATGAATTTCATCAAACAGAATTACGCAAGCCCGTTCTGTTCTAGACATGGTTTTGACTTTTATTTCAAGTTTATTTGTCAGAGTGTTTTCCAAACCAGTTTTTAAATTGATAACACGAAGCCAAGACTGGATTGTTCGAACTGATGGCAAAGAAAATGATAAACATTGTCTTAAAAATTTGTAACATCCAGGTGACTTATAATAGAGAGAAAGCGCCAAATGTCGTTCATTTGTTTTCCATACTTTTTTTTGTTGAAGATAACTGCATGCCGATGAATGTTTTCACAGAAGAACTTTTCTCTTTTAACAAATTGGCCAAAAGATTTTCAGTTGTTAGCTTTGATTTTCTTTTGTAAACGAGAATATTGCGTTCTTTGAGCTCTAAACTTTTTTCTTAAAGAACATAACTTAGTACTTAAAATACTAGACCTTTTTTTCACTTCAGATTTTGTTGAAGATGGGGTATCTGTAAATTCTATTGTATAATTTGGCGCTGCTCCAGTAGTTGGACTTTGACAACTTGTGCTGCGATTAACAAATTGTGCAGGTTGGTCAGGATCGATGTCACCATCATGGGGCCGCTTTCTCGAATAGGTTTTTAAATGCTCTTCTGAAATATAAAATCGAGTTCTTAAAAAATCGTAGTTAGAAAAATGAAAAACACAATTTAACAATGACCCTATACATTACTGCTATACTAAAAATTGTTGTAAATATTTCCCTCACAAAAATCCGTTTACAAATTTTGAGCAAGTTTTGTTAAAAAAAAACAATAAAAAAGTACATTCTTACCTCTGGGCGTTATTGGACGGAATTGCGAAATATCCTCTTGTATTTAGGATGTACCAGGAATGTTTATTGTAACTGAAAGCAAAAAAAAACATACAATACTCAATTACCTGTATGCTTATACAATATAATAAAACTAAATAGTTCAGTTAAAAAAAACTAATATAATCAAAATTATATTATTTTTGCGATGGAAATTAACTGTTTCCAAATAATTTCACTATTTAATAGTAAAATTTTACAATTAACTAGTGGAATTATTTGCAGACAGTTAGTTTCTTTCGCAGCAATAACACGATTCCAAAAAATAAGGGTTGAAACAGTAAATTCAATCAAAATTATTATACTTGTCCAGTACAACTTAATACAAAGTAACACTTATTTTTAAACACAAAAATTCAAGATGATTCATCATTATTCACATAACTGAATTAGGAAACAAAAATATAATAACTTACATACCTTTCCAAGATACGGGTACTGCATCTTTCCTTAGAAGTTTTCTTTTGCCACTTAGGTAAACATCGTTTTTCGCAAAATGATTTTCGCATATGTGATAATTTTTTAGCAGCATCTCCTCCATCATAAAAATATCCATATTTCCACAGTTCTGTATCCACTCAAAAAGTATATTTGATTTAGACACTGGGAATTTAAAAAAACTAATAGTATTGTCTTTATTTTTCTTCTTATTGCAACATCCCCTATAACTACAGGCATTTTGTTTTTTCGTCTCCATAATTTAATAAATGTATGAAGCACAACGAAACCGTCAAAAATACAAAACACTGAAACTGCTAGTTACCGATACCGATCAACTGCCAACTAAAGATTAATAGCGCACCACCGAGCGTACAAAGCGAACAGATAAAATGTACCGTACTTACTGGCCACACCTCCCTTGGCAAAATTCTCGGGCTTGACGACACTATCGCCATCTATTTCTCGGACACTTTTCAAGCTACATTTTGGCCCGTAAGGTTGCGTATCTTCCCGTACCTCTCAATCAACGCCAATAGTGAAATAATGAATGATTTACAAAAAGTGGGGATGGTATTGTAGATACATGGCCTTGGTAATTTCGGCTGGTTTTCTGACAAACTTGGCACCGACGAACCATGATAATCCAAAAGTTTATTTTGTCACTTAAAGTCTTGAAAAACACATCAAAATGAAAGAATTATATGTTTACTCTCTAGTTGTAATGCCGTTCATATAAACAAACCACGTTTGAAATTATTTACTACAATACTACGGCGTCCTTAAAATGATCGTCGATCACACTTTGACGATATTTGCATTTCTCTTTATATGGTAATTAAACAAGGACAAAACTACTAAATAGATTACTATTGACACATTGAACAGGTACTGAAATTTTGAGCAATGCTGCCACTTTTAGTTATAACCATAAAGGTATCTAAGGATACAACAAATACTTGTTTAAAATTTATATAAGAATATGCATTTATTAAATAAAATTCAAGTATTATTAATTAATGTTAAAAGCAGCGACTCAAATGCATAAATTACTACAACTTTTTTTATTTGCATAACTTTTTAACAAATTTTCAATTAAACTTCTAATTTCTTTTTTCCCGCAACTAAAGAGGATTTGTAAATATGGCAAAGCAGTGTCCTCAAGTGAGCTTAGAATGTGACTCAATGTTTGGGACAGGAAAAAGTCAAAACAAACATATATATTTTATTTATTAATCTGAGGTTTGAACACTTTTCTCAGTGAAAAGTTATCTGTCAACATCAGTTTTAAAAGGTCACGAATTTTTGCCCCCAGAACATTAAACGATTTATGCCGGCTTTCCCTTCTTGTTGTTGGTGTATTCTTTGGTTATGCCAACAGCCAATTTCCGTCTTCCTTTTTTTAAGAGATAGCATGTTTTTCATGTTGGTGTGTAAATACATATAATTTTATGAATGACTAGTTGGCGATGCGGTACCGTATATGGGACCCTTAAATCCCTTGTTAAAATTTAAACGATCCCAACTAGTTAAGATGTTTGCCACCAGTTGGCGTAAAAGTCTACAGGCACGGTTCCTATTGTTTTAAAGACTTTTAACATGGTCTAATGGGTAATTTATTTTTTGTTAATAAAGGCGTTAGTCATGCTATAATAAAACTTCATCCATATCTATTCCTTGGTTATTTCAGCCTCTTTTGTTCTTGTCTCCTCGAATTTTACTCCAAAATATTGGGGAGTTTTCACCTGTTCTATTTTGGTACCATCTATTTCTATTTTCATAGTTACCTGTTCACCGCCTATTGTCAATAATTTTGTTTTATTTTTATTTATTGTCATTCTGTATTATTTTAATACCTACTTCGTTCCATATTGTTAGGTTCTGTTGCAGGATCTTCTTTGCTGGCACAAGCACCACATTAACATCGAATGCTCCTTCAGATAAATACGCTGTTTAATGTAATTAATAATAATATTCTCTAAATGCGTAAATAAGAAATCAATAAACATCAATATTCAAAGTATTTGTTCAAAATGTTCACCATTTACTTCAATATACTTTTTATAAATCGCCAATTTTTCAATAAGAATTAAAATACGCTACTTGCTACTGATTAATGATGCATTAACTGTCATTTATCATTTATGGTAAATGTCATGTTAATAAACATAATACCGGGTGTCCATCTTTATTTTCCCTCATTTTAACTGTCCATAACTTCTAAACGGTTTGAAATAGCAGCATGCGCTTTTCACCAAAATGAACCATTTTCGCACATGTTTTGTTTGAAAAAGTTTTATTCGTCTTGCCTACGTCACAACAAACAATTGCGGATGTTTGACAATTTTTTTGTTGACTTTTTTTAATGGAATACCCAGTATATTTTTTTGTAGTTTGAATGAACCGGCCTAGAATCTCTATTTCCAATAAATTTGGTGACAACTGAATTGGCAGAAGTGGTCCAGTAGCATGGGCTCATAATTCACGTGACCTAACAGTTACTAATTTTTTTGTATGGGAATTTGTAAAATCTTTAGCGTATTAGTGTTTTTAAATGAAACTCAAGGTCTCTAGTTAATTCCACAATATAATACAAGTTATTGAAAATTCTAAAAAATTGACAATTGTTTCGATAAATCAATATCATCGTCAGAATGACAGAAGTTACATTTCATTTTATGCCTACCTGATGTTTAGTAGTTATATTTGGCTAGACCAAGAAGTAACCTAACTTGTGATTGGCTTAATATATGTTTATAGAAGAAAGAAGAGGATGTGATATTACAAATATTGAAGCTTAGATATTATTAGCCCTATGGTGATATCCTGGATATCATTTTTCCTATTAAGATCAGTATAACTGTGCAATGATATAGAAAACCAGGAAAACTATATCTGCTGATCTTTACAATTATCACTTAAGAAGACATTTTATTAGTGGAGAATTCCCTAGATTTAACTGTTCATTGACAACTTCATATTGTGGGTTTCTTAAATGTCTTCTTATTTCCAGTTCTTCAAGGAAATCCAGTTCTTGTTTCTTTTCACAAATATGCAGTACTTCTAGTTCTGTGTTAGGTGTCAATGAATGATTGGTGTCAAGTAGATGTTTTGCGTAGTGGGATTTATCTGGTTGTTTTAATCTGTATGCTCGTAAGTGCTCACTGTATCGTATTTCAAAATTCCCAAGGGTCTGACCCAAATAGACAGCATTACATTCTGGACATTTGAGTTTATATATACCTGACTTCTTTAATAGTGGTATTTTTGTTTTTACATTTAACAATTTTGTACTAACGTTACTTTCTGTTTTAAAAGAAATTGTTGTATTCGTTGCTGAAGATATTATTTTTGAAATATTTCCTGCATATGTGATGGTTTTATAAGTTTTAATTTCATCAGCTTGTTTAGGATATATTAGTTGTAATGCCACTTTTTCCTCTTTTTTACTAATTAGTTTATTTATAATATCTAATGGATAACCGTTAGATGTTGCTATTTGTCTAATTGTATTAATCTCTCTATCAAAATTACATTTGTTCATAGGAACTGAAAAAGCTCTATGTATCATTGAATTATATGCTGCTAGTCTGTGTGACACAGGGTGGTTAGAATTGAATGGAATTGTTACATCAGTTTGTGTTGGTTTTCGGTAAATTGAATAATCAAGTACATTATTAACTCTTTGAATTTTTAAATCAAGAAAATTGAGCTATTTTCTTCAATTTCTAATGTAAATTTAATTTTCGGGTGTAAATTATTGATGTGGTTGAAAAATACATCTAATTGTCGTTTACTACCCATAAAACAAGCTAATATGTCATCTACATATCTATACCAAAATAAAATATTTTTCGAAATATTACTTTCAAAGATCTTTCTTTCTAAATTGTCCATAAAAATGTTTGATAAAATAGGTGATATAGGGCTTCCCATTGGTAAACGTTTATTTTGAATATATATCTTATTGTCAAAAGTGAAATAATTCTGATTAATGCATACATCAAATAAATTAAGTATATCTGATATTATTCCTGGATTAATATTTTTATCTTCTAGTAATTTTCTTACAAGTATTAGACATTCTTTAGGAGGAATTTTAGTAAACATGTTAGTTACATCGAACGATATGAGTTTATAGTTATCTTGTAAGTGGATTGCTTTCAACTTTTTGATTAGTTCTATTGAATTTCTAATTGAGTACTGAGATTCATATCCGTAAGTATTGAGCATATTCCACGAAGTAAGGGTCGAGACAGTCAATTTCTTTAGCGTATAATTCTGCACCACAAAATTTGGATGAATTAAAGATTAATATTCCTCATCCATCTAACAGCATTACCCAAGATATGTTGCGCTAGTCTTTTACAAATTTATATGTAAGGTTAAACAAGTGTATTTAATTAAAACTATCACTTTTTTCTTTGTGTCTTGTTTTGAATAAAATTGAATGTTATTGTTGTTACGTTTTGTTTTAAAAATTAATTGCTCAGTTACACGTTAACCGATTTTAAAAAAATTTGCACTGAAGAGTAGGTAACGGTCGGTTCTTTCAAACTACAAAAAAATATACTGGGTGTTCCATAAACAAAAGTGAACAAAAACATTGTCAAACGTCCGCCGTTTTTGTTGTGACGTAGGCAAAACGAATGAAAAAACCTTACCTTTTTTATACAAAACTTGTGCTAAAATGAAACATTTTATTGAAAACCGCATGTTTCTATCTCAAACCGCTCAGAAGTTATGGGCAGTTAAAATGAGGGAAAATAAAGATGGACACCCGGTATAATATAAATATATTATTATTTGGAGATATTTGAGTGGAAGCGACTTATGATTTTAATAATAAATTGTATAGTGTCTCTGGAAATTGTAGTCTTATAGTATGCTTCAAAGTGGTGAGTTCAATTTATTGTGATTAAGTACATTTTAAAAGGGCCTATTTTTTAGTTTGAAGTAATGCCTATTTCATTTTTAGATGTGAAGTTTTGTGAGGTATATTTTGCAGGCTTAGCAAATCAAGGGCCAAAGTTCACAGAGACTAGCAAAAGAAAAATAAGTGAAGTGCTAATAGAATGTTAAGGTAGTTATAGCATTTTATAGAGTTTATACAGTGGTTATATGGTTAGGCGGTTGTGTTTTCAAAAAAGAACTTATTTCTCATACGGGGTTCCCGATCACGTCCTTCTTCCAAAACTTCACGCTGTTCTATGGGCTGAAGAAGATCTACTGTGCGGCCTACTATTAGACATACATCTAGAGCATCTTCTTCAGCAATTACAATAGCTGCTTGAATAGGATCCATTTTTTCAGAAACAGAAACGTATTTACACACCAGACTAATTTTTAGTTGTCGATGACCACGGAATACTAAGCAATTTTAGATGACTAAGCTCACAAAACACTGGTAATAACTATTAGACTAAATTAAAATTAATAAATAATTATTGTCATATATCAAATAAAATTGAGTTTTGAGTTGTCTTTTGTGTTGTTGTATTCATTGACATTTGACATATATATCAATGGTTGTTTTAGGACGATCAGCAAAATTGCCAACCGATGGATCACTCTAAAAATCGCTACCTGATCAACTTTGTTGTGATGAACGCGACCTATGAATAACCGTGATTTCTGTAAAATATATATTTCTTTAAAGAATGTTTACCTGAACTGTAATCTGTTGCTGCTGCCCTTGAGATTGATCGCTTTGTCCATGATGAACTTTCTTGTGATGATTCAGCAACGAAAGATGGGCAAACATCAAACCACACACATCACATTTAAATGTAATATTCTGAGTTAATAAATTTTGATTGACGAGCGTATAATTATAGCTAAAAGGTTGAGTTATGTAACACTTGTCATCCGTTAGTTGAGACATGTTCACTGTAGAATTATGGGTTTGAGTAGTATTGGGAGCAATTTTATGGATCATATTGACGTTTGCGTAACAGAATGGAGCAAATGTGTCCTTTTGTCCCTGCTCTTTATCCTTGTCATTCTGTTGCTGTTGCTGATACTGTATTTGGGATTGTTGAGTTGTTATGGTATTGGGATCGAACATCATCGATAATTTGAAAGTTGACAGTGGGTACTGCCAAAACAACTGAAACAAAAAAATTATAATCAATTAAACAAACTAACGTTATTTTTCAGCTTGATAATAAGGAGAATAACTATATAATTATATTCCTGATTCCTAAAAAATTTATATATTTTAGTAAAATTATTTTGTTAAATGTTAATAAAAGTTTCATATTGATTTATAACAAAAATGCTAAATCAATTTAAACGTGGAGAAGTATCTAAATTTACCATTTACTTAATATATTATGGAATATCTCAAAGATCCAGAAAATCAAGTTCTTATCACAAATGTAGGCATTGTGCAAAACTAATCATTGTATAGAAACTTCGTCTTTCAAAAGAGTTGACTCCATTTTGTAGACAATTTATGATGTTTATTGTATATTAAATAAGGGGAATAATTTTTTTTAATAATCACATTAACATCTTCGTTTTATGGGATGCTAGTTCTGTATCCATTTTAACATCTGCATACCTAAAGTTCAGTGGATGGAGATCTGGACTTAGGATCCAGAGGTCTCAAGTTTTGGGATACCCTATCAACGAATGAGAGTAATATTAATGTTTAAATGGAACTAACTGGTTCTAAATAATTCCACAATATATTGAAAAAATGGTAAAAATTCTAAAAAATTGACAATTGTTTCGATATTACTACCATCGTCAAAAGGACGCGAGTTACGAAAAATAGTGTTTCCTAACGTGTTTCACACAATATTTTTTCTAATTTTGAATAGGATGTGACCCTTTGAATTCAAATTAAAAGTACTAAAAACGTCCCACGTAAATTCTTTTTAAATTGTCTAGTGAATTCGGAGATATTTATTTCTTACTTCGTTGTTATGGAAGCAAACTACTGCCAGCTGGGGTCAATATCACCAATTGTTCAAATTGTGCTATTATTATTTATAAATTATTTTTTTATTGGCGTTTTAAAGTTGAACAAATTTATAAATCTTCATATGTGATATATGTAGTATATCAAATTTAATGACAATAAAGAGGTAGTTCAAGTCTTACAATTATTCTGCATTTTTCGCAAATAGTGGCGAAATTTACTTTTTCTATAAACATTTAAAAATCAACAATTTTCGTCACGTTTTACTTCAACCGAAAACGTCAGTTTCCGATACCAGCGATAGAATATCCCATAACGTTAACTTTCGTCACTAGTGACGAAAGTAAGTGGTTGCAATTTCAGATATTAAATCGCTGGCAGCCCAATACTTTTAAATAACTGTTCTAATATAATTATGAATCAATCTGTGAATAAAAACTAAATTTTAAAATACACAATAAATTTTTTTAGTGCTGATTAATTCAAAGTTTGTAAATTATTAATTAAATAAAATTATTGTTGCAGTCTTAGATTTCATTTTTAGGTTTTTATACAGTATATATATGGCAAAAGTTTAGAAACGTTCAAGTATAATGTAAAGGTAGATGCCAAAACAAGTATGGCAAATCGCAGATTTTGTCGAGATCACTTTAAAGATAATTCAACTCTTTCAAACTTCTTGTCCGTCCTATGTAGTAAGCCATGGTTATAGAAAAAGTATAGTGTTTTACTCGTCGAAAAGCATTTTCTGCAACGAGAGAACAGTTTATCAAACGAGGCGCAGTCGAATTTGATAATGTTCTCAAGTTGCAGAAAATGCTACTTTCGTCACTGGTTAAACAATATAGTATTTCATCACCAGTTGCGAAATATTCTACTTTTCATAACTAGTTACGAAAAGTAAAATGTTTCAGTCAATGAGTTTTGAAAAGTGTCACTGTATATGTCAAAATTAGAAAAAAGTACAAGTGAGCAAAGTATGTCTTTTTATCATGCGTCCAGAGATTGGCCGCACGCGCGAAGCGAGTGCGCCAACTGGGCAAGTGAGGAAAAGAGATGCTCACGTGTGCTAAACATGATTTGTTCCGCAATCTTGAAATATAATTTTGCTAAAAAAATAAAACATTGTACTTTGTTTATTAATGAAAGATTCAGAAGTTTGTAACTCCAGTAATATTGCGATTTGGCGAGCAGTATATATCACGAAAAAAAAATTAACAAAAACTTTCTCCCTCAATTTGTAATTATTGGACAAGTGTATGGATAAAGAGAAATCCTCTCTACAAGGACGAGGCACTTAAAAAATTAATTAGTTCTTGGATAACAATTGGTTCTTATTAAAAGGGTAATATTGTTAACACTTTGTATGGTAGTTATTCTTATTAATTGCTTCCACAAGTTTTCTTCCTCGTTCTAACTTTATGTTGTCGTCGATGTAACCTTCGGCAACAGCTGTTGATTTCCACCTTCCTAGTTTTTTCACAGCTGTGATGTCACCACTCCCGCTCACACAAATTGTTGCCGATGATCGACGAAATTAATGACCCGTGTAAAGTTCAGGATCTTTCAGTTTTGCAACTCGTTCGTGTGGCAGGCTCCCATTATACCCATGATTAAAGCAACCTGTGCAAAACACTAATGAAATCTTTTTGGTTCCGGTGCACTTCGCGACCCTCCGAATTTTATGTTAATTTTAATTTTGTTTGATAGCTTACCTTAAATAAAGTAGATTAGAACAAAAATTTCGATGGATCATTCAGTAATTACTTTAAAAATCACGAATTTAGTTCGAAAAATGGTACTTTTTCAACACTAGTTAATGCTATTTTACGATAAATATTTTCACTTTAAATTGTTAAGGTTATTATCTTGAACTAAATATAAGTCTGTTTCATAAAAAAAACCGGAAGAAAACACTTTAATTTTGCCAATTTTAAAAAAATATTCTTAGGCATCATTATTTTCACTTGACACTTATAGGTTATAAATTAGACACTGACATCTTATGTCTAGGCAGCCAGGGTCACAAATTAGGAGACTTTTCTGTCATCATGTGATTTTTAGCGGCGTTGACAAATGGTATTTATTTTCTTTCAGTTGAATTAATTTTGTGTTGTAATAGATATATGAATATATTAGAAAAGTATTTGCTTAATAATGAAGAATGAAATAATAAATATCCTTAGAATGTACTGTTTATTTATTTCTAGATACACTTTCCTTCGATTATGGTCCATGATAAAATTGTTCTTATTTTGTTGAGTTTATTATTGGCATATGATTGGTTGTTAGTAGTCGCAAGTGAAAAACAAATGATAACATTATGATGGTAATTTGACAGTACCTAGTCAAAATGGAAGTCGAAAACGTTTTTCAACTTAATTCGCTTATTAATTTAAACGATGAGGAATTGTTAAATAGACTCCAAAATGTGAACTTGTTACCGCGAAATATAAGATGTCCTACTGCACGCTGTAGAAGACAATGTTCTCTTCAAAAACGGAGGGTGGGTGTTTTGGGACATAGTTTTAATTGCTATAAGTGTAAGCTTAGGATTAGTTTACTGAAGGGAACTTTTTTTGAAAAGTGTAAAGTGCCAATTCGAACAATTTTATATTTGTTATGGCAGTGGGTGTGTGAAATTCGGTCGGGATCCACTGCTATGTCAGTTGGCTGCAGCAAAAAAGTTGTAGTTCAATACTACCGTTATTTTAGGGACATATGTTCGTGGAAATTAATTGAAAGGAATGACTTATTTTTATTTGGTATGTATCAATTTAGCTATTAGTCGCTACTAACGAAAATATTTATTTTAGATTAGATTTCATCCATTTTAGTTAATTTGGATTTGTTTTGAACTACACCAATTTTCAGATTTCTATTAGTAAAATTTGATTAATTTCAATAGCTCAACTTTCACTTAGCTGAAATCAGTTATCATGGCAACGATTGTTGTGATAAGTGGTAAACATAAACCCAAACCATAATGTGTTTTCTTCCGACAATTCGAAATTAAGCATTTGAATTTGCTCAGTCATGAGGTGCGTTCTTTTTGACTGAGATCTCAGTTCTTTTTGTTTTACACACTTTAAGTGAGCTGAGATTTTTCCTCCCCCTTCACCGATACTGAATGTGTTGTAAGCGGGTATCAGTTGGAAATAAAGTGGAGGGGATGAAGAAATATTTGATTTGCTTGGTTTATATGTGGTTTTAACCAAGGTTATCTAAGGTTTTAACCATTGACATATAAATAATAAACACACATAATCTATTTTTCTTTTGTTACAAATTATGGATACATTAATTAACATTATTACATGCTGATAAGAATCTGTCGTATAGCTTAAATCTATCGACATATCGCGCGCTTCAATTGAGATGTCGTTCTTTTTGGTGCTTACTCACATCACTTTATCTCAGATCACCTTAACTGAAGTGATCTGAGATCTCGGTCAAAAAGAACGCACCTATTGTTTAGTGCCAGCGAGACCATATACTGAAAAATTCGCGCGAATTGCGTAACGTCGAACCGGCGCGATCGCTTCGCTCGCGATATCAATCTACTTTACTATTTCAAACGGAAATCCGATCTTCAATAAATCAAATGAATGATTATCCACATTATTATGAAATAATACGTGTTCAAATAGGTATACTATTACGAATATATACCCAATTGAGTGAACAGCTATCGACAGATTTTGAAAATGCACGTTTGTAACCGAGGGTATTCGAAAAAACTTCACGTTGTCTTTTTCCCCACGTTTTCCACATCCCTCAACACAACAAAAAGCAGGCATTTTCACGATTAGCTATTGTAAAAATGATTAAAATTCGTGTTAAAGGGTTTTAAACAAGCGTTGTGTACAATGCACTCTACAGCTGTGTACGCCTCATAAAAAAATAACCATATTTGGTTTTGTCTATGGTATGACCCACAGATGTCTTGTTTAAAATTAAATGACAGTTCGCTTGCGTGCTCTATAGCACAAATCAAATTATATTTGTCAATTTATTCAATTGAACATTTGTCAAATGTAAAATAATACCAATATAAATATAAAATATGACTAAAATTGAATAAAACAATCCACCTTTAAGTATCAACAATACTTTCGTTATAAAAAGAATATTTATACTTATCGGAACATTTAACGTTAATTTTTAACAATCACAAACATATACATAGTTTTTATATTTATCCCAACCACATAAAATATACGAACTAAGTTAGTACCTGTGGAGCATACATAAAACGTCCAATAAAGTACAGTTTCAATATATTTTAGATCATGAAGATAATTAAATCTTGTGTAAATTATTTCCAAGCCATCACGAGTAATGGAATGAGAACTGGCAACGTTGTACATCTCCTTCTCCTCCTAAAATTTGTGACTATCTGAAATCTAGACATAAATGTCAAATTTTTTTAAAAAATGGCGGTTTTTTAGTACTTTCAATTGCGATTTTCTCTTTCAAAAGTGCATAATCCAAGAATTTTTTTCTCTTTAAATGTTCTATGACAAAAGGGCTTTCTAGTAAAAAAAATCGCTCCAAAATTCGGAGGGTCGCGAAGTGCACCGGACCCATATTTTTAAATTTCGTTTTTGATGACTTACTTTGGCGAGAAGCAATAGATGATCTGGTGCTTCTTTAAGATATTTATTCAGTTCCTTCAGTGTAAAAGGCTTTTTTTGGTCTATGGCCATCGGACTGGCGTTTTAGGAACGGTTGCAGCTTCATATAATTTTCCAGATGGATATTATGGTGAATATTCAGAGTACTTTTAAGCATCGAGTAGAAAGCCCATAGTGAGGACGACTTGTACTTTTTTAATTCAACAAAATACACGTCTAACACATTTTCAGAAAAAGAAGTGTTTTTTTGCGTTGACTGCAATCCATAAAATTCTTGTATGCAGCATCATACTTTCCCTTTGATTTTGTTGGTAGCAAATTTTCTGTTGTGCTTGTGGCTAACTCCAATATGTTAGGAGTACTGCTACGCGTTTCGACTTCATCAAATGCACTTGTACTAGTCGTAGTATTCATATTGTACAACATTGCAAACAGAACTCAAGATAGAAATTCACAAAATGTCATAAAATTATTAATTTGTGTAAAAACTAATGTCATCGCTATAGCAGCCTTGCACCACCTACTTGTGCCAAAATAATGCATGATATAATTTTGACTTGACATGATTGAATACTATTATTCCATCGAATTGTCAATAGTATTCAATTGACAGGAGTAAGAACTGTCATTACTTGAATCTCACTTGAAATGATGGTTTTACAAAACTTGAAAAATACTGAAAAACATTTGTGACAACAATTAACTAGATGAAGATGTGAAATTAAATTTGAACATACTGGCCCCCGTTGATTACGCAGTAAATCAAATCAAAACAAGTTTTAGTATAACAATCTGTTCTGAACTCTCATACAATTTACACTATATTACAGCGTTGTTCCTAGGAAAAATTTTATAGTAACAGAATACCACGCAAAAACGTAATAGAATATAGAATGTTAAAAAAGGTAATAGATTGTTCTTCTTCTTCTTTTTATTTGCAAATATATAAATTAGAGGATAAAGGGGTTTATTTATAGGGTTATGACATTTCAAAATTTTGACACTTCGACTGAACATATTTTTTCTACTTCTGTTACTAAAACCACATTTTCAACACTGGTTTGACATGCACAAAACGACTCTTTAAACACTGATGGTGTTTAGAATGCGCAAAGTCACATCTCGTTTATCTTTTGTTTTTTAAACGTCAAATCAAGTGTATCGTTTGTATGTTAAATTTCATGTTCCGTGATAATTTTGTTGTTCTGTGTCATTTGATTTGTCAGTCAGCCGTCAGCCATCGTCCGTAATGTTATGAATATAATCCTTAGAATATAATTAAAATATAGTAAAATTTGTTCATTCCTGTGGACGAAGAAAAAGTAAAGTAAGCACCTCGTGTTAAAAACGTCTTTAGTCACTCGTTTCACAAGGCACTCGTGACTAAAGTAACCTTTTTGACACTTGGTACTTAATATACTATTTCTTGCGCTCAACACTTTATTGAACTATATTTAGTACAAAAAGTGGTTCTTTATTGCACTTGCAATTTAGTATTCTTCTCTTTTAGACTCTTTTGTCAATTTTGGCCTTTACCTTTTCTTATCCTGTGGGCAAATGTCATTGCCAAATCATAATATCACTCATGGCCACCTTCCATGTATCATTCATGAAAAGGTAATAGATTGCTATCAAAACGTAATAGGGTAATAGATATGGTTAAAAGGTAATAAATCTATTACGAACGTAATAGCAGGAACAACCCTGCTATATTAATACGAAAGCCATTCTTAAGGCCGATTTATAAACTTGCAGTTGCCGTTTCCGTTGAAAGTTAAAAAGCTACTTTCACATTTGCGCATTTATATTCTCCGTTGCTGTTACCGTTCGCCGTTGAGCGTGACGTTCCGTGACGTTCAGACATAACGAAGTTTTAAGTTTTGCAGTTCGCTGTTCGTGCCGTTCGCATATTAACTAATCAAAATCCTGGTCGTTTGGCAAGAATCGAGTTTAGTGGGTTTAATATAACCTTAAATATGTTATTAAAACCTGGGTAGCTGATTTACTTGGATTAGGATTTATTTTTATTGATTTGTGCTTTGTGAAGAATGAATTTCGATATGGATGAGAATAATGTTCTTCATGACATTGACTCAAGAAATCATTGTAGAAGTAGAAAGAGGTAACAAAGATAAAGATTATCTACCCTAAACACCACGGCGGCGAACATCAAACGTCAGGTTTATAAATTGACACTAACAACAGCAACGTCAAACAGCAACGGGAGCGGGAACGGCGACGGCAACTGCAAGTTTATAAATAGACCTTTAAGAGGGGCCTCCTCACAGGTATATAAACCTAAAAACCTACACAATACTAGTTGCTAATCTAGTAATTATTTGGTTCAAAATATTTACGATAGATGTCGATAGTAGTACTGAATCGGCTTTTACTTGTTCAACATATTTTCTCTCTCTGTCTTTCCACTCTTGAAGGTTCAAAGAAACGCATCTCTGTTCGAATGTTTTGATTTCAAATATTTCAATTTCAACTTATTGTGAGCCACAGATTATATATTTGTGAGCACAGAAACCTTATCTCTGTTTTTTATGTTTCATCCAAACCACTTCACAGCTGTGCATAGATAAGAGAATATTATATACACGGATCCAAACAATATTTTTTGTTGACATAATTTCCATTTGACTGTAGATTTTTGATTATTTAAGAGTTTCATAAATGTTTTTGAAAGGAATAAATTGATAAAAAGTAAGTAATCCTATCGACCCGATATCAAAAATTATAATTATGATAATGTAAATTATCCTGTAATCCGTATTTTTTAATTTTAAAAGCTATGTTTGAGGTTATGTTTACTGGATTATTTGATTAATGTGAAAATATGAGATAAATAATACTGATTGTTTGTTCTAGTATCATCAAACCATCTTTCAACATTTTCTTGAAATCCTGTTTTAATGATAATATGGGTTTGTTAGCGAAAAATGCTTAATTGAAGTGAAGCGACCTTTGAAGTATCTGAATGAAGAAAAATTAAAACCGCTCTCAAAAGCAAAAGACAAGAATTGCATAATTCATTTTGATGAATATATAATAGTGATAATTGAAAAAATATAACTATTATCACCTGATACAAGGTGCATTACATATCGCATGAAAGGACATGTGCTATTTAATAATAGGTTTGTTCCAACCAAGGTTTTTGATTGAAAACCATATATTGCATTGTTTAATCAGCTTGTTTTGCACAAATGCGTGTCCTGCACTGTCATTTGGAAACCAATTTTAATCTCTATTCTATTATCATAACATAACCAAAGATTACAAGGAGTTTGTGGATAATAAAAATAAGACTGGTAAATATTTTATACACATTAATAAACCAATCAATCACTTTAGATGATAGCACTAAAGTTAGTAAAATGTATGAATAAAATTATTTTGCTTTAGGTAGAGAACGAAAGTATTTCAAGTATGAAAAAGAAATGGACGAGATATTTGGAAAAAAGAAAAATGTATATCCAGAACTCATATTATCCAATGAACCAATGGATAATAATTTAGTTGACAACTGTGATGAAGAATTAGTAAATGAAAACAATGAGCCTGATGTACCACCAACACAAACAAAAGTTAATCGAAAAAAAACACGAGTTGTTAAATAACAATCAACCCTGCAGTATATAAGATCTGATAGAAAATTATATTATCAAGAAAAACTAAAAATTGACAGAGAACGTTTAGAAGAATTAAAGAAAAGAAACAGGCTAATTGAGGAGAAAAATTTAATACTTAGGGAACTTGTAAAAAAGGAGTGTCTTGTAATTCAGATTCTCCCTTGCAATTTTTTATGTTCTATTATATTCATGTAGTTAATTTTTGTTTTCACTCAACTTTTTATTTCTGTTTTACTGTTTCCAAAGTTATTTTTAATTATATTTATGTAGGTATTTATTTTACACTTAACATTTTATTTCTGTTGTACTGTTTGTAAAGTTATTTTTAATTATATTTATGTAGGTATTTATTTTACAGTTAACATTTTATTTCTGTGGTACTTACTGTTTCCAAAGTTATTTTTAAATATATTTATATCAGTATTTATTTTACATTTTATTTCTGTTGTACTGTTTGTAAAGTTATTTTTAATTTTTGTTTATAACATAAGGGGATATTATTTATTTACATATTTGTAATTTTATAATTTATTTAGTACTTGTTACCTACTGTAGTTTTCTAATTAATAAAAGATACTGTTAATGATTTTTATTGATATGTTATACAAATATTTTAATTAAAGGGGTGAATGGTAAATTATTCTATAATAGTAATGCATACGCTATTCTATCTCTAATCATGCCTAATTTAACATTTTCGTCATCATCATCAACATCTTAAGGCGGGTTTATACAACATTTACATAGTCATAATCATAATCACAGTCAGAACCATAAACTTATACCGGTTTCGACTGGACTACACGGGTTCAGTTCGAATGCTCTCATGTTGAGTAAACTGCTCGATACCCCTGCTGCACTTGCCCAGAGCTGGAGCGAACTAGGACGGGGCAATAGTAAAACCGAGCTGATTCGATTGTCGCTCATTTATCGACTGTTCAGCTGTTTATATTTTTAGGTTATGCTGCTATTGTTTATTTATAATACATTTTAATAATTTTGGGGTAATTCGGAAAATGCATTGTAATAAAACTAATAAAATGTGGCCATAAAAGTAGCTTCGGTTTACTACCTACACAGTACTAACTTTATTATCAGAATAAATTTTTACAACATCCAACATATAATTTGAAATTTTTTGAATATTCGTCCTATCATTATTAATATGGATTTAAATGAGTTCTTCATCTGATGAAACTTCGTGTTCACTTCTACTAGATGATGAAGAGCTTAATATTTCATTCAAAAAAGCATTTTTTTTAGTTTCCATTTTAATTTTATAATAAACACAATAAAATAACTGATTTCAAAATAATGCACCATCCAGAACCGACCATGTATGACGGTTCCAAAAGAATTGCACTGGGAGCGAGTTTACGAAATAGCTCTGACACAGCCGAACAAAAAACCAACCCGCACCGGGTCAATGCAATGCGAGTCGAACATTCACTTTGACGTTGCTCCTACCAGTCGAAATCGTAATTCCGTTCGAGTTCCCATTGAGTGCAGCTTAGTGCAGCCAGTCGAAACCGCTATTAATCATAATCATAACTCTGAAAGGCGTTTATACAATTTTAATAGTCACAGTCATAAGCATAAAATTCATATAAATGAAATTTGCCAAAAAGTCAAATCAATGAAGTTAATATAAACAATGATTGACGGAGCACAGAAATACCTCCAAAAAACGGCCAATAAAATTAATTCTTCAACCAAGACGCCTTTTTGTCATCATTGCTCATCGCGTGTTGGTTACGACACATGCGCATTTCAATTCTCGTCTTAATCATAAAGTTAAAAGTTAGGAACTTCAAGGTCAGTAAAATTATGCTTATGATTGTGACAATTGTATAAACGGTGCTATAAGAAATCATTAGTTTAACTCTTATGATTGTGACTGTGATTATGACTATGTAAATGTTGTATAAACCCGCCTTTAATCTTCATGAGGAACGATATTATCGATATGAACTTGTACATTAGCAACAGCTAAAAATATTTGTGGAGTATTTTATGTCTAGGCTACACTAAACACAATCTTGTGGAGTAAATATATATAGCATTTACGAAGCACAAATTTACTTATTTAGCATGAAAATTACTTAATTATAATCACAAATACAATAAACACTAAACTATAAATTTGGGATATTTTTATGAACACAAAACATAACAGCATTTGACCCATAGAGAAAGTTATAATATTTGTCTATCAATTGACCGTCGTCCTCTGTCATCGAGTTCTATACAGCGCCATGCATCAAGACGCTGGAGCGGTTGAACTAAAGTAAAAAGATGTTCGTTTGCAAAAATTTGCGCACAACAAATCTCAAAAAATACAATGATTTGAGATCTCATATTTTCAAAATCGAATTCTCTAGGCTTCCTTTTGGGGATCAGGTTTTGGTGTCCAGATTGGTGACCACAAATTGTCAAAACTGTCAAAATCACACCATCACTTAATGACTTATATCTTTTTTATAACAATATAAAACTCAACCAAAATACCTGATCCCAAAGACAAAGGTCCAAGTTATATTGTGTTAAAATTTCAATACTTAATTTCCCTGCGTTCTTTAGATTTGTTGTGTACAAAATGACCTAAATTTTGTTGCAAATCACGGGTGCCAACTGTTTTCAGGTTCCTAAAACGTGAGGCCCCTCTTAAGCTAAACAAAAACATGCAGTAGTAATGAGATGTAAAGGAGGAACGAGTATTGTGTAGTTTATATAAAAATATAAGTATTTACAAATAATTATTTACATTCCGAAACTAGAGGACACAATTTTGTTGTATTTCTGGTGTAAATTCCAGAATGAGTTTTAATTTTAACCGATCTAACTTTAGTATATTTGCCTGGTAATAATTTTATAGCCCTAGCTAATTGCGATTGTAAAGGTTTTGTATTTTCGTCTTTCACTAATGTCATTGAGTTTAATATTAGCTTGATGAGTGTACCACGTAGGTATATATTATAATTGATTTAAATAATCCACTGACCAACGCTTCCAAAATAGTTGTTGGATTTGAGTGCAACATTGCCAACATGAAAGACTATTTTTCTTAATTTCTGATAGATCTTTTTCTGGAAATGAGGTTAAACTGTCACCTATTAAAAAGATGACAAGTTCATGCAATTGATTATTACTACCCAAAAAATTGCTGCTGTTATCACTATAAATAATATGTGGAGAGCGTCTTTGTGCTATGAAGCATCTTAAACACAGTAAAAAACCTTCTGTGGATAAATCTGATACTAATTCTATGTGGACTGCTTTAGTAAACATGCAAATAAAAACAGAAATATACCGTTTATTGCTTTTCTAAGTTTGGATGATTTTATAAGAAATGGCCCTCCAAAATCTACTACTGTGCTAGAAAAAGGATCTCGCAGGTTTTTTCTCAGTAATGGTAAATCAGCCTTTGGTCATAAGGTAACATTGCAAATAACAGTCTTCCACCAACACGTAGAATACCAACATGATCAATAAAGGGATTTAATTTACTTATTTGTTTATTAGAGATATCTTTATTAGATCTTAATTCTGTGGAAAATAGGTTTCTTCAGGTATTTCTCAATAAGGTGAGGAGAATATTTCTGAAAAGTTTTCTATAGATGAATTAAAAATTTTGAGGCCATACCACCATAAATTAAATGTTAAGTCAGTAGGTAACATGCCTTGAGATAAACAGTCAGCTGTGTTTTCTTTTGATGGTATGAGTCTCCAATTTGTATTTTTTATAAGTTGTTGGATTTCAGAAACTATTAGAAACAAAAATATATCATCGTGAGCTATCAGACCATAAGTTAATACTGGAAAAGGAAAACTTATTTTGAAATACTGTAATAATTGTTTGTAATAATTGGGAGATAAATAAATAGCTACAAAGTTCTAGTCGGGGTAAAGTGGTCGTTTTTATAGTTGCTATACAGCTTTTAAAAGCTACTAAACAGCAACTTACTGTGTTATCTGAGTAAATGACTCGAAAATATATACAAGCACCATACGCACTCATACTACTATCACAAAATCCGTGAATTTCAATAAATACATTATAGGGATTGTTTAACAAATATCGAGGGATTTTTAAATTTTTCAAAACATGGATATTATTATAAAAGTTTGTCTATTTATGGCGGAGATCATTGTCCTAATGTAGTAGCTTGGTTGTCCAAAGCTTGTGCATGATTTTTGCCACTACAATGACTGGACCTCAGTTCGAATTTATACTCGGTACGATAACGACGTTAGTTCTGAGTGTCGAATATAAACGGATATTATTGATATTGATAAAATAGTTTTGAGTTGGATTTTCAATTTTATTATTAGTGAAAATAACACTCAGTGACTGTAAGAGTGACTATGGAAGACGATTCTCCCCCTGATAAAGGGGGAACAAACAATAATAATGTAAATAACGGGAAGGTGCCCTCACAAATTATCAACACTGAAAAAGCTGTCCTGAATGGTAAAGAAAACAACAACCAGTTAGCCGAAAAAGTAATTAGTGATAAAAAACAACAAAAAAGTAAGGTGTTTAATTTACAAAAACCAAATTTATATTCAGAAATTGTTTATGTATTTATTGAAAGGGTCAATGACCAAAATATTGGCAAATTGCATCCCATGGCCGTAGGTCATATGCTACAAAAAAAAACTTAATATTCAAAATATAATGAAAATTGATAATGTGGGCAAAAATAGAATTAGAGTTCAAGTTAAAAATATATCTGATGCTAATAAACTTGTTAATAATCCTGATCTGATCAATGAACATTTAAAAGCGTACATACCAAATAATTTGCTAAATAGAAAAGGAGTAATAAAAAATGTTGATACTATTTTTGATGAAGAATATTTATTCAGTAACTTTCTCTCTCCTATAACTATTTCAGACATTAGTAGAATTAAAAGAAAAATAACATGTAATAATGAGACAATTTTAGTACCAAGACAATCTGTAATTGTCACGTTTGAGGGTAATAAACTACCGTCCGTCATATACATAAATTCTGTAGCATGTAATGTTGAACCATATATACATAAAGTTACGCAATGTTTTAAATGTCTAAAATATGGCCATGTAGCAAAACAATGTCGCAGCACTACAGCACTATGTATAAACTGTGGAAAAGAAAAAGTCGATACGCATGTCTGCCGCGATCCACAAGATAGTTGTTGCATACATTGTAAAACTAACACGCATAAATCAATATCCAAAACTTGCCCCGCTCATATCAAACAACAAGAAATTAAAAAGAAGATGGCTGAGGAAAACTTAACATTCTTAGAAGCTAAACGGATGAACAACGATTCTTATGCCAATATAGTCAAAACCAACAATAGATTTCAGACACTAACGACATTAGATGAACAAGAGTTCCCCTCCCTTCCAAATCCAAATGCCAAACATAGAAAAAGTAATACCTACACCTCGACAACAACAGCAAGTACTCATAATACAGAAAATCATGGAAATAGTCGCAGAGTAGCACAGTCAGAATTTAATGGCCAGAAGAAACGAAAAGCCTCATCCCCCATTACAGAAGTCGATGCTTCACTTATGTATCCATTCAGATTCGGACCTGATAAACCAATTACACATCCCTCCAGAAACAATCCTAAGAATTCCGATACTCAAGAAGATCTAGCAGAAAAAGTCCTAGTAGCAATCCAAAAGGTCCTCAGCTCAATAAACTCATTCGAAGAACTTTCCTCAATAGATGTTAAATATATTAAAAAAATTGCATTTTCTAGTAATGAAGAACCTGGACAAGAAACTATTATGATTGACGATGAATTTGAAGAATACTAATAACTTGAATATTCTTCAGTGGAACGCACGTTCCGCTGTATCTAATAAAAACAGTCTGATTAATACATTATCTGATCTTAGAATTGATATCGCTTTAATATCAGAAACGTGGTTTAATCCAAATAAATCTTATACATTTCCTGGTTATCATACTGTACATAGAGATAGACTTGATGCCACCACTAGGGTGGCAATACTAATAAAAAACACTATAAAATACAAAGAAAAGGTTATCGAGGATATCAATGAAAATATGCAAGCTTGTGCAGTTCAAATAATTGGCGCAGACTTCAGTCTTACATTGATTTCAATTTATTGTCAACCAGATGCTAAAATGAGTACACAAGACTTCATGAAACTTTTTGAATACGCCGATCAGTCCACTTTAATTGGGGGTGATTTCAATGGACATCACGGATTATGGGGATCTTACAAAACCAATACATCAGGAACAAACATTGTAAATGCATTAAATCAGTCTAACAACATGATACTACTAAACGATGGATCATCAACTAAGATATCAAGAACAACCAATAAGTCGGCGATTGATCTAACATTCGCTACTTCCGATATTGCAAATGGAATTCATTGGCAAGTGTTACCAGACACCTTAGGATCAGACCATTATGCTATTCTAATTAATTTTCTTTACTCAGGAGCTCAAATAGAAACGATAATATATCCCACTACAAAATGGAATACTAAGAAAGCTAACTGGAAAAAATATAACTCAGTTTCTCAAAGCTATTTTAAGAAAATCCCAGAAACTTTTAATGACATAAATGAAAAATATGAATATTTCATGAAAGGTATAGAACTTTCAGCTTCTGTGGCTATACCAGTGAAAAAAAAGTTTAAAACAAACAAACCACCCTGGTGGGATAGTGAGTGCGATTGTGCAACAGAACGCAGAAAAAAAGCAATTAGTGCATATAAACGTCTAAGTTCATCAGAGAATTATATTATAGTCAACAAAGAAATTGCTGCAACGAAACAATTCCTAAAAATAAAAGCCAAAAATCATTGGATTACTTTCTGTGTGTGTGTGTGTGTGTGTCAAGTTAATGGCACTGGTTTTGGTAAACCAAAAGGCCAGTCTAATTTATTATTTGATTATAAAATGTTGTGGAACATATATAAGCTTACATACACATATATTTTTATTACTATTATTATGTTTATGCATATATATTTTTTTTATGCTTATGGTTTTTTTTGTTTTGCCTATGCTTTTTTTATTGCTTATGCATTTTTTGTTTATGCTTTTTTTTATATGATTTTTTTGCTTATGCTTTTTTTAGGCTCATGTTTTTTTTATTATGTTCTGGTATTTTTTATGCTTTTGCTTTTTTCTTCTTTTTTTTTTAGTATTTTTTTAACTATCTTATTTGTATATTTTTTTTTCGGATTTTTCCTTTATTTTTTTTTCAAAAATTTGATTGGTTAGAAATTTTACAACATTTTACTTCATTTACAATTTTATGTTAGTTTCTTTTGTTAATTTATATAATAGTCTTCTCACCTCATTTTTTTCAGATGCTAATATTGTATCCAAACTAGCAGGCAAAGGTAATATGTTTGCAATCATTGTATAAAATTTTGATATAGCCGACTCGTGAATATTGCATTCTAGTAAGCAATGTTGTAGGGTACCTGTTTCTCCACATTGACATCTTTCATTTTCAGAAATGCCCATTTTAAATTTATTCTCGGGTGTTAAACAATGTCCTGATCTAATTCTGGTAATAGTTCTTATGAAAGTCCGATCGCTGTCTTTATGAAACCAAGGTTTATGTTTTACTATTGGTTCAATCGCTTTGAACTTTTGACCTCCCATATATTCCTCGTAATGTTTTTGCCAAGCAGCTGTTAGTTTAGTTTTTGCCAATTGTCGCATATCTGTTGTCGGGATTTTGAAATTATGAATTTTAATTCCCTCCTCTGTGGCCCTTTTCGCTAGTTCGTCTACTTTTTCATTTTGGGGTATGCCTGAGTGTCCTCTGATCCAAACTAACTGAATTTCTTTGTTTAAGCTTTGGATTTCGTTACATATTCTTGAGATGTCTACTATTATGTGACTTAGTTCAGAATTGGGTGTTATATTTTCCAATTTTTGTATTGCACTTCTGCTGTCTGAAAATATAACATATTTTGAGTTGGATTCATATCTATGGCAGTATTCTAGTGCTTTTTTTATTGCCATTAGTTCGGCGGTATAGATAGAGGTATACTGGGGTAGCTGATATATTTCATCCTATTTTATTATTCCTTTTTGATCCATCTGTAAATATCTTCTCGAAGTTGTGCCATTTTTCATTTATTTGTCTTTGAAATTGAACCTTTGTTGTTACGTCTTCTTTGTCATACGATGTATAATACGTTGTTGGTGGTTTTAGTATAGTTTTGTAAGGCACAGAAAAACATGGTTGTACTTTGCTTTCATAAACAATATTTTTGTAATCGATAATCCAGTTATAACTCTCTATTATGAGTGGTAATCTTTTCTTTTCCCAATATCTTGATTCTAGGCATGCAATGAATAAATTATGTATGTTTTTTTGGCCCTCACCTTGTTTACTATTAATTTTTAAAATTAACCTGTCACTCAGCATTTGTCTTCTGAGATGTAATGGTGGTTCTGCACACTCCACTTCCAAGACATTTATTGGCGAGCTTTGTAAACTTCCTATTGCTAATCTTAAACATCGATTTTTAATTTTTTCTATCTTTTCTGTGTGACATTTAGCAGCGGTCCCATATAAAATGCTTCCATAATCAATGATTGATCGTATGAATGATTTATAGAAAATTAAACTTATATTTGGATCTGCTCCCCATTTTTGGTGACTAAACACTTTGACGATATTGATAGCATTTTCACATTTTTTAATAACATTTGAAATTTGTTGTTTCCAATTGAGTTTTTTGTCTAATATAACTCCTAAGTACGTAACAGCTGATTTGTACTGGATATTCATGTTGGCCATTCTGATTGTATTGGGATGCTGATATCTTCTCCTTGTAAATGTACAAACTGACGATTTTCTTTCATTTATAGCTGTTCCGTTGTCTTCAAACCACTTCTTAGCTGCAGTTGTTGCTTCATTGAGTTGTCTGTGACACATCTCTATATTTTTATATTGTGTTCTTATGGCGTAATCGTCTGCGAATTGGAATATCTTAACGTCATATTTTTGTAGGGCGATTTCAAAGTCGTATGAGTAGATAATATATAAAAGTGGACTTAAAATACCTCCCTGTGGTAATCCTTTAGATGTCTGTCTTGGGCCCACTAATTGGTTATCTGTTCTTACATAAATATTCCTGTTGCTGTACAACTTCTGAATGTGTCTGATAAGATGGCGAGGAAGGCCTAATTTAACCATTTTGGTCGTCAAGATTCCCAGGTCTACGTTATCGTAAGCACCTTCTATGTCTAGGAATATAATACTGGAAAACTTGTTACTGGTAAATCCATGATATACATCCACTACTAGCTCACATAAAAGCTCTTGTGTAGACTTTTCTTTTCTAAATCCAAATTGAGATTTAGGTAATAGTTGGCGTTGTTCGAGATGATGTTCCAATCTGTTTTTTATCATTCTTTCGTATGTTTTCAAAACACAGGAAGCTAAAGCAATTGGTCTATATGAATTTGGTTCCTTTTCTGGTTTTCCACTTTTCAATATTGGTACGACAATGTAATTGTACCAATCTGTAGGTACGTCCATTTCTTCTATGAGAATTTTGCTGAATATTTCTGCCAGTTGTATTTTAATTGTTGTTGGTAAATGGTATATCATTGAATAATGGATATTATCTTTACCAGGACATGTATTATTGTTTTTTCTTAGGGCTATATTCAATTCTCTCAGTGTGAATTCTTTTGTTAATTCTGAGTTTTCATATTCTTCTACTTCACTTTGCGTAGGAGGTGTATTTGTATAATCTGGTGTAAGTTTACATAAGAAATCAAGAATCCAGTCTGCAGAAGCATCTATCATTTGTTTGTTGCTTTTTTTCCTGTTTTTAAACAGATTAACTTTTTCCCATACCTTTTTCATTGTTACATTTTTGTTTAGGGATGAACAATATGATCTCCAACTGTCTCTTTTTACACTTTTTATAACTTTTTTCGAAATTGCGTCAGCTTTTTTATAATTCATTAGGTTTGTTAAATTAGGGGTCTGTTTATACTCCTCCAACATTTTGAGGTAATGTTATTGGGGAAACTATTGCTCTGTGAGCTTCAATTGTGGAGTTATCTTGTCCGGTTACTCGTGTCCTTTTTTTCGGTAATTGTGTAAATGGTTGTGGTGAATGTGGTTTTTTGTGTGTGTATCTTGTTTGTGAAGGTGTAGTGTGTACTTCTTGGTGATCTAAGTGCTGGGTTCGGAATGAATAATGGGTTGGATATGTAGGGTTAGAATTAGTGGTTGTAGGCTGTGTTTGATGAGTGTGGTAGGAAGAGGCCACGCTGGCATACGTCGTCCTTGGGATTGCCTTGTTGGCATCGTTATATGATGAATTACTATTAGCCATATAGTTTTTAATCTCTTTTTGTCTAGTATATTCTGGACACTGTTTGAAATCATTTACATAATGATCTCCTTTACAAATTAAACATTTTTTTTCAGGGCTTTTACATTCGTCGGTTTTATGATTTTCTCCGCATTTCATACACCTTTCTTTATTCCTGCATTGACGTCCTAAATGCCCGTACCGGAAACAGTTATAGCATAGCAATACTTTTTGTGTGTACGTTTCTACCTCGTATAAAACTTTATTAATTTCCACATATTTTGGTAGAGTCTGACATCTGAAAGATACTATTATTGTGGTGGTAGGCTCTAACTCAATTATATTTTCTTTTTTAATTTTTTTGTTTATACGTTTTACGAAATCTACTTCAAATTTGTTATGAAAATCGTATGCCATAATGCGGTCTTTTAGAAATGATTCTGATAAATCAGCCTCTATACGTTTTATTACTCCCAGTCTAAATTTCAAAAATTTTGGTATGTAGGCATTTAAATTATTCTGTTTTAAGAATTCTGAATTTAGAACTATATTTGCACTTTTACTGTCTTTAAATATTATACGGATTCTGTTTTTACCTATTGATTGTATTTGTTTTATCTGATTGTTTATATCTAAATGGTTTTGAAGAATGATTTCTCCAACCTTAATCGGGTTTAATTTGCCTTTAAAATTATCGTTTTTATGCTCTACATAGATATGGAATGGGCCCATATCATTAGATTGATAAGTTAATGAGGGTCTAGTTTTTTGCTGTTTAATGTTTACATTATTTTCACTTGTACTATTAGATTCGTTTGTATTTGTATCATTTTGTAAATGTGTTGTAACTGATGTAATACTTCCCTGTTCATTCTGTTGGCGAGCATTCGTATCTCTTAGGATTGCGTCGATGTCCATAATAAGTCCTAAAGGATTGGGATTCCAAGGCGAAGGATCTTTTACATTTTTGTGTATATTATCGGGGGGTTCTCCCCCGCTATTATCACTCATATGCCTTTGTTATTTTATCACGATTTCACTGATAATAAAGTTTTTATAACTTTCTATTTCTATAAAAACTAGTTTCAATAATCACTTTGACTTTATATCGGCGTTTAGTTATTTCGAAGCGAACTGTTCTCTGCGAAAGCATAAACGTAACTGATTACTTTCTGTAATAAGTTAAATAAAAATACAACTAGTACAGAATTATGGCAACAAGCTAAAAGAATGCAGAGAATCACAATAGGTAGTAATTCAAACAACAAAACATGCAAAAACTTCGATTGGGTTGAGGAATTTATGAATAAAATCGCACCTTCCTCAGTATCTCAAGAATTTACAAATATTAATGAAGAAGAAGATGATACAGATAATGAATTATTTAACAAACCCATAATTTATAGTGAATTATCATTTGCTCTTAAAAAACCTAATAATACGTCACCTGGCATAGATCAAATTACATATGACATGATATGGAATTTACCACGTAATGCAAAATTGTTTTTACTAGAAATATACAATGATGTCTGGATTCATAATAATATCATTGAAGATTGGAAAAGATCAATAGTAGTACCCATACATAAAAACGGAAAAAGTCCTGACTTAGCCGACTCATATCAACCCATAACTTTGCTGTCGTGTATATTGAAAACATTTGAGAGAATTATCAAACAGAGATTAGAATTTTTCATGATTTCTAAATCAACACTTGCTTCGGGTCAATATGGTTTTAGAAGAGGATGTAGCACCAATGACGCCATATTACAACTGGTGACCGATACACAAATATGTTTCTCAAAAAATCATTACTTAGGAGCTACATTTCTCGATATTAAGGGAGCATATGATTCGGTTGACTTAGTATTTTTACGGGAAAAGTTAATCAATATTGGGATACCAAGAAGAATTTGTAATGTAATGTGTAACCTGTTTAATTATAGAAAAGTTTATGTCAGATATATAAACAATTCATTTACAAACCCTCGACATACTTCCACAGGATTACCTCAAGGAGCAGTACTTTCTCCATTATTATTTAATATATTCACAGCAAGTCTCCATGAAGAAATTAACTACAAACTAATCCAATATGCGGATGACTTTGTAGTGTATAACTCCGATAAAACCTTATCAAATACTTTGACAAATCTAAAGGAATCGGTCATCTCAATCACACAGAAATTGGACTCATTAGGCTTTCTGGTTACTCCTGAAAAATCGAGTATTATGTTTTTTACATGCCATAACTTACCACATATGGTCAATATTACAATAAACGAGATACCATACCCAGTCTCAACATCAGTTGTTTACCTTGGTATTACTTTAGATAAAAAACTTACTTGGAAAAGTCATGTGGAGAGTATTATTACAAAATGCAATAAAGGTTTAAACTTCCTTAAATTAATACGAAGGACATGGTGGGGAGCCGACCCTCATACTTGCATAACTTTCTACAAAACATATATAAGATCGATTATAGATTATGGATGTAGTCTATATGGAGCCGCAACTCCAAGCTTACTAAAAAAATTAGAAATTGTACAGAACAATGCCATGAGACTTTGTATCGGAGTAATGAAATCTACACCAGTAGAAGGACTTCGAGTTGAAGCCTTAGAATTTCGTAGAACATTACTAACAGAAAAATTAATTATTAAATCCCATTACAGACAGCCAGCAATTATTAAAAATATTTCGGAGTTAAATATATATGACCTTACAAACAAATATTGGGCCAAAAAACCTTCGCCCATTACATTCCAGGCATTTAGGGAAAATCATAATTTAATTAATAATTTAGATGTTCCCAAGACATATGAACTTAATGATTTCTTCACATCACTGAAATATGTACATGTCGAAATTCCAAATTATAATCATAATATGATGATCAGTAAGAATATACTATCACATTATTTATCAAAATATATATATACGGATGCTTCCAAACAATCTAGTGGTGTAGGGTGCGCATTTTATGTCCCGTCAGTGAAGGTTCAAATGCAATTTAAACTTAATAACGCTACTTCTATTTTTTCTGCAGAAGCAATCGGAATTATGAAAGCTCTTGAATTCATTGAACGACATGATTATAAAAAATCCATCATAATATCGGATTCCTTATCAGTCCTCACGAGCATTGGCCAACCTTTTGATATAAATGCTACTTATGAAAATCAAATAATTCCAAAAATTAAACTGAAAATCGAAGAGCTACGCCCAAAGGATTTCGATATCAGTTTTTTGTGGATAAAAGCACATATTGGACTGCAGCATAATGAACATGTGGATAATCTAGCCAAAGAAGCCGTAAAAAATGGACTACCAATAAAAAATACAATAAACGTCGATGAGTGCCTAAACCAATGTAAAATTAAACTAAAAGAAAGATGGAAAAATTTATGGCATGAGTATTGCATTGAAAAACCTACAAGATATACACTCTTACACCCAGAAATTCCCAACCAATACTGGTACAGGAACTATAAATTAACGCGTAGTAGTATAGTCACTATAAATTAGTACCGTGGTCTACCTTTTCTGTGAGTTAGCCACCCTGAAAGACCCCTGGGTGTGAAACATATATCCTTAACCTATCCAAATTGATTCTTACAGTTAGCATATTTGATACCCTTTTTAGTACTGTAGCTCATGGCTAAATGGACTATGTCCTTCGGCCAAAAAAAAAATGACTGGACCTATAAATCCTACTGGATCATACATTTGGACGATTTTTGCAAATACTTCTCTTTTAGTAATACTATTTAAATGTGGTAGATTAGGAATAGAAAATGAAAAACAATCAATATCCGGGTTCCAAATAATTCATAGAACTTTATTAATGGTACCATCAGGAAAAACGTATTGAGATCGCTGGGATAAGTTGCCTAGTTTATTTAAAAAATCTCGAGAATTCGAATTCCATTTATGGAGGAGAAACTTAGCGGAGTGTAACAAAGTTGTTAATTGATTATACAAAACGTTTAAATCTTCAAGTGAGTTTGTTCCAGACAGAATATCATCAACATATGTTTGCTCTAACAAAGATTTAGAGGGGAAATTTAACACGGGATTAGAAGTAGCTAACATATTTAATACTCGAGTAGCTAGGAATGGTGCATTGTTTGTGCCATAAGTTCAATGCATTGTAGGTGTTCTTTAGGGGAGCTTCTCCACAGAAAATTTTGCAAGAATGTCTAGTAGGGGTTTATTCTAATTAGCCTATACATTTTTTGAATATCATATGTTAAAACATATTGAAAACCTCTAAATCTACAGAGAATATCAAACTGTTCTGGCTGTACTGTATATCCTTTATGCATGGTGTCATTTAAAGAAATATCACTAGATGTCTTTCCACTACCATTAAATACTGCTGCTCTAAATTTAGTGGTGGAATGGTTATTTCTAATTACAGGATGATGACAGAAGAAGTATTTATTTTCAGATTTTTATTTTTTAAGTTAAAGGGAATTATCTGAGCATGCCCTAGCGATATGTGTTCATGAATAAGTGCTTTATACTGTAAGGATAGGTCAGAATTTATAAAAAAAATTATTTTCTAAAGACAAATTGTTTTTCTGCTAAATAATAGGAAGTTCCTAATTTGAGATGTTCATTTTAAGATTTACAAAGGACATTCGTCATTCAAATAAACAGGTCCAAAGATTTCCTAGAGAACTGTAATTCTTCTATTTTTATTTATTCCCTATCTTCATGTTCAATCTACATGTTAAAAGTGATAGTGACTACAAATTGTTCCTTATTCAAAACAACATAATTCAGTCCTCATTTAATTGTAATGTAAAATGATAATTGCCTCATAGTCAACGGGAAAATATATGTCACATTGCATTAGAGAGACATGAAGAGATATACCATCTGAAGTCATAGCACTTATTATTGTTATAATACAACAACTAGAATAAGATACTTCTTTCACATATTATGATATCCTGTTAAAGAAGAAGTGATGCACTGAATATGAATATACTTGTTTCTTTCTAATACATGATCACTTGTGGCCCTAACACATGATCGCTTGTGGCCCATGTTGTACTTCCATGTGAACTAAGAACCTTCCTCGTACAGTATAAAGTATCAAGAACACTAAGGGGAGTATACAGGTCGACGACAGCGACAGCAAAATCTCGAAAATTTTAAAATTATTTACTTACCGTTCCCTCAAAACCAGAACAGTAAGTAATCAGTAATATTACTTACCGACGCCTTTTCCCTTGGCAACCAGTAAATAGCATACTGTTCTAAAACTAGGTATGATAAGCAATCAGGAATGGCATGGTCATACAAAATAAAATAACAGTGAGATTTCTTCCTTGAAGAGAATGCATAAGACAAGTATGTATAGGAAATAATTTATATAGACTTTTACAAATTTATTTATAAAATAACAAAAACTCTTTGTTCAGAAGTAGGTATATCTCCTCATTAATATTTAATTAGGAATTATTTTCAAAAACCCATTGTGAATCCTTACTCTACCATTCGCTATTATACCTTTTAAAAAATGGTTAGCTCATAAAAATGTAGTAGCACAGCAACATTCTTCCAAAATTTTTTTAAAATATGGAATGCCCATGATTTTTATAGCCATTTATTCTTTCATAATTATGGGAGTTAATTGGATTCATTATTTATTAAAATAGAATAGTTACAAGACCATAAATTATTCGATGTTGGATAAAAATATAAGTATATCGATGTAGGTGTTTAAATCAGTCTACCTAAACCATAGAAAAGAAAAAAAATACTCGTTTTTATATTGAAACCTCCTCAATATTTTGATGTATATCATGAAATTACTATTCAATTAATGCTTCTACTTATTAAAATTGAAGGGTGGGGCAATTTGTAAAGCTATTTTCATTAAATAATGTAAGAATAGTGCAGAAATTGCAAATCAAAACAAAAATCTCAAATGTCTAGTTTCTCACTCAAAATGTATCTCTTTTTATAACAAAGATGCTGATAAAATGAAATGAAATAAGTATAAGTAACAAAGAAAACCGTTTACCTTCTCTCACAAAATGGATCTTCCTTGGCAGACGCGAACTCACAATGACTTTTTATATGTTCATTTCAGATCTAAGAAGCACTTTAACCACTTGTACCGATTAAAAAACTAAATGTAAAACGATTTCAATATTGAAATTTTTAAATTAATGTTTAATTTTCTCAGAAATTGGCAGAAACAATTTATTCTATCTCACTTTAGAAAATGGCGGATAGATCCATAGCCATCTTTGTTCCCCTCGCTGTTTCGTCCTAGACAGCTCAACGCGCATGTCTTCAACAAATAGGAGACGAATTATCGAATACGTCGAACTTGACATCGAATAGTTTTCGAGTTATAAGATATAATTGTTTTATTAAATTTATGGAGGGTACCCTCCATAATTAAATTTAAATAATTTACAAGATCCTGGCCTGCAATTTTCGAAATCAATCGACGGTCATTGTACACGAGTAACCGCATGCGACAGCAGCATCGAATGATTTATAAATGTTGTATTTTGGACTTCCGACCGATCGCTTATTTCAAATGCCAAATTTTGAACGCGTCAAAAATATAATCTCTAATTTGTGTTGAAATGAAATGCATGTTTGTTAGTGGTTGATGTTTATTTCATAAAATAAACTATTGTTGGTCTCTTGGGTGTTATTGTCGTGTTATAATAACATAAATTGCGCTTTATTCAAAAATGACAGAACAAAAAAATTATGATTGATTATGTTCAGCAACACTCACATTTACACAGTGGCAAATTTTCAAAAGATTTTTCATTAAAGACGCAGAAAAACTGGCTGGAAATAACTAGCATATTAAATGGAATTCCTGGATCTCAAAAAATCATTATTGTACCTATGTTTTATTTACTATAATGTAGACAAAAACTAAGGATAATAATTATTAATTCTTCTTCTTCTTCTTTTTTTGTTTTAAGGCCTCAGCTGCCAGGGCTATTCGGCCTGTTTTTTTGCGTCCGGGATGATTTATGATTGTCTATAATATAGTTTATACGAAAGTAAATACAAACAGAGTGATACCGCACTTATTGTTCAAAATTTTATCTGTAAACTGTTCGGTTTTGAGGTTATATTTTGATGTTTGAAGCACTTAAAAATTTGGAGATGAGTTTAATGTTTTCACTGTTTGGGAATTTCAGCACTATGTCTTGCAGTGTGTAGGGGCCATAAACATTATTAGGAACCTTAAAAGATTTATGAAGAAAATCTGTATTAACCATATTTAAGGAACAGTTGAAAAAGATGTGTGAGAGATCTTGTTTTTCACCACATGGGCATGAATCCGAAGGTACTAAGTTGAATTTGTGTAGATATGACAAAGTGGCACAATGGTTGGATCGAATTCTTGAAGAAATGCAGATATCTCTTATGGACAAATTGGAAAGTGAAGAAAACCATGGATTTTTTCTTGGATATTTTATGAATTGAGAGTATAGATTTCCTTTTGTCAAGCTGAGTGTAGAGAAAGTAGAATTCCACTTATCTAAGATTGATTTCTTAATAGAATGCACCACATCCGAATGGGGACCAGTTGGGAGGGTGGCACGATTGATAGTTCTCCCAAGATTTGCAAGATCATCGGCTCTAACATTTCCTTGTATAAGACTGTGTCTGGGAATCCAGCCAATTCGTATGTCTTTCCCTTGCTGATTCAACTTGTGTAGTAGCTCCTTTATTTTTAGGACAAATGGATTAGAAGATGAGGAGAAGGATTTTTTAGAAATGCATTTTATGGCACTTTGGGAGTCAGAAAAAATTATAGCTTTGGAAAGGTCAAGTTTTGAAATTTTTTGGATCGTAATTAGTATAGCGTAACATTCTGCTGAAAAGATGGAGAAATGAGAGGGGAGTTTGTCACATAATGATAAGATGTTAGGAGAATAAATTCCGTATCCTACATTACTGTCAGTCTTAGAGGCATCAGTGAAGAAAATGGGGCCAGAAAAGTTGATAGAATTCATTTTGGCCAGAAAGACTTGATTACAGTCCGAATCTTTTTTAATTTCCAGATCTATCGTGTTAGTTTGAATAATTTGAGATTCGAGCGAGAAGTGATGACAAGGAAATTTGTTGAACGATTCAATGAAGGGAAGGAATTTAGATACTGATTGAAAGGCAAATATAATAGGAGGAGTATTTCTCAGTCTCCAGTATATGGGATCGGCAGCCCATTCTGTGAATAATTCTATAAGTGAGGTTTTTATTAGGTCTTTATATGCAACTACTTTAGATACATATTTAACTGACAAGATTTCTCTACGTACCTCCAGGGGGGTCTGCCCACATTCAGATAACATGATGTTGATAGGAGTAGATTTTAGATAGCCTACTATAACCCTTAGGGCTTGATATTGTAAACGATCTAATTTTTTAAGTAGGTATTTAGAACAGCCACCATATAGCATGCACGCATTATCAAATAATGGAAGTATGGTCGCTTTGTATATGTTTAAAAGAGAGATTTGATGGCTACCCCACCATTTACCACATAGAGATCTAATTAAATTAATAGCTTTTGATACTTTGCAGGAAATAAATTCAATATGTGGTTTCCAGTTAAGTTGGTTGTCAAATATAGCTCCTAAGTACTTGACTTGAGATTTCCAAGAAATAGGTTGACCATTAATGACTATGGAATGGACTGGACTAAGCTTATGGTTTTTCTGAAAAATCATGGCGGCACATTTTTGAGGGGCCAGTGTCAAACCCATAGACAATAAATGAAGATTGAGATTAGAAAGGAAGGTGTTGAGGGATGTTATAGACTCCTGGATGGTGTTTTCGGCACATATCACAGCAAGATCATCTGCATAACCACTAATTTTTATGGAGGGTGGAAGTATGTCCTGAAGAGAGTTGCACGATATATTGAATAACAGTGGACTGAGTGGAGAACCTTGGGGGACACCTCTAGAAGAAACACCAGGGCCTATAAGTTCATTGTTAAGGTTGGATTTAATGAATAGATTTCGATCTGAAAGAAAGGATAAAATGAGGTCACAAATGTCATGAGGTAAATTAAGGGAATTTAGAGATGAATAAATAGAGGATAAAAGAAGATTATCATATGCACCTTTAATGTCGAGAAAAACAACAATTGGGTTTTTATTGGCAGACAATGCACATGATATTTCGGAATAGATGAAAATGTGGTTATCAGATATACTTCTGCCTTTCCTGAAACCTTATTGTGAGGGGTGAATTTTTAGGGAGTTTTCAAGAGACCAGTCAAGGCGATTTTTGATCATGCTTTCGAAAACTTTTCCTATTGTGCTGGATAAGGCTATGGGTCTCCAGCTGGAGGCATCGTTAGAATCCTGGTTTTTTTTAAGAATAGGAATTATTAGATGATTTTTCCAATCTGAAGGGATAGGATGATATTTATTGAGTATTTTATTGAAAATAGAGAGAAGAGTTTCTAGGGCTATTTTGGGAAGATGATTGATCATTGAATATGTGATGGAATCCAATCCAGGACTTGAATCATTTTTGTTTAGTAAGCTGAAATTCAATTCTTCTATTGTAAAAGGGTGAGTAAAGGAGTCGTTAATGGCTTGGGGAATAGTGTTAAGGTCTTGAAAAGGGATTTGAGCTAACTTGTTCAAGAGACTTTGGAATATCGAACTGTCTAGGGAGGGGGTGTTAATTAAATTACGATTTTCAATAGATCTAGAGAAATTTTTTATTGATTGCCAAATCTTCTTAACAGGTGTTCCGGGGTTCAGTTCTTCCGTGAATTTACGAAAGCCTTCTGATCTTTTTGTTTTCAGAAAAAGTCGAGTTTTAGCTCTTATTTTCTTGAAATTAATGAAATTTTCCATGGAGAGAGTTCTTAGATATAGTTTAAAAGCCTCTTTTTTCTTTTGTACCATCTGGGAGCACTCTTTGTCCCACCAGGGAAGATAAGGTTTAGAAGGAGTGAAAGATTTCTTAAGTGGGATAAATAAAGAGATAGCTCTTTTTAAGACCTCCAAGAACAAGGGATATTCCATATCATTATGATATATATTATTTTCAATATATGCTTGAAATGCATCCCAGTTGGCTTTATTTGTGTTATATTTGACGTGAGTGGAATTCGTATGGATGGGCACATTATTTTGTTTTTTGTAGGAACAAAGGGTAGGAAAATGATCGCTGAAGCCTGATTCTTGGATCGTTCTCCAGGAGCAATCTAGAGCAATGGCTGAGGAAGTAATTGTAATATCCGGGCAGCTTTTATTGACATTGGGGTTGGGAATACGGGTTGGAGATCCGTCATTAAGGATGGTGAGATCATTATGCGAGATGAAGTCCCAGAGTGCAGTTCCTTTAGGGTTATTAATGGCAGAGCCCCACTTTTGATTTTGGCCATTTAAATCAGCCATTAAGATAAAATTCTTATGTTTTATTTGTTGTAGGAGTTGATTAAAACATTCTGTGAGGGAAGGGAATGTTGGGGTCGGGAGGAATATAGCTATTAATAATGAATAGATCTTGGAGTTCTACTACCAGCAAGTGTATTTTTGGAGGAACTGGAATTTTGTGATCAAAATTTTTGCAAGGAATCGAGTTATGGATGAAAGTGGCTACACCTCCGTAGCCATCCTGTCGATCTTGTCTAAAACAGCTAAAATTTTTAATATGTGCAGATCCACCTGGAGTTAACCAAGTTTCATTTAGTAATATAATGTTAATACTCTCATCTCTAATAATAGGAATGAGTACCTCTTTGTTAACATTAAAACTGCGAATATTCCATTGGAGTATGTTATATTTAAAGGTATTATCCTGAATACGATTGAATTTTAAGCAATAATGTAAAAAATGAAATAATAAAAAAAGGGGGGAGGTACTTAGAGGGAGAAATTCAAGTTATATTATGATTGCTCACCTCTTGAGGAGAGGTAAGCTGAGAAATTGCGAAATATTGAGAGCTAGGGATAGAAAGGGAGTAATCAGACAAAAACGGAGTATCAGAAGGGGTGAAGTCCATATCAATTCTTTCAATGTGAGAGCAAGAGGGAGATGAAGCATTGTCTTGAAGTGCAGATTTATTTGTTATCGGAGACTGACAGAGTTCATTGCATGAGGAGGAAAATAGAGCTGCATTATGTGTATCTTTATCAAATCCAGTTCTTTTTTCTAAGATGGTGGGACGTCTGCGTTTATGAGTAGTGAATTTGTTACTAGGGGGACTTTGCGTCACTTTTTGAGCATAAGAGATTGGAAAAGGGGAAGAAGTCTGTAATTGAGGAAAGGATGTGATTCATCTATCAAAAGAGGAGTTTTTAACAGAAGATTTAAGAGGAGGGAAAAGTTGAGAGGCTTCGAAGTAAGAATAGTCATGGAATGCCATTGCTTCATTAATGTTTTTTTGCCTATTAAATTCTTTGCAAGAGCGGTCAAAAGCTATATGCTGTCCAGAGCAATAAAAACAGTCTAAGGAATTTGAACATGGGTCAGAATGGATTGTTCCACATCTACTACACCTTTTGGCACTGCGGCAAGAGTTGGCAGAGTGTCCGAATCTAAGGCAATTTTTGCATTGAGTAACAGGAGCAATATATTTATCAACCTGGACTGGAACTGAAAAAATTTCTAGATCCTTGGGGCATGGACGTCCCTCAAAGGTTACAAGAATTGTTGTGGAGGGAACATATTCATAAGATCCGTCATCTTTGGTTATTCTGCGGTTAAGTCTTCTAGCACCAATCACTTTTTTATTTTGCAAATAAGCTTCTTGAATAATATCATCTGGGGTAATAGAGAGTCCTACGTGTTTGACAATGCCTCTCGAGGTGAGAAGGCGTTGTGGTATGTAAGCACAATATCCTTCCCTTCTGAAAGCTTGGTTCATTAGGAAAGAATTAGCATCACGAGAAGTTTTGAAGGTAATTCCTATTTTGCTGGAACCTTTCTTTTGGATATTTTTAATGTTTTGGATGTTCAGTTTTCGTATAATTTTTCCAACATCCATAGGATGAATACTAGGGGGAGTGCCGCTACTTTTAATGGGTTCTACTATAACTAAATGGGGCCCAAAATCGATATCAGAGTACTTCAATCTTCTCCCTTTAGAAGCCTTAACGCGTTGTTCCAATATTAAAATTTCCTTTATGACTTCGGGATCGTTTTGAAAACAGATTTTAGTGGAAGCGAGTTCATCTTCCAAGTTTTTAATGTCTTTTTCTAATAGAGGAGAGAGTCGGTGCAAAGAATTTATCAAGTTTTTGGAAGATGGTGATAAAGCATTATGTAGGGAATCTGAGGAAGAGTTATTGGGGGCCTCATCCCCCATCTTGATGGTGGAAACTTAGACTAAAGCGTTTTTTTGTAGAACACGTGGCAAAAAAAATTAAGTTAGGTTAACTTACGGAGAATTATTCACAAATCACTGAAGTGCAGTCAATATAATGTCACTTAACTAAAAAACCAATGAATCGTCACTAAAAATAAAACTAACTAAACTTAATTAAATTCACAATCGACCAATTCGTGCAGTATTATCTCAAAAGGAATTCTTTTTAAAACCTTTTTGACAACCACCCAAAAATTCAAATAAATTCTTCCAATTATTAATTCTTGACAAAAATAGTCTCACACTGACAAATGACACATACAAATAGTATAAAAATCGCAGCCCTGGGCTGCGATTTTCGAAATCAATCAACGGCCATCGTACGTCCGTGTATATAATATTCTCTTATCTATGATCGTACACGACTAACCGCATACGACGGCCGCATCGAATGATTTATAAATGTTGTATTTTGGACTTCGGGGTGGTATTAGTAGTTATATGATCTGTGGTGCTATTCTCGAGTCAATTGCGTATACGAAAGTTGATGGTCATCGACAATTTGCGTATGACTTGTAGTTATAGGTATTCTCGAATCGTAGTATACGAAATAAAGCATCCGCAAGTCGTATGAAGTCACACGCATAGATAAGACAATATTATACACGGAGTCACACGTACGTATGGGTACTAGGCATACGAATCTTCTATGCGAATGCGAATTTTCATAAGGGGCATGCACATATGGCATCTTATGATCAAAAAGAAGGGGTTAACCTCTATTTTTTGTTATGATTGTGTAAAGTTTGAAATGAAATTTCAAATTGATTTGTTTTTTGTTTGATGTGGGTGGATGGCCAAGTTAATTTTATGTGAATAAGAAATATCTCAGATAAGAAATTATTGAATATGGCTAATTTAAATCAGCTCATCAGAATAGCTGGTATTGAAGCTCTGGAAAATGCAGAGCTCCTCACTGATAATAGAAGAAGATTTCGGGTATACGATGATGCATTTGAAGATACCCACAGCTAGGTTTTGTTAAACTATATAGACTCAATAAAATTAGCACTTATGACCTTATTGATTTGCTAACTCCTTATGAGGCATCCCAGCCGAATATCAGCCCTGAGTATTGAAAGAAAAGTGAGTAAAGTTGTAATGCTTCAGATGATATATGCCATGACAACTACTGAGTATTGTTTCCTTTCAGGTATTAACAGCACTCCGATTTTTTGCATCTGGGAGCTATCAGCTTGATGTAGGCAGTAATATTAATCATGGGATGAGCCAGCCTTCACTGAGTAGATGTATGGAGGAAGTTATCACTGCTTTGAGTATGCCTAATATATTCAATCATTATATGAAAATGCCAAGAAATTTAGAAGAAATTTCTCAAATACATAATAAGTCTGTTACACATATATATTGTAATGATTTATCAACTAAAAAATGATTTGCAGTTTCTATCTCAATCATGATTTTCCTGGAGTACTAGGCTGTGATGATTGTACACATTGCGTATATGTTAATCGAAAGGGGTATCATTCAATAAATGTACAGCTGGTAATACATATTTCAGACCAAAATTAATCCTCACATTACACATATACCTACATATTTTTCAGATTTGTGATACTGATTTAATATAATCATGAATGTTTGTGCAAGATACCCAAGAAGCACCCATGATAGTTTTATATGGAATAATAGTGCTGTATTACCATACATGCAGAACCTTCATAGAAACAATACCAAAGTTTTTCTTCTGGGTAAGTAATGTTCAAAGAAATTTTCCAGATATGCAATAAATAATATGGAATCAGTTAAGTGTCCATTTACTAATGTGTTAATCTCAACCATCATTATAGGTGATTTAGGATATGCTTTAAGAACCTGGCTGATGACACCAGTTGAAAATCCAGAACAAAATTTCCCAGAAGAAAGGTACTATGATAGGCAGAAGAGTACAAGGCCCCTTATTGAAAGGTGTAATGGAGTACTGAAATTAAGATTTCAATGTCTTCTTAAGCATAGAGTTCTCCATTACAGTCCTGAGAAATCTAAAATCATAAATGCTTGTGTTGTCTTGAATTAGCAGCTGGAAGATTATTGAGAGAAAGAGTTATAAGAAATCATTTTACAATATAAGATATGATTAGATTTTATTGTAGTGAATCCATTATTTTTTTGATAAAGTTTTTGTATCAATACCAAATAAGTATAATTCATAAACACTCTTTTTCTTGACTTGTTTTTACTGACCACTTTCGAAATTATAGTTTCAGAGCATCTGTAATTATGGTAGATTGTTTGAATCCAGTAAACAAATTATCAAATCTTTTTAATCAAACTTAAAAATATATCAGAATAAAATTCAACTAGTAATTTTTTTTTCATTTCCTCAACCCAATGTGGAATGTGAACACAAGTTGTACAACGAACAGATATATTTCTATAACTGTGAAAGAACACAAAATTATATGAAAATCAACTGAGTATTTTAAAAATGAAATGAGTATTTTTATCATTTCTACAACTGAATAAAAGTTCAACCAAACAACACAAAATGAATAAAACAAAACATAAATTAAAATGAAATATTTGAGTATCATCTCAACAAAACTACCTAATCTAAGATACTAAAAAAAGAGATCACTATTTTTCATCACAGGTATAATAGTTCTTTTAGGAACCAATTGAACCAAATAGCCCATCAATAATGATTTTTTGAGTCCTCTTTGCATTTTGCTATCCTCTCTAGAGCAGATGCGATTCTGAATTTAGCATTGACATCCTTTTCATATAGCTCAATTTTTTTATTATAGCTATTTCTCATTGTTATATCCCTCTCTGTCTGCTTGGAAAGTTCTGCTGTGGCTGAAGTTGTTTTTTCCAGCCTTTCTAGCCTTCTGGGCCGCTTAACCCTCCTATTTTCACTAATATCCACTTTAGATGAGGAAGGTAATTCCAGTGGGGGATTATTTTCCTCAAGAACATTGACGTTGCTGGTATTGAGTTCATTATCTTCATTATTTGGTAAATCCAAGCAATAGTCATGGTCCATATCAACTTGGACTGGAGAGAGTAGGTTTGTAATGGTTGATTCATCAAACTCTACCTGGGATTCCAAAATATCTTGATGACCATCAACCACTACTAGGCCCATAATGCCCAGTACTTCATCTTTCTCTGTTGATATTTGTATATCTATTGGTGGTCCTCCTCCAGTTCTGTTGCGGTGTTGTTTAATCATGCTTTTTTTGCTCTTTGTTCTGGTCTTGATTCATGCCAAGTCTGAAATATTTGTAAATCAACCAAAATAATGAAATTATGAAGAATATAGGTATGCCTTACTTTACGCAATTTTTTCCAATCTTTGTTTGCCCCTGGCATAGCGTTCAAACTGTTTGCTAGAGATTCCCATAAATGTTGGGCCTTCTTGTATGTGAAATCATTCGTGAATTTTCTAGAGTTGAGTTGTGGATGGCTTTTAATAAAATCCACCAACTCCTTAAGCTGATCGTATGTTAGGTTTCCCTTTGTTTTCTCCATTTGATAATATTTCTATGCATTCAGAATACATCTAATTTTCCGTGTGTTATTTTCAACAGGCAACTACAAGATAGGTTCAAGTCAGAACGTTTTCGCGGTTTTTTCGTATATAAACAATAGCTATTTGTATTACTAGGGAGGAAAGTGCCACTTTTCCTCCCGCAGGATGTAGTAAGCGGAGGGCAGTAAACATCCAAGGGAGGAAAAGGCACTTTACTCCCATGTGATACATATGATTTTTCCTCCTACCCACCCTTTTTTGAAAATGTATTTCCTTGTAGTGAAAAATATGCCACTAAAACATTCTCTGAATATTTATGTATCTTGTTGTCTTCAGCCCATTGCTTATATTGTGCATATTGTTTTTCATACCTGTCTTTAGATTTTTGTGGTAGTAAGGTTAATGACGCTATGATGTTGGCTTGTTCCTTAATATTAGGTGGTGTATTTGGAAATTCAAAATCACTTGAATCGCTCTCCATTTTTCAAAAATTCAACTAAGTTTAATGAATGTAGCGACTTTGCACCTCAAAAGTTAATCGCCGTGTTTACTGTCAGTGAGCCACAGTATACTATGCTTTTCTTATTCTGAACTCAAAAAACGTATATCTAAGATTCCTGAAGTTGAAATTTGTATTGAAGAACTACGTTGAAGTAACATTAATGTTTGATTTTTACCAAAAAACAGGATATACAGGATGTTCTAGAAACTATGGAAACAATATGAATATAATGAATTCACAAGTTTCATCATTTACAACTTACTTGAAATGAGGGGGAGGAAAAATACTTTCCTCCCTAAGGAGGAAAGTGTGTACTTTCTATAGGGGTAGGAGGAAAAATTTTTATTTTTATTATACTGTAAACCATGAGAAAACTGACACATTGGCAGTATTGGCACAGTGTTGTCAAGTTTTCATCCGACCACAAATTACGTGGACGAATGAAGAAGTCGTATAGTGTTCAAGAATGCACATGAGTCTTAGTATACGATTATTTCCATACGCTGCATATACGTATTGTTGCGTATGAATTCGAGAATAGCACCCCCTACCGATCACTTATTTCGAAAGCTAAATTTTGAACGTGGCAACACACAACACAGTAGATGTCAAAAATATCTCTAATTTAGGCACGTTTTTTTATTCACAGGTAGATCCACCAATCCACCAACTACGTTTTTATATTCATTGATGGATTTCAGATTGAAGAAATGACGCGTTCATTTATTACTGTTGCATCAACCAAAATTGCAAACCATTCCACCGGAGTTTCGAGGTGGTGGATAAATTTGGTGGTTAAGAAAATGACAGATTAACCTCAAAAAAACATGCATACTATTTCATCCTCGAAACTATCAGATGAACTGCTACTCCGAGATCTGGAGGCTAAAATAACTACAACACTTTTCAAGTATTTTCATTCGTGTCGTTAATTTTGGCTAATAACAACAATCAATTTTAAAGTCGATTGTCAGTTGTCAGATATAATGATGTAAATAACAACAACTGCGTTTTTTTAGGTGCCATTGGTGACTGCAAAATGTCGGTGCAGCGGAGACTGACGTCAGTCAACCAATGGTGAATATATGATGTAAAAAAAACGTGCCTTTTTATTTGTGTTGAAATGAAATGCATAGCGGTGTGATAGTGGTAGATGTTTGATAAAAAAAACTATTGTTGATGTCTTGGGTGTTACTGTCGTGTTATAATAATTCAGAGAATAGGTATAATAGTATATTAAAGTATAAGTGGATAAAGAGGTCTTTCAAACACGCGCGATTTTTCGAGCACGACGGCGCAGCCAGTGCTGTAGTATTACGCCGTTTTTATATACCAGGCTCACAAAATAGTTATTTATGTAATAAGGATCATTAAGACGATCATTATGGTACAAGTCGTGAATGTAGGAGGCGTAGCCGAGTCCGATAACACGGCGTGTGGCATAATGATTGTTTATGATTCGTATTACATACAAAATTTTATCTGATGGCATTTATATCAATACATTTTCGAAAAATTAAAAACTGCATTTTCGACATGTCACAATGACAACTATTTTTAAAGGAGTAAGTATTGTGTAGTTTCAAATATTAGTAGGTGAGTGAGCTGTGCTTTGCCATTTCCTTGACAACGTCATCAGGTTGTAACGGCAATATTTATTTATCGCTGTCAAACTCAATAATTATTGTCAGGTAGAATTTAATATAATTTAAAAAATGAGTGATTCTGAAGCTGATAATAATAATAATATTACAAATTGTAGTAATTGTTCTTTTACCATTTATAATAAATAGTTTTGTACATAGTTATGCATTTTGAATAAACTTTTTTGATCAAACCATTACATGTTTTCCTTATAGAATTTCATTATGGTACTTAGTCCCATAATGAGCTTCCTTATGTCATCAAAATTGAGTGACATAACGTTGTCATTATGACATGCCATCAGATAAAATATATTAACACTATATTATCTGATATATATTTTTTTTCATATGTAAATCTCACTATGATCTCAAAAATTGGGTAAAGAATCTGCATTTTCCTCTAAATTTGTCTCGTATCACAGAGACGGGATACATGAAATAAAGTAAGAATACCAAAGACAATATACTAACAATATATTACGTTCTCTATGAAGAATACTTTACACAGTTCATGTTTGCCTTTTCCTTATTTTCATTCGCGACAAAAAATGTTTTACTGTCAACACTATATGTTCATAAAATGAAATGGTTTACTTTTTCATATCATAAAATAATTGTAATTTTCTCAAAAAATAATTTATTCCATTTCACTCCCTAAACTTTTGTCAGAGGTAGACATTTCTTTGACAGTGGTTAAATGTTGCTACAAAACTAGAATTTTCTATTTGTGTAGTTTAATATCGATTTTTCCCTTTAATTAATATATCAATTAACCAATGAGAATTTTTAATTTCAAATCGTAGGACTATATTGTATTTTTAACTTGAAAATAATACTGTGAAATTATCTTTAGGGGCTATAATATATTGCTAATAGGTATTAAATTTGAAAATATTCACGCAATAGTTCAATACCAAATGATATGGGAGTTTTAAAATAGATATGTCTGAATTATTGATTTACAAATATTCAATATTCTAATACTTTCCGATCAGATCATGTTTTGTGTTTAGTCTAGTGCATAAATGGCACTTTTTATTACACTTTTAGGTAATAATTATCCTCAGTTTTAAGATTAATGTTCTATATGAATGTTAAATTGTCTTCGAATATCTAATTTCATAATTCATATTATGCTTTGTTATTGACAATTTTTTGAGTTATAGCAAATGACCTACCACCTTTTAAAAAATGGTTTGCTCCTAAAAAAGTAATAGCCCAGCAAAACATATCTCTAAGAAACACTCTTCAAAAAATTCTTTTAAACTATGGAATGTGGATGCCCATGATTTTGGTATATATTTGTTCCTGTGTAATTATCTAGCTTATCACAAAAGATATTTGTTTACTTAGGTAATTATTGAATTGGAGGTACTTATAGGTTTATTATAAAATTTTCAACGCTAACCCATTAAAAAATATTTGAATGATTTTTGCTGAATTAATGAAATTTAGGATTGATTGTAATCAATCCTAAATTTCATCAACTCAATAATTACCTATTTATTAAAATATAGTAAGAAGACCAAAAATTATTCGATTTTGAATAAAAATGTAAGTGTATCCATGTATATGTGTTTTGTATGAGTCTAACTAAACCATAGAAATAGAAATATTGACACCCTCACTATATTTTAGTGTATCTTGAAATTACTATTCAAAATGATTCTATTTATTAAATTTGAAGGGTGCGGCAATTTGTATGTTATTTTTGTAAGAAGGATGCAGAAATTGACAATCAAAACAAAAATCTCAATGTCTAGCTTCTCACTCAAAATTTATCTCTTTTTATAACAAAGATGCTGATAAAATGAAATGAAATAAGTATAAGTAACAAAGAAAACCATTTACCTTCTCTTACAAAATGGATCTTCCTTGGCAGACGCGTAATGGCAATTGCTTTTTATATGTTCACTTAAGATCTAAGAAGCACTTAAACCACCTATACCGATTAAAAAATTAAATGTACAACGATTTCAATATTGAAATTTTTAAATAAATGTATAATTTTCTCAGAAATTGGCAGAAACAATTTATTCTATCTCACTTTAGAAAATGGCGGATAGATCCATAGCCATCTTTGTTCCCCTTGGTGTTTCGCCCTAAACAGCGTATCGCGCATGTCTTCAACAAATATACAAATAGGAGAGGTTCATCGAATACGTCGAACTTGACATCGAATAGTTTTGAATTATATGATACAATTGTTAATAAATTAATAACTTCTATTTTTGGAACCAACAGATCTTCCGCGCTCTATTTTTAAATATTTGTTATATATTATTGTTCCTCAAAAATGTATTCAATTATTATAAAAATAGATTATTAAATTCTTAAAACCCTAATCTCCATGTTTATTATTTTTACCAAAGAATACACTTTTGTTTTTACTATCTATAAAATACCTACTTATTTGAAATATCCTTTTTTATTATTTTCCAAAAATGTAAGATTCTCTTAAGAAACACGAAATGTTTTGAATTCTGTTAATATAGAAATTATGGAGAATTATTTTGAAATACCTACAATTTTTTAACATCCATAACATACACATAATATATATTTTTTCAGTTTGTTAAGTATTAAATCAATTTTAAATAAGTTAATGAATATTCAGTAGATATTAAGAAGAAAAAGTCTTTTCAGCGGACGGATCTGGATTCGATGTAAACGTCAGATATTTTAGTAACATTTCACGTTTTCCTAAATAGTGAAGGCTGTGTGTGTGTTGGGTTGCGATGTCGGATATAGGAAGTGGTGATGAAGGTTCAAGCTCGCAAAGTAAGTGCTTGAAATTATAAATTTTGTTATTCGTAACAGTGTGAGGTTTCTAGTTAGTACAAGAAATAGACATATCCTCTTCTCCATCGCACTTTTCTCCAAATTATTTTTTCGAGTTTGACAAGTCTATCAAAATGGCGATTCGATTGTTCCTTTGGAAAGTTTTCGAATTTTTCATTAAATTAGGGATTAAACGTATGATACGTCTTCCACAGAAAGAAATGTAATAGAATGTGAGGTTGTTTAAATAGTTATTGAGGAATTACGTCATAAAGTATGTCAAAATTACTGCAAAAGCCCGCATAAGTTGAATATTGTCATAGTCTATTAATGACCTTGGCCAACGTCAATTTGGTTGCCTTTTATTTCAACCAAACGTCAAATAAATGGAAAATTAACTTTATGTTTTTGATCAATTTTAATAAAAATCTGCTTACTGTTTTATCACAAAACTGAAGTATACATTTAATTACAATGAGACGTTATCGAATACAGTGCTGTATAGCTTAATTTTGTGAATTTTTCAGAATACCATCAGGGCATGGAACAGGGAAGTGAATATGATTCAGGTAAATACGTTTTAAATATTTTTCACTGGCAATAAGTAAGAAAAAATTTCATTAACGAAGGTGTATAAAATCAAATCTTTCAACTCTTATCAGTGTAGAATAAATATGAATGAAGTTCTTGGGTGATGACTCATTGCATTCCAGGAATTTCATAGTAACTTCTACTACTATAGAATTCTCATCAGTTATGATTCATAACTAGTTAAACCAATTCCTTTGCCGGTTGTGTTACTTTTTATGATTTTTATTCAAAATGTTATCAAGTGAATGGACTTTGGGTAAAATTCAATATTGGCAAGATCCCAGTATGTGACTTTTTGACCTGATTATGGTTATACATTTATAGTTATGGAAACAATTGAGAATTATTGTTCTTATTACTTTGCACAATGAAAGGTGGTAAGTGCTACCGATAAAAAGAATATGTAGAAATTGGCATAAAACTGTTGTTACTTAGTACTTCCAGTTAAATCGCTTAAAACCTGTTTATCAGTATAGAATAGTACTCTTTTGCTTATATAAACATTCTTTTTTAGTATATATATGTATATATATATATATATATATATATATATATATATATATATATATATATATATTATACTGGTTTAAAATGAGCACCTTGAATCTATTTTTTTAATGCATTGACGTTGTGACGGAACTAATAAGGCTGCTGATATTCGGATTTACGTTTAGAATAAAATTTATACTGTCCGTAATATTATTTGGCTTATCGATATATATCAGACCAACTTCAATCATAATGTTGGATGGAGAAATTGATTTGATACAATTTAATTACTTAATTTTGTATCCGAATGATAGTGTCTTTTCATTTTTGGGTTATGTGTAGTTCAGCTATTACAAACCTAATAGAATTTTAAAAAATACTTGCTTTCAATTTTTAACAATTTTTATTTAAAATGATTATCAACGTGAAGTACTGAGAATATATACAAATACTTGGTAAATGCACAAGATGACCTGACTAGTGTTTTAATGTGACATTAAGTTGATAATTCTATAATATGTAATGTCAAAAGTTTAGGAACTGTCACATAGGAGAGAATTGTTTGGTTATATATCACAGTGACATAGATGTCAAAAAAGTCTATGTAAATGAATAATGCAACAAATCGAAAGAGAAGCAGAAATCACAGAACTTTATATTTATTGTGTCAGGAAATATATGAATTTTGTTGTTGAGTAAATAAAGCTATTATTTAGGAATTAGAAAATAGGAATAGAGGATAGTTTATGTAAAATAATAATAATAATTTGGTAGAAAGAACATTTTAAAAGGACACAAACACAATTTAAAAAAAAATTAACACTTAAGAATTAGAATCAGCACACATATGATTAGGGCATAGCAACAAAAAACAATGGGGTTTTTGTTGATGAAGAAAATGAAGTAGGTATGACATATTGGAGAAATGATAAGAAATTTTAGATAAAAAACTATCAAAATTGTATAAAAGAGTCCTGAATGAACAGTAGAAGCGGCAAATAAAAATATATAAGAAGGAATACTATAAAGAAGGTACATATAAAAATATATAAAATAACAATTATTGGAGTCCCGGCAGTTCTGTATGGTGTGGTTTTGAAAGACAGCACTTCAAGAAGGAGTATTAGTGGGGTAGTGAGGACCAGGTTAGTTTTTTTTTGTCTTTGTTGGTACCAACATTTTTGTTGAGGATATAAAACAGATCTGATAAAAGTAATTACAAAAACATTACTACATACGCATTTCTATTTAACGTTTATAATTCATCACTTTGTTTCTTTGTTCCAATTTAGTACTTGCGCATTTCTATTTAACGTTTATAAATTTCGACTTCTCAACTTATATATTAGCATAAGACATTTCATCACTTTGTTTCTTTGTTCAAATTTATAATACATATTTTCTGACCAATACAAACTAATTCATATTAAATATTATTGAAATCATTGTTTTCTTAAATATCATTTCAACGGATACAAATTGACATCTGTTATTACTGTGAGATCTAGGCCCACCAAATAATATAAAAAAAATATTAAAAATTGTTTGAATGAATAAAAGATAAAATATTGGAGATAAAGTGTAAAAATAACTGGAACCCAAAAAAGTAGATAGAGTATCTCATTCTCTCCGCATAAATAAATACATAAAATTTTTCTTTTTCTTTTAATGAGCTAGCCACACTAAAATTTAATAAATCAAAATAGTATTACAATAATATTAAAAATTCCTCTTATACACACAAGTATTACAAATGGCGAGCCAACGTGGAGTGGTATAAATATAGGGTTATTCACAATTATAGGGTGATTATTGTAAGGAGTCTTTTCTGAATATTTCAATCATCAAATCACGACATACATCATGGATTTGAGAAATAGAAAATTGACGGAACATGGCAATCACAATGCAGATGAATCATTAGAAAAGGTTGAAACAAAGCATGAAAGATCACTGGATGTGTACACAAGTAACACTAATGAGGAAGAACAAATTGTTTCAGATAGAGGGGATGGAAATCAAGAAGAGTTACATGACAGACCAGTGGATTGGACAGTAATATTAAGACATATTCAAAATATGGGACAACGAATGGAAGAGATGAAGCAAGATCTGAAACAGGATAATAATAACAAGTTTGAAGACAATCAAGCTAGGTTGGAAGATATGAAACAAGATTTGAAACGGGATAATCAAAATATGAAAGAGGAAATAACCAAGAAATTGGAAGAGCAAGGAAAGGAAATTCGTAAGATTAGGAATGATACCATTCAAATCAGAAAAGACATAACAGAACAAGAGAACAAATTGAGGCAAGAGATTGTTGAAAATGGGTTAAAAATTAGGAACGAATTGGAGAAAATAACGATGGAAATCAGACAAGATTTAGAAGGACAAATCAACCATACTCAAGATAAAATAGGGGACATACATAAAGAAGTAGAAACAATAGTATTGAGAGTGAATATTGAGTCCCAGGAAACACATGATAAAATACAAGAAATAAAAAATGGAATAGAAATGGTAGAACTAACATTAATGAATGGAATGAAAGAAAACAAACAAGAACTAGAAAACAAGGTAGAACAGGTAGTTAGAGAAAACAAAGACACAATGGAGATATTAAGGAAAAATATTGATGACAATGGTAAGAAAACGAATGTATTGGGATTGGGAAGAGAATATATAGGAGAACAACTAAGAGAAGAAATGTTAGCAAGGACAGAAGACAGAATAAAACAAATTGAAGAAAAACTGATAAGAGAAATAGGAAATAGTCAAGCTGAAAGAATTTTTATGAGTGGATGTGGAAGCCAAAATTTCATGAAATTTGATGGGGAAATTGAGAGAATTCATCCAAAAATATTTATTAGAAGTTTACGGAATAGAGAGAATCAAACAATAAGAGAAGAGAATAAGACGAAGTTTAGGAAAAGAAAATAAAATTAAATTATATGACAGGATAATAGGAATGAAATCTAGAAAACGAAAAGGAATTGTGCATGGTAAGGAAGGGATATAAAAAGATATGTAAATAAAAAGTTTATGATTAACAAATAATATTTAAAAACATATGTAAATAGAAATTATATAAACAGGGTTTGATAATATAAGAAATAATAGCCATGTTGATATGAATTATGGAAATGAAAATAGAAGTTACAGAAATGAAAACGAATATATGGAAATGGAGATAAAATTAATGACAATAGGTATTTGGAGAATAGAAGAGATTTTAGAAACTTTGATAGAAGAAATAATAATGAAAATAGAAATGAAATTAGGCAACAAAATAGATGGACAGGAGGAAATAATTACATTTATAGGAGCAAATGGAAAGAAGGTATATGAACTAAGCAAATCTATGATACAAAAGATTGAAATAAAGGATGGGAAAGAAGTTGATATGTAAGCAGAGTTGATAAAGAAGTTAGAAACAGACATAGTTATTGATGAATTGATGAAATATAAGGAAATAATTGATAAGATAGATAGAATTAAATGGTAAAAGAATTGAATTTGAGGAGGTAAATATGGTAGTATTGGCAATTGAAGAGGATAATAAGAAGATATGGAATATAAAAAGGAGTGGAATTATGGAATAATTGAAATTAATGAGTGAAAATAAGGAATATGAAGAGAAAGTTAAGAATTTGATCATGAAATATGAGGGATTAATTGAAAAAGAAATTAGAATGGCAAATAATTATGTGCGTGAGATAGAAGAAATAAGAAAGATTGTAATGAAGAATATTATGAATTTAAATGAATTATTAAAGACGTATGAGAGAAGAATGTCGAAGGAACCGAGGGTTGCTTAATAAAAATATGGATATAATAAAATTCTTAAGAATATTGGTTCATAACAATCATATGGCGTGAGAAGAAAACTTACAAAACATACAAAATATTGTGAATAATAGTCCAAATAATACAACAGAAGAAACACCTATTTATGTATTTAAACAAACGTTGCCGGAAAGACATTGGACTTTAAATGAAAAAAATTATAGAGCAACTATTGAAAAGGTAAATAAAAGTTTACAAAGATCTGCAGAAAAGTGTTTTAAACGTAAAAGGGCTAAAATGAAAAAACAAATAACATTTGATAAATGTGATTTAGTAATAGTAAAAGCCTTAAGGGTAGCTAATAGAAAAGAAAATAAGTGTGCAAAGCTACAGATACCTTATGAAGGGCCATATGAAATTTATAATAAACAAGGAGTAAACAGTTATATATTAAAAGAAATACATAATGATAAAATAAGGGGAATCTTCAATATAAATCAAATTTACAAATATTATGTAGAGAACTAAAAATATAAAATTTTCTCCTTATTTCACAAGTTTTGAAATAAGTCAAAAATTTTAGGGGAAAATTATACTGGTTTAAAATGAGCACCTTGAAACTATTTTTTTAATGCATTGACGTTGTGACGGAACTAATAAGGCTGCTGATATTCGGATTTACGTTTAGAATAAAATTTATACTGTCCGTAATATTATTTGGCTTATCGATATATATCAGACCAACTTCAATCATAATGTTGGATGGAGAAATTGATTTGATACAATTTAATTACTTAATTTTGTATCCGAATGATAGTGTCTTTTCATTTTTGGGTTATGTGTAGTTCAGCTATTACAAACCTAATAGAATTTTAAAAAATACTTGCTTTCAATTTTTAACAATTTTTATTTAAAATGATTATCAACGTGAAGTACTGAGAAATATACAAATACTTGGTAAATGCACAAGATGACCTGACTAGTGTTTTAATGTGACATTAAGTTGATAATTCTATAATATGTAATGTCAAAAGTTTAGGAACTGTCACATAGGAGAGAATTGTTTGGTTATATATCACAGTGACATAGATGTCAAAAAAGTCTATGTAAATGAATAATGCAACAAATCGAAAGAGAAGCAGAAATCACAGAACTTTATATTTATTGTGTCAGGAAATATATGAATTTTGTTGTTGAGTAAATAAAGCTATTATTAAGGAATTAGAAAATAGGAATAGAGGATAGTTTATGTAAAAGAATAATAATAATTTGGTAGAAAGAACATTTTAAAAGGACACAAACACAATTTAAAAAAAAATTAACACTTAAGAATTAGAATCAGCACACATATGATTAGGGCATAGCAACAAAAAACAATGGGGTTTTTGTTGATGAAGAAAATGAAGTAGGTATGACATATTTGAGAAATGATAAGAAATTTTAGATAAAAAACTATCAAAATTGTATAAAAGAGTCCTGAATGAACAGTAGAAGCGGCAAATAAAAATATATAAGAAGGAATACTATAAAGAAGCTACATATAAAAATATATAAAATAACAATTATTGGAGTCCCGGCAGTTCTGTATGGTGTGGTTTTGAAAGACAGCACTTCAAGAAGGAGTATTAGTGGGGTAGTGAGGACCAGGTTAGTTTTTTTTTGTCTTTGTTGGTACCAACATTTTTGTTGAGGATATAAAACAGATCTGATAAAAGTAATTACAAAAACATTACTACATACGCATTTCTATTTAACGTTTATAATTCACCACTTTGTTTCTTTGTTCCAATTTAGTACTTGCGCATTTCTATTTAACGTTTATAAATTTCGACTTCTCAACTTATATATTAGCATAAGACATTTCATCACTTTGTTTCTTTGTTCAAATTTATAATACATATTTTCTGACCAATACAAACTAATTCATATTAAATATTATTGAAATCATTGTTTTCTTAAATATCATTTCAACGGATACGAATTGACATCTGTTATTACTGTGAGATCTGGAATCGACTATTCTAATGAGAAATTTTAACCATAGGCCCACCAAATAATATAAAAAAAAATATTAAAAATTGTTTGAATGAATAAAAGATAAAATATTGGAGATAAAGTGTAAAAATAACTGGAACCCAAAAAAGTAGATAGAGTATCTCATTCTCTTCGCATAAATAAATACATAAAATTTTTCTTTTTCTTTTAATGAGCTAGCCACACTAAAATTTAATAAATCAAAATAGTATTACAATAATATTAAAAATTCCTCTTATACACACAAGTATTACAATATATATATATATATATATATATATATATATATATATATATATATATATATATATATATATATATATATATATATATATATATAATAGTATATTATACACCAAGGTGGTGAAGACTGTTATTATTGACCAAGCATCAAGATTATTTCACGAGGGGTTCTGCCCTGAGTGGGTTAAGGTGCGAGGCCTATAAATGTGTTCACCACCGTGGTGTATATACAATTTTTCCACTACTAGCAAATTTAAGAAAAAAATTTAAAAATTTCTTGTCAAAATTGAGTAGCACAGGAATGCATATTCGCCTTTCCACTAATAAAACTAAAATCAAGTAGACTGATGCAGATTGGCATTTCCACTAGTAAAACTTATTTTCAAATAACGGGTGTGTTCAGAAAATAATACTCAACCCTTGAGTGAGCGCTCACTGAGCAATGAATCGTTGACGTGTGTCTTCTGAATAATAATTTGTTTGAAAGTATAAATATTGGAAAACTCAAATTATGGCTAGATACAATCTAATTCTTGTGTTATTAGATGATGGTAACTATAATTGATATAAACAGAAATATTATAGCCCATGTAATAGATTTGCAGGAACCATTACCACATGATTATAACATGAGGAGACTTGGTAACCATGAAAAAAACAGGAATTATTATGAAGAAATAATACCATGTTATAATGTTATGTTGTAATACTTATGTATTTATCGCACTAATATAAAAACATCACAATCTGCAACGTGTTGTGCTCAGTGAGCACAATTGAAAACCACTCAGAAAAATGGCGTCTGCTCACCAAACATGCTGAGTTTCGCTTACTGATCAAAGTGCATCACAGACCATTTACCCAACAGTTGTGTTTTCTGAATGCACCGAATGTTTGTAATTATCGCCATGTTGTAGTTACGGGATGCCATCAGTCATTATTGGTTGATCGCAAATTTTAAACTAATGGCATTTTTATTCAATTAATTTTATCGTGTTAGGTAATTTCAAGCAACAAATACGTTAAAGACAATCTCTTGGGTATACAAAATTATGTTGCACAAGTTTTTGTTAAACTACTATCCCTGGGTTCTCAAAACATTTGAATTTGTCCATTTTTGACCGAGGTTAACAATAGAAAAAATTATTGACCACTAATAGAGAAATTCAACTTCTCAGTTGGCTAGAAGACGCAATAATTGTCAACTTCATAGCTAGTAGTGGAAAAAGGATATTTTTGTGGGGATGTGGCAATAAAACACCAGAGTGGACTCTTTTAGATATTTAATCTGAGCTTGCACATATAAATTTTATATTAAAAACTAATACTGGCCGGAGGATCTACACTACAACTAAAAAAATAACAGAGTTATGATTTTTTGAAAAAACTGCACTTTGGTCGGTTTTTCCGGATTTTATCCTAAACTCGAGTTGTTTGACCTCTCATTTTCTTCGCGTTTTTATTCTTTACAATTTCTCTCTTGACGCCATCACGATTACCCTAACAGTTTTAATTTTATATGCAAAAAACTATAGTGCAGATGGTTTTATTCTAATACATTTTACATGAAAAAACCTCTGTACCTTGGCCTAGTAAAGAATCGAGAGGAAAGATGTAAAATTTCAAAGCAAAAGAAATGCGCAGCTAAAAATTAATTTAAGAAGTGCTCAAAAATTGGAGCCAAAATATGCTCAATAGAAATGGAAACCTTGTCGGATAAGTTGAAATATTGGGAAATAAAAACAAATTTAAGGCACTTTCAGAAAAAATTTATATAGAATCTAACCTGACGAAAAAAGAACAGATGATCCAAAAAATCGTAAGAAAAAGAGCAAGAGAAGAAAGACAGAAGTGAAGACAAACGAAGATAGGATATCAGAAGTTGATGATAAATGAATAATGCTGGAATTGGAACGAGAATACAGAAAAACTGCATGATTTTCATGTTTGTGTAGAGCTGTGGAAGCATTTAAAGCATATTTATGGCAATTTAATCTGTTTTCTAGGGTCTGTGGTAATTCCTACGTATTTTTTGGGGCAGTTTAGGCAATGTATCGAATATATAACATTTTATTTTTTTGTGGTTTTTATTTTACTTTTTAATTTGGTGAATAATTTTGATAGTGTTTTGAGCTTTGTGAAAATATGTGACTGAGTTTTTGGGAAATCTGTTCTGGGTATAGCATTGCTACATATTTATTATTGTTGGACAGGTTGGTTTTAGAATATTTCTTTGATTTATAGACTTTATTTGCAAATACGCTTTATGTTATGTAAGTATTGGATATTGATTGTTTATTAAAATGGTTCTAACTTGTTTTATAACATCTAGTCAGTATTCAGGCGAAGTTAGTTTATTGGCTCTATCAACTAATCCAGTACTTAAGCTGTTTTTGTGGGACTGGATGGTTGGAATTATAGTTAAGGTATCAGCCTGATAAGGTTACTTTATTATACAGTTTAGTTTTGATATTATTATAGTTAGTTCTTATCAATGTCATATCTAAAAACATTATTGTATTATTTTTTCCGTTTCTAGAGTGAATTTGATTTTTTCATGAAAATTATTTAAACCGGACATTACGTCATCAAAATTATGGGTCCTGCTGCTAAACAGTTGTCCATATATAGTTTAAAAAACAGAATATTGTATTTCAAATTTTTGAATACTACTTCTTCTAGATGTTCCATTACTAATTGAGCAAGTGTAAAAGATATCGGAGACCCCATAGTGCATCCATTAAGTTGTTGGAAAAAATCATCATTGTATTGAAAGTAATTATTGTTTTGAATCAATAAGATGGCAAAATAGGATATAATACAGGAACACGCTACACTCAAATATAATGAGTTCATTGAAGCCATCTTATTGATTCAAAACAATAATAATTACTTTCAATACAATGATGATTTTTTCCTTAATTGATGCACTATGGGCCTGTCCTATATCTTCTACACTTGCTGAGTTAGTAATGGAACATCTAGAAGAAGTAGTATTGAATGATTTGAATTATGATATTCTGTTTTTTAAACTATATGTGGACGACTGTTTAGCAGCAGTAGGTACCGAATGATAATATTGATGACGCACTGTCCACTTTTAATAATTTTGATTTATTTTTACGTTTTCCACCAAGAACAACGTGAAAAAACGGTTTTTACAAAAAATCCTGAGTGTATGTCATTGTTGTCGTAGGCTACTTTTCGTAACATGATCTTGTTAACATGATACAGCCTCCGGAGTGCAACAAGTCACCCTTTTTATGATTGAATATTGTTCAGCACATCTCTCAGATGAACCCAATTGATTTTCAGCTCACTAGAGGCAGTACAACAGGTGCTATGGTACTTGAAATACGATATTTTTGTCATTTTTGTAGAAATTTCAGTTTGTTAGCACGATACAGTCTCCGGAGTGTATACAAGTGACCGATTTTATGATAGGATATTGTTCAGAGTATCTCACAGATAAACTCCATTGATTTTCAGCTTATCAGATCCAGTACAACGGGTGCTATGGTACTAGATGTATGACATTTTTGTCATTTTTGGAAAACGTTAAGTTTGTTAGCACAATACAGCCTCCAGAGTGTATACAGGTGACCAATTTTATGATTGGATATCGTTCAGGACATCTTAGAGATGAACCCTGTTGATTTTCAGCTCACTAGAGCCAGTACAACGGGTGCAATGGTACTTGAAGTACCAAATTTTTGTCATTTTTGGAGAATCTTCAGTTTGTTAGCTCGATTCAGCCTCTGGAGTATCAACAAGTGACCAATTTTATGATTGGATATTGTTCAGGGCGTCATATAGATGAACTTTATCGATTTTCAGCTTACTGGAACTAGTAGAACGGGTGCTATGGCACTAGAAATGCCACATTTTTGAAGAAATTTCGGATTGTTAGCAAGATACATCCTGCGGAGTGTATACAAGTGACTAATTTTATGATTGAATATTGTTCAGGGTGTCACACATGAATTCTATTGATTTTCAGCTCACCAGAGCCAGTACAACGGGTCCTATAAATCCAAATGTATTTTATTTTTGGAGAAATTTCAGTTTGTTAACACGATACAACCTCCGATGTGTATACAAGTGACAATTTTATGATGGGATATTGTCCAGGACATCTCGCAGATGCGAAAAATTAGTTTTGATCTTTAAAATCGTTTATTTTCAGATATGACATTGATAAGAACTAACCACAATAATATCTAAACCAAACTGTATAATAAAGTAACCTCATCAGGCCGATACCTTAATTATAATTCAAACCATCCAAAGTCCCATAAAAACAGAGTAATTACTGGATTAGTCGATAGAGTCAATATCACCATTATTCACCAAACTAAAAAGCACAAAAAAATAAAATGTATATTCCATATCCTGCCTAAACTGCCCCAAAAATACATAGGAATGACCATACAGACACTAGAAAACAGATTAAATGGCCATAAATATACTAACAATAAAATTAACTGTCTCGACCCTTACTTCGTGGAATATGCTCATATTAGTGTTTTTAAAATGAAATTCACGGTCTCTAGTTAATTCCACAATATAATAAAAGTTATTGAAAATTCTTTCTAAAAAATTGACAATTGTTTATTGATTTATCGAAACAATTGTCAATTTTTTAGAATTTTCAATAACTTTTATTATATTGTGGAATTAACTAGAGACCGTGAATTTCATTTTAAAAACACTAATACTGACAATACTTCCACAGCTCTACACAAACATGAAAAACATGAGTTTGATTTTAAAAACACAAAAATTCTAGCTCAAGATTCAAACTACAAAAAACTGACAATTAAAGAAAAGAACATAATACTGTCAACGATAAGCAAGATGTTAAAAACTTGAGTCAGATGTATCACAGTTTAATAAAATAATACACCTGAAGTCTTTCCGTACACACCCTGTGTAAAGTCGTGGCATTTGTATCGATAGCAGTGTTCTAAATGTCTGTTGTTTTATGAATGTTTTTTCATAGTTTATTTATGATAAAAAGACGATGATGTCATTTTTAGTTACTTTCCTGCTTATCAAAATAAATATCAATTTACCAACCGTGAATACAATTTATACTCAACGGCCAGGGCAATTTACAGCTAACGGGTTGGCAAAACTTCAAGACGTTGTCTAATCAACTGGTAAAATTCCCCAGTTTGTTTTGACGTTTATTGACATTCGATCATCGTCTAATATTTACAAGTTTTTTTGGTGCATTTAAATTCATTGCTTCTTTAAGATTAAAAAAAACAGTTATTTTCATAACTAATTATTTTGGCAAATCTGCAGTGTGTGGTTAATAAAATGCCGAAGCAGCTGAACAGAAAATATCAAGAGATGGTAACATCTTTGTTGAGCTATTTTGAACGAGAATGCCGAAATGGGGGCTCCCGCTTACTACTGTAAGAGACGTAAGTAATAGTATTCGCTATTTGTATTCATCATTATTAATATTATTGCAGTTACGTTTATGCTTTCGCAGAGAACAGTTCGCTTCGAAATAAATAAACGCCGATATAAAGTCAAAGTTATTATTGAAACTAGTTTTTATAGAAATAGAAAGTTATAAAAACTATATTATCAGTGAAATCGTGATAAAATAACAAAGGCATATGAGTGATAATAGCGGGGGAGAACCCCCCGATAATATACACAAAAATGTAAAAGATCCTTCGCCTTGGAATCCCAATCCTTTAGGACTTATTGGACATCGACGCAATCCTAAGAGATACGAATGCTCGCCAACAGAATGAACAGGGAAGTATTACATCAGTTACAACACATTTACAAAATAATACAAATACAAACGAATCTAATAGTACAAGTGAAAATAATGTAAACATTAAACAGCAAAAAACTAGACCCTCATTAACTTATCAATCTAATGATATGGGCCCATTCCATATCTATGTAGAGCATAAAAACGATAATTTTAAAGGCAAATTAAACCCGATTAAGGTTGGAGAAATCATTCTTCAAAACCATTTAGATATAAACAATCAGATAAAACAAATACAATCAATAGGTAAAAACAGAATCCGTATAATATTTAAAGACAGTAAAAGTGCAAATATAGTTCTAAATTCAGAATTCTTAAAACAGAATAATTTAAATGCCTACATACCAAAATTTTTGAAATTTAGACTGGGAGTAATAAAACATATAGAGGCTGATTTATCAGAATCATTTCTAAAAGACCGCATTATGGCATACGATTTTCATAACAAATTTGAAGTAGATTTCGTAAAACGTATAAACAAAAAAATTAAAAAAGAAAATATAATTGAGTTAGAGCCTACCACCACAATAATAGTATCTTTCAGATGTCAGACTCTACCAAAATATGTGGAAATTAATAAAGTTTTATACGAGGTAGAAACGTACACACAAAAAGTATTGCTATGCTATAACTGTTTCCGGTACGGGCATTTAGGACGTCAATGCAGGAATAAAGAAAGGTGTATGAAATGTGGAGAAAATCATAAAACTGACGAATGTAAAAGCCCTGAAAAAAAATGTTTAATTTGTAAAGGAGATCATTATGTAAATGATTTCAAACAGTGTCCAGAATATACTACACAAAAAGAGATTAAAAACTATATGGCTAATAGTAATTCATCATATAACGATGCCAACAAGGCAATCCCAAGGACGACGTATGCCAGCGTGGCCTCTTCTTACCACACTCATCAAACACAGCCTACAACCACCAATTCTAACCCTACATATCCAACCCATTATTCATTCCGAACCCAGCACTTAGATCACCAAGAAGTACACACTACACCTTCACAAACAAGATACACACACAAAAAACCACATTCACCACAACCATTTACACAATTACCGAAAAAAAGGACACGAGTAACCGGACAAGATAACTCCACAATTGAAGCTCACAGAGCAATAGTTTCCCCAATAACATTACCTCAAAATGTTGGAGGAGTATTGAACTCTCCTTTTTACTTGAAAAATAATAATATAAATTTAAAAATAAATGAAGAAACGAAAGAATATATGCTTAGTACAATATTAGGTATTGTAGTAGAAATAATAAAAACATTTAATAAAAATAATGAAATAGAATTTCAAGAAGAAGACATAATAAGACTAGTTCAACAAAACATAGTAAATTTAGAACAAACATTCACAAAAACTGATGGAAATATTTAATATATTACAGTGGAATAGTAGATCAGCCATAGCAAATAAATGCAACTTAGAAAACCTACTACTTAAACAAAAGATTAGTATAGCCCTACTATCAGAAACATGGTTCAAATCAGGTACTTATGTTAATTTTACAGGCTATAACAATGTTAGACAAGATAGATACGATGGGAAAGGAGGAGTAGCAATCCTCCTAAAAAACAACATAAACTATACTATAACAGATTTCATTTGCACGGAAAAAATCGGTGTCACAATTAAACTATACAATAATACTAAACTAACTATTGTATCAATATACATTAGACCAGCAACAAAAATAACATTAAATGAATGGAATAACTTTTTTGAAAATATACCACAACCTTATATTGTAGGTGGAGATTTCAACGCCCACCATTTAGCCTGGGGATGTATTACCACTGATAGGTACGGTAAAACACTGTTAGACAGCCTAGAGCAAAATAATTTAGTATTTTTAAACGATGGTAGCATGACGTGTATAAATAATTATAATCAAAATCATAGCGCCATCGACTTAACTATTTGCAGTCCTAACATACACCATATTTTTGAATGGCTGACGTTATCAGACACACGGATCAAATCACATACCGATTGTAGTAAAATGTCAAACAAATTTAAAATTAGTATCACAAACAAATTATAAAAGGTGGAACATAAAGAAAGCAAACTGGGATATATATCTCTCAGAATGTCTTAACAAAAACATTAACAACAATAACAATACTAATTTCATTAATAATAATTCATATGAACAAATAACACATGTTATAAACCAAGCTGCAGAAGAATCTATACCTAAGTACATAAAAAATAAAAATATCAAAGTAAAAGGAAAACCGTGGTGGAATGAACAATGTGATCTAGTAGTTAAAGAAAGAAAAGAAGCGTTCATCAAATATAAACAGACCCCTAATTTAACAAACCTAATGAATTATAAAAAAGCTGACGCAATTTCGAAAAAAGTTATAAAAAGTGTAAAAAGAGACAGTTGGAGATCATATTGTTCATCCCTAAACAAAAATGTAACAATGAAAAAGGTATGGGAAAAAGTTAATCTGTTTAAAAACAGGAAAAAAAGCAACAAACAAATGATAGATGCTTCTGCAGACTGGATTCTTGATTTCTTATGTAAACTTACACCAGATTATACAAATACACCTCCTACGCAAAGTGAAGTAGAAGAATATGAAAACTCAGAATTAACAAAAGAATTCACACTGAGAGAATTAAATATAGCCCTAAGAAAAAACAATAATACATGTCCTGGTAAAGATAATATCCATTATTCAATGATATACCATTTACCAACAACAATTAAAATACAACTGGCAGAAATATTCAGCAAAATTCTCATAGAAGAAATGGACGTACCTACAGATTGGTACAATTACATTGTCGTACCAATATTGAAAAGTGGAAAACCAGAAAAGGAACCAAATTCATATAGACCAATTGCTTTAGCTTCCTGTGTTTTGAAAACATACGAAAGAATGATAAAAAACAGATTGGAACATCATCTCGAACAACGCCAACTATTACCTAAATCTCAATTTGGATTTAGAAAAGAAAAGTCTACACAAGAGCTTTTATGTGAGCTAGTAGTGGATGTATATCATGGATTTACCAGTAACAAGTTTTCCAGTATTATATTCCTAGACATAGAAGGTGCTTACGATAACGTAGACCTGGGAATCTTGACGACCAAAATGGTTAAATTAGGCCTTCCTCGCCATCTTATCAGACACATTCAGAAGTTGTACAGCAACAGGAATATTTATGTAAGAACAGATAACCAATTAGTGGGCCCAAGACAGACATCTAAAGGATTACCACAGGGAGGTATTTATATTATCTACTCATACGACTTTGAAATCGCCCTACAAAAATATGACGTTAAGATATTCCAATTCGCAGACGATTACGCCATAAGAACACAATATAAAAATATAGAGATGTGTCACAGACAACTCAATGAAGCAACAACTGCAGCTAAGAAGTGGTTTGAAGACAACGGAACAGCTATAAATGAAAGAAAATCGTCAGTTTGTACATTTACAAGGAGAAGATATCAGCATCAAAATACAATCAGAATGGCCAACATGAATATCCAGTACAAATCAGCTGTTACGTACTTAGGAGTTATATTAGACAAAAAACTCAATTGGAAACAACAAATTTCAAATGTTATTAAAAAATGTGAAAATGCTATCAATATCGTCAAAGTGTTTAGTCACCAAAAATGGGGAGCAGATCCAAATATAAGTTTAATTTTCTATAAATCATTCATACGATCAATCATTGATTATGGAAGCATTTTATATGGGACCGCTGCTAAATGTCACACAGAAAAGATAGAAAAAATTAAAAATCGATGTTTAAGATTAGCAATAGGAAGTTTACAAAGCTCGCCAATAAATGTCTTGGAAGTGGAGTGTGCAGAACCACCATTACATCTCAGAAGACAAATGCTGAGTGACAGGTTAATTTTAAAAATTAATAGTAAACAAGGTGAGGGCCAAAAAAACATACATAATTTATTCATTGCATGCCTAGAATCAAGATATTGGGAAAAGAAAAGATTACCACTCATAATAGAGAGTTATAACTGGATTATCGATTACAAAAATATTGTTTATGAAAGCAAAGTACAACCATGTTTTTCTGTGCCTTACAAAACTTTACTAAAACCACCAACAACGTATTATACATCGTATGACAAAGAAGACGTAACAACAAAGGTTCAATTTCAAAGACAAATAAATGAAAAATGGCACAACTTCGAGAAGATATTTACAGATGGATCAAAAAGGAATAATAAAATAGGATTTGCCTTCTATCATGAAGAAGATAAATATTCAGAAATATATCAGCTACCCCAGTATACCTCTATCTATACCGCCGAACTAATGGCAATAAAAAAAGCACTAGAATACTGCCATAGATATGAATCCAACTCAAAATATGTTATATTTTCAGACAGCAGAAGTGCAATACAAAAATTGGAAAATATAACACCCAATTCTGAACTAAATCACATAATAGTAGACATCTCAAGAATATGTAACGAAATCCAAAGCTTAAACAAAGAAATTCAGTTAGTTTGGATCAGAGGACACTCAGGCATACCCCAAAATGAAAAAGTAGACGAACTAGCGAAAAGGGCCACAGAGGAGGGAATTAAAATTCATAATTTCAAAATCCCGACAATTGGCAAAAACTAAACTAACAGCTGCTTGGCAAAAACATTACGAGGAATATATGGGAGGTCAAAAGTTCAAAGCGATTGAACCAATAGTAAAACATAAACCTTGGTTTCATAAAGACAGCGATCGGACTTTCATAAGAACTATTACCAGAATTAGATCAGGACATTGTTTAACACCCGAGAATAAATTTAAAATGGGCATTTCTGAATATGAAAGATGTCAATGTGGAGAAACAGGTACCCTACAACATTGCTTACTAGAATGCAATATTCACGAGTCGGCTATATCAAAATTTTATACAATGATTGCAAACATATTACCTTTGCCTGCTAGTTTGGATACAATATTAGCATCTGAAAAAAATGAGGTGAGAAAACTATTATATAAATTAACAAAAGAAACTAACATAAAATTGTAAATGAAGTAAAATGTTGTAAAATTTCTAACCAATCAAATTTTTGAAAAAAAAATAAAGGAAAAATCCGAAAAAAAAATATACAAATAAGATAGTTAAAAAGATACTAAAAAAAAGAAGAAAAAAGCAAAAACACAAAAAATGCATAAAAAAATACTTGAACATAATAAAGAAAAACGAGCCTAAAAAAGCATAAGCAAAAAAAATCATATAAAAAAAGCATAAACAAAAAATGCATAAGCAATAAAAAAAGCATAGGCAAAACAAAAAAAAACCATAAGCATAAAAAAATATATATGCATAAACATAATAATAGTAATAAAAATATATGTGTATGTAAGCTTATATATGTTCCACAACATTTTATTATTTTTACTAAAACCAGTGCCATTAACTTGACACACACACACACATAATATTATTGTTACATATTTAAATGTAAATGATTAAATGTTTTTCAATGTTCTAACATTTCTGTTTTGCTAGATGTTGATGTAATATTCTTTTCAGTTTTTACTTTATGGTAAGAAGCATTATCCACAAGCAGAACTGATTTCTGAGGCATATTGGGCAATAGTTGCTTCTGAACCCATTTCATAAACTTTGAATGGCTCATGTCGTTGTGGTAGTCTCTATTTTTAGAACTTAAGAAAAATACAATAAATTTTTAGACTCATGGGAACAACATATTTTATGAGATATTGTAAATAGTGGTGTCTTATTCGACTGTTCTTCTTTTATTATATATTATATTGTTTTAAAACCAATGGCACATCTATAAGTAACAGTAATATAACTTTCCTATTATAGAATGAATATCACCATATTTAAAGAGTATATTTTCCTAAATTAAGTTGAAACTGGTTATATCTGATATAATATATAGTGTTAACAAATATATGGGACAACCTTACAGAATAACACTTTTCAATATATAGCTTATACTAACCTGACCGGATTATTAATAGGGCATTAAGAATACATCATTTTTCTCCACATGCATGTACAATCACAGGTCTCCTCTCTTTTGAGATCGGCTTTTTCAAACCTTTCCCTGATACATCATACCATTCCTTGGATTGCACGTGCGAGCTGTGGATGTATGTATCATAATTTTCCAAGAAATCAATTCTTTTAAGGCGAATATCATGCGATTCCATAATCACCTTTCTGTTGTCTTGTGTTTGCTGCCATCTACAATAAAGACATTATTTTTAATTAAATACTTATGCATGCTAGGTATTAATAGCTGCTAGATATTAATATTTTTAATTTTACAATGCTTATTGTAGTTTTATTGTAATGTTTGTTCTGATCATGAATTTGTTCCACTCGTTCAACATTTTTCCCTATTTACAAGTTTTTTTGGTGCTTTTAAATTCATTGCTTCTTTAAGATTAAAAAAACAGTTATTTTCATAACTAATTATTTAGGAAAATCTGCAGTGTGTGGTTAATAAAATGCCGAAGCAGCTGAACAGAAAATGTCAAGAGATGGTAGCATCTTTGTTAAGCTGTTTTGAACGAGAATGGCGAAATGGGGGCCCGCTTCTCCCGCTTACTGCTGTAAGAGACGTAAGTAATAGTATTCGCTGTTTGTATTCATCAATATTAATATTATTGTTACATATTTAAATGTAAATGATTAAATGTTTTTAATGTTAGGTTAGGTTAATTAAACTTGATAATATATTATTCTTTCATAAATTGAAGTAATTATATTGTAGAGTTGCAGAAGCTTTACAACTTAGCGTTACCACTGTTAACTGTATTGCCGCCAAGCATAATAGAGGTGAACAGCCTAAAAGCCCACCTAAAAAGAGACAACGCATAAAACCTACTGTTGAAATTGATAACTTTGATCAAAATGCTTTCCGAAATGTTATATACGAAATGTATGGAAACAGTGAGTATATTGAATTTACTGTTTTATTTTATTCACAATTAACTAACAAAATATTTTTTCAGAGGAACACATAACCTTGAAAACTTTAAGAGAAAAACTCCAGGAGCGTGAACTCTTTAATGGTTGTTTAACATCACTCTGGAAGATAGTGAAAAATATTGGATTCAAATACCAAAAAGATGATCCTCGTCGTGGTTTAATGGAGTTGCCACATTAAAACGTGTAAATTTTCTACATGAATATGTCAAGATAAAAAGGGAAGGTTTATATCAATTTGTGTTTTTGGATGAATCATGGATATTTAAAGACGGTACTGTTGGACGTTCTTGGCAAGATTCTAATCATAGAAGCGTGAAAAAAACCAAAATTGGTGGTCCAAGGTAATTGAATAATAAAATTTAGCAATTAATTTACGATGTAGTAACATTCCTGCCATTTTTAGACCTTTTCAAATATTTACTAGTCACACTATTTTATTTAAATCTATATAATTATTAATAGTTGTTTTGAGTTATGCAGTCTATTTAGGAAACCTAGTAGTAATTTGTTATTTCCTTATTGTAGGTATATAGTATTGCATGCTGGTTCCTCTTCTGGATTTATTCCTGGAGCAGGGCTGGTTTTTTCTTCCAAAAAACAAGATGGTGATTACCACGGTGAAATGAACCGAGAAATTTTTTTGCATTGGTTTGAATACCAGCTTTTAGTGAACTTGGAAGAACCTGCCACAATTGTAATGGATAATGCAAGTTATCACCGTACAGTGATCGATAAAGTACCAACAACAGCTACCAAAAAGGCTGATATACAGAACTGGTTGATACAAAATGATATTCCTTTTGAAAATACTTTCCTCAAAACCCAATTATTGAATTTAGTACAACGGTAAGTTGATATAAACATTTTTCAATATATTATGGTAATACTTAGATAACTTATTTTGTTTAAATATATGCATTTTTGTAGGAATAAACCACCAACAGTATATGAAGCTGACATATTATCTGAAAAATATGGTCACGAAGTGCTTCGACTTCCCCCTTACCACTGTATGTTCAACCCAATTGAACATATTTGGGGCATAGTTAAAAAAATTTATAGAGATCATGTAGGAACTGATGGTTCTTCAACAGAACAAGTAATATGTGTATGGAAAAAGTCTTTAGAAAAGGTGACTCCTGATATTTGGTCAAAGATAGTAGAGCACACTGAAAAAATTATACAAGATGGGTGGGGTTGAGAAGTAGTATTTGATAGACAGAATGTGCTTCCACTTATTATTAATTTTGACAGTGACTATGAAGATAGTGATGATTTTGTAGTGGAGTAGTGGAAATCTTGTGTTTTATTACTTTTCCGCCCAACCTATCTAATATGCGAGAAAAGTATTGGTTTACCCCAAAAAAAGTTGGAAGTTTGAAATTTTTTTTTGAGTTATTCTTACGTTTTCCATAACAACAACCCAAAAAACGGTTTTTAGAAAAAAATCCTGTGTGTATGTCGTTGTCGTCGGCCACTTTTCGTTACATGTCTTGTTAACACGATACAGCTTCCGGAGTGCAGCAAGTCACCAATTTTATGATTGAATATTGTTAAGGACATGTCACAGATTAACCCTATTGATTTTCAGCTCACCAGAGCCAGCACAACGGGTGCTATGGTATTAGAAGTACGATATTTTAGTCATTTTTGGTGAATTTTCAGTTTGTTAGCAAGATACAGCCTCCAGAATGTATACAGGTGACCAATTTTATGATTAAATATTGTTCAAGGTGTTTCATAGATGTACCCTATTGGTTTTCAGCTGACTAGAGCGAGTACAGCAGTCCTATACATCCAGATATAATACATTTTTTGTTATTTTTGGCAAAATTTCGGTTTCTTAGCACGATACATCCCCCGAAGTGTATACAAGTGACAATTTTATGATAGAATATTATTCAGGGCCACAGATGCGGAAAAGTTAGTTTTAATCTTTAAACCCGTTTATTTTTTGTATATTTTTATCCAATTTGCTTTATTTCGACCTTTTCGAAATCACTAATAACTATTATTAAATTAGTTAGGTACAGTTATTTTATAATACACAAATTAAAACAACGACCACAGTATCTCTACATAAATAATACTGATAAAATGGGAGATTTTTTATTTTTATATCGTAACAAAATTTTATTTTGTGTATCTATATTTTTCTTTTCCATTCTATTTTTATTATAATAAATATAATAGATATTGTATAAAGAAACAATATTAAAATTTGCATGAAGATGATTACAGCTTGTATTGATTCCTTTTAGCGTAAACCCTTGCAGTGCTCTTGAAGATGGTTCTATAGAGCACAGAATAAGGTATAAGGACCTACAGTTCGTCATTTAACCCTCTTCTATGTAAAATAATTAAATGTTAATTCGAATATAGAATGATTGGTTACTGTTTCTTGTATCTTATCCATAGTTTTTCATGAATAAATATTTATATTAAATTGATCAAGCCTATCATACAAGCCTTTTATTTTTAAATAAATATTTTTGACTACAAGGCACGGAACAATGAAAAAGAAGAACTGTCAATCTAACATCAGATTGACTTTTCTAGTTTTCGTTAAGTAAAGGAAAAAACTACAGCTTGGCAACATCACAATATTTAGTTTTGCAACGTCATCGTGTGTGTGTGTGTGTTTTATAGTGTTTCTATGAAAAAAACGGCCACCTTAAGTTAAAATAATGTTTTATTTGGATTCAGTCAACATCCCCAATCAGCTGCTCTTCTGTGTTTCATTGCATTCTAAAGAGTCCATATGAGTGTTAAATATTTTATGAAGTAGTCGTGATTTTGTAGTACCAGATTTGGGGTAATATGTGGTTTCAAGAACCTGTTTTATTTCTAATGTATTACTTGTGTGTCCGTATAATTTTTCTTATAGAGATATCCTTGATATTGTTTGTACTTTAACCAACATCATATCAATCTATACAATGATCCCCTAAAAACATTCGTTAGATTTATTTGAACAAATGAAAAGCGTAACATTGAATTATTGGAAGAAACAAATATAAATACTTTGCCAAACATTACTTGATAAAATAGTTGCCAATTTCATTAACATTAATTGAATCAGTAGCATTTATCACAGTCTTCTGCAGTTACAATTTAAACAGCATATTAATTTTTAATTTCTTTTTGAATTGTAGGCCAGCAGCAGATGGAGCAAGAGCTCGCAACCAAAATGTTGCAGATTCAGAGTAAGCGTTTCTACTTAGATGTGAAACAAAATCGTAGAGGGCGTTTCATTAAGGTTGCAGAGGTATTAACTGCTTTTTTAATTTTTATTTGGATCCCATTACTGTTATTAATTTTATTTAGATTGGTGCAGATGGACGACGTTCCCAAATATTCCTTGCCCTGTCAACCGCTGCTGAGTTTAGAGATCATCTCTCTGCATTTAGCGACTTCTACTCTTCTTTGGGTAAGTATAGTATGAACTATATTGTAAGCTTCACATTTTAATGTAAATTGGAAGGAAAATAAGATTAAATGTGAAACAAATCATGTAGAGAAAACTAAAACATAAACCATAAGAAGCACAAAGGAGATAGTTTGGGCAGATATGTTGTATGACCGAAATTGAATAATCAGAAGAGTATATGAATCCAGGTACCAGTAAAAAATTACTGAGGAATACCATGAAAAGCATGGATAGAAAGTGTGAGAGAGGGGACAGAGAATATACAGAGTATACAATGGGAAAAACAAATTGGCAAGAGGTTGGAAGACATGGTAATTGATAATAAATAAAATGGTAATTTATGCATAAATCTTATAAAATAGTACATACATATTTAAATTGAAGAAAAGATATTTATGGTTTTTTTTGTAAATAATAATTTGGGACAATATAGAAGCAATTTATGGATTATATTGACATATGTGTAACATTCCTTGGGAAAATCTTAAGACCCCAAAATAACTCTTTAACTTTCATAATTTTTGGAACTACTGTTATAGGTCATGGTAAAGGAGCTTGGAAAATAACTATTATCCTCTTACCGTTTTTGCAGTTGTTTTTATATTTTAATTTTATTTTCAAAACAATATTGATTTTTAGGTCCACCAAATCCTGACAATGTCCCTGAAGATGGCAAACTAAAAAGCGAAATGATGATTAAAGATAATCGTCGTTACTACTTGGACTTGAAAGAGAATTCTAGAGGACGTTTTTTGCGGGTTTCCCAAATGATTGCTAGAGGAGGACCTCGTAGCCAAGTCGCCATTCCGGCTCAGGGTATGATTGAATTCCGGGATGCTCTAACTGACTTATTGGACGAATACAGTACTGATGAGCATGCTTATAAACCTGATTTGCCAGAAGGCAGACACATGCATGTTGACAACAAGAACTTCTATTTTGATATAGGTAAGCAGTTTACTCTTCAAGAAAAACAGTAGTAGCTTTGGAGTAACATACAGTATGATCTAAAAATAACCAAAATTTTTAGTTATAGAATAAAACAAGCATGGTATTATGTTTCCAAGCTTGTATTTATTAAAAATACAATACAACACTTGGAATGACTAACCTATTTACCTATAGACTTTTAAAACTCCGTTTTTGGTAAGCTATTTAGCACATGTGTCACGGCATAATGAATGAGTGGATATTCATAGATAAAAGTCGATGTCACAAATCTGTCACAAAAACTCTCGACCACAAATGACATAAAATTTGTAAATTATATTTTCCATCGGCAGATTCACTTTCTGTAACAAATACCTTTGAAATCATGGGTGATTATCAACATTGTCTTGATTCTTTTCATCTGAAAACGCATTTTTTAGGTTTTGGTCCGTTGTTTTCAGATGGTGAAATGATGCTTTCGAGTGCTTGAATGCTAGAGTGTTTTTTTCCTCATTCAGTTGTTGTGGAACAAAACGTGCTCAAATCTTTATTTTGTCCAAATCGTCAGTTAATATTGTGTATTTTGTACAGTAAAATGAATTTAATTTTTCTACCAGTACTCTCACAGTGAAATTTGCATCAATAGTGATTATTTCACGTATTCTCCACTAATGTCTGCAAATGGATTCTGGTATTCGGGCAGAAGTGGATGAGTGAAAAATTACATACTTGGTGGTTCTTCACAATAAATGGATTTTGTCTGTCTGACATTTGATGTGTGAACTTTAGTACGACTCATATCACCATAAACTTTTTTGTAAGAGTCTGTAAATACTTTATCAAGTTGAGAACAAAATGTAATATTTTCTTTTTGTTCCACCATGTTTTTACGGAGTAATTACAAGGGCTGCTATTATTAAAACATGTGTAAGTTTGTAACGTGTCAATTAATTAAGTAGCATAAACTGAGCATGATGAAAATGTACCTATCTAATACTGCTAATGTTGTTAATTGTTCTATGATTTAAATTAAACTACAGTTATATTTAAATTACACTGGGTGTACAGGGTTTTTATGTCTTTTGTAATCTAGGATATGTTACTAGGTCACTGTGAAAGAGTGGACTTTTTACTCTAATGCTTCCACATACAGGGTGTCCCAAACTATATTTCCTAGATTAATAGAGATATTCGAATGGGATAAAAGCTGGTCTATTCCATTTCTAATACACTTTAATATCGTATAGAAAAAACTATTCATTAAATATTCTCCGCTTAGTGACAAACCCCAACTTTAAAATTTTTAATTGCACCCTGTATATTTTTTTATAATTTAGGATGTAGTCTTCTATCCTCTTTTCAACAAATTTTTCAAATTAATAAATCTATTCAGAATTTCAAACAAATCAAATTCTTAGTAATGTTGTTGAATCTGAAGTTTACTTGGGAGTCTTATATAATATAGACTCGAAAAAATATGTTTGTATTCCTTCATCATTAGAAAATCATTAATATTAGAGTTTTTAGTCGAAGGGTATGAGGGCTCAGATGCGTCTCCAAGAAGGAGACTTTTTATCAAAGCTCAACTTTTGTTTTGAATACTATTCACATATACTCCATCTAAGTTTGTTCTTTAAACAGAATAAAATTTTCATATCATGAAATTCAGTTTTACGTTACTCAATACTAGACAAAAAAATGTATATTCACTCTTTACTTATATCCATAAAATGCATTGAAATAGTTCAAATAGAGTTACATACTTTCCACAAGAACATGCATTTTATAATATTGAGAAATTCCTCAAAAAACAATGTTAACTACTCATTTTATACTAGTGAATGTGTTTAATTTTTTATATATTTAGTACCAATGTTTATTTAATGTAGGTCACAGCGTTTTTGATTTTTTTTTTCTCGATTCTTTCGAATTCTTTTATGGCTTGGAATTAGCAATTTAGATATTTTACACTAACTTTCTCTTGCCTTAATAAAACATTTTCATCATTTCTACCTTATCTTCAACTTCTAAGAAAACAATTATAAACTTAGGTAGAAGCACAGGTAGCTGGTTAGCTACTTTCCAATAGTTCCAAATGGTTAGTGTTTCTGAATTTGTTGCTCAGAAAATGATTATTCTTCTCAATTTATTTGAAAATGACAGTTAACAATATATTAATTTGAGCACGAGGATAAACACATGTCACAATAGAAAAGTAACTGTAATAAGCTATTCATTTTGAACAAATTTTGTCCACTCTTTCTTGTTCTTGTTATTTAAAAATTTTCCTATCATATTATTCCATGTTTTTCTGAGCCTTCCTCTTTTTTGTTTGTGTTTTGCTTCCTATATTTTCGAGTTGATTCTGCTTAATTGCCTTTTTTCTATATACTCTAGGATTAATTGTATATGTAACTCATCTCTAACTGCCTCAATTCTTATTTTACCCATTCTAGTTACTTCTTTTGTCCTTCTTAATATGCCATTTCCATACTACACTTTTTTGACTAGATATTAAAAATTTCGTCTGTATCTCAGAGTAATAATATACAATAAAGAGGGCTATTCATTCATAAACACATTTATTTTGGCGGCCAACAATCCTAAACGCCAGCAATGAAAAAATGAGAGAGAGAGAGAGACATAAGCTTTATTGCCATGAAAATTTTTACTATTTTATGGACAAAACGACATAATTTAAAAATAGATAAAGATATTAAAAAAGTATATAAAAAATAATATAAAAAATACTGACTATACTAACAATACAAAACATAATATATAAAAATACAATTTTAAATTAATAATTATAATACAGAAGATTAGTGGTGGAATTGCTACTTGGTGGAGTGTTAAATTTGCTCTGGATTAAAGTCTATCTAAATCAGTGAATTTTCAGTTTTAAAATTCTAATAAGTGCATCATTGTATTCAGTGAACCTCTGTATGCTCCTGTTGCTAAAGGCAAGTAATAAAATCTAAGATTTGAGCTATTCCATTGACATTTTTTGTGGGAAACCATTTAAATAATTTAATAACAGATTTGCTGACCAGTTTTTTTACTGAAATACCGAATTTATTCCACCACTGCATAGTTTTTATTTAAAGTTCTTGAATAAAAGTGAATATAAATTCGAGAAAGTGTACTACCTAACATCATAGTGCACCATTGTGTGTATTTGAGACTCGTAAGTCTCGATAAATCGCACGGGCCAGGACCGTACTCAGGTACACATGACCCGTGCCAAAAGTTTCAAATATTGAATTGAGTCCACCAAAATCGGGGATTTCTGACTACAGGAATCCCCAAACCACAACGATGGATACCAGAATAGAGAAATCTAACCAACAAACCGAAAGAAACATGTCATATTCTTCAGTACTTAGTAAACAACAGCCAACAAAATTTCCAGAGAAGAACCAAGCTATAATATTTCCTGCGATTGAAGGAACCAAAATCCAAGAATATCTCCTAGCCTTAGGAATACTCGTCAACCCTAAACACATTCTGTTCGCATCTAGAATTTCGAATAATAGAATTTGTATACACCTCGCCAGCCCAGAGTTAGTAACTACTTTTATGAATGACCACGGTGCAATTGGTGTCAACAACCAAATTATACGAGCCAGAAGATTGATAACCCCATCTGAACGTTTGATCCTATCTAACGTGAGCCCAACAATCCCACATTCACATTTAGAGCAAGCCCTATAACAACTTGGCCTCAGCCTATTATCCCCTATATCCTTTCTCAGAGTCAACATGACCAATCCAGATTTTGCACATATAATGAGTTTCAGAAGGCAAGTCTACATTAATCCTCCCGAAAATATTGTCATCCCGGAGTCTATGTTGGTCAACCATGAAAATACCTCCTATCGAATATTCTTATCATTAGATAATCTAACCTGCTTCAAATGCAAGCAAAATGGTCATATATCTTCTCAATGTACAACTGAGACACCTGAACATCTAAATGAACCCCCTGCAATGCCCCCTCCCGAAAATCCAGAAGAACCGCAAGAGTATACTACAACATCCCTAATTCCAGAAGATTCCCCCATCACTCCCGACCAAGACAACCTGACTAATGCATCGAATAAGAGGAACCTCTCAGAAATATTAACTCCTACGGAAGATACACCATCTGACCCATTCCGAAAACCATCGTCGAGTATAAGTAAGAAAAGTCGCCCTGAAACCACAAGTTTCGAAGAACACATGCAACCAACTAAAGCATACATTGATTCAGAAAATTTTGTAATCAACTACAATCAACTCAAAGACTTTTTTGAAAATGTATACGGCTCTAACGACCCTCTGATTGTGGCGAAACAGTACACAACCAATGTGCATGGTCTAATTCATATGCTGAGTAGTGTGTACCCATATTTTAAAGACAGATGTATCAAAAGTAGGTGTACCAAAATTAAGAAAAAATTATCGAAACGTTGCTAGCAGAAGTATCGCTAACTTCAGATTCCGAAAGCGACGCATCGTCACAAGAAACACATTAATAATATCAACTTTCGAACTATTCATCATTCAATGGAACCTTAATGGGTTCTTCACACAACAAGAAATGCTAAAACTGATTATCTCCGAAAACAAACCCTCGATCATATGTTTACAGGAGACCCATTTTAAACAACACTACTCACAAAATCTGAGGAACTATCTTTGTTTCCATAAAAACAGACCAGATCAAAACATAGCAAGCGGTGGCGTCGCTACTTACATACACCAAACTTACGGTGCAATCGAAATCCCTATAACAACCCACCTTGAAGCAGTTGCCATTAAAATTTTGGACCCTAAAGAGATAAATATATGTAATATCTACATTCCACAAAATCGTGACGTGACATACGAGGAGCTGAATGATCTCTTTCAGCAAATACCCAAACCGAGATTATTATTAGGAGACTTCAATTGCCATAACACCCTATGGGGATGCGACTCCACACATACAAGAGGTCGTATATTAGAACATGTTATTGATGATAACAATATGACGTTACTTAACAATGGAGAAAAAACTCGTTTCAACTCGTTTTCAGGAAACTCCAGTGTTATAGATCTCAGCATTAGCGACCTCTCACTCCACACTCAATTCAATTTTACCATCTTTCCCTATCTATATGGCAGTGACCACTTTCCCATCTTACAAGTTCACAGCATGTTGTAGAAGAACCTATTGTGACAAAAAAATGGAAACTAAAAAGAGCTGACTGGAATCTTTTTGCAAATATTATAGAAACCAAGGTTAGTCACTTCCACATGCGAGATAGTATCGATGAATGTGTTGATGATATTACCAAAATCATAACGGATGCAGCCCAACTAGCAATAGGAAAGACAAAGCAACTGAACAACCACACTCCCGTTCCTTGGTGGAATCAAGAATGCGACCAGGCAATAAAATCCTCTAAACACGCTTTAAATAGACTAAAAAGGCACCAAACACCAAGAAACCTGATAACTTTTAAGAGTCTGAGGGCAAAAGCTCGATGGATCATGAAAAAAAGTAGAAAAGAATCATGGGCAAGATATGTATCATCCATTAGCAGTTCAACACCACTAAGTACGATCTGGGACAAAGTGAAACGTATTAAATGTAATAAAACAGACCATGGAATCTCACGGATTGAATATCAGGGAAAATCAACTTCCAGTTGTACCGAAATTTCTCAAATTTTCTCAGACATCTATGAAAAGAATTCTAACAGTGCAAACTACACACCCGAATTTCTGAACTACAAAAATAATGAAGAATCTGAAGGGATTGATGTTTCCCAAGATGAAATGAACCCTTTGAATGTACCTATATCCTATGAAGAATTCCTCGAAGCTCTGGTTTCTTTCAAAAACTCCAGCCCAGGACCTGATGATATCCCGTTCATTTTCCTACAAAACATGCCAGATACAGCTAAGCATATTCTCCTGAAAATATTTAATAAGATATGGACAGAAGGGGTCTTTCCTGAGAAGTGGTAAGAGGCAACCATAGTTCCGTTAATAAAACATGGTAAACCAAAGACAGATCCTCAATCATACAGACCAATATCCTTAACTTGTACAATGTGCAAGCTGATGGAAAAAACTGTTAACAATCGACTCACTTGGTTCCTGGAGAAAAACCACCTGCTCACACCAAAACAAAGTGGTTTTAGGAAATGTAAATCAACATCAGACAATCTAATTAACTTAGAATCATATATTCACGAAGGGTATGCTAACAAACAAAACACCATAGCAATTTTCTTTGATATCAGTAAAGCTTATGACATTGCCTGGAGATATAACATTCTTAGAAAACTGAGCTCCTGGGGTATAAATGGCAATCTTCTAAAATTTGCTGAAAACTTCGTGGGAGAAAGATTCTTCAGAGTTAAAGTTAATGGAACACTTTCAGGGAAAAGAGTGCAACAGAATGGTACCCCTCAAGGTTCGGTTTTGAGCGTCACCCTCTTTCTAATTGCGATAAATGAAGTTGTGAAGAATATCAAACAACCTGTAGAAGCTAGCCTTTATGCTGACGATCTTGTGGTATACTTGCGAGGAAAAAATCTTACCACAATCCAAAATAACTTGCAGGAGGCAGTGATTTCGATTGAGAGTTGGCTGAAATGCACTGGTTTCAAATTGTGCCCAGAAAAACTAAGTGCATGTTTTTTACTAAAAAAAGAGATCTAGCACTGCCTAATCTGAAACTATATGGCCGGAATATCCAAGTGGTGGAACAGATGCGTTATCTAGGAATGTTTTTCGACAGAAAGTTAAACTGGAATGCCCATCTTAACCATCTCAGAACATCATGTCAGAGCGGCATCAATCTACTGAGAATTCTGTCAAACCAAAATTGGGGTTCCGACAGACAAACGCTCTTACTTCTCTATCGAGCTCTAGTAAGATCCAAAATCGATTATGGCTCTATAATATATGCCTCAGCAAGTAAATCAGTTCTGAAAATTGTTAACACGGTACACAATACAGCAATACGGCTGGCTCTTGGAGCATACAGGACAACTCCCGCTGAGAGTCTCTACAGTGAAGCTGGGGAGCCATCATTGCAGCTGCGACGACAGCAGCTGAGCTTAGCGTATGCATCTTTAGTCTCTACTGATAGTCAGCATCCAGTATATCATAACACCTTTTCAAACCGTTTTCGCGATCTGTATGAAAACCGAAGAAGACTAACATACCCTTTCTATCAGACGATCAACAAGTTCAGTTCCGAATTGAATGTGACTTTCCCAGTTACCCTTCCCAACAACAACTCAGACACGCCACCTTGGCTTATTGCCTTGCCACCATGCAACCTATACCTCTCCAAATTCAACAAATCTGAAATTATTCCTAGTCTGCTTCACAATCATTTCCTCTCATCAATAAATGAATATTGTGATTATACTCACATCTACACAGACGCGTCCAAGTCAAACCAAGGAGTAGCATCAGCTTTTTTAAGCCCGAATACATCCAGTGGATTCAAACTACCTCCACAATGCAGCATTTATAGTGGTGAACTTTTTGCAATCCTTCAAGCAATCAAATACGCCGCTCATGAAGATATCCACAATACTTTAATTCTTACAGATTCGTTAAGCTCGTTACAAGGTATACAACTCATTTATTCAGATCATCCCCTGACAAGGCTCATCAAAGAGTATGTTCACACAATTAGGGAAAAATCCAGACGATTGGTCTTCATGTGGGTCCCGTCACATGTTGGGATCTCTGGCAATGAGCGGGTTGATAAAATTGCACGTGAAACCATGAATGAACCAATCTTTCAAAAGCAAGAGGGAGTACCGTATACTGATCTGAAAAAATATATGAAATATGTGGTCTCTAACTACTGGTCATCTGTCTGGGCAGAATCTGGAATGAAACTTAAAGAAATTAAAGATGATATAAAACCATGGAGAAACATCCCTAGCCAAAGAAGACACCAAATAATAATCACCCGTTTGCGCACTGGACATACAAAGTATACACATGAACACTTGCTGAAAGGAGAAGAAGACAAAATCTGTGATATGTGTCAGGTGCCAATGTCAGTTAAACATTTCATGGTCGAGTGTCCGAGGTTCGCGAAACAACGCCGGACGTACAGTATAAGTGCAGATTTAAAATCAACTCTTGGTGTGTACTGTAATTTTGAAAACACAATCGGATTCCTCTCTGAAATAGGTTTAGTCAACAAAATGTAAATTACTAAGCTCGTTACCATGTTGCTTATTACTGATTCCTATCTTTGATATGATGCTATTCAAATATTATTGTATGTTATAGTGACGTTACCAGCCTAAATGTTATTTCATGTTGCTGTTATGTTATGTTGCTAATAACCCTAGTGGTGGATGCAACTATTATTTTCTAAATAAAAAAAAAATTAATAATTATAATACAATGTTAGCATCATACATCATAACAAATATTGAACTACACCAATGTAACTAAAAAGTCTAGGGTAGATTGCAGAATTCTGCCACTGATTAATAAGGACCTATTAAATGTGTTTGCCACTTTTAATTCTAAAGGTAGCTGATTAAATATTTTTTTGTCATTGAAGATGATGGAATTTTTTACCAGATCAGAGGTGGGTATTGTTAAGTAAATATCGAAATTTTTTGTTCTAGTAGGGTAACTATGAATTGGTCTATCAGTTAAATTGTGAAAGTGTTTGCAAACCAAACACACCGATTTCAAAATGAATAGAGCGGGAAGAGTTAAAATTTTGTATTTACTCACACCATAAATGTAACGAATAGCTCTTTTTTGTAGTTTGAAGATAGATGCGAAGAGGTGCAAACTGCAAGACCACCAGAAAGGCAAACCATAGCGAAGCAGTACAAGAATCAAGCTGTTTAGACACATATTTAATGGCAAAACAAGTCGAGGATAATTTTTTCGCTAAAATGTCTACATGTACAGACCATTTAAGGGCACTGTCAATATGAAGACCAAGAAACTTAATCGAATTTGAAGATCTTATTAAGTCATTGTTAAGTTTGAAAGGTTGCAAAACTCTAAAACTCTTTTGTAAGATAAAACTAAAGTTTTCTCAGTGTTAAAACAAAGCCCGTTTGAGTCAGACCAGGACTTAATAGTAATGAGATCTTTGCCTATGATAGAATGTAACGTTTGTATATCTGAACTGCTTCAGGTTACACTAGTGTCATCAGCAAATAAAGTGAATTTACAATTAATTCCGAAGTCTGTGACATCGTAAATGAATACCAAAAAAAGAATTGGACTTAGAACTGAACCCTGGAGTACACCACTGCTAACTGGTAAATTTTTCAAAAATTTCCATTTGCTCATACCAGTTGTTTTCTACATTCTAAGTGAGATTTAAACCATTTTCAAGGAATACCACGGATGCCATAATTTTCTAGGTTGTTTATCACAATTTCATGATCAACACAATCAAAGGCCTTTGTGAAGTCTCAAAAAATCGAAGCCGTCAAAAGTCTATTATTAAGTGAGGTATATATTTCATTAAGAACAGAAAACATTGCGTCATTAGTATATTTATTAGGTAGGAATTGTTGGAATTTCTATATTTTATATTTGAAAAGAAAAGACAATAGACGGTTTTTCATTAGTCTTTCGATTATCTTCGATAGGATTGGTAATAAGGCAATAGGATTATAGTTACTAGTATTATGCTTCTCGCCACCCTTGTGGAGGGGACCAATTATAGCTGTTTTTAGACTGTTCGGAAAGAGACCTTTTTCAAAGGATTCATTGATTAGAGAACAAAAAACGTTAATCACCGCATCTGGAATATTTGAAAATAACTTAGCTGATAACCCATCAATACCACAGGAAGTTTTGTTTTGAATGCTGAGTATGGTTTACACTAACTCAAATTTGTCTATTGGTCTAAGGAAGAAACTATCAGTGATTCTTTTAGAAGGAACGAGGAAAGAAAGAGCATTACGACTTGGAGATATGTTAGAGCTAATATTCTTACTAAGGTATACGAAATAATTTTTAAGTTCGTCTGGGTCGAGTTTAATAAAGTTTGAGGAACGAGTTTTGTTCCTTAAATCATTGATAGCAGACCAAGTTTCTCTCGAGGAATTTTTAGCTCTAGACATGTGATTGTTATAATAGTTTTGTTTAATAGATTTGATAGTTTTCCGGTACAATATTTTGTAGTTATTGATATAATTGAGTATGTGAGGATTCTCTGTGAATTTTTTAATGTACATGAGTGATCTCATATTCTTAGATGAAGTATGTGTTTCTTTCGTAGACCATGATTTGTGATGTTTAGTTTTACGAGAGCGAAGAGGAAATTATGTATGGAAGCACCTGATGATTTTATTAATAAAGTCCAAAAATTTAGAGTCAATACCTTCAGAAAGAACAATCCAATCATTTGCTAAGCATAGGATATGAAATTTGGTGAAATTTTGTTGGGAGAAAATCCTCAACTGAGTGTTTTTCTTAAGAGATTTACGAGGTAATACAAGTTCGGCGAAAACTGCTTCATGGTCAGAGAGACCTGAGTTAATTACTGAGTGATTCACATCATGGGGTAGAAAGTCGGAAACTATGTAATCTAAAATTGAAGAAGTTGTTTTAGTAGTACGAGTTGGTGAATCCACTTGCATATTTAGATCAAACGACTCAAAAATATTTACCAAAGGCGTCTGAGTGGCACAATCATTAGTAAAGTCAATATTAAAATCATTGCATAAAACTGTCTTGCTCTTTACAGTCAGAGTGTCAAGTAAATTTAGAAGGTTCTCAAAAAAAGAATTAACATTTGATTGTGGTGGTCTGTAAATACAAATTATATATAAATCGATATTTTTGCTGTAAATTGTGGAACATTCAAAAGTATTTTCTGCTTGTAGAAAATCGTATTTTAAACAGCCGAGAAGTCCTCGTCAGAAGATAATATTAGGGTTCCACCGTGATCTGAATTACTCCTGTTATATCTGCTAATAACTCGATATTTTTCAATAAAAACAGGTTCGTTTGCTTGAAGCTAGCGTTCAGTAATAGCAACTATCTGCGTGAACCCCAATTCCTCCAAAAACAAATACAACTCGTCTGTTTTATTGCGTATTGACTGAATATTAATTAGAACCATTCTTAATTTACTGTCCTTAAAATTAAGTGAGGATTCTAGTTCCTCTGAATACGTCCTATCAACTAAAAATTTTTCTTGGAAGAATCAGCAGTAAAGTAATAGGCTATTACACTCTAATTTTTTGTTGGTGAATTCTCCGTTCCGAGGTGATGTAAGTTCTGTAGGTGGATAAATCTAAATCCACTTAAACTGAGCTTATGCCATAAAAATCGTGAAAGTTATAATAAATTGCCCTTAAAGCTATGGGATCAACAGGTAGACCTTCGGATGCTAAAAACACTTTCACCCTCCAAACATACAGACGATGGTTGGTCATGTAGATAGGCAAGGAATAACTTGAGAGATGATAAAATAGCCGGTTCTCTTAATCTAGACCTAATATAACGATTGCCTCCAGTAGAGGACTCCTGTGATAATCTGACCGTAGGAGGAGTCATCGGGTCCAGCGAAAAGTTAGTGTTATTGTGTGAATATTTTGTAAACTGAAATGATTTATCACATGAAAAGCTGTTTGATTTACATATGGCTATAGGATGTTGGTCAGATTTGATGGCTACTACTACGGGACGAGATGGGTCAGAACTTTTACTTACTTTATTAACTTTCACAGGCTGAAGAGAATCCATCGTCGGAGGAGACGATGCTTCTTGGGACAATGAAGATTCAACAGACCATTTTAATGAAACTCCAGGTGGCCTCATTGTTAAACAATTTGCTAGTAGAAATTTATGTTAGAAAACTAATTTTAAATGTTGATATTTTTGATTCATTGTTTGAATTGATTAAGGGAAAGCAACGAATGAACTCTGTAAAACCCAGCTAATTTTTAACATGATGTACAATGATTTGTGGTGAAGCCTGCAGGGAGGTTGTTGACTATTACATAATGCCACCTTTGATTACGGCTAGGGGATAAGTTGTTCCAAACTTCTGGAATACTGGCTATCTCAGGAGATGTTTCAGTTTGTGTGGAGGATGATGTAATATAGGTGGGATGCTTCTGATTATTGTTATTAATTTGGATGTTCATCTAAACTGAATACGAGGTCTGATAAAAAAATAACCGTTATTTTCAATTTTTTCAAAAAGTATTTATTTATTCATCAATAACTATCTTGTCCCCTTCAAAGTAATCCCCCTCAAATATAATACACTCATGCCAGCGTTTTTTCCAATGCTCGAAACACTTCTGAAACGCGCTTTTTGGTATCGCCAACAGCTCCTGTTTCAATTTTTCTTTTATCAACTCAATCGTAGCAAAACGCTCTCAGTTATGACCTTTTTGAGGAAATCTGGATCGTCGTTGACGATGTTCAACAGCTCCTGAGCGATGTCCATGCGACGTTGTTTTTGCTCAAAATTTAGCAATTTTGGAAGAATCTTCACGTTTCATGCCTAAAACATCCGTAAAAATTGCTTGGCATGAGCCGAACGATATGCCAACATCATCAGCAAACTCTCTGATAGTGATTCGTTGATTATCCAAAATCATTTTCTTCACTGCTTCAATGTCTTCATCAGTTGTTGACGTGCTCGGGCGACTAGGACGAGCATCGTCATTGACATCTTCTCGACCTTCCTTAAACTGGTTATACCACAATTGAACTTGTCTTCTGCTCATAGTAGACTCGCCAAACGCCACAGTGAACATTTCAAATGTCCTTGCGCGTTTAATTTCATTTTTTACACAAAACTTGATACAGTTTCTTTGATCCATTTTTTCGAATAGTAACAAATCGAAGAGCACACCAAAACACGACTAACCTTTTTATCTGTAAAAAAACAAATGACAACATATATAACAAACATGTGTATCTGTATCTGTAAAGATTTGAAGGGTGGGTGGCCCCACAGCACTTAGGCCACAATTGGCCCATTGTGCATCCTTCTGAGGTTCAAAACTTCATTCTAGCTCGTCATCCAGCCTACTTCCTTGAAGTAGGCGATAACGTCGCCTGAATTAAGTTCCCTCATATTGGCGTATGTTAGCCTGTACTCGCCGAATACTTGAAACCTAAATTGAGAGAGTGTCTGACATTCGCAAAGAATGTGTTCGACAGTCTCATCTTCATGTTCACATCCTCTACAAAGTGGGGTGTTAGATAAACCCAGTCTGTGAAGGTGTTTTCGTAGGTGGCAGTGACCAGTCAGAATTCCCGTGATTGTTCGTAGGTTCCGCCTGTTCATAGTCACGTATTTTTTGGCTACTTTGCTGTCCGGGTACTGTAGCAGTTCCTTGGCAAGCCTGCAGCCTTCTGCGTCGTCCCATCTACCCTTAAACTCATTAAGGGAGTGTTCCTTTAATAGGTCGGCCGTTGCTGACGCCGATAGACCAATGAAAGTGCCAGGTCCCAAGAGTTTTTGGGAGGCTGCCTTCTTGGCTAGCGAGCCTGCAATACGGTTTCCTTTCGATTTCTCATGGCCCTTGATCCAGCCTAAAGTGACCGTGTTGTTGTTACAGGCTTCGATTAAGGCCATGTGACATTCTAGTACTAGGCCTGATGTAATACGTGGTCTGTTCAGGGCTAGTAGTGTTTGTCTACTGTCCGTAAGGATGTATATATTATTACCTGTGGTTTTCCTTTTGGTAGTCTCTTTAGCAGCGATGCAGATAGCAGTGAGCTCTGTTTGAGCAACACCTGCATTGCAGCCCATTGCCCATTTTATGTTTAGATTCAGGGATCTGGAAAAAATACCACAACCTGAGCCAACATTGGATTTAGACCCGTCTGTGAAGATGCGGATTGCGCCTTCTTCCAATAGGTCTTGTGAGTTGTTTTTAAAGATTACCTTGTAGGGCCTGTTGAAGGCATATCGCGGTGGAATCGAGTCCGTATTGGCCTGCAGCAGTGGGATCTCCCTGAGGGCCTCATGCCACAAGTTACGTCTCAGTTTACCGGATCCTACATCAGGTTGTATACCAGTAGAGCGCAGACGTGTCATGGTCATCAAAACAACCTCCTTGATGTATATGTCAAGGGGAGTGAGACCGAGGATTACCTCCATAGCTCTTGTTGGTGTGGTTCTCATGCCTCCTGTTGTGTTGAGGCATGCTGTTCTTTGGATTTGGTCCAGTTTACGGACGACTGTCAGCTGGTTTGCCTTAGCTCCCCAGGCAATCGCACCGTACGTTAGCATAGGTCTGATGATGGTAGTGTAGATCCAGGCAGCAACCTTAGGTGACATTCCCCAGGTGCGGCCGATGGTTCTACGATACTGCTCATAAGAAATATATGCTTTTTTAACTCTGTTTTCTAAGTGGGAGTTCCATGTTAACTTATTGTCAAAGGTGACCCCTAAATATTTCACCTCTGAAGAGAAATTAAGTTTGGTATCTAGGAGCTTTGGGGCTTGATGTTTTGCAAGCTTCCTTTTTTTCGTGAAGAGGACCATCTCAGTCTTTTTTGGATTTATTGACAGCGAATGGTCTCTGCACCATTGTTCTATGATATTGAGGGCCTCCTGCATTAAAGCGCAGAGTGTCTCCTCGAATCTTCCTGTTAGCAGAATCACTAAGTCATCTGCGTATGCTATTGTGTAGTAGTTGTTATCATTGAGGTGGCTGACCAAGGAGTCTAAGACCATGTTCCATAGTAGTGGTGATAGCACCCCTCCCTGTGGACAACCTTTTACAACCAAGCCTCTGATGGTTACATCATCTACACTGATTTTGATTGCTCTTTTTGAGAGCATGTTATATATCCAGCTATTTATGGTTTGGGGGATATTCTTATTGGAAAGTGCATTTGTTATTTTAGGAAAAGTGGTTCTATCAAATGCGCCTTCTATGTCTATGAATACACCCAGGGTGGACTCCTTATTTTCCAACGATTTCTCGATGCGGCCCGCCACGAGATGAAGAGCCGAATCCGTGGATCTCCCTGGAGTGTATGCATGTTGATTTGGATGCAGTGGATTTCGTCTTATCACCACATCTCTTATGTATCGTTCGCACAGCCTTTCTAAAGTCTTCATTGTAAACGATGTGAGGCTAATGGGTCGATATGCTTTTGGGATGGAATAGTCCATTCTTCCTGGTTTTGGTATGAACACAACTTTGACTTCCCTCCAACCTTTTGGAATATACCTCAGTGCCAGTGAAGATCTGAGGATTCCTACCAGGTGCGGCATTAGTTCATCCAGGCCCCACTGAAGTAGGGCTGGATAAATGCCGTCCGTTCCCGGGGATTTAAAGGGGGAGAAGCCTAAGATGGCCCACCTCAGTCTGTCCGTGTCGACGATCTGTCGTGATAAACGCCAGTCATCGTCCGTCGGGTAGTGATTCTCCTCATCCTCCCAGGCCGCCGTATTTGTGGTTCTGGAGTCAGGGAAGTGAGTTGACATCAATAATTGTAGACTTTCCTTTAGGTTGGCAGTTTTAGTGCCATCCTCTCTGGTTAGTATACCGATATGACGGTGGGGATCCTTTGAGAGGGCTTTTTGGAGTCTAGCTGCTTGGGGGAAATCCTCGATTTCCTCGCAGTAGATTCTCCATGCCTCTCTTTGCTTTTGTCTGATGACTTTTTTATACTCTTTGAGGTGAGACTTGTATGAGTTCCAATCCTCTTTGAGTTTTGTTCTTTTAGCCTTAATGAAAGATTTCCTCGCCGTCCCCCTGAGCTGGCCAATCTCATGGCACCACCACGAAGTGGAGGCCCCATCGAGATCGATCCGCCTGAGTGGGCAAGACATCTTGTAGGCATTAATAATGGAGTTTCGAATTGTTTCATAATAACTTTCCAAATCTCCTTTATTGTTGGGCAACACATCCTCGACTCCTCGCAGATCCCCTTTCAAGCAGTGGACATATTTTGTCCTATCCGTTTTCCTGGGGTCGCGAGTCATTGTGGAGGTTGTGAGCGCAAGTTTTATTTCGAATTTTATCCAGCGGTGGTCCGACATTGAAATATCGTCGGATACATGCCAGCCGGAGATTTTATTCGAAGTATTAATAGTAGATAGGGTAATATCTATTCGCGTTTGACTACGAGAGTTAATAAAAGTTGGTTCAGTACCTCTATTTAGAATGCAAAGATTCTTGTTAGTTATATAATCATAAAAAGACTTACCTCTAGTGTTAATATCTTTGCTGCCCCAGCTTACGTGGTGAGAGTTTGAATCGCAGCCTATTACCAGTTCAAGCTTCTGGGTGAGACAGTGTTCCACAAGGTCCTCCAGCTCCTTAATTGGTGGTGGTTTAGCTGCGTCTGAGGGGAGGTATGCGGATGCCAGTATTAACACTTTCTTTTGACCTTTCTGTGCATATTCAACCTTCACTACCGTTAGGTCGGAGGACGAAAAATGCGTCAGTGGGTAGGTCTTAAAATTTCTAGGGACGTATATGGCCGTCCTAGGTTGCTGATTGCTTGGAAAGCTGAAAATTAAACCTTTTGGATTATTTAGACCCATGATTTTGGTTTGTCTTATCCAGGGTTCTTGGATAAGTGCTATTGTGTCCTGCATCACATCCAGGTGGCGGCAAAGTGTTGCCGAAGCCACCTTTTTGTGTTGAAGGTTGCACTGTATGAATCTTACCTTTTCATTGTCCATCTCGGCTTGATGGTGGTGAGATGGATTTTTCTTTTAGGCCATCTCCACTTCCTCACTTGGAGGTGTGTTGACGTCGCCTGTGTCCTGGCTTAGAGCTGTTAGTTCTGTCAGGAGAGTGTCGGTCGCCATCTTGGAGGATGGTTCGACAGTCTCCGCAGAAGCAACAGCTTCTTGGAGTTCCTCGGGTGGGAGTGGGGGGTCCGTGCTCGATCCATTCCGTTCCGGGTCCAGTTTCTTGGTTTTGACAATCAATGAGGTGAACGCGTAGCTCATCCTCATTGATCGTTTTTTTAGGGCACCCATTTCCTCGTCTCTTACGCCAAAGACGAATAGGTGTCCTTTGGGGTTGACCTTTGCTTCGTGGTGGAAGGAAAACCATGCATCCACCCGAAGGTCTGGGTTTTGTTTGTCCAGCCGGCGCAGCACATCCTCTTTGTCACCCAGGTCAGCGTGAGCTTCGCTGGGGACCCAGAGGGTGGCTTTTGTCAGCTGGGGGAGGTTGTCGACGTGCACTACTTCGAGCTTAGCCTCCTTCCACGGTTTCAGTTTTGAAACTGTATTCCTTAGCCACTCTAGCGTTTCGTCATTATCGCAGGTGACTCTGATTATTTCACCAGAGTGCGACCATGACCTGAAAGTAGGTGGCTTTTTCAGACTGCTGGAGGCGGACATAAGGGTTATGTCCAAAGCCTCCATTAGTTGTTTTTTGATAAGGTCTCCATTATCGGTAATTATTTTACCGTATGGATCGGCCTTATATATAATGGCTACGCGTAAGTGGCTGGTAGCTGCTTCGCTGTAGCTTTTATTTATGGTTTTAGCGTCCATCCGCGTCCTCTTTCCTCTTGAGGAGTTTTCCTCTGAGGTGTTCGAGCGGATGCGCTTCTTTACTTGGGGGGCGACGCGTTCCGGGCCTATTTTGGAGGAGGAACTGCCTTCGCCACCCTTAAGTTTTTGGCCGCTGGTGCCAGGTTTAGAGAGGGAGGGGTGAGTGGCGCTAGTGGTGTCTGTAGAGACGCCAGCTTGCTGCCTCGCTTTCCTCCTTCTCTTTGCCTCAGCACCGCAGATTCTTTGTCCTCGACGGTGCTTTGGTGGATGTGAGCGTTCTCGCTCATCCTCCGGTTTTTGTTTTTTTACTTCTTTTTGGTCCATTTTGGTCCCACGAGTAGCTAGGGAAATGTTCGTCATCCCTGGCAGAGCCTCGCATGCCAGGGAAAGGCTGTCTTGCAAGGGGGTGTCGCCTGGTACCCCCAGGGGGACGTTCGTGGTCGCATTCCCTGCGGCCATTCAGCCATCGGCACGTTCCTCACACCTTAGCTTGGGTTGTTGGAGTGTCATTTGGTTGGTCAACACTGCTGTCATTGATGACCAACAGTGCTAACGTATCCAGCGGTGCCACGAGGAGGCAGACACTCGATGGTTGCATTTCTCCATTGGGCTGCAGAAAGCTACCTACAAGCAGACAAGCAAAGCGCATGCAAGCAAATAAGCACACCAACTACAAAGCAATGGCCAACTTACAACCAACAAACATGTGTACTAACATAACAGAAAAAAATGCGAAAATCGAACATACGTAACTCACGAAATTTGAAAATAACGGTTATTTTTTTATCAGGCCTCGTATATGAGTTAAATCACTTAAATCTTCTTTTATCTTCACGGACGAGGAATCATGGGTATGAATTTTCGTTGTTTCTCAGGAATCATTGAAAAGCATTAAAGATATGTTGAAGAGATTATGTTCCATATTCCATACTGATGTAAGCAACAAATCTGGCTTAAAGACAGTAGACATGTATTTTATTGATATCGTCTATCTTCTTTTCCATAAAATTCCATTCACATTCATTCTTTAATAACATATTGTATATCTCAGTAATTGTTGGTACGCTGTCAGTTAACTGATTTATACGATTTGTTAGCGAGTCAAATATTTCATGGGGAATCTGATTGTTGGTTAAATCAGAAATATTACCATTAAGGTATCTCAAATTAGGAGAATCGCAGAGTATACAAAAGAAGCGCAAGTTGTTGAACTTCTGGGAAAGTAGAATTTTTTGTAGTAGCTTTGTCCTGTACAGCTCATACAAAAAAAGCGTCGACATTCACCGCTGCATCGAAGCTTATTATATTTATCTTTTTCTAAAAATTCCTTACAGCAATTGTCACATTTGTACCCCGCTATATCTAGATCAAGGTCCCGTCGATACTAAACAAGAAAAACTTACGCTAGTTAACAGTAACTAAAATAACGAAAATCAAAACAAACACAGGTATTGAGTAATAGTCGGACTGCGAAAATAAATACAAAACAAATACAATTGATCGGTACGACAGTCGAACGTGCACTAATGAATTAATTACAATAAGTGGGGATTGTTTTTCGAAATTATCGTCAAGCACACTTCGACAATATTTGCATATCTCTTTATATGGTAATTAAACAAGGATAAAACTACTAGATACGTTACCTTTGACACATCAAACAGGTACTGAAATTTCGAGCAATTTTGCCATTTATAATCGCTATCTAAGGTTACAACAAATTCTTGTTTAAAATTTATATAAGAATATGCCTTTATTAAATAAAATTCAAGTATTATTAATTAATTTTCAAAGTAGCGAATCAAATGCATAATTAGTATGACTTTTAGTGTTTTAAATGAAACTTACAGTTTCTAGATAATTCCACAATATATTTAAAAAATTCTAAGAAATTGACAATTGTTTCTATATTAAATATAATCATCAGAATGACAGAAGTTACATTTCATTTAATGCCTACCTGATGTTTAATAATTATTTTTGGCTAGACCAAGAAGTGACCTACCTTGTGATTGACTTAATATATGTTAATAGAAAAAATAAGAAGATATGATATTACAAATACTAATGATTAGATATTATTAGTCTTATGGGGATATCCTTTTTCCAATTAAGATCGGTATAACTGTGCAATGATATAGAAAACCAGGAAAACTATATATGCTGATCTTCACAATTATCAATTAAGAAGACAATTGTAAAGATCAGCAGGTTTTCTATATCATTGCACAGTTATACTGATCTTAATTGGAAAAATGATATCCAGGATATCCCCATAGGGCTAATAATATCTAAGCTTTAGTATTTGTAATATCATATCTTCTTTTTTCTATTAACATAATATATTAATTCAATCACAAGATAGGTCTAGCCAAAAATAATTATTAAACATCAGGTAGGTATTAAATGAAATGTAACTTCTGTCATTCTGACGATAATATTTAATATCGAAACAAATGTCAATTTATTAGAATTTTTAACATTTTTTAAAAATATTGTGGAATTATCTAGAAACTGTAAGATTCATTTAAAATACTAATATGAGTAGATTCCACGAAGTAAGGGTCGAGACAGTTAATTTTTTTTTATTTGCATAACTTTTTAACAAATTTTCAATTGAACTTCTAATTTAATTTTTCCTGCAACTAGAGACTTTGTAAATATGGCAAATCAGTGGAATTGTCCGCAAGTGAGCTTAGAATGTGACTCTATGTTTGGGACAAGAAAAAATCAAAACAAACATATTTATTTTATTTGTTAATCTGAGGTCTGTATATTTCCAGATGCATTTTCTTCTTGTTTGCTTCAAATACTTTCCTTTTTTTAGAAGGCTGGTGTTCAATGCGTAATATAGGCTTTGTGCTTTCTACATTAAAAATTGAATAGATGAGGCTTTTACTTGATGATGATCCATACTGAACGATGAAAATAAAAGTAGCTTTCTCATTTCGTTTTGAGAAAGCTACTGTGCTAGTGAAACGCGTCAACCAGTTTAAATTGAACATTAGTTCAAACAAATTAAATTGTTTTATTTTCATATTTCTACATTATTTTATTAATTTATTTTTCATGATTTCCTTGCTCTTCAGTTATCACTCCTAAATCCTTGTACTAACTTGCTATGTTTCCTTATTTGACATTAGTCTTATTATCTGAAATCTTTTTTTTTCTGTGGAGCTTCAAACCCATTATTTGCATTGCTTCATTCCAGGATTGTAGTTTTGTTTGTAAATCTTTTGATGCTTGACAAAACTACAATATCATCTGCAAATGCACGTTCTCCAATTTAAACCATAAATACAGGACTCATTTGCTTTATTATTTATTTACTAAAGTACATTTTCCATACATTGATGATTAATGAAACCATATTACCTACAAGTCATTGAAATATCCCACAAAGAAAGGCTTAGAGTGAAATTATCGTTGAATTATCTTAAGAGTTGTACTGTGTTTGGCTAATTATATAAATAACACTATTTTCACAGGTCAAAATAACCGTGGAGTATATATGCGTATCTCCGAGGTAAAAACAAATTTCCGAACAGCTATTACTGTACCTGAAAAGAGTTGGCAAAGGTTCAGAGATATATTAAGTGACTACTGCGATAAGATCAAGCAACCTTCTCAAGGTTCTGGTGGGGGCATTTCCTCCCAAGATCAGCCACATCCTTTGGTAAGTATTATTTTCATTATGTAAGTGTTGATCATTTTTGTTGAGTATTATATTTATTATTGGACATTTATTAATGTTTTTACAACTCATGCTAAACTGATATATAACATCTTTCTTGTTGAGTGCAATGTAAGATGATCCCACAGTCTAAAAGTTTGGAAGCGGGGTAAAATCAGATAAATAAAACAAAATCATCTAATTTTATATTGACATGAGATTAAGTTAAATTTTAGCTTGAATGAATTGTCTACCTTCTACTTTGATTATTTACTCCCACTTTCTAGGCATCTTATTAGTTAATTTCTTAACATAAACTTTTTCTACATGTTCCAATAATTTTCTAATAGCAACTTAGATAAATGCATTATCATATTGAAAAATGAATCAAGAATCAATGAGTTATGCAAGAATGCTGAAGAATTTTAAAATAGCTTTTCTTTTATATACTGCTGCTTATCCTCACATGACTTACTTTTCAAAACACTCCCACAGAAATACATTAACACTATCATGTTTGAGGTACTTTACATGCTTCTGAAGGCCTTTTAATCTTCAATTGGCGTACACGTGTCTATTGAATCTGAAAATCGTAAACTTTGAATACAGGCAATGTTAATATTACAACCTTTACATGCTCATGCTCAAATGCGACTAAATAAAGTTATTAAATAAAGGGTCATGGGGAAGATGGGTCAAAGTAAAGCTAAGTAAATCAAAGTACAAAATTACAAATCTTTCATGGTTAGCGGATTCCTGACAATCCCATTCATGTATAATAATTCCCATTTGTGAATACAAAAATCGTAGTTTGCTGTCGGCTAAATAGGAAGGAAGAGAGTTTGCAAGTGAATAAAAATATCGGATAAATTACGTTACCGTAGCAACCCTAGCATTTAGGTACTGTCTGTTTACCAAGCCATGCACGTCAATTTGACAATTATAAATGTCAAAAATAGAATGAATTAAACAGCATATAACAATTCCAAAAAGTATGTCGAGATTTGGAAATATTTGCAAGGCAGAAATAGTAAGGGAGATTGAAAAATCAACTCCAGAAAATACCAAGAAAACTCATTCCTCCATATGGAATCAATTTAGTGAATTTTCTAAACAACGAAATATATAATAATTGTATTTTTAACAATTGTTCTTTCTAAACATTATGTTTCTACTCATTGTTCATTTAGTTTGTTAAATAAAGTTTAATTGAATTGAGTTTTTTATTCATGGGATTGTCTTACCAAATACCACGCGAGCTCAGATTTAGCAGGATATTTTTTCCGGTGGTTTTCTCATACTTACTTTCATTGGCAATTTAGCTCGATCTGTCAGGCAAAATCACTCGAGCTACTCTCTCGTGATTTTGCCAGAACAGCTCTCGTTAAATTGCCAATGAAAGTAAGTATTCGAAAACAACCACAAAAAATATCCGGCTAAATCTGAGCTCTTGTGGTATTACCCCCGATTAAATTAACTTTCAGGCTCAGTAACAAACCTTAATAGAGTATCAAAAATGCGCTGGAAGAAGTGGGATTTAAGTGGACTCCCTTATTTGGCGTTCCTAACTTCGTCGGAAAATGGACTTTGACTTTGATACTTCTTCCCCACTCTTCAAATATCGTCTTTAAAACCACACCATTGCATAGAAGGAGGAATCCAATGGTTAAATCATAAAACGAATGTTTCTTCAAAATTAAGGGATTTATTAAAACTTGATGAATGTGGGCTATAATCCTTACATTTTTGTGTAAATAATTTGTAATAGATATTAACTTAATTTGCCTATCATTCTGCATATAATTGGTTTGTTTGAAAACAGATGACACACATTCACACTGAATGTTGTTTACTCTGTTCATTAACCTATTTCCAATTTTATATAAAGGCTAATTAGATTTTTTAGTATGGATCAAGTAGCACTTTTCCTTATTACGTTACATTGATGTACTGAAACACTCATTGATAGTTTTTCCTGTTAAAGTTGTATGTATTGGTAGGGTATAAGCACACTGCTAGAGTACTAGGGTTTTCTCAGAGTTGTACCAATTTTTCTTAACCTGTATTTTATAACAGGTTAATATCGACTACAATTTAGATAGATCTCTTTTTTTCGGTCACATTTTTAAGTAACTATAAAGATCGATTCTAAAAACTTGACATTCCGCTTGCCGTCGACCGTCGGGTGCAGACTGCCGTTGGCTGTCCGTAGATAGAAAACTACATTTCATAAACCTACTGTCGTGCGCTGTGCCGCTAGGTATTTAAATAAACATATTTCAAAATTTTCTTTTTATATTATTTATATCGATTTTTATTTAAAATTCATCCATTTAAAACATCAGCAATTCTCTTCAGCACAAGAACAAATAAACTATTAATAAAATCCTAACCTTATATATCCCAGAGAGGTAAACAAAACAATCAATATATCATGTGACCAGTGAAAGCAAATTTGATTGGCTCTTCCTATTGGCTACGAGAACTCTAGAACGGCAAAAGATAAAATCGGCATAGCGACGGCATTTCTGAAAGCTCTTATGTATTTCAATTATTTTAACTGGGAAAGAACGGTGTGCCCAGACGGCGACGGTAACGGTGATCAGAACGTCAAGTTTATGACAGTGTACAGTTAGTACCCAGTGATCACTCATATTAATTATTACTCAGGTTGACACATTGTTTAGATCTCTTGTGGTTGTAATTTCCCATCAAAATTTTAGCATGTTGCATTCTTTAAAGTTCCTTCTGCATGCAATTACACAAAATAGAAATGGTGCTTTGGTGTCCTTTCCAGCAAATTCATTCTCCTCCAATTCTTTGTGTCTGAAGAATCAAGTTACTTTTGTTCTAAATTAACCCTTTTACTTTGGGTTAATTAGAGGGAATGTAGTTTCGTTGTAGTAAATACGATGCACTCGAAGGACCAAATGGATATTTTTCACGTTAGGTATGATGTATATGATGTAATGAAACACACTTATTTCACTTAGGTTTTATATTATCAGGAAGTTATAATTTATTTATTTTGCGTCGACAATCAAGACTTCACTTATTACTTTTCGCGATAAAAGAGTGTATTTTGCACATACTTCGGTGATTTATTAAATGATTAACCCTCCGCTACTCGCGCGGGGTATTTTAGTACCCCACGGGCATATCCTATGTCAATATCTTGGTGGGGGAATCGCGAAATTCCACGTCGCCTCGTGTATTCTTCAAGCATAGTGTGTAGATATCTGTGCTAGGGAGTGGTCGCTATCGAGTCACTAACTTTTACGAAATACGCTATTGAACCTCGTTGGGGTATTTAAATACCCCACGTGAGTGGTCGTGTCATATTTTTGGTAAGTGTGCTATATACTATAAATCTGCTATTACTTGAACATAGGTTATTATATATAGGTTAAAACATGACAAATCAATCCAAGGATCCAGAACAGTGGTTGAAATGGTATGAGGAACTTGACGAGGAGCCGGAGGTATATGGCGAAGAAGATCCCAACGAGTTCGAAGTTGACGCGATTGAAGTACAGGATGAACGCACAGATAGTGAGCAAGACGCAGATCCTGATTATATGGAAGATCCTCTAGCACAAGATGTTGCTGACGAATCTGCGAGTGCGTTCGAAGATCCGCTTACACAGGCTGATGATTCTGGTGAATCTACGGGTCCATACTTCATAGGAAAGGATAAACAGAGTAAGTGGAATAAAATGAAACCACCTTCTTCAAGAACAAAATCTCATAACATAGTTTTGAAAGTTCCTGGTCCAGTGGGCAATGCAAAAAATGCCAAGTCTTATATGGAATGTTTTTATAATTTCATTGACGACACTATGTTTGCTATAATTGTGGATTGTACCAACATATATATATCGCACATTCAACAAAATTTTTCTCGAGAAAGAGACGCACAGAAAACTGATGTTTGTGAAATTAAAGCTTTTGTAGGGATTTTGTATCTTGCCGGCGTCTTGAAATCTGGTAGACAAAATGTTTTATCTTTATGGAACACGAATGGTACAGGCATTGAACATATATTTATTACAATGACATATAACCGTTTTAGATTTCTTTGTCGATGTATCAGATTTGATGATATTTCTACCAGGCAGGAGAGGCGCAATTTGGACAAGTTGGCACCTATTAGAGACATATTCGAACGTTTTGTCTCAAAGTGTCAATCTTCAGTCACACCAAGTGCGTATCTAACAATAGACGAGCAGCTTGTGGCATTCAGAGGAAGATGCCCGTTTAAACAATATATACCGAGTAAACCAAGTAAATACGGGCTAAAGGTATATGCACTCGTGGATGTAAAGACCATGTATACGTATAAGTTAGAAATGTACGCTGGAGTGCAACCCGATGGCCCATACTTCCTTAGTAATAAGCCCGCCGACGTCGTCATGCGCCTCGTGGAGGATCTAAAAGGAACCGGACGCAATATTACTATGGATAACTGGTTCTCCAGTATCCCCCTGGCTTTCGAATTGCTCAGAAATAAGCTGACAATGATTGGAACTATCCGCAAAAATAAAAAGGAAATTCCTCTCGAATTTACCAATACGCGTTCTAGACCTGTACAGAGCAGCATGTTTGCGTTTAAAGACCATTGCACATTGGTTTCTTATGTACCAAAGAAATATAAGAATATCCTATTGATTTCCACAATGCATCACGATGATGAAGTGGATGAAGCTTCTTTGAAACCAGAGATTATACTTGAATATAATCGTACAAAGTCTGGAGTGGACGTTGTAGATAAGATGTGCGCTCATTATGATGTGGCTAGGAATACCAAGCGTTGGCCACTTACAGGTTTTTTCAATATCCTCAATATTGCAGGAATTAATGCCATATGTTTATATGCACTGAACAATGGATTCCAAAAACCCACTAGAGAATGTTTTTTGAGGAGTATCGCTGAAGGATTAGTTCGTCCACAAATTCTGAAAAGAATATATGCCAAAAATATTCCAAGAAATATAAAGAAGCGGGGATTCCTTCTTCTAAATATCGAAGAACCATCAACAACTGCAAGAGCTCAAGATCCTGAAACACATATGCCAAAGAGGCCAAGAACGGGTAAAGGAAGGTGTTATTTGTGTCCCAGAAGTCTTGACAGAAAAACCCCAGTAAGTTGCCTCAAATGCACCAAGTGGATATGTAAGAACCACCAACAAATTGTTTGCAACAGTTGCCTGAAACATGGAGCGGATGACGATTCTGAATCGGAAAACTCAGTCAATTAATGTTTTGTTGCCATTTTTTTGAATTTTTACCTTGTGCTTCTAAATGTTTATAATTATAAATTTTTGTGATTATGAAGTTTGGTTTATTTTGTAAAGCATACAAGTAGGTGTTTTTACGTAATTTGCCATATAATAAATAATCCAAAGAACTCTTTTTTAATGTTTCCCATTAAAATAAAATTGGGGTATCAAAATACCCCACGCGAGTACTCAAGTAAAAAATGTAGGCGCGAGTAGCGAAGGGTTAAAGCTTACACGCCGGGTGATGTTACGACGTGAGGTACCTTGTTGTACCACGTTGTATGATCAAGAGAGGCAAAATGTAAGGTATATGGAGTATTTATATGTTTGATGACGTAGGATCGAGGAATGAGCAAGCTATTAGAAACTAGCCAATGGGATTAAAGTATTTTAAAATGTAACGTTCGAACAACAAGTGAATTTGGCAATTATGAAGATGTTTTTTGCGGGGTTTCGTAAATACAGAGTTTGGACGAGAGTTTTTATGAAGAGATAAGATGTCGGGGACTTTGAGATGTTCAGTAGAATTTCAGAAAACGATATTTATCTGTTTTCCTTAGGTGTTAGTAAATTTAAATGACTTTTTTAGTGAAGTAAAGAAATATTAACTGTTAAAATTAAGGGATATATTTAGTTATCTGTTTTGGGCATAATATTCGACTTGTAGTATACAGGGGAAATTGAAATTAAATCACGGGAGAATTTGGTAATTAAAAACCAAATTCGAAAAACTTTATTGTTTATTTATACAATATACTCTCCTTTAAATGGCCAATGACAATTATTGCAAATACTCCTTTATATTTCTGCTCTTCTGCCCTGCGCTTTCTTAACAATATATTTTTATAATTAATTTTATCTGTGTTTTCAGGTTGGCAATAACACCCAACAAGATTCCGGGACAAGTTTAAAGTAGGCTACCTGCCCATTTTAGACTATTAGATTTATTAATATAACAAATTAAAAAATTGGATAGGTACAGGAGTCGATTTTTTAACCGTAAAAAACCAAAATTTTTCCCCACTTTTCAATTATGTACTTTGTGATTTTTGAATGTTGGCTGAGAAATCGACCACTGTCTAAAATATTGATCAGTTCAAGGAGTTGGTTTTTTTTTTGAGCAGTGTTACAAACACTATAAATGTTAGATTCTCTATTATATGTTAAAAAATAATACTAAATTATTTATTTAGTTGTTTTAAGTTGTTACAGTAGTGATGTTTTTGCTTTTGAGTAAACCGTAGTCGGAGTACCAAGCATATCATTACTGCTTAATGTTATTTAAGTGGCGATAGGAATGGATAATGGTAATAATTTGCTGCTATTCATCTTATTCAGTAGAACCAAAAAGATATACAGCAGACTAGCTGCTGGCAACAACCAGGCACCTGTTAACACATACAAGTAATTAACAAGAATGAATGGCAACTCTTCTACATACTCTGACTATAAATATAATGTTTGTGTTGCTTTTATGTGAATATTTTAGATTAATAGTTTTGAAATATTTGATATTTTTTAACAAAATAAAATTGAAAATTTATATATTATTAACGAAATTCTCAGTTATTTTAGTTTCTTTTGCTTAAAACAATAGATAACAATGTTTTACTATAAAATTGATTTTTTAGAACAAACTAAGATTAAATTCATTATTTGAGTCATTGTCTGTCTTATTGAGTAATTTCAAAAAGTCCAAGCTTAAGAACAGACCGAATGCATATATTTTGTCAATAATCGATGTGTAATGAAAAGTTTCTATTAAATTTGCATGCATTGAAGGATTTTTTTTGATCTATGGAAGTCCAGAGTATTTTTCTCATTGCTGGCTCATTTGAAGGCCAGATAATAATTTTATTTAAAATTGGAAAGACAGTTCATATTTCAGTGTTATTGATAGAATGATCCGGTCAAAAAATGAATTTAGAACTTGGTTTTGTATTAAAACTTATTTTATATAAAACATATAGAAATCATATTTGATTTAAAACTAACAATGATTAACGATTATTCTAATTAAGATTTGTACATAATTTTTTAATTTTCTTCAAAGTTTGTACAAAATCTTTTCTTATCTCTATTTTAGTTAAATGTCTGTATAATGCATCTCTAAAAGACCTTTTTTAAAAATAAGATGCCTACTGCCATAAATTATAGTATTTTTATAAGTTAACTTGAATAGTTATGTCGTCTTGAAGAATCTTGACTATTGTTTATTCAAAAGTTTTCTCTATTCTCAAAGGTTTGATGGGCACCACTTTCTTGTGATTTTGAAAATATTGTGACCGTAATTGTGGTCTTTTATTCTGCGATTATTTTATCTTAACAGCTTTATATTTTCCTTACATTGATATGTAAACACTTTTGTCATATTTAAAAATAAAATAAAACAATACCAATATTAATGTTTGCTCCTCTGAATATTTTGGAAAATTTATTTAAAAGGATTTCTCCTAGCTTATCTTTACGGTCAAATGCAACTACAATTATGCACATAGGCTAGAAGCAGACCTTAATTAGATTAGATTGACCCAGTTATTTTTCCAAATTCTAAATGAAGTCACTTTTGTTAACCAACCACGAGTCCGATTTAATTATACTTGGTACTTTACGTTTCGATAATTTCAATAAACTCTAGATTTGGTGTAAATTGCTTAATGAATATACTACTACAATCATTTCCACTGTGATTTTGACTGATTCTGGATGGATCATAACTTGAACTTGACAGTTTGTTGTCTCACTCAAACAAAATAAAATAAAAATGTAGTTATCAGTAGAAATCATAAAAAGAGAATTAAAGATAACATAGCATTAGATATAATTTGGTTAAGAAGTATGGCCAACAATCAATAGTCCAGAGGTATAAGAGATTTAAATATTCGGTAGAATGAAATCGTATTACAATACAATAGAACGCGACTAAAAGTAAAATGTGAGAACTAAGTCCAAATAATACTGTCAAACACATTGAAACTGTAGAGAACAAAAAGCAAAAGCAGATTATAATAACTTTCCACACAAATGAATCAAGAGAGCTTTAATTCGTAGTCAGCAGCTTAGTTACCACTAGATTTACTGTTTTGTAATTTATTAAAAACTCGACACGCCTCTTCAATAATAAAACTGTACAGTTTAGAAACGAAGAGTTCCAAGATGTATAAAGTAGAATACAATTAATAATGGAGTGCCAAGTACTTGGGACACGTGACACATGTGGTTGATTGAAATCAATGAATAAATTGGTCTAGTTTATTAGTCTCTGATAAAGAAACACAAAAATAGCGAATTTGGTAATTAAAGGAAAATAATTTGTTTTGCCACTGAATCAAATTTACAGTTAAACCAGTAACTGCCTTTAGATGATTATTGTGAATTTCAAAGTTTCGTTGATTCTTTTTAACGATTTTTTTACACAAAAATGGCTTGATATTAGTAATAAAAAATAATTGGGTGAATATTTATAAAATATTTTATTCCACCTTATATCTAGGACATCGAATATTTTAGTTGTATTATATCGACATATATTCACTGCCCACTAAGTGATTAGAGCAAGTTTGACGGTATGATTTAAAAGTGAAATCACATCCCTAATTTGGATTAATTTTCTCATTTTTTTGACATTTTACTCAGCATTTCATGTGTTACGTGTAGTTAAGGATGTGATCTTACAATTGTTTTTATTTCGTAAATATGTGGTAAAATAGTTGATCTACATTTCGTCTGAAATGTATGTTACAGGATTTACATACGTGAAAAAAATGCTTTTGGTAAATAAAGAGTTAATCGCATAACATCGTAAGCTAATGATTTTGTTGTATGTAAATTTAAGTAGGATGTTATATTTTTCATAGAAATGTTTTTGGTATATAGACCTACTCTTTGACATCTATTTAAAGCTAAGTGGTACATTAATAAGAGACACATCTGAAAAGGTGTACCAGATAGTATCGGAGAAAACATTATTACTCACTTTAGCCATATTGTATTTAAATTAAATGCCTTTAGTATTTCTTGGATTGCCCATATAAAGATTCCTGTAAGATCTAAAACACTTTCATTAAATTATTCAAACTGGTTTTCTGCTCAACATAAAATTGTATTGAAGCAGATGTTTATTGGAAAGATGTATGTTAATAATTGAAGGGGTAAGTGGATGAAAGATGTATGTAACAAAAGGGTATTGTTGAGATATTTAACCTTGAAGTTGTCATTGTGGTACTTCATTTTTTTCAAGGGCTATGCAAACCATACTATTCCTATTAGTGGTGAAATTGGAGTAAGATACTTTTGTATATATATTCAAAATTATATTTTCTTCTGTATATTAAAATTAAATCAAGATTCGATTGAGTATTTTAATAAGAGCGGGTATGCTATAACTGTTCCAAGCAAATACCTTTTCATCTTAGATTCCTTCATGTTCTTCGTGTAAAACATGTTAATAAAACCATTTGTGTTGATCCGGAATGAAGCAAAGTTGTTCTTTTAAGTTTTCACGTTTTTCCTTAGATAATACGCCAGTTTTTCTGAAGGATCTGGGAATATCAACATTTTCAGGAAGAGAAGACGGATTTTTCAAATTTTTGTGAATATTGACCTCCTTGAAGGGAGTATAATAATCAAAGCTTTCCTTAAAGAGGTATGACCCATAGGTATCTACACGGATCCATTTAATTCCATCTCTGAAATATACTTTTTCATTCAGAACATCTTTTTTTCTATTGATAAGTTTCATTTTTTGTGGTAGGTCCTCAGTGTCTCTGAAATGATGTTCCATGTCAATGACCATGCTTTTTTTATTGGAAGAGGCAATAATTTCTCGATACTGCTGAGGAGTACAAATAGTTTGGTGTTTTCTCAATATTTTTTCTATTCGACCAAAATCCCGGTCCGAATCCAAGTATGAATGACCTACTTCAGGAAACTTGTGGTCGATTATTTTGAATATATTTTTCTGTATAAGATATTGATAAATACAGAGCATTAGGAAATTTTTGTTCTGCCCTGCACAGGAGTCTGTCCAAATAATCAAATGATTTTTTTGTTTAAGTGCCAGTTCAACTTCAATGGTTCTTAAAAGACAACTGGAAATCTCACTACTACCCCTACATGCTAAATCTTCGGTCCATGTGCAAAAAACTGTCTTGTCCACTTCTTTAGTTATAATATGAATGCCTAGATTATAAAACCACATTTGGCGGAGATAAAATGCTTTGGAAGTACTGAGTCGGGGCAAAGGCATGGTTTGTTGGAGATCGAATGTTATATATGCGACCCCATCAGAATTTTTGGCTAGTTCTCTATCGACGACCTGAGCCGCAAAAGCTGCTTTGTAGTTTTCGGTATGTCCCTCATTTCCAGTACCTGAATCGCAGGTGCTGCAAGTGTCACTTTTGGGATGTCCAAATGACAAATTAAATTCATTGTTGAAGATATAACGGTATGTGCATTCCTTGACTTTGAATCGATTAGGGACTTTGTTAGCATTACATGTCTCGATATAAAGTTTATGCATAATTGGGAGTGACAGAAGAGGAGAAAGGTACTTCTTATGGATATTACAATTTCTTGAATAGTGCGATGATTCTAAAGGGAAACTTGAAATATGCTTGATTATGTAAGCAGTGACATCTTCGGGAGTTTTGTTGGGTCTATTGTTATGTTTTCCTCTTTTGTCTGGTAGGGGGGCAGCTAAACCTTTCTTTATTGACTGCTGGATCAAGTCAACCTTTTTCATGCTGATATTGTATATTGAAACAAAAGCTCTTTTACATACAGCAGTTTGTTTTCCCCCATATGTTATATTATATTGGAATGAGGCTGTTTTGTGTTGTAAAGCTCTGGTTCTCTGTCTTTTTGTAGGGGTTATTTTTAAACTGTTATACAGTAGAGATTTTTTGGCATTTATATCCAGTTTGTAAAAAGATGACATTATGATTTTTCTGTCTTCAATTGTAAATGACTGCGAACACTGTCGGCGACAATTTTCAGGGCATAAGTTGCCTGTAACACTAGTTTTAGCAGGTTTCAACTGACCCTTATAATTTCTGTAGGCCTCTCCTCTTTGTCTGCAGAGTGCAGCTTTATTTTTTTTCCATTCAGAAGGATTTCTTTGCCTTTTTCTACTTACTTTTATTTTAGGTTCAAAATATTTCTTTTTAACACCGGCAGTAAGCAAAGTATTCCCTTCTTTATTTTGTTTAACACTACTTTCATTATTTGTCTGACGTATCGATATGTTGTCGTCCTCCATCAGTTCCATATTATTATGATCTTCAGTCGGTTCATCACTACCTTGTACATCCATCATTTCACTAGCACTCTTCTTTTCCATTACTCTGTGACTGCATTTCTTGATTTTATGGTCATTTTGATCTTCTGCAATTCCGTCGTCCGATGAATCAACGTAATCCTTCTCATCTGGCACGTATTCATCACTAGAATTGTCGCCAAATAAGTCATCGCAACTGTTGTCGGAAGTATTTTCTTCTCCAACATCTGCAAGAAAGATATACTGTATGTATTGTACTAAATGCGTTAATATAGGTACTCAATGTACCATTTCACTATTAGGCCGACAACACCGAGTATTATAAGGATCAATATCTCAAATGCACGTGCACTAAGATACAATAGTAGGTTTATTGTTACTTACGTAATTGCCTATACATTCCATTAGTGTTTTTATTTGTGTGTCTTGTTGTTTGTATTCCATCGAAGTTAGCTGCCCTAACTGCAGCATGTGGTTCCGACACTACAACAATCAAATTGCATTTGAAGGACTGTGGAGAAGGTAAGCTCAAATGAGTTTAATATTTTATAACAAACAATCTTACCATCATCCTGGTACGATTCATTCATTTCGGTAAAATTATCATCACCTTTTGACGATGTTGATATTACATTTTCTAGGTTAGAATTCACGTTTTCATTGACATTCTTGTCAATACTTCCGCTCGCAGTTGAACTATCTGCATTCAAAGCTAATCGTAATATCACCTTTCCTCTGGAAGTCATTTTAACTGTCTTTATAAATATTTTAAATCGCTCAATATGTGCACGTGCTCTTCAAAACAACCGTCGTTGTGAACTGATTCACACAGCTGTTAAGTGCATGAAGGCAGTATGTTGCACAGTGAATTCACGGCACTAGTGGAAGAAAGAGGTATGTGCTATTTTACGTTTCATACCTCATTCATCCAATACACATTAAATAAAAATTGTTGTAGGCACTGGTGGAAGAAAGACGTATGTCTCATGTTATGTTTCATACCTCCTTCATGCCCTACAAACATAAATTGTTGCGGTCACATAACTCCTTCATGACACTGCTATATCTGTAAATAATATTCTTAGAGAGCTGGTGATAGTTTCACAAAACAGGCCAACACATACCTCCTTCATCTACGACAAATCTCTATTTTTGTACAAATGTTACATACCTCCTTCATCCACTCACCCCTTCAATTGTCTTTTGGACAAAAAATAATGGACTGTATTGTTCGCGAGAGCATAAAAGAGATGAGATATTCTGTTTCGGAGAGACCAAAAAAAGCCATTGAATCAGTCAGACATTTAATCAGATGTTCATTGTTTGTTGTCCAAAACGATAACTGAAATTTGAGTTGTATGATTAGATTCCCCAAAATGAGTGCATATTTGGCAAAGATGTATGAAACAATATCAGTAATGTCTTGAAAATCTACTTATGTTTTGAAGAAACTTCCTTCTTGTTTCTGGGACCAATTTTTTCTTATATTTGTTATAGAACCTCGGTGTTGTATCATTCTAATTGCTGATATGTTTATATATATTCAATGTTTACCAAAAGCAATCATTCACGAAGTTCTTGTAAATTGGTTCCTTAAATAATATCTTGTTTAAGCTGTTTTGATGCAGAAATGCAATTTCTTTGAAAATGTTTGTATTTGCTCCTAAGGTGGTGCCCGCAACAGAGTGTTGAACTTGAAAGTAGTGATTCTATTTTCACGGGTATAGCTCAGAATTAATATGTACATTCTACGAAAACATTGTGATTAGCCAATTCTTAAATTTATTTTGGTTGAAAAACACATTTTATTTTATTCTCAAAATTTTTAATGAAGCAAAGTGAAAAAAATACGTTTTTGAGATTTGACAAATTATTCTTTATCTGCCCTTAGATTTTTTATTTTTGTAGTACTAGTCAACTAAGTTTTTTTGTGGGTTATAATGAAAATTTGAACACTCACTTCTTTGCTAGAACTCATTGTGTAGGATTAAACTCGCAGTATTTCGAATTATGCTATAAAAGTTTTGTTAGATTACGCAACTTGAACCTCGTTTGTGACTTCTAACAAAAAACACTCAATCCAAAAGTCCGATTATGCTCCTTCCAACATAACCCGTACAAATATATCTAGTACAATATAACATAATCAGATACTTTTGGGTTACGTTTTTTGTTTGTTTAGATTTTTGTGAAGTGATGTTCAAATATTCGCCCCTGAAAATTTTTCAAGAGATATAAATTTGACAAAAAATAGCTTTTTAGTGATATAAATTATATATTATGATATTAATTAATGTTGCAGAAAGTTTATATATGTACTGGAACTTTCGAGAGTTAAATGCAGGCCATTTAAAAAACAGTTTCCTTCGATTTTTACTGTACTTACCGTTTATATTCGCCGTTTGTAATTTTTTCTAATATGAATACCAATACCAGTTATTATTGTGACAGTAAATATTATTAATTGAAATCTTGAAACTAATCTGTGATCAAAAAATGTGTGAGAAAAGAATACATATATCTATCCCATATTGTAACAGTAAGTGGATTTGAGAGATACTTATAAGATATGGTTTATGTATACATAAGCGTTATTACACGATTAGCAAGTTGTACGATTTTGTTTCTTATCAGTTGGCACTTTTAATATTCTTACATCTATTTGATTTACAATGTCCATGCTAAAAATATAGGTTTAATTTATATTAATATTTTCATATATTAATTTTTTTATAAAAATTAGTTAATACAAAATTCTAGATAGTGTAACGGAATTTACGGGAATATAGGAGATGGTGGTAGTCCTATAACTCAAAATATAAAAATCATCCCGCGAATATTTTAACACTGACATGGAGTTAATTCTAATTCTTTTATCATTGCCATTGTAACATCAGAAGAGATCATCTCAGGATATTTCTAATTATTCAATAATGTAAATATTACTAAATATATTATATTCTTCTACATAATGGAATACATTAACCTTTATGTGACTGGGAAGAAAAACACCTTCTTACGACGGCGTAGGTACCTGGGTACCTACTGTATAATAATTTGGAATATAAACGCAAAATACCTGTTTTTATCAAAAAACTCCATATATGTATTTATAGGTACACAATACGTGATTTATGAATTTCTAACTTATCTGTATTTGACAAAATAAGACTTTGTTTAAATGGCAACAGCGCAGCGACATCAACTGAATTTATTCCTAGTTACAGGTCAGTTGCATGTTTGAGTTTGTCGAATAAACAACTGCGGGTGATTAAGCGTATTTGTTAAATTTTGTTTTAGAATGTCTGATAGTAAGGCTGGTTCAAGCCAAGCCAATATTGCGAAACCAAGATGGCGAAATAAAAGGTAAGAAATAAGACGATTCTTTGATTTTAGTAGTGTATGAATAATGAAAACTGTCATGTTATTTTGCTTACCTGTGGTCTATGTGTGTAGGAGCCGCAGTGGAGTGGAAGTTTTTTTTATCTTACAAAGAAACAAGAACAATAATTATACTAATAAAGGTAATTCGAAATATGTTATTTCAGGCTGACCTCTGCAGAATTACGAGAAGCAGTAGAACATTTGTCTGATGAAGAGCCATTTGTTGCGTCCGATGAAGACGAATATATTCCACAATTGTTATCAGGTGGAGACTCTGAGGAATCTGATATAGAAAAGGAGCCTGTAGTGGAGCAAGAATATACTGATTCCGATGAAAACGTTGACGAAGAAGAAGCGCCTACAAAAACAACTTGGGCTGGCAAGGATGGCACTCAGTGGAGTGACACATCATCAATACAAAGGCAAACAATAGGTCGTAATATTCTGCACGAAAAAAGTGGCGCATCATCCTTTAGTCGTTCATACACGGCTCGAGAAATTTTCAAGTCTATTATATCTCCAGAAATGTGTACCTTAATTCTAAGGCATTCTAACAAAAAAGGTAGAAAAGTAACGGACGAATGGAACCGAAAATTGGCAGATAAATATCCACCTCCCAACACACCAAGCCCGAAAGTATTCATTCCATTTACTGAAGTAGAATTAGATGCATTTTTAGGAGTTCTTATTGCTGCTGGCGTACACAGGTCTAATAGGGAACACGTATCTGAAATGTGGAAACTAGAGTCCTTACCTCTATTTCGAGCGGCCATGTCTCGAGATCGGTTCAAAATGTTTCTCAGATTTATTCGCTTTGATGATCAGAACACACGTGCCGAACGTGCCAAAAATGATAAAGCTGCCCCAATTCGAGATATTTGGACTATGCTAAATTCAAATTTGGCAAAGAACTACAAGCCAAAAGAATGTATAACAGTAGACGAACAATTGTTTCCTTACAGGGGACATACTAAATTTACCCAATACATTCCATCGAAACCCGCAAAATATGGAATAAAAATTTTTTGGGCTTGCGATGCGGCAAATGCTTATCCTTTACAAGGTCAACTATACACTGGCAAACCATTAGCTGGTGAACGACAGGTAAATGTCGGTGAGCGTACAGTTTTGGATCTAGTGGCAAAGTATAAGGGTTCGGGAAGAAATGTAACAACGGATAATTTTTTTACAAGTCTGCAATTGGCCCGTACTTTGAATTCATGGAAGATGACTTTGGTAGGGACTCTCAGGAAAAATAAGGCATTTTTACCACCAAATATGCAGGCATCTAAAGACAGGCCTATATACTCAACCATTTTCGCATTCAACAAAGATGCAACAATATGTTCCTATGTTCCAAAGAAAAACAAATCTGTTATTCTTTTATCAACGATGCACACTACAGGCCAAGTAGATGATACTACCGTGGCGAAGCCTGAAATAATAAAATATTATAATCAAACAAAAGGAGGCGTTGACACCATGGATAAGATGCTAGGTGAGTATACAGTAAAACGTAGAACAAATCGTTGGCCATTGGCATTTTTTTTCAACACAATAGATGTTGGTGGCTTGGCTTCTTATTGTATTTACAAGGAACACAATCCAAATTTTAGAGCAACTGATCAACGTCGAAGATTTCTAAAAGATCTTGCTCATGACATGTGCTTGCCCGCTATACAAATGCGATCCCTTATTCCAAAAGTTGTTGGTAATTATTTCACACGTCAGTCGCTAGAAATGGTTCTTGGTCGACAAATAATCGAGCCCATTGTTACTCCAGCCGGAGAACAACCAAGACGGGATGCTTCTGGGCGTGTTATGGTTGTTGGTAGCTGCCAAATTTGTCGAGAATTAAAGCTCAAACAAAGGAAGACTCGTAAAGCGTGTAAATCCTGCTGTAAGCCAGTTTGTAATGAACACTCTGTAGATCAAACTATATGTAAAAAATGTTGCCAAAAAACCAACTGACCTTATATGTAAGATTTTTTTGTTTTTTTTTTACCATTTATATAAATAAATATATGCAGATAAACTTGGCGTTTTCATTCTGGCTATAAAAAATATCTATTTGCATTTAAAACTGATAGAGGTACCCAGGTACCTACACCGTTATTTCTGGGTGAAAAAACTTTGGACCTTATTTATTTCTAAAATAGCGTAAAAATATTATTTCTATTGTAACATTGTGTAGAAAAAACCTAAATTAGAAATGTCACGAAATCACACACTTCAAAGAATTTAAACAAAAAAAGTATTTATATCTAAAATCTGAATAGGTACCCGGGTACCTATTCAGTCACATAAAGGTTAAATCATTGTGTTGAAAATTTTATTGGAGATTACAGATGTTTCTGTTATGTTGTTTTGTGTAGGTCTGATTTCTCCTGTTCTTTAACTAATTCGTTAGTGTTAAGTATTATCACAAACGCTATTTCTGTTTGGAATGAAAGAAATGTTTTTATTAAATTATTTTTTGACTAAAGATGCTCTTGATTATAATGTTAGAACTGAAACTGATAGGGTTTGCTTTTCATATATCATATTTAAATATATGAAAAATTAGCCTGTAGAACTCCTTGAAATAGACAGTATAAGGGTCCCAAAAGTATCTGTTCTGAGGCACCTATATATTTTATCAAATCAATGATCATTATATCATCTAAATCGCATTGAACAAATTCAAAGAAGTAAGCTCCGAATATGTAACTCATTTCCCATAAAAATCAATTGGAATGGTTGCATGTATCACATAAACACAAATAAAATGTGTTCTATTTGTAACCTACAATTAGATCAAAAGACTGTATTTTACTCAGTATAGATGATTTGGCGACTGAAGAACATCACTCTGGTATCTACAGGGTATAGAAGTGTATAAAAATTGAATATGTTGTGCTACACGAATAATTTTATTTTTGATTTTTGCTTCACATGCATTTATGTAGTATTATCTTTTCTTCATAATTTAAATATGATCTAAATATATTTAGACCAGGGTCGATAATTTTTGAAACCAAAAAAAATTACAGTAGGATGAAACCCATTAGAAAAGCAGGGGAACATGATCAAAATGAAAGGAAGAATAAATTACGGTCGATCCGAGTTCGGGAAGTGGGAGGGGGTGAGTTTTTAAGGGTGAAAAATTGTTTATCTTGATTTCCGGCGAAACTACCAGTCCTATGGAAAAAAGTTAAATGGCAAAGTTGTAGGTCATAAAAAGATCTACAACTTTTGTATTTACAATTTTTTCACATAACCTCAAAATTTAGGTGAAAAATTTAAAAAACCAAGTTTTTGGTTTTTTATTTATATCTTTTTTAAAAAAAAAATTTTTTCTACGAAATTTGGTGAAAACTTACCTTATTATGTCCCAAATATACTGTAATTTATTTGATTAAAAATATTTATTTTTTCGCCTCATTCTAACTTAATATCAAAAAAGCACCCTAATTTTCAATCGAAAATTCTGACGTCAAAATTTCAGCTTTTTTCAAAAAGTTTGGGGGCTTTTTGTTCGTTGAAATATCTACTTTCTGATGGTGTAAAAAAAATATACATTACTATAGAAAATATTATTAGAAATGCAAAAAATTGAAAAAACCTCAAATTCGAATTTTTTTTTAATTACTATGTACAATTTCATCAAAAAAATGTGATTGCTGCAATTTTTTTTAGTTAAAAAGTTTATTTATTTTACTCGAATTACATTCATGTCATAGAAAATCTCATACAAAATAAATATACATGTAAATCGTACTATTGAATTTAGAAATTTAATTCTGATTACGTTATTCGTTAAATTTTTTTTAAAAAACTTTAATCTAGTTATTTATAAATACCTTATCTGAAATTCTAATCAGTTATTCATTAGTTTTTGTCTCTTTGGAGGCATTTCTTCATCGTCAGACTCGACAAATCTTTCCAACTCTAGTTGATCGTCGAAATCTTCAAGACCATCATCTTCGTCTCCAATGTTATTTCCAGTCTGCATTGGTTCTTCATCCACAATTTCATCTGAATCATTTACTTCCTCGTAGATTTTTTCTTCCATATTGGAGCAATTTTCAGAACCATGACAATTAGTGCATACATTTGTGCATTTTAAACCATGTTTTCGGCAGCCACATTTTAAACTGTTACATCCAGTTTCACAGCTGCAGCAAATAGTTTTGAGCAATACTTCCGGAATTAAATCCTTTTCTGTACATTTGGGCATAATGCCACGCTGATGTTGCTTCCAGCCCCAATCTGTTGCTGTCAATTTGTTACCCAACCAAGTTTGAAGCTGATAATATGCTCTGTAACAATGTTGTTCTGCTGCTCCTTCTGTGGGTGGGAGGTTTGCCAAAATGAAGGATGATTTAATTTTTGCCAATTGATATTTTTGAAACCTTAATTGATTCAGTGTTAATTTTTCTTTTTTACATTTATAAATAGATTTAATTAATTGTAATCCATTTTTTTTATATTTTCTTTACTTTCATCTTTTTTGTAAAAAACATTGGCCAAATTTGACAAATTTTTCGCGTCTAATATAGAATTAACGATACTTTTCTTTCCTTTTCCGGCAAATCCAGATGTTGTATCGCAACCAGAAAAACAATGCAGAAATGCAACAATGTTTTTGAAGGATTCATGTTTGAAACTATTAGACGTGAAAAATAGATCCTTTCCATTTCCAGAGCCTAGTTTGAGAAAATAAATGTCATGATTATTTGAATTTAATTGATTTAAAAGAACCAAAAGATCAATATCTTGACCCACAACTATGACAGTTTTATTAGTATCTCTGGCAACTTCTATCGAGGTCTTAATTATGTCGGCATCAGCATCTTCTTCAACTTGTTTACAGGAAAATCCTTGTGACTGTAATCTTTTCATTAAACTTTTAATTATTTTGTCCTTGCTTTTCTCGTTAGATAAAAAGTTTTCTTGCGAAAATGGTATTTTTGTATGGTTTTGATAATCGAACTCTGGAATATTGTCTGAGGTTTTTCTACGATTACGTTCTCCTCTTTTAGTTGAAGTAGCTGCTGGTACTGTTGTGACAGTAGCTGATTTTTTAATTTCGGGGTACCCATCAAAGACAATATAACTGCTTGCTGCGTAATATTTTTCTACATAGCGCAAATATTTATTAATGATCTCTTCCACCGTTTCATTTTTCTGCCAAATTACTTTGTGCAGTAAAAATCCACCGTCGACGACATGCATTATGCTGTCAGAATGCGTTGGTCGATTCACACTCACAAATAATTCGTAGAGTTGAGATTTTACATTTTTCCTGAGGCCATTTTCTGTAAAAAGTGACAATGGAAAAGGTGCAAGCTCGTATTGTAAGTAAGTTTCCATATCTTTTTTACTGTCGATCGTTAACGATATCCTTTGAAATAGCAATAATGGATCAATGGCTATAATATCTTCGTTTACTTTAACGGAAGATTGAACCGTTTTGAGAGACAAGACTTTGTTTTTCCTTTTAAATTTTACACTGCCAAAATTCATTCCAACAATAGCTTGCAAAGATTTTTTTCCTTCTTCATACGCGTCATGGCAATTTACAGAATCATTGCCAATAATTCCAGAAAAAATGGACATAATGTTATCAGTCTGTGGAAAAGGATCATACTTGTTGAAAAATTTTTGTAATATTTGTAAATCAGCTACATCTCTTTTTATTCGATATTCCCTTGAATCAATGTGTTGCTCTGTACTTGTAAAAGAAACATTACAAAAATCTTCCATTTCATTGCAAATTTCGACAAGTATGATCATTGTTAATACAAATTTTGTTAAAACACTTTCAGACATACCACGACCATGTGTAAGTCCACCCAGAGTTTTCATAGATCTCATCAAAACTTGTTCGATGGTCATATCCTGAACGTTCAGCCCGTATGAAATCTTTAACCAATGAGATCATTTGCCAGTACTGCATCCAAAGTTTTGCGGTAGGACCTTTTTTTTGTACTAATTTTAGATGCTCAATAAATTTTTCTTTTATGATCTTAAAATCTTCGTGATGCAAATTGTCTTCAAAATTTTCTGTTCCTAAATCCTGCAAAAGTTTATCCATTAGTCCCTTTTCTGTGTCCGATAACTCCATCGATGAAAAAATTAATTCAGACAAAGCGAGCTGTACTAGAAAATGTCCTCGGATAGCTCGTGCATATGCGTGCCCGGAAAGAGCTTTGTCGGACGAATTTTCAGCATATATTTCACAAAAAGCCTCCTTAAGTCCACTACCATCCATGATGAATCCAATCGCTCCGAGGAACGACATGATTAAATGAAATCCCCCAAGTCTTACTTGGACTGAGGATAGATTGTAGGGATCATTATTTAAATCAATACTAGCTAAGATTTCACGAGCTTTGTGGTATAGTGGTTGGTCAAACGTTACGAACACAATGTTTTGCTCTTGTTTTTGGCCTTGTTTAGCCGCTTCTACCAACGATGTAAAAATGGTATCATAATCACTCGGTGGATTTTTTATAAACGGCAGAGGACTAATTTTTTAAGTATGATAAGTCAAATTAGTGTGTACCTTTTCCATGAACGCATTCCAACCATCCGATTTGTTGTTTGCAAATTTTGAATAAGACCATGCAAAATCTGCCGGAGAAATTTCATAGTTGTCCGTAACATCTAAAATATCTTCTATCTGAACTGTTTTCAATCCATCGGAACTTTTGTTTTCATAACGTTTCAAATTCACAAATCCAATTTCGCCTATCAATAAAATTATCAATAAAACATGAAATCTTACGTTTTTTGAGTAATTAAAGTGTAAATTTTAATAAATACCTCAAAATTGTACATAGTAATTAAAAAAAAATTTCGAATTTGAGGTTTTTTCAATTTTTTGCATTTTCTAATAATATTTCCTATAGTAATGTATATTTTTTTACACCATCAGAAAGTAGATATTTCAACGAACAAAAATCCCCCAAACTTTTTGAAAAAAGCTGAAATTTTGACGTTCTGAATTTTCGATTGAAAGTTAGGGTGCTTTTTTGATATTAAGTTAAAATGAGGCGAAAAAATAAATATTTTTAATCAAATAAATTACAGTATATTTGAGACATAATAAGGTAAGTTTTCACCAAATTTCGTAGAAAAAAAATTTTTTTTTTAAAGATATAAATAAAAAACCAAAAATTTTTCACCTAAATTTTGAGGTTATGTGAAAAAATTGTAAATACAAAAGTTGTAGATCTTTTTATGACCTATAACTTTGCTATTTAACTTTTTTCCATAGGACTGGTAGTTTCGCCGAAAATCAAGATGAACAATTTTTCACCCTTAAAAACTCACCCCCTCCCACTTCCCGAACTCGGATCGACCGTAATTTATTTTTCCTTTCATTTTGATCATATTCCCCTGCATTTCTAATGGGTTTCATCCTACTGTAATTTTTTTTCATTTTTTACCATTTTTGAAGGCTTCGGCCCTGGTCTAATTTAACATCATTTGTATTTAAATTACATCTACTTTTTGTTATGAAACTAATAGTTTTGGGTAACAATAAAATTATCTTACTATGTAAATTTATTCATTAACTAGTTCTACGTTTATAAATAAATAAATCATATTTTTAATGATAAAAACCAAGTTTAAACTTTCACAGATTTTATTGTGATTTCAAACTTTAGAAAATACATTTCATTAAGTATTTACTCATTTATGTAACAGGCAGTTTCATGCTGTCACGTTAGGTGCATTGAAGGTGTTATATCTTGCTGCATTTAAAAAAAAACATGAACCTTAGTTAGATTTATATTTCCCCAATTGCAGCTCTATGCAGAAAAATAAAGTACAGTAAGTAATAAAATGAAGTAAACTATACTCTTGGAGCCCGATGTTCTGACAGTTTCTGCTTCCTGAGTTCATCCTAAAGAATTGTTGTGACTTCTTGTTAAATTAATAAGCGTTATCGAGCTTGTTGGAAGTAATACAATACTTATATTGCGAGCAGTTGAAAAATAAGATTTCAGAAATAAAATAATTCATGCATTACAATATGATTTCATTAATATCTTGAGTTACTGTTTTTGAGCTGTCGCTACTAGTACAAGGTTTGTTTTTATTTGATAACCCATGTTACAACTGAGTAGATATGTAACGGTACACCTCCCTTTTATCCATCTTTCTATTTGCAATTTAGTAGTGATAGATGTGTGCCACATAATTACATATTTATTAAAGCTGCGTTCATATTATTAATGTTAGTGTAAGTCTGGTTAATTTAACAATTAAACAATGGTACTTACTTTAAACTTATTGTTTTCCTCATTTTAAAATGTAAATCTTTTTAAGAACCCACACGCGTTTTTCACGCACTTTTAATTTTAAAACAGTTTGATAATCGTAAAAATCGAAGGAAGGGGATCCAGATTTATTCTATTGAAACTTTTAAAAGTACGAATAACCTGCCATCCATTCAGATTGTTTTTATTTTATTTATTGAAAGTCGAATTGTACTTTTTAAAGTTTGTCTTTTTAAGAAAAAAAATGAATTTATTCACCTAGACATTTGTAGAATTCTATTTATGTTTTTCTCTTAATGAACATAAATAGGAAGTGGCTGTAAACACATGTATCAGTTTCATCATTCATACCAGTTGCAATCAGTTCAATTAATTGATTCTAGTATATAGAATTACTTATTCCGGGTAAACTGGTGAAGTGGCATAGTAAGGAACAAAGGATCGTTAGTAATAAAATTACATCTTTTTATTTCATTACATAACTTGAAAGAATTGTTAATATTCATTACATTCTTGCCAGAGTCACCTCTTTCCTCACACCATTAACAATTGCTATGATTGTTGGGTAAAATATCGAAGAAATAGTTAATTGAATACATTCAAGGTCATTTTTTATTAGGCCAAGTAGAGACTGTAATTATTTATTTAGTGAGTTTATTTAAAAAAAAAAATGTTCTAGCGATAAGGTGATCACTATTTTCATCGTGAAAAATAAGCATCCACATAAATTCTTTTACGGATAGCAAAAGTGAAAGGCGACATATAATCATTGGAGTTAATGTTTATAATACAATCCTGAGAGTACATGTGGCTCTGTTACTGATAAATAATGAAAGCATGATTTAGCATAGGAGTGCATTTAAAATCTGTGGAATGTCGCCAGATTATATCTGCAATTTTCCTCTTACCTTTAGAGTGTAGGTTGGCTAGATTCATCGTAAAGCTAAAAAGGTCAGTGTTTCCATTATATTAAATCAAAAATTATCATAGTCATAGTATTTTGACGTTGAGCGACGAAATTATAAGGGATGTAAAATAAAGTTTATTTACATACAAAATAAAAAATGACAAAAAACAACTAAACACTTACAACAAACAATATTAATTTCATTGCCCCTTTTATAACAATCTTAACTTTGAATTAGAGCCGCATGATAATCAGTAGCTGTAATCAATAAAAACTGAGCTATTGTACATTAAAGACATATCTTGCCTTTATACATGAAAACTTCCTGATTTCTGAGCTGCACTCATACTTTACACAACAACCAACCATCTAATTACTGTTCATAAATCAACACAGAACAGAACACTGTATAGAAAAATTCTAGAGGTAGTGACATTTGCCTGATGGAGAGTACCAATTAGAGCATAGAAATATGTTAATGATTTGAAATACAGTCACTTTGTATTAAAAAAAACTTCAATTAGATCAGCGATGTAGCAATGCATTATTTGAGATTTTTATTCTTATTTCTGCCATTTAGGCATGCTACTATATATACAAAGAATTTATGTAGTAATGAAGCTTTCTGATAAAAAATAAATAAAACAAATCTTAAATCCTAATAAAACCTAATTTATAAATAATGATTGAACTATTGAAGATTCTTCTAAAAATAGGTCGAAAGTATTTTTATAGCTATAGAATGAATCATAACATGTTTTATATTTGCATGTGTCCCTTTTCATGAACCATGAACACGCTTTTGAATTGTTACCCTTTACATTATTTTCTCTACAATTAAGGTTAACGTCACGAATTGCGTCTACTAGGACTCATTTAAATATCCCATGTTTGTTTGATTCCTAGGGGAATGATGACGAGGAAGTCTTTGGATGAAATACATAAATTTCTTGTCCATCGTTTCACTTCCACTAGACATTGAAAACGTGCAAGGCAAATAATCTATAAAAATGTATAAAAGCCGATTACCCGGATTTCCAACGCTAGCCAACGGCACATGTGAATTATGTTGGAACGCGTTGGTTTTGGTGTGTACGGCGGCGACCAATCGAAGCCAACGCTTCCCAACGGGAAAGTTGGCCTTGGCTAGCGTTCCATAGTCTAGCGGTAACATCAAAGAGATGCTTGTTTGTGTCGAATTTGGTTTGGACGCGATTTGTAGATTATTTTCTGATTTCAGTCGTTGGAAAACATTTGTTCCGTGCGTACGCTTTTATTATTAATATTTTGATATGGAGTGGACCGAAGATATGTGTTTGAAATTGATAGAAATTTATAGGGATAATCCTATTTTATGGGACCCTACTAATTCGCAGTTTAAATTGGCGAAAAAGAAAATAGACATTTGGCAACGCATAGCAACTGAAGTTAACTGCGAGATCTCAGAAGTTGAGAAAAAAATTGAAAGTTTGATGACCTCTTACCGCCGTGAAAATACGACGTTTTCTGGAATGGTAACAGAAGATGTATACCATTCGAAATGGTTTGCATTCAAAGCTATGCAGTTTCTCAATAGCAAGTTTCGTCCTAGAAAAACTAAAAACACTGAAACTGTAAGTATACAAATTTATTTTTTAAACATATCCTAGTAAATAGTTTTATAAACATTCAAAACCCCGAATTACGTAAACCCCTGAAAGATTATTGCATCTTGTCCGAGAAAGGTCTTTTGTCGAAGAAGGCACGTAAAACATACAAAAAAAGTACAACATATTAAAAATACATCTATGGTACAATACAGTAGGGATACCTTTTCTATGCATAATCATTTTGCCAAGGTACTGATCCGATAGACATAAAATATTCGGCAAACTCAGCTCGTATTTGTTCAGCACTTGTAGCCGATTTTCGAGCTACTTTTGGAATTGAGGTTAATTCAGTTTGACCGTCGGATTGTTGTCGCCATAATCCTTCTATTATTTGTCCATTTTTCTCGCTATCAATTTGGACTATACACATGTTTCGAAGATTGATTTTTTCTCAAATAATTGTGCAAGTGAATGCATGCCATAACAATATTCTCTGCTTTATGTGGTTCTAAAATTGGCTTCCTGAAAACTCGAAACACCGCAGATAATATACCGAATATATTTTCGACAATTCTTCTCGCTCGCGAAAGTCTATAATTGAATACTCGTTTAGGGGATCCTTTTTGATGAGAACCTGGGTATACTTTTAAAATATTAGTTTTTTTAACAAAGTCGTATTTCTGAAAATACCTCCGTCAGAAATTCTTCCCTGACATCCAATATATGCATATAGAAAGTTGTAATCAGCGTCGACAAGTGCAAAAAGGACAATGCTGAATGTTGATTTATAATTAAAATGATTACTCCCACTACAAATTGGTGCTTGTATTTGTACATGCTTGCCATCCATGGCACCGAGGCACTGGGGAAATTCCAATTTTCTTCATATTGGCGAGCTACTGTAAGCCAATCCTCTGAGGTTTCCGGTAGCTGGAAAAAACGTTTTGATGTATTCAGGAAAGTAGCTAATAAAAAATGAAATAGGGAATACACAAGAACGGTACAAAAATTAAAGTTAATAACTGCTAACATATTGTTAAGTATGATGGCAAATTATTCGGTTCCGGGTTCCGGTTAACTAGCTGGCGGATCAGTTCAAAAATATGGGTATTAGCCGAGAAACACAAATCGTATCTCAATAACACAAATCATAAACATAGGACCAATTAGATGACATAATTAGTTTTCAATTATTTGTTTACAGGAGATCGAAACACTGAATCAGAAGACATGTCGTCAGACTTACAGCAAGAAAATAATGAAAATGTATAGGAAGACGGAGAAATTATGGAAGAAACGCAAGTTGAATGAAATAATGTAATAGGTCAATCTAAACCACTTACATTTACCAAACCCAAAAAAGTGAGAAGCGAGGATCCTCGAATAGACGAGACCTTCAACATCTTGAAAAATATTGAAACAAAGAAATTGAGAAGGACAGAGAAAACGGAATCTACTCTATACAGGGAGTATGTGGCTAGTCAGCTCTAAAAGTTTGATTCACGTATACGAGCTGTGGTTAAACACAAATCCATTCTTTTCGAAGCGGAAATGGGAACATATGCAGCTCTGCTTCCTGCATCAGTGCATCCAAACCCCAGCCCGCAATGGAGTAACCCAGAAAGTAACAGTTCGGCGGTATCATCGACTCCATTGCCAGCAACCAGAACAGAGATACCAGGAAATACAAACATCTGGATGGGATGCAACATCAGCAACAAATAGTGACTCCATACCAGCACATTTGCCCGCGCGTGGTTCTGGTCCAGTACTTGTCGCACCCAGTATGGCACGGATGTCTACATTCACTAATGAGTCTTCACCTGATTTTGCTATACAATACACAGAACTGTTTTGCGTTCCGCAAACAAATTGAAAAAATATACTCAAGTTATGTTTTTATATGCTAAAATTTTGTAAGCAGAACTAATAAAATTTTATCTTAATATATTATTGTACTGAGTCAACTAAAGCCGAGCAAACTTCTGGTATAATGGACGAGATTAATTGTTTCGATACTTTAAATGTGTATGCAAGACTAGTAAAGGAATTTTCAGTTGCTAGATAGTGCAGGGTAATGGCCAATCTTTCTTTAGCAGGAATAGCTTTTCGGTAATTGGTATCCTTTTTTTCAATTTTTGGAGCCACTAAATTAAGCAGTTCATCAAAAATATCTGGGGTCATTCGGCAGAAGTTCCTAAAATGACCAGAGTCTTAATTCCGGAGCTCATCCAATAAATTACTCGCGCTGTAGAAACTTCTGTTTTTATACGGTGTCATCATCCACCAGCGTCTGCGCTTTCGTTTCTTACTTTTTTGTTGAGTAACTTATGTAAAACGAGAAATCTTGCACTTGCACACAATAAATCATCATTACTTTCGCTCGATGACATCCCAAAACAATTAAAAACCACCGAACCGCGACCAACGGTCTCTAATGCAATACTAAAAATTCGGTATGGACGATGTTCTCAAATCCTTCCCAACGCTTTCCCCACTACCAACGCCAACGATAGCATATGTGCCGTTGGCGTTGGTCTAAGTTGGAAATCCGGTCTGTACTCGGCTTAATATAAAAGACATAAAAACCACTTTCGTTTTTAGAAGAATCCTAAACAGTTTTCAATTTGTTTAACTGAAAATGGGGTGATGTGATTTAATTTCATGTAATTTTTTCCATATCGAATATTAAACAATTAAACATGACCAAAAATCATTTTTTTAAATTAATAGTCCCCAATTATTATAGTAGCAATGCAAGTAAAATTCGATGTATTAAAAAAAAATAGAAGTGTATTGATACTTATCTCATAAAGCCGTGAATATTTGTTTTAAATTTGAAGTTAGTTTTTGTAGAGAAATGGGCTAATGATAAAACTGGTACATCACTTTATAAATATAGATTAAGGTATCGTGTTTGACATAAGAAATTCATTGGTAAAACTAGATGTTATTTAAGTAGGGAAGTTTTACTTAAAATTCTGTTTATAACAATGTCCATTTATTTATTAACTGTACAAATTTTCTTAATATACTATTACTTTATTTAATCAGTATTACTAAATAATGAATAACATTGAAGACCTTGTGATTTAAGAGTTCATTCAGGACATTGGTATAAGAGTATGGTTTTTGGTAAAAAAACTGTGTTCTAATAAAAATATAGGAAAGTATAGTTTGGTAACAGAAAAATTTCACCGATCACCATGGATTTGCTGTTCTTGGACATGCTGAAACACACTTTATTATTTATATTTCGAAATGTTATTTTAAAACATTATCGGTTACAAAAAATAAAAGATTTATAAAAAACTACTTTTTCATTGATCCACCTAGTAAATTGTTATTAATCGCTTAACACACTTTTGTTAAACGGTTTTATTTAGCTCACCCCGTTTGTTTTATTCTTGGGTCAAATTTAGTAATTCAAATTTCACCCTCTTCCTGTCAACCGATTGATCTGAAATTTTGTATACACTTTGGATTTTGGTGACAATACAATTATGTTTATTCACTATCATTATAAATTCAAGATGGCCGCCGCTACAAAATGGCGGATAATTTATGTTTTATTAATCCCATCAATATGGGTATCAAATGAAAGGGCTCAACAAGCAGAATACAATATACTATAAAAAATTAAATCCAAGATGGCGGCCGCTACAAAATGGCGGATAATTTATGTTTTATTAATCCCATCAATATGGGTATCAAATGAAAGGGCTCAACAAGCAGAATACAATATACTATAAAAAATTTAAATCCAAGATGGCGGCCGCTACAAAATGGCGGATAACGTAGGTTTTATCAATCCCATCAATATGGGTATCAAATGAAAGTGCTCAACCAGTAGAATACAATATACTATATAAAATTAAAATCCAAGATAACGGCCTCTACAAAATGGCGGATAACGTAGGTTTTATCAATCCCATCAACATGGGTATCAAATGAAAGGTCTCAACAAGTAGAATACAATTTACTATGCAAAATTGAAATCTAAGATGGCCGCCGCTACCAAAGAGTTGGACTGCAATAAACTAACGGGCAAGAAACCTTGCAATAATGAAGCACTAAATGAATTAAACAGAATGCGAAATAAAAACTAAAAACCAAAAAATAAAAATAGGTAAAAAAACTTTTTAAGTTAAACGGTTTTATGTTAAACATACAATGCAATGTTTAAGATAAATGTACTAAAAACCAAAAAATAATAAAATAGATACAGTCGTGGGAATTATAAACATATGCATAGACTAGACTAAAATAAAACCGTGGGGCACGTCAATTGTCGGTTGAACAACTGCCTAATTATAGTGTAACATTACAAAACAAAAATTTTAATCAACGATTGTAGACAATTGACGTGCCCCACGGTTTTATTTTAGTCTAGTCTATGCATATGTTTATAATTTCCACGACTGTATCTATTTTATTATTTTTTGGTTTTTAGTATATTTATCTTAAACATTGCAATGTATGTTTAACATAAAACCGTTTAACTTAAAAAGTTTTTTTACCTATTTTTTATGATATGCTCAGAACTTCCAGACATCCCAAAACGAGGATTACTTTTTTTACAAATGGTTAAATAAAAGTTGTAGGGGAAAACGTATTGTGGTAAGAATGTTATGTGCAAGTGTGAGAGTGTAAATTATAACATTTAGAGTAAAATCAGGAAAATAAGTCAATGGCTTTTTCCTTTGTTTGGGGATCATAATTATTTGGGAAACTTTCCAGATGCATGGAAAGTAGTTTATTTCTTAACGTGTCATTAAAGATGTATGTTATTTTTGTAAGTAAACAAAACCAGGCGCCTTTTTCTTGTTGATTTCTTTTATGTTTAACTCCCGTTATTGTAAATTTTTTGTGGGGATGGTCGAGTTTGATGGGTACATACTGGAAATGAACAATTTTACTTTCTATGTTAGAAGGGAAAAGGTTTGAACACGTTATCTAAGTGTTTGAAGAAGGTTTCTACTTTCCCTTTATCAGTTTTTACTTTTCCACACAACCATATTTAAGATGCGAGAAAAGTATTGGTTTATCCAAAAAAAAATCTGCGAGAAAATCCCGAAAAACGGGTTTATAGGAAAATCCTGTTCATGTCGTCGGCCACTTTTTGTAACATGTCTTTTTAGCACGATCAGACTCCGGAGTACATACAAGTCACCAATTGTATGATTGGGTATTGTTCATGGCGTCTCACAGATGAATCCTATTGCTTTTCAGCACACCAGAGCCAGTACAACGGGTCCTATAAATCTAGATGTACTACATTTTTTTAATTTTTAGAGAAATTTATGTTTGTTAGCATACAGCCTCCAAAGTGTATACAAGTGACCAATCTTATGATTGGATATTGTTCAGGGCGTTTCTCAGATGAACCCTATTGATTTTCAGCTCACAAAGGGCCAGTACAACGGGTCCTATAATTCCAGCTATTCCACATTTTTGGAGAAATTGCGGTTTGTTAGCACAATAGAGCTTTTTTTAATATAATTAGTGCACTTAGTGGATTTTCAACAACATATATTGCAGGTTTTCCACGAATGATGAGCAAAGAAATATTTGGTTTTCAAAAAGACTATATTGGTTAGGTTAGTGGTATCCTTGTTAAAGCAAATGGTGTAAAATATAAAATAACCCTATCAAATATTTCTAACACTATTTGCTTAAGAAGTAGGTACACATTAGAATTGTGAATCTAAATATTATCAATTCAGTCGATAATTGAATATTAATTTACTTACAGTTCGAGCTCAACTAAAAAAAATGAACCTGAACTGCAGATAGAAGAATTGATGAAAGTACTAAGACTCGAGCAAATGGTATAGTATACATGAGTATATGATCTTTCAATTTTTAGAAGATACATTGATAAATATTGTAATATGTTAGTTATATCCCCATTTTTGCAATCTTCCATCGAATCAGAAAAGAATGCAGTGCAAATGATACAAAAGGAGCATCCTTCTTCATTGGCCACGCTGTCTGCGTTGGAAAGTGATGTAGAAAGAAATACCACAAAATCATTAGGTTTCAAGAAAGTTATTAAAAGGTTATTATTGTTCATAAACTAGCACTTCATATGAGAAAGTTCTAGATGCAATATTTTCATTTGTATTATTCTGCTTTAGTAAGAGGTGATATGAAAATTTCTGATTTTTCCACACTCACAAAATGAAGGAAAACTTTGAAGATAATCACGACCAAGGTTGGAAAGGATTAAAAAAATTCGTTCGTTGCAGTAGTCCGTTTCTGAAGATTCAAAAGTAAAATTGTAACTTTTAAATCCTTGATGGAGTACTTCAAGGAAAAGGCTTTTATCTCTGATTGATCAGAATCAACCATACTGGTAAGATTTTTTTTTAATATGAATGATGCTTCTGAATTAACTTTATCCAGAAGACGATGACAGCTAATGAAAGGTTTGCACAATTTTTAAAGAATTTTATTTTTGTTATTAGAAACGAATAATCTTACCATTAAATTCATACAAGGCATGATGTCAAAGTGTGAGTGAATTTCATTTGAAGTTTATAGACAATATAGAATTATCTATAGTATATTTCACAAAGTATTTTATAATTTTATTTTGTAGCCATCAGATTTAGGACCTGCTACAGACATCTTTAAGAGAATGATGAAAGGATCAAGTACTCAAAAGTACAAACCGGAGCTATTCTGACACTAGCATTCTATTCCTCAAGCATTTACAATTTTGTCAGGAATACATTAGGGATCGACCGATATGATTTTTTGTGGCCGATACCGATATCGGCCGATACCGATAAACTCATAGCCGATATCTGCCGATACCGATATATCGGCCATACAATTTTGTTGTAAATTTTTTGCTGTATAAATGAGGTAAAAGTGATTTATAATTATATACTGTTACCGTTACACGGATTAACCATAAAATCCCTAAAAAATTGCAGAGCAAATTCGATATTTTGTAAAATCGCCCGGCGGAATACTAAAAATCGATACGGTGAATCTCCGAATTTAACAAAGCCCGGCCAGTCGGCTATGTTCACTCCGTCGGGGAATACCAGAATTTCCGAATACGCTGAGAAACAGTAAGATAATAAAACTCGTAGTAGTCGTAGTATAGTATTGCACTGATTTTTCACAAACATGGATCGTTTTGTCGTGCGTTCTCCATTCGTTTCACAGTCGTCGTCATCTTTACAAGAGCCTGGTTCTGGTTCATTATCTTCAATAACTAGCAGTATTAGTGGCAACATAACTAGTGGTAAAAATATTTACTGGACGTATTTCTCCAAGAACGAAGTTAATGCCTCTACAATAAAAGCAAATGCCACCTGTAAATTATGTAATGCTGTTGTTTCTCTGGGAGGTAAAGGCAAAACAGTAAATACTACCAATTTAAAGCATCATAGGGCGAAGTTTCACATTGAAAAATTAAGTGAGGAGTCAAAAGAAAAAAATGTTGATGGCAGTAAGTATATAATAAATTTGTTTTAGAAATTAGTAATTTTGGCTGCAACATCGACAAGTTATTAAATTTCTGTTTTTGTTTTTGCGTTAAGTCGTTAAGTGAGTACTTTTACTCCTGAACTCTGAAGCCAAACAGTACCTCTGAATATAAATTTATGAATTATGAAACACCCAGTATTTAGAAGGGTTCTGTTTTTTAGATGCAGAAGCACACGAAAAACCTAGTTCATCTCGTTCATATGCAAGCTTAAGCGGAGGATCAACCACACAACCAAAGATTTTTGAATCCTTTGAAAATATGCAGTTATGGGACATTGATAGCACTAAATCTAAAAAGATTCACTATTATATCGGAGAATTAATAGCTATAGACATACAGCCCTTCAGTATTGTGAACGATGTGGGTTTTAAGCGGCTTTTAAATAAATTGGTTCCTTGTTACGATATTCCTTCAGATAAATATTTTAGAGAAAGAATACTTCCTGATATATACAAAAAATGTACTTTGGCAATTTGTGAAAAATTATCACTTTCCTTGAAAGAAAACATTAAAATTTCTGCCACCACAGATATATGGACTTGCAAGCATAATAACAACCCATTTATTTCTTTTACTGCACATTGGATAGATTTTAAAACGACTGAAAGATGTTCATTTGTACTGGCCTGCAAGCATTTTCCTGGGTCACATACAGCTTTAAACATCTCACATATGTTATCTGAATTCATGACAATATGGGAGTTAGATCAGAATCAAATTCTTTTGGTTTTGGCTGATAATGCTGCCAACATAAAAAAAGGCATTGATGAGGTTAAATTAAAACACCAACCCTGTTTCATACATACCATACAATTAGCCATACATGACTCCATAGAAAGTCAACGATCAATTATAGATTTATTGGCAAAAGCAAGACGTATAGTAACTCATTTTAGTCACTCCTCTTTGGCTTGTCATAGGCTGAAGAATATTCAAAAGTCCCTTAATATGACCGAGAAAGCTTTGGTGCAGGACATTCCAACACGATGGAACTCAAGTTTTTATATGTTGGAACGTCTGATAGAACAAAAAAACGCTCGTAATATATATATATATAATGGACAATCCAGCTTTAAAAGATGTGACACTAGCATACCACCAATGGGAACTAGCAAAAAATTTACTAAATCTCTTAAAACCTTTTGAAGAAATTACGAAGGTTTTTAGTAAGAATAGTGCATCTATATCGGAAGTAATACCCTTACTTAAAACTCTCTTAAAATAGCTCCAGAAAGCTGAAGGAGCTGACTTTTCAGGGGTGCAGAATACCAAAAATGAGCTTAAAGACTCCTTGAATAAGAGATGCAAAGCCTGCTTCACTGATAGAAACCTTCTTTTTGCCACTTTATTGGACCCAAGGTTCAAGACATCTTTCTTTGACAATGATTTATCGCAAAGAACCTTTACAGATTTAAAAAAAGAACTTTTAAAAACTAATGGACTAGATTCAGACTTGCTGGAAGATAATTCCGGAGAATCTGAAGTGAGCGACGATGATGCTCCTTTAGCGAAAATCGCCAAAAAATCACACGAGGTAAACCAACAGATTCAGGAAAATGCCCCGGGCTCAATTTCTCATAGTTTATTTTGGAATACTTTTGATGAACTTACTGGTATGACGACCAGTAAATCAGTGTCATATAAGGAAAGTACTGATATGATGAATAAAATTGATGATGAGATTGAATTGTATAAGAAATTAGAAAAAATATCAAGAAATGAAGATCCTTTGACTTGGTGGGCGCAAAAAAAAGACATTTTTCCATTGATGTACAAAGTTGCAATAATATATCTAGCACCGCCGCCAAGTAGTGTTGCTAGTGAACAGCTATTTTCTTCAGCTGGAAATGTTTATGAAAGCGCAAGAAATCGTTTAACTCCAGAAAGAGCAGAAAGCTTAATTTTGTTACATTACAACTTGCCGAAACTTAACTTTAAATATTAATTTGATAATTTGTTTAACTTAGGGTGTTACTTCTACATTTTAATGACTTTTTTGCTAAATTTTGAATTATAATAAACTTTATTTGTTTTTTATTTAGTATTTCTGTTTTAATTTCCTTTAAAAAATCCTTAAGAACTGAAATATTAAGCAATTCACATTTTCGGCCGATACCGATATAGGCATATTTCGTAGTTTACATATCGGCCGATACCGATATCGGCCTAGAAGGCCGATAAACCGATACCGATATCGGTCGATCCCTAGAATACATTCAATAAGAGTCTGACACATTTAACTATGTCAAAATGGTATATGTCAATAGATGTTCAAAGAAATATAGGAGTAGGTCAATATTAACTAAAAATATATTGCTTAGGAACGAATAGTGAATATTCTATAATTGAGGCATTGATAACAAAAGTACGTGCTAAGCAACGAAACCTATTTATTATTAATTGTATCAAAATTTATTGAAATTCTGTCAACGGTATTGACGAGAAGTATTTTCTAAAATAAAGTGTTTTATTAGTTAATAGGAAATATACGCAATTATTTCTATATAATTTAACATGATTTATAAAAATGCATAGTTGATTGATGAATTAATTTGTTTCTTATCTATTGTTATTATTTGAAAATTGAATAAAACTCTTTCGAAGGTTTAATTATCTCTCAATACCCTTATTTTTTTTCAGATATTCATTGAATTAGCTAAATTCAAAATTTCTTTTTAATTCAGTATTTTCCCTAAATTCAATTATTTTCAATTCAATACACTCTTTACAGTATGTAATTCTAGAGCATTTCTATCACACAAAAATTATTAAAGTAGTATGCCACTGGAAATTTTATGACTCCGTTTACAAACCAGAAATATGGATGTATTGTTGTCCTTTTCTACCACATTGTTAGACAATTTAATGATGGCTTCAAAACAATCCTGATATTATGAGTGACATGCTAGATCTATTCTTTTTCTGTCATTTGCCCCACAGCCCTTAGGCCACAGGTGGCATCCTGACAGGAGTTGCCCCATTTAGCTCATCGTCCATCCTGACAATTCTATGAAGGTAGACAAGTCGCCTCGGATCATATGCCTTTTATGTGGGCAGGTATAGGCCCAGACTCGCCGAACGCGTACTCTCTTATAGACAATAACTCCGGGAATACATATATGACGTGTTCCACGGTTTCGTCTTCTCATTCACACTTTCTGCATGTTGGTGTGTCTATTATCCTCATAGCGTGGAGTTTCCTTAGTTGGCAGAGGTCCCACATCCAACCGTAGGTTCGACCTGGACATCGCCAATTATTTCTTTGGCGTTAACTCGTGAAGGTTCCCAAGGGTTTCCTTGGCTAGTCTGCATTCTCGCATTTCTTCCAATCGTTTCACCAATTGGCTATGGGAGTGTCGTTTGACTATTTCCGTGATTGCTGTTGTCAACAGACCTACGCTTTTATTGTGCCCTGTAACCCACCTTAAGACAATGCTATTTTTATCCGAAGTGTAGGTTAATGTTTGATGGCACTCCGTTGCTAGCCTTGATATAACGCGAGGTCTCCTCAGAGTTAGCAGGGCTTGTCTGTTGTCAGTGCAGATTATTATGGTTTTACCAGAGATATCTTTCCTGGTTAGCTCTTTAGTGGCTATGGATATACCAGCCATTTCTGTTTGAACGACGCTAACGTTTTTTCTTTTCCCATAGCACACTTTGTTCTCAGGCTCGGCATCCTGAGCCGACTGTGTATATGCGAATTGCATCTGTCACAGTTTGCTCTGTATTATGTTTTATTTCTATTTTGTAGGGTTTTCTAAAAACAAATATGGGTTCAATTGAGTCGTTGTTTGCTTGCAGCAAGGGTAGCGCATTAAGCGCTTTCCGCCACAGTTACCCCCATTCCTACATCAGAATGTATACCAACCGTGCAAAGTCTTAATATTGACAATAGCTCAACCTATTTATAGGGGTAATGATCACCTCTATAACAGCGGTTGGTGTTGTTCTTATGGCTCCTGGTGACCTATGTTTGAGTTCACTCGATATAATATCGCATGCGATTTTCGCATTTTATCGAACGATACCCCAAAACTGGCATGTTCGAATATCGCAAGCGATAATTATCGACAAATGTTCGAATATCGCAAGCGATAATTATCGACCATAAAACAACGAGCGGATATTTAGCATGCGATAACAACTATCGAAGGGCGTGGCTTAAATCCTAACGTAAATTCAGTGTTTACATGCGCTTACTGGTGATATAAGTTCATACTAGAAATAAGTAAACTATTCATCCTTATTAGACGTTAAATAACAATAAACACAAAGCAAGAAGAAATGTAGCAGAATAGTTGACATCGTGACGAGCCAAGTCATGTGATTTATATACCTTTCAGCTATTGGTTGAATTCGTGACTCAAGCTAAGAACTCCCTCACATCCTTCCAAACCGACCAAATTTTTATCCATAAAGCTTGTCTTTATCGCACTAGGTTCGGAAATAGGGTATCGAACGAAAAGAGTATCCATGAACATTTTTGTTGATACAAATATCACCTTCGAAATTTATCACATAAACTCCGACCATACAGACCCTGTTATGTTAATGCAATGCAGATTAACAAATGAAATAGATATCTTTGTTTTGATTTTTTCTTGCCCCAAACATCGAGTCACAATCTAAGCTCACTTGCGGACACTTCCACTGCTTTGCCATATTTACAAATTTTCTTTAGTTGCAGGAAAAATGAAATTAGAAGTTTAATTGAAAATGTATTAAAAAGTTATGCAAATAAAAAAATGTCATACTAATTTATGCATTTGAGTCTCTGTTTTTAAAATTAATCTTGAATTTTATTTAATAAATGCATATTCTTATATAAATTTTAAACAAGTATTTGTTGTATCTTTAGATACCTTCATGGTTATAAATAAAAGTGGCAACATTGCTCAAAATTTCAGTACCTGTTTAATGTGTCCATAGTAATCTACTTAGTAATTTTGTCCTTGTTTAATTACCATATAAAGAGAGATGCAAATATCGTCAGACTGTGATCGACGATCAGTTCGAATAGGTCGTAGTATTGTAGTAAATAATGTAAAACGTGGTTTGTTTATACGAGCGCCATTACGACTAGAGAGTAAACATTTAATTCTCTCGTTTTGATGTGTTTTTCAAGACTTATGGGTCGATTCTGAGCATATCTGTAAGGTCTGTAAGCCAAAATCTGTAAAAGTTACAGGAAATGATATTCTATACTGGTCTGTTAGTTACAGATTTTCTTATAGATTCGTAAATATTCACAGGCCAGGGAATTGTCACTATAAGCATTACAGGATCTTATTATTAGTCTGAAAATTGCACAAACTACTGTTGTGATAAGAATTTTTTTTCGAGAATGGATGGCCAGCTAATCAATTTATTTGCGGGTATTCTTTTGGAGGAAGATATGAATTGGTTGGTATAATGTTATTATAAGAAAATAATAGATTTGAATGCGCTTTTTTCTAATTTTCAGAAGTTACATGAGAATCGAAAGACGACGTTTGAGGGATGAATTTAATCCGTTCGATATGCCCGATATGAATTTTAAACAAATGTTTCGTTTAGACAAGGTCTCCATTCATTATCTACTAAATTCTTTGCGGCCGCACGTTTGGGAAAATAATTTGGGAATTCCCTTTGAAGTAAAAGAATATCTCTTAGAAAAAATAAAAAATGTATATTTTTTAACAATGTAACATACCTATAACGAATATTCTAAGGTTTTTGCTACCCTAAATTTTTTGGCGACTGGATCATATCAAAATGCTATCGGCTGTAATACTTGGATTGCAATTAGTCAAAGTTCAATAAGTAGAACTATTTCACAAGTATGTGAATTAATTGTCCAAGTTTTTATGCGGGCTGTTATAAAATATCCTACAACTGAGGCAGAAAAAAATATAATAAAACAAGGGTAATACCAAATTTATAATTAGTATAGTAACTAGAATGATATATTTTATTCTTTCTAGATTTTATGACAAGTTCAACTTCAGAGGTATTGTGGGTGCCATTGATGGAACACATGTAGAAATCTTAGCACCACCAATGAATGATGTTGAATATCCCCCTTTTGTATATATTAATAGGAAAGGAAAATATTCAATAAATGTAATGCTGGTAAGTATAGGTATACAGATACATATGAATTTTGTTATAACACTTAACATTTTTTAGATATCCGATTCAAATTCTAAAATCATAGGTTGTTCAGCGAGATATCGTGGATCAACCCATGATTCGGCAATCTGGAGTACTAGTACAATTAGGGCACATTTACTTTTAAAATACCAGCAAGGGGATACAGATACACGTTTAATAGGTAAATAGAAGTATCTCTAAAAACTCACACAAATTTTGTCATGATAACAAAAGAAATTTCTAATTTATTTTTTAGGGGACAGTGGTTACCCATTGGAACCATGGCTTTTCACTCCCTTCCTTAACCCTTAAAATGAAGATGAAGAGGCATTCAATCGTTTATTAACGTCAACTAGAAATAATGTTGAACGCACAAATGGAATATTAAAAGGAAGGTTCAGATGTCTTTCTAGGCATCGTACACTTGTGTACCATCCTAGAAAAGCAGCTAACATAATTTATACTCGTTGCATTCTTCGTAATATTGCAATAGATGCAAATTTAGATATTGCAGAAAATGAAATGGAATATGCTGAAGGCAATGATGGTAGGCAGAAAAATATCAATGATTTGATTCAGATAAAAAATACTTTATATTTTTAGATAATATTCGACACGAAGCTAATGTTAATGAATTATTAGATTTGGGAAGACATGCTCGAGACAATTACATAAGAGAAAATATTTTAAATCAATAAATAATCCTTAAAATACTTTGGGTTTTATTTTTTGGAATAAAACTATTGTTAAATATTGTTACACAAGTTCTTCATTTTTTTAGTCACGAGGGGGTTAGTTGCCTCTCAGAACACTGACAGAGGTTTGGTTTTTGACCTTTGTCTAGGTCGAATTTTATTCTTCGATTGTTTAAGAGACGTGGTTGGTGTTGGTTCAAATGGTGAGTTGCTTGCTGGTGGAGATTCTGTAAGCACAGTTTCAATGTAGAGCACTTCATAATCCTCTTGGTTTTCATTTTCTGTATTGTTGTCTTCAGGTACCAAGTCTATACCTTCATATGAAGTAACATCAGGTGTTCCATCTACAGCAACTCTACCCCAAACTGCCAAACCACATTCTTCTATATCTGTAAGCTTTAAATCTTCTTGTGGCCCTCCTCCAGTTTGCAACCGTGATGCTTTTAGTTTTGTAAATTTTGACTTGGTACTATATTTCCAATCCAAGAATCTCTATAACAGCAAAAATTAATTGACGAAAATACATACATATGAAGATCAACTTGCCTTTTTCCATTCTTCTGTTGAAAGAGAGGGTCCAGAACCAACTGCAATTAATTTTATTGTTAATTCTTCCCACTTTTTTGATATATAATTTGGATCTACGGTAGGATTTATAGTGTTACTTTGAAATATATAATCCGATTCCATCATATTTAAATATATTTCCAATTGTTGGGATGACGTGTTTTTGGATCTTTTTCTTTTTGTGCTGTAAAAATATTACTATAATAAACTATATATCAAGTTTTAAATTTTTACTTACGACATAATCTAAAACCAGTCACGGAAAAGCACAGCACGGATAAGTAAAGCCTTAAAACTGCCGAGAATGCGAAAGATACATTGAAATTTCGGTTATAATTTTGACATCGTAAATATGTGTGAAGTTGAAACCTATAAATTATAGATCTGTAATTTGGCTCTTACAGATTTGGTTTCAGAATAGGACATTTTACAGATCTGTAAAAAGCAAGCTACAGACTCTATATCTTATAGATTCTGTAAGTTATAGGTGATTTCTCAGAATCGACCCATTAGTCACAAAATAAACTTTTAAGTTAATTAATTTAATGTTTTTGGATTATCATGGTTCGTCGGTGCCAAGTTTGTCAGAAAAACAGGCGAAATTACCAAGGCCTATCTACAATACCATCCCCACTTTTTGTAATTCATTCATTATTTCACTACTGGCGTTTAGAATTGTTGGCCGCATAAATAAACGTATTTATGATAGAATGGCCCTCTCTATGTTTATTATTACTCTAAGGTGTATACCTAGTTTGTTTATCGCCGTCGTCAGCAATACTTTTGGTGCCCAGGCAATGGCTTCATATGTTAGCACTCAGATTAACAAATAAAAAAATATATGTTTGTTTTGATTTTTTCTAGCCCGAAACATCGAGTCACATTCTAAGCTCACTTGCGGACACTTCCACTGCTTTCCTATATTTACAAAGTCTCTTTAGTTGCAGGAAAAATGAAATTAGAAATTTAATTGAAAATGTGTTAAAAAGTTATGCAAATAAAAAAAAGTCATACTAATTTATGCATTTAGTCGCTGCTTTTAAAATGAATTAATAATACTTGAATTTTATTTAATAAAGCTATATTCTTATATAAATTTTAAACAAGTATTTGTTGATCCTTAGATACCTTTATGGTTATAACTAAAAGTGGCAACTTTCCTCAAACTTTCAGTACTTGTTTAATGTGTTAATAGTAATCTACTTAGTAGTTTTGTCCTTGTTTAATTACCATATAAAGAGAGATGCAAATATCGTCAGAGTGTGATCGACGATCATTTCGAATCGACGTGTGGTGGTTACTTAGTAAGGGTCCCTCGTATACTCGACGGTTACCATAAAGGCATATTATTATGGAGGAGACCACTTACCCAGCAACCTGTGTTCGGGAACAGAATAAACAATAACACATTTATAAAATCACTGGGTTCAAGTTTAATACATTTAAAATTACACTACTATAAATATCAAAACGACTTATTCAAAGTATTAATAACAATCATAATATCATCCTGGTTCGTTCACACCCATTATATAGGAAACATAGTTGTGTTTTTCTACACATCCGACCTCGGTCTGTAAACTATACATGTCTGTTTATAAAATAACAAAAACAATCTTTCCTTGGTAAATGACATTGACTATGGCCGGCCGATGCTTCTTAAATACTATAATTAATATTAAATTAAATATTATTATTATTTCTAAGTTAGTGTCCTTTTGTCTTTTAAGGGATCACTACAGACGTAGTATTGTAGTAAATATAGAGGGTGGCATATTTTCAAATTGACACCCCGTATGTTCGTTTTTACACGTAATCGGGCAGAAGTTTTGAATATTGTATATAAAGATATATTTTAGTTTGTTTTTATGTTTATAGTATCTACATAATAAAATATTTTTTCTAATTCCGCTACTAAAACCGCACTTCGAACACGGGTTTGACATGCAGAAAACGACTCTGTAAACACTAGTGTTTAAAATGCGAAAAGTCACATCTCGTTTATCTTTTGTTTTTTAAACGTCAAACAAGTGTATCTTTTGTATGTTAAATTTCATGTTCCGTGATAATTTTGTTACTCTGCGTCATTTGATTTTGTCAGTAATCGTCCGTCATGTAATGAATATAATTCAAATATAATATAATTTTTTCTTTCCCGCGGACGAAAAAAAAGTATAGTAAGCACCTCGTGTTAAAAACGTCTTTAGTCACTCGTTTCACAAGGAACTCGTTCCGCTTCGCTCCACTCGTGCCTAGTAAAACTCGTGACTAAAGTAACCTTTTTGACACTTGGTACTTAATATACTATAATGTCTACAAGTAGTGTAGACATTATATTACATTTAAATCTAATCCACATATTCCACGCATTATGCTGAGGATCCTATGAGACAAAACGTGTAGGCATAATATACACGTAGCGGAGTGGGTCGTTACTCTACGCACTTTGTGTAATTTATGAAATTTTATTTTCCTAGGACAACCTATGAAAACGATACATAGCACACTGTTTTGTTCTTTGGAATTGGAATGTAGCTCATATCAGTCTATACTCGATAGTCGAAATTCTGTAAAGTGACTCATCGCTCTTACTGTCCATAAAATTAGTTGCAGAAGCGAACTTCATGAGCGCATCATTTTTGAAGGGTTCTTAATAGTCCTAAATAAAAAATAAATAGAAAATGTTCTTGTACGCTCTGGCGTTTAAATTTGAGAGAACAGAAATACGAAATTATTATGGTAGGTATCATTATGTATATACAGGGTGTTACCAAGAATAATACACATTTTTAAGGATGAGCTATAATAAGATGTATATAAAAAAGTCGATAGTCGAAATTCTGTAAAGTGACGTCATCGGTTATCTACCGATTTAAAGTGAACTCCATGAGCGTATCATAGTTTAAGGGTGCGAATACTGAAGTATCTGGAATTTCAATTTTTAACATTTGAAATAATAACTTATCACAAGTTGTTCATAAGTAAGTTAAAACAAAATAAAAAAATGTTTAAAAGTCAATTCCAACTTACTACTACTAAAACTAAAAAAAAGTTGTTTGTCAAGACCAAAATAAATTACCAATAAGTATAGGTATGTTGCGAGGTCACTTGTAAAATGTCTGACTAACTGGAAGCGGTATCACTCCCTGACGACTCCTCAGAATCATCGCTTTCTCCTCCTATATCGATAATGAGTGGTTCCGTCATTACTTCTACACGTATGTCTAAATCCCAAAACTTTATTTCTTCTTTTAATACGTGTTGAATACATTTACGCCAACTCTCAGCAGTAACGGTATGCAGCGCCTCGTGAAACAGTTTCTCAACGTCAGCCATTTTGAATGTACTGTTTTTTCTCGCAACATAATTTTTCACTTGGGCCCAAACCAGCTCGATGGGGTTTAACTCACAGTGGTAGGGAGGAAGTCTAACAACTGAGACGTTGAAATCTTTCGCCATTTCATCGACAACGTACTTAATATAACTGCTTTTATGTTTCCGTACGAGAGATAATAATTCAACTTTTAGCATTGCCTCGTTGTGCGGAATGCTTTTACTCTCTAACCAATCAATTATAACCCTCTTGCGGCTAACTGAAGTAGGTATTTGCTCCAGTCGACGAGAGTGGTATGAAGCATTACCCATAACTATCACTGAACCAGGAGTTACCTTTGTTAAAATTGATCTAAACCATGTTTCAAACCGGTTACCATCCATCTCTTCATGGTAATCGACAGTTTTTTTGGACTGAAAACTTAGTAATCCACCTTCTACAAATCCTTCCTCGCTGCCAATGTGAGTGATAATCAGTCGACGTCCTTTCCCAGAGGGAGCTTTTAAACCGGAAGAGAAACCCTCCATAAAGGCTTGTCGATTGCTTCGTATATTCATGTCTTGCCACACTTTTGACACAGTGTGGCCTTCATTTAACCATGTTTCGTCAAGATAATATATGTGCCGTCCTTCGTTACGAAACTGTCGTATCTGTTTTAAATAATTTCTCCTCCATTCCACAATGTCATTTCGTTCAATTAAGGCACTGTTTCTACTTCTTGTTTGGTAACGAAAATTCATTAATTTTAAAGTTCGTCTCAAAACTTTATCACTGATGTTTGGTAAAGTATCATTCCCAAAATAAAAAGAATGTATTTCCCTACGTATAGCATTCCGTGTTTGGTCGTCCAAAACAATTTTCTTTCTTCCCCTACTTTCCGGTTTACAGTTTTCACCTCGTTCTCTTGTCAAAGATCCGTCCCGCGATTTCTTTAGAATATTGTATATAGTACTCTCAGAAACTTTAGTTAAATAACTGCACTTAATCACAGCGTCACTAACACCCAACTGTTTGTCCATGGCACGCAGTCCTTCGTACACATTTAATATGAGGACTTTTTCTTCCCGAATTAAATTGTTACGACGCCGTTTTTTATCGCCAACACCGCTACACTCCGCCATTATTGTCACTAAATATACCGATATAAATATTACAATAAATACCAATAATAACCGATTTATCACACAAAACCACAACACAAATACTGATGTTACGCTCATGAAGAGAATAAACACCTCACATAACTGTTTACTATCACTGTCTCATTCGCGTAGCTCGATCTATCTATCTCGTTCTCAAAGCCGGAACATTGAAGCGACTCTCCAACATTGTCAAATCGGCGAGTTTTTCACAACAAACTTTGCGTTCAAGAAATATACATAAACACTTTATTTCACATTTCAAGTAAACTAATTATTATTAGTCTGCTTGAAATTTGAAATAAATATATTAAATTGGTATTGACTTAATTACATTGCATCTTTTGTACCTGAAATATTGACACAATGGATTTGAAGTGTATTTATAAAATACAGCATTTCTCTCTAGAATACATATGGCAACTGCGCTTTAACCAAAGTGTTGATTAGATAGCTCTGACTCACTTTACACAATTTCGACTATCGAGTATAGTGAGGGAAAATATCACACACGTGTGATATAGAAAATATCGCACTCTCAAGTATCAATGAATATGAATTATAATTCTAACTATACTCGAGTCGTTTGCTACCACATACCTGCCTTATGGTTTTGCTTTAACTTGATTTTATTTAAGTCAAACTTTTTATGTTAACGCTCAACTGTCGATGAGTGTACAAAGAATATTCTTAAAGATTCTTTAACAAAATAAAACGATAATTCTCTAAAAAAATTAAAACAAAAAAAACCATTCCAGAAGAACAACAATACTTTTTCGAATAGACTATATAAAACATTTACAATAAAAGACAAACAAAAGTAAATATTCTTTTTAAGAAATTATTTTATTAAATCTAACAAACTACCATTCTGGGCCAAACTTTAATTTAATCCCGTACCTTTAGTAAATGCATGAAGATTTAAGAAAAAATCAGATATAGTTCATCACAATATTACCGATATTGTTTAATACATTAGCAAAATAGATTTATAGATTAAATAAAAAAAGTTGACTGACGAAAGCAGCCGGAATCGAACCAAGGACCTTTATAACTTCATTCTAACTCTCCCAACTGAGCTATTTCGTTTTGTTTGTAAAATGGTGTCGAGTGTGATAACACGAGAGGAGAACAACATTGCGTCTCACTCAGCTTAAGTTAATAATAATTATAAAAGGACAATGAGTTTAACAGACTTGTTAGTTTTACGAGTTTACTCTTAAGCCAAATTTATAGTGTCCCATAAGTTTCACTTCAAAAACAAGAGGATATTTGGCTAATTTTAATTCAAACATAACATAACCTGTAAGTAAAGTTTTGTACTACTAGAAAACAAGTCCAATAAATTCTATAAATACTTGTCCACTGGTTTTTATATTTCTCACTATTAATTCACTTCTTAATCAATTACATACAATAATTTTAATGTGTAAATTTTGTAAAAACTAAAAAACAACTTAAAATTACCTTGGGCATAGGCAATACATTTTACATTTTTAGGTTTGATGATCCATCTGGTTAACCACGGGTTAAATGATCAACTATTTAAGATATTTTAAAGTATGCATTCCTTTATAATGTGAATAATCACTGGAGCTATGAGAACGTGTCCAACTAGGGCACTTGAGATCATTACAGATCTCACACCTCTACATCTGGTGATAGAAAAATCTGCCCAAGAGGCAATTCTTAGAATATCTAAGGAAGGTTCAGGCAATGAGAGTATTAAAAATCAGAGAGCTTGGTCCTCTCTGACAAGATACACCTCATTAGCGAATCTTCCCAGAGACGAAATGATCAGGAAAGTAAGCATCGAAAAGAATTTCACTACGATGCTAAATACGAGGAGAGACTGGGAAAGGGAATACACCACCCAAACTCTCAAAGAAAACACCATTAGATGGTATACAGATGGTTCAAAAATCACCATCGGAGCAGGCGCTGGAGTATTTGGGCCTAGCACCAGATACTCATTATCGTTAGGCTCCTTCCCGAGCGTCTTTCAGGCAGAAATACTTGCGATTGAAAGATGCGTGGAAATGAACCTAGAAAGAAACTACCAGAGATGTGACATATCGATCCATTCTGATAGTCAAGCAGCTATCAAAGCATTGAGCTCCCATGTCATTGATTCAAAGTTGGCATGGGAGTGCCGAAGAAAACTTGATGAATTAGGCAAAAATAACAAGGTCTCTTTAGTCTGCGTTCCTGGTCACTCGGGAATCACGGGAAATGAAGAGGCCAATACACTTGCCAGGAAAGGAGCACAAATGCCCTTTATTGGCCCGGAGCCTTTCTGTGGTGTATCAAAATGCTCCTACAAGAAAGAGTTTCGGAAGAAAGAAGAAACCGAAAGAGAAGCACTCTGGCGGTGCCTTCCCGGGTTGGAACATTCCAAAAAGTCCCCGGGGAACTTTGACACTGCTAGGTCCAAAAAATATTTGGACCTTAGTAAAGATAAGCTACATCTCCTCACGGGCTTTCTTACAGGACACTGCCGCCTTAATGAGAATAGGTCTAGCAGAGATTGACGAGTGTAGATTCTGTGGGGAGGAGGATGAAACTCCTGATCACCTAGTTCTGGAATGCCTCGCCATTGCAAGCCAACGCAAGAAATGCTTTGGACAAGAAAGTTGTAAGAGTGAGGACCTAACCTCGCTGAAGCCGTCCCAAATACTAGAGTTCATTAGAACCTTGGAACTGGAAGGCGAGCTGTAGTAGTAGCGACAACAGCTCTGATAGGGGGGCACAATAAACCTTTGGTTTCAGTGCACAGTAACCCCGTTAAAATCTAATCTAATCTATAATGTGAATATGATGATATCCTGCATTTTAAACATTTCAATCTTTGAATTTTAATCTCTGTGCAGTCAAATATTACTCTGCAATTCTTAAATTTATTATAACACTGTGGCATATTATTTAAAATTTCCTCTTTGCTTGGCCAATAAATTGCTGGTTTTAGACTTCCAGCTTACTGGCTTACGGCTTACTGTGGAATAAAATATGCTTCTACACTGAGTATTACTTAGTTTAAACAAAACTGCTAAGCATGCAAAATAAATGTTTAGCTTCAATTTACACAAAACCAAAATAATCCGTGTTTCAATGTTTGACCAGTTGCATTTGTTAAAAGTTATTTCGGCACATTTTGAAAGAGTTTTCAGGATATCTAAAGTGATTCCTAAAAAAAGGTTTATTTAGTCTTCAATCATAATGTGTGTTCCTATTTATAGTGTAAACAATTGGTGCGTTCTTTTTGACTGAGATCTCAGATCACTTCAGGTAAGGTGATCTGAGATAAAGTGATGTGAGTAAGCACCAAAAAGAACGAAATCTCAATTGAAGCGCGCGATCTGTAGATAGATTTAAACTATACGACAGATTCGTATCAGCATCTAATAATGTTAATTAATGTATCCATAATTTGTAACAAAAGAAAAATAGATTATGTGTGTTTATTATTTATATGTCAATGGTTAAAACCTTAGATAACCTTGGTTAAAACTACATATAAACCAAGCAAATCAAATATTTCTTCATCCCCTCCACTTTATTTCCGTCTCAATTCCAACTGATACCCCCTTACAACACATTCAGCATCGGTGAAGGGGGAGGAAAAATCTCAGCTCACTTAAGGTGAGTAAAACAAAAAGAACGCTCACATTACTGATGTGAGCTGAGATTAACTGAGATCTCAGTCAAAAAGAACGCACCTAATATCATCAAAATGTAACATACATACCACAAAAATTAATCAACTTATCATCCGAATTTAAAATTTGTGGCAGCTCAAAAAAGTCAGAAAATTCAATTTGTGTTGCCTTATCTTCAGTAAAATCATTAGAAAATGTGGCTATATGTGAGGCTAGGGCACCTTTGTCTGGCTTTGATATTGTTGCAGGTTCCTCCCCTATGTCTGCAATTTTGTCATCGGTTGTAATAAACTTTCACCTTCAATTCCCGTTTGTTCTTTAGACATACTTATAGTACATTTCTGCAACCTTTAAAATAAAACATCTAATGTAGGTACTATAAATAATAATGTGTCGAATGGATACATAATTTTAATACTAGTGTTAAAAAAATGACTTTGTAAACTAATATTATACTTGATACATGCCATTTTAAAGTTTAATTTCAATAGTGAAAAATAAACACTCAAGTAACTAGTTGGTATGTTTAAAAATATGGTAACTTACCAATGCCACTATGCCCAATTGATTGCCCTTTTTGTTGTTGGATGACAACTGTGGAATTTTTTTAACTGGGAATTACATGTTTCTTCAATCTTCGTCTTTTATTGGTTGCTAAAACGTAATACTCATGTAGCTATAGTAGTTTTTTTAAATTTTACTTTACGTTAGCCATAGTAAAATCTCAGTAAAATGGTGGCTGCAAACTAACATGTTTTGTCACAGGTTTTCCAATTTTCAGTACAGTTTTCCAAACCTTATTTAGCTTAGGATCTAAGGGAAAGGCATGCAATGATATATCTTTCGTACAATATGATGAACACTGTGGTACAGAACATATTTTCCTAGATTTTGTTTCTATGGATTTATGTATAGATTGCATCTTCAGTTAAACTTTTTATTAAACCTAAAAAACATATGTTACTCATCAGCTTCTAGTAATGAAAAAAATAGCTGAACTAACTTCAACTCTGTATTTCCTTGTGTGATTTTTATCGACTTCACGAATTCTTAACGCTGACTGTGCCAATCCGGAAGGAAAAGACTTGAATATCTACACGCAACTACCAAAAAGGTGCAAGAGTTTTACTGGCCACTAGAATAGGATTTTAGCAACTAGCACATTTGTAACACTACAACTTTTACCACGTTTTCATTGTTTTCGAAGTGCACCTTGTGGATGTGTGATTGTTTTTATCTCAGAAAAGCACTTTAAATAGGCATATTACTTTATTATTTGGACTAAAATTTTAAATAACACTTCCTATTATTTATAAAACAAAATTAATTCCATTTTCTATAACGATCTTGGCATTCTTCACCTCTATTGAAGTTTGAGAGAAAATTAACAGATGTCGCCCACTTCGTAATTTTCGGCAATACAAATAACCGATAAGTTAAGAAGCTAACCTCAAAAATAACTTGAGACATAAGCTTAAAAATGGCTTGTGTGAATTAAATTTTACTTAGCACTAAAGCTTAATAATAATGTAATTACAAGGAAACTTTCACTTTTCGAAATTCAGACGAGCAAAAGTCTTTATTTGATGCAAGAAACTCTTCCAACATCAATAAATGAATTGTGGCCAAATTAGAGCTATTTGCCTTGTTTCATCGTTGATGATTCTTTGATTTTTTATTTTAATCTCAAAACACGAATAAACGCCAAATTAACTTATGAAATTATGTAGGAATCGATCGAAATGCGTAATCACAACAAAAGTTCGAGCAGCACTCACGGAGAAAATTGATATTTACTGGGCCGTGACGTCATGCGCTGTTCCGGTTAACATGGCCGATTGCAGTATTTTAAACTTTTATTTCCCTGATTTTCTTATTAATCTAAATGTTTATATTAAAACTAGGTCATTTTTCAGAATTCTTTCATCGCATTTTTTTTTTCTAAAACTATTTACTTTTTGATTCCTTACCACTGTCATCATGTTTATGGAAAATTTCGCATCTTCAGTCAAGAATTTTCTGCGTTGTTACAGAATATAAAATATATCTGTGATAATGGAAATCCTATATACACTCCAGACTTAAATATTTCTGTAATAAAATCAGGAAAATATGTAGTGCATAGACAAATAATTACTTTCTCTATGGTGTAGTGGATATTTGAACGTCTTATTGTAGCTGTATTATTTCTTAGTTAAAAACACATGTAGTTTAAATGTTTTATAATTATATTTTAAAAAAGAAGACTGAAATTAATGATAACCTAATATTTTCGGGTGGATTTATAAATAATAGTAAATAATTCAAAATAATATTTTTCTTCTAAATGGCTAGCTCTATTCAAATAGTACAAAGATGTATAAACCGATATTTTGTAAATAAGCATTTTAGACATTCTTTGAGATTATTAACACAGCAATCAACAACAGATGATAAAGAAACCCATTTTGGTTTTGAAAAAGTTAAAGAAAGTGAAAAACACAAAAAAGGTATAATCATATTCTTTGTAGAATACATTATATTAATTTCTACTTGTTTTAGTGTTTGAAGTTTTTGAAAATGTAGCCTTAGATTATGATATAATGAATGATGCAATGTCTTTGGGGATCCACAGGCTTTGGAAAGATTATTTCATGTGGAGTTTGTTACCTACCGATGGCACAAAATTGTTAGATGTTGCTGGAGGCACAGGTATTTCATGTTTGTTCTAGGAAACAGTTATATTGCTGTTTATCCATAGTTTCCAATGGTTAGTTGGAACAAAACTGTGGTATTGTACCATTAAATGTCAACCTGCTTAAGTAAATTAGTAGGGATAAGCACATTCATATTCACATAAATACATCATTTTTAAAATTCCACCAATTAATTATTCCAATTCCAGATGTCATGATTGAACTTTATATATATACAGGATGTTCCGGAATTTGATGCAAAAAATTCGGGAGTGAGTAGATGACGTGAAAATAATGCTGTGACATAAAAAATTTCTCATACGACCCCTCGTTTCTGAGTTATAGGCCTTTAAAGTTGCGAAATCAGACCTTATATTTAAGTATATTTTCTAAATTATACCTTGGAACATTATGAATGGATGATTACGTATGTCTATGTAGTGTGTTTGATGGCCGGGGGCGGCTCATGCCCAATGGTTATCAATCCTTAACTTTTACAGAGACAACCTGTACAATCTACAGATAGCAAAAATAAATTTTTCAATCGATTTTTTAACAAAAAGCTACTTTTTGTTTAACTCGATAAAATTTATGGTTTAGGAGATATATAGATTTTTAGATCGTTGTATATGCCAAGGAAATCGTTCGCCATAAAGAGACATTCTGAAGAAAATTACCATTATAATTATTTATTGAAAATACTTACATGTGGTATTAAAACACAATCAACTATTTCTAATTGAACTGCATACTGTAGAACATAGTGTTACTTGCATAAGGAAAACATTGAAATGTCGAAAAATTTAGTTGGTTAGCCTACAACTTATCAAATAAAAACAAAAAAAAAAAACTAATAATTGTTTGAAGTGGGCACCTTGCACTTCTACACACTTTCGGAGTCTAATAGTACAGTAAATGGGGAGAAAAATAAGGTATAACCTCCGATTTTGATGAAAATTTGGAAATAGGCTATTTTCACCCTCTAGATCAAAGTTGATATGCTCTTGAGGTGCACTTTTTATTTTTAGGGGTTGAAAAATAGAAAAACCATAAAAACATATATTACATCGATCTAAATCAATTTAAATACGTATAATAAATATATTTGTACGTTGTGAGTTAGAATTAAACAATAGTTTCACTCTTTCAACCCTTAAAAACCACCCTTATTGTCGAAAAAAAATGATTTTTTCAGCTTAAAATTTTTGAATGGCGCTTACATTTTAAATAAAAATGTTTTTAATGTTTTACAGTATAATAAATATTTAATTACAATCATTCAACCCTTAAAAACTACCCCTAATTAAATGTATAGAAAAACATAGTTTTTGAGAAATTGAAATAATTTTATACACATAAGACAACTAAATATTATTTATTCTTAACTTTTTGATAGCTTAAGTTATTGCATTGTTGTATTTCTTGAGATTCACCATTGCTTTAAAAAAAGTCGTAGTCCATAGGGAAAAAAATGAAAAACAAAAATAAAAGCAATTTGTGTTTATTTTACAAAATAGATTTATAAATGGTACATAATGTATAAGATTATACATCGCCACTATCAGCTGCTTCTTCCTCGTCTTCGTCTGTGATTGGCGGACAATTCTGGCAACGCATTTTTTATCTCAGTAATGTAAAAAAATCAAAGAGTTGTTTACTCATTTTGAGGTTATCGCAATAATAACTTAATATTAAATAATTTACTGTATTATTATGAAATTTTAAAGCTATTATAATGATCCAAGTCTCATTTTAAAGGCAATTTTAAAAGCTATAAGCTCTGTAAATTTAAATATTTTTTAACGGATAGTTTTCAAAATTTTTGAGGTTAAGAGGCTTCAGACACGTGACTATTTCCCTCAAGAGAAAACTTCTACTAGCCATAACTCTGTCAATTTTTATCGTACAGAAATGAAAAAAAAACAAAAATATTCTGTAAAAAATAAGCTACATTTTCCTTTTTTGAGTATTTTTCGTATCTTCAATATTTTGTAAGTTATTTTCAACATTTCTATTTTCAAAAATATGTACTCTAAATTGCTTAAACTTGCAGAACACATAGTTAACACATAAATAAAGTATATTGTAGAAGGATTTATTTTATTTTTATCAAAAAATTCAGAAGCTTAAGTGCTGATTTTCAGAAAAAGTGAAAATTCGTTTTTATTTTCATCAGAACTTCGTTAATTTTTATGCTAATGACTTCAAACTGGATTCATTTTAAAGATTTTTTGAAGTACTTTGAAAAATAAACGATATACTTTCTTTGAAAACTTCAACTTTTTTATTTATTTTACGTTAAATGCATGTAATTTATTTTCTAGCCGCCGTACTTCGGTAATAATTGCACCTATGTCATTGATAAACCTCTGAATCTTTTCCTTTTTTTGTAAGCTTTATTTTAGTTCCGACATGTTTTTTCACAGCATGTCAAATTGTTGACTTATACAAAAAAAACGTGATTTTTTTCATAAAAAACGAGCATTTTCAACCAAGAATAACTCAGTAAATATTGACTACGAAAAATGTTGGTATGGACTTTTTGCTTAAAATTAACCCCTCTATCGATTTCCGAAGTTATTTTCAACATTTTATTTTCCATCCCCGAGAAGGGGTGGTTTCCACCCCCTGGGCAAAAGCGCACTACGGCACTATATCAACTTTGCTTTTTATTTTATAGTTACCCTCCAAATTTCAGATCAATCGGACCGGGTGTTTAATTTTCTTAGCAAAAACCCCCCATTTACTGTACTATAAGGAGGATATTTCTTTGAACTTGGAAGATCGTTCCAAGATTCAGCCTTATAGCGTCACAATGGAAGTTTATTCTATCGATCATTTCGTTCCTTGTGTTTACCGGTGTTGCATATACCAAGCTTTTAAGGCCCTCCCCACTTCCTATATGATGTAAGAAATCATCTTAATATTTTTCCTAATAGGTGGATTGGTCGGGGAGGTTCACTTGCATGGACACCATGTTCCCCTGAATTAAACACGTTGGATTCATTTTGTTGAGGATATCTTCATTGCAGTCACATGGATCTGTCATACGTACAATAACAACATTATATATTATTGGTCCTCCTATTTTCTGTAAATAGCAGATAATATACTCACAGCGGTAACAGCGCAATAACAAAATTGACACCCTAAAGACTGTCATATATATGTAATGCTGAATATGAGAGACGCCCAATTGTCCATCAACTGAAAGGGCGCCATAATGTTTAGAAAATATACAGCAATGTTCTGTTTTCCGTGCCAATTTCTTTTTTAACATCATTTTTTACCATCCTTTACCAATATCAAAAAGTATTCACCTTAACACTACATCTGCAGAAAACAATGTTGGATGCTATAAAGCGCATCTTTGCCTGGACACTTTAACGATATATGCTGTTTGAGAATATTTTGCTTAGTATTTAAAATGGATTGAAACTATGTTAATAAAGAACACATTAAAAAAACCACAATCATAAGTGAAAAATTCATATATATTCATATTATATTAAATCATTTGTTTATAATAATTTAAAAGAGTAACATAAATATAAAGAAATTACCTTCATAATTGTCTTAAAATTTGAAAACGCTTAACAAGTATAGAAGAAAACATTAAATCTGCCTAATATGGATATTTGTTTGTCACGAAGGAATCAGCTGTGTATCTGAAAATAAACAAGCTTTAGTTATCTAATTTGATATAACTATTATTTGAACAGTAAGAATAAAAATAATATTCATATTTATTATAAAGATTTAGTCAAGTTAATAAAATATAAAATGTAATTATATGTCAAAATTTGGTATCAATTTTATGGAGAAAATGAATCATAAGATGGTGATAGATATAGGTAAATATTTGAAACTATAAAATTTGGATAGTTCAAATAACGAAAGCAAGATATATATGTCGGGTAAAAGAATTTGTTTATGAATTTAAATGTTATTTCAAAGTTATCACAAGTATCAAAACAAGAGTTTACATTGTAATATCAAAATATAACCATGAATTTCACTATTTGTTAAAGACCTATTGTATTGAAATTAGTTTAAATTAAAGAAAAAACAGACTTCTTTAAGTGAAATTCACAATAATATGTATTTTCAAAACTTTCATAAAGTGCTATAAATGTGAATCGAACTCTACAGCTCAAGAAAGAATATCATTGGTGTAATATGACAGGACAAATTTGTTAAATTATAAAGAAACAAAATTTTGTTTAAAAACAGTGAGCTGAGAAACAATAGTTTATTTATTTATTAAAAAATTGACGATCGAGGGGAAGCGTTGGTAGATGGGGTTTGGCGTTGTAGCAGAGAGGATGAGAAGAAAAATTTTACAAAAAATTTCAAGTCAAATCGCAACAAATAAGTATAAAAGCTAAATATTCATTGTATATAACAACTAAGAACACTCACATGTGTGTATATCCAGTTTTTGCCTGAGAATACCTCAGATTCTTCAGAAAATATGCAGCGTGGACTTCAATAGGCGTATTCCTGTTACCAGACGTGTTAGAATCCAGACTTCAGGTCAGTGTTATTTTAAATATTATTGGCCAATAATAATAATAATGACAAACTAATATAAATTCAGTGACTATTTCCATGTGTAAAATAATTCTTGCGTCTATATGATCGATCTAACTAAAAAAGAAAAAAAGACTGTATGTAGTTCAATCAACAGATAAAATTTCGAGATTATAAAAGAAAGGCCTACATGCATGTTTTTAATTCTGTAAGAAAATAATGGTGGTACTTCTTCATTTCCAATCGTATAAGAAATGTGCATTTAAATAAATAGATATAATATTTCCAAATGTATGTATAGTTTGTAACCCATTTCTTCTGAACATTTTAATTATCTGTATATATATAATTTTCACACATAAATTCTTTTATGCTATGTCCATCACCAGCATTACAAAGAAACGAATTTTATGTATATAATACACATATAACTGGTAAGCGTCTCTAAGAAATGTTCGGTTTCTCTCGCATCAATCCGTATTTATTTGAGCATGCACATAGGATGGTGGATGTTCTCATTTGTGACTGTGGTTTGATAATGTCATAGGCGTATCTGTTATATATATATATATATATATATATATATATATATATATATATAAATATTAAATTAAAATTTCTTTAAAAAAAATTAAATCATTGGAATTAATGTGTTTCATTTTATTTACTCAAGCAGAATATATCAATCAATGCCTGAACTCGAAGAGTAGAACGCGTCTCATGCTCCCGAGTATCATAATAATAATTAAATAACTGAGTTAGCCACAAAAATAATCAAAACAAATATAAATAAATAAATCTATTTTACCTATAAAATATAAATTATCTAAATAAAATTAATAAATGATTAAAACCTAGTATAATATATATACATGTCACCTACGCCATTGCCCTTAGGTGGACAGTATATTGCGCTGATTAAGTACTTATTTTATTGTAGAATTGCTTAGTTTGTGTTTGTTACGAGGTTATTTAAATTCATGTTGTAATAAAAATATCAGTCTTGTATTTGAAATTGTTGTATTAGTTTTGTCTTAGAAATAAAGTTAGTTTTTAAAAACACAGTTTCAGTTAATTAAAAGTTAAGTGGCGCAGTCAGTAGGATAGTCAATCGAAAGTTAAAGCATATAACATTCGGATCGTTTCTACGATTTATTGACTATTCGAACAAGTGAATTTTAATTATTAGAACTCTTAGTTGGGCGAACTGAGTAACTCAACTAGAAGATCTGTGTTGTGCGAGAAACCGGAAGAATCAAGAGGAGATTGGTTGTTCCTGTGCAGTCCGAGCCAATGGAAAGGATCTTCGTTCTATTACTGTAAGTGTTTTTATGTCATATAGAGGGAATATTAATTATTTTTCTGACACATCTGACGATTCTGACTCAAATTCTGAGTCAAATAATTCAAATTCAGGCTCAAACTCTTTTAACACTAAAATAAAATTAACTTTAGCATCACCAAAACTTTTTCCCATAAATAATTTTAATAAAATGATTACTCCACAATTACCTATTTTAAAAAAAGAATATATGGATATGATACCAGAATTTGATGGAAACAATGCATTACTTCCTAGGTTTATTGAAATTTCAGAGAAATTAGTTAGTAAGTTATATAATACTGTAGATGTAGGGGGTTTTCAAAATGAATATTTGATGTCCAGCATCTTAGCAAAAATAAAAGGTGAAGCAGCTATAAACATTTCTTCTTGTACGATAAGAACTTGGGAAAATCTAAAAGATGCACTTCTTAATACTTATGCTAATTAAAGATATTTACACATTAAATATAGAACTTTCATAAATGAAACAAGGTAATGAAACGCCTTTCGAATTTTATAATAGAATTCAACATTTATTAAATCTTCAAATTTCTTATCTCATCACACATTCCAATGTGAATGAACATTTAATTTTAGGAAATTACTTTAAAAATTTGGCACTCAGAGTATTGCTACGCGGTTTAAAAGAACCTTTAGGTACATTAATGCGTACGAAAAATCCAGAAAAATTAAATATTGCTTTAAATGTTCTTACAAATGATTTTCAAATTTATATGACCCAGAATAATCATCCAAAAAATATTTTTTCAAATTTAAATACGCAAAATTATTCGCACCTCCTAAGCCAAATTCGATGCAGAATTATCAACACACTAATCGAAATCCCGCATCAAAACCCCAAAATCGTCCATCAACTTCTTATAATTCTTCTAATAGGAATAATACAAGTTTTTATAATAATGGTCAAAACGTCTTTAAACCTAATCAGAACCAAAGATTTCCAAATCCAACTCCAATGAGTATGTCTACAAGAAATACAGCTAGACCCCAACCTCAAAATTATCAAAATAGGTTTCAACACAATCCTAATCAACCTAGAAATTTTATCTCGGAAGAACTCCATAATATAGACGATTCCGATTGCACTATTGATGAATCCGATAATTTTTTAGAGACGCCACCAAATCAAACATTATCGAATTGTTAAACTTAAATAATTCAGAAAGTGTGTTACCCTATATAATTTTCCCAGAACAAAAGCTAAAAGTTTTAATTGATACTGGTAGCACAAGATCCTTTGTGACACCAGCTGTAGCTGAAAAATATTTCAAAAAATCTTACGTCAAAAAACTATTCCATGTAAAATCTGCCTTTGGTAGCAGTCAACAAGATTTCTGCACTTTTATTCCAGTCCCAAAAATGTTTAATTATAGGAAACCGCTAATTTAGAATATTGCGTTTTCAAATTTCACGATCATTTTGATTGTTTGTTAGGATTAGATAATTTAAAAATACTTAATGCAATTATTGACTTAAATAATAATTTGCTTATGACTCCTTATAGTCAAATTAAAATGAATTACTTTGATATTAAAACTGGATCCACGAATTGTATAGTAGTGCATCCACGTTGCGAGCAAGTAATTAAATTAAATATTGAAAATGTAAAAAATGGTAATGTAATTATACCATATACTCGAATTGGGAAACTAGAAATCCCGGAATGTTTAACAAAAGTTGAAAATAATATAGCTTTATGTACAATTTTAAATCCTTCAGAATCCAACTTTCGAGTAGACTTAAGCCCTTCTATTAGTGTTGAGACATTCGATGAATACGAACAAACCCTCAACCCAAATTTTAATTATGTTTATTCCGAAAATGTTAAATTTGATGTTTCGAAAGTTAGAACTGAACATATGAATTCCGAAGAGAAACAATCTGTATTAAAATTAGTTCAAGAGTATAGTGATATTTTTCATGTTGAAGGAAATCAGCTTACGCTCACAAGTAAAATAAAACATCATATTAAAACTTCTAATGAAATACCTGTTTATTCAAAATCATACAGATATCCTGAGATTCACCGAACGGAAACTCAAAAACAAATTCAAAAAATGTTAAATGATAATAGTATTAGGCCGTCCAGCTCTCCGTGGCCGAGCAATATCTGGATAGTTCCAAAGAAGCTAGATGCTTCTCAAAAGCCAAAGTATCGACTCGTTGTTGATTATCGAAAACTGAATGAGATCACAATTGGAGATCGATATACATTGCCAGATATTACAACGTTACTAGGTAAGCTTGGACGTTGTCAATATTTTACAACATTAGATCTCGCTTCTGGTTTCCATCAGATCCAGATGGCTGAGGAGGATATTCCGAAAACAGCCTTTAATATTGAAAATGGGCACTATGAATATGTGCGCATGCCCATAGGTCTGAAAGGGGCTCCTGCAACCTTTCAAATGGTCATGGACAATATCCTAAGAGGTATACAGAACGAGAAATGTTTGGTGTACCTTGATGATATAACTGTGTTCAGTACCAGCTTACAAGAACACATAACAAATTTAAAAGAAGTATTCAATAGATTAAGAGATTCTAATTTTAAATTACAAATTGATAAATGCGAATTCTTGCGAAAAGAAGTAGCATATCTAGGACATATTGTCACGCCAGAAAGTGTAAAACCGAACCCAGATAAAATTTTAGCAATTCAAAAATTTCCGATACCAAAAAATTCAAAACAATTAAAAGAATTCCTAGGACTCCTAGGGTATTATCGAAAATTTATAAAAGATTTTTCAAAATTGACAAAACCATTAACTATTAGATTGAAAAAAGATGCAATTATCAATGTAAATGATTCAGATTATGTCGAATGTTTTGAAATGTGTAAAAATCTGTTGATAAATGAACCAATACTTCAATATCCAGATTTTACAAAACCCTTTAACCTTACCACAGACGCCAGCAATTACGCTTTAGGTGCTGTTTTAAGTCAAGGCAAAATAGGCTCTGATTTACCTGTGGCTTACGCCAGCAGAACCTTAAATGATTCAGAATGCAACTATTCTGTAATCGAGAAAGAACTTCTTGTCATAGTTTGGGCAGCGAAATACTTCCGCCCGTATCTTTTTGGCAGAAAATTTACAATAGTTACCGACCATAAACCACTTCAATGGTTATTCTCACTTAAAGATCCAAGTTCAAAGCTTGTCAGATGGCGCTTGAAACTTGAAGAATATGATTATGATATCGTATACAAAAAAGGTGCTTTAAATACTAATAGCGATTGTTTGTCCCGAATTCAAATAAATATTAATGAAACTGAATTACAAGAACCCCAATGTTCTAAAAATGTATTAGTTTATATGGACAAATTTAATAAAAAACTCTCATCATCTCCCGATGATAATGTATCTCTAATAGTTGAAACAGATAATGAAAGTAACAATAATGAGGATGATGACGAAAACATCACAGTTCATACAAATGAGGAAAATCCTGTAATCGGTATACCAATTTCAGATTCAGCGATAAATATTGGTAAAAATCAACTAATATTTACAGAAGTAAATTTCGAACCAGCCATACCCACTATTATAAAACTGTATGAAAATAAACAAAGAATTATTGTACAATTATCAAAAAATAATTTTGAGCAAGATGTGATTAATTTCGTGAAAGAATACATAGTACCTAAAACCAAATATTTTATTTATTTTGAGGACCCAATTTATGAAAAATTCAGTGTTATTCTACAAAATCACTCTCAAGATTCTCAAATTGATTTTGTTAAATGTAATAAAAAATTAATAGATGTTCCTTTAAATGAAGTTAAAGAAGTTATTCAAAATTATCAGGAGGGTAAGACTAATCATAGAGGTCTAGATGAAACTGAAAATCAATTAAAAGCTTTGTATTATTGGCCTAATCAAAGAGCATCTATACAAACTTATATAAACGAATGCGAAGTTTGCCAGTTAAGCAAATATGATAGAAAACCAATAAAACCATTTTTAAATGTTACTCCTACAGCTACTAAACCTTTCCAAATTTTGCATTTAGACACGATAACCTTAGAAATTAGTAAATTTCTTACGATAATAGATTCATTTTCCAAATATGGTCAAATGTATGAATTAAAATCTAGACAAGGAATAGAAGTAGCTCATAGTCTAATTAAATATTTTACACACCATTGTATACCAGAACAAATAATCTCGGATAATGGAACTGAGTAAAAAAATTCTGTTGTAAAGGAATTATTAGAAACACATAAAATAAAAATTCATTTTATAAGTTCTCAACATCCAGAATCGAATGGAATTGCCGAAAGATTCCACTCTACGATTATTGAACATATCAGACTTTTGAATAATCAAAAAGATTTTAAAAATGTGACTATTGAAAATAAAATACTTTATGCATTATTAGCCTATAATAATAGCGTTCATTCTGCAACAAAATTGAAACCTAACGAAATAATTACCGGACACATAGATAGTAATACACCCTTCAATATAGAATTAGATCGACAAGTAGTTAA